>JAUMJJ010000086.1:657500-1322709 GCA_033556795.1 Tapera naevia
TGGGAAGAATATGTTCCATTCAGAGTGAGTTCTAAATTCTGTATGTTTATACTGAGGGTAGAACAATTGCCTTGTTTAGTCTCTCTAATTTATTTAACCAACTATAAGGATCTCTGTGCACTGATTAGGGGTCAAAAGGTTATCCTGGAGTATTATTTAGCAAGATTGCTCTTTATTATAATGAACATTGAAGATGCACATCAATAAAGTGGTTATTTTTTAATGTTTTTAGTGCTGTTGAGACAAATACAGTTTTGAAAGCCTCAAATGTGTCCCAGTTCTTTGAAAAATCTGCTATTAGATACTAACATATTATTTTCTGCCAGTTCTTTGAATTCACATTAATTGCATTAATGCAATAAATTAATTAGCATTACCACTTCATTTGTTTTCACAGCTGCTTAGCTACAATGAATATTATTCTCTTAAATCATTCTGTCATAAAGTGTTAATTATAAATGTCTTTTATAATAATAATGGTTTCTATACTAGTAATAAAACCCTTGCAAAAAATCATTGCAGTAAATGTAAGATTATTAGACTATTTTCAAACAATGCCAAAATGGTTAGCAAAAGAATTCTTTCATTAGATTCTGTTGATGACTGATTCCTTGAGGATCCTTTAAGTATTTTAATGAATCTCCATCTGTACCCAGAAAGCTTTGTTAAAATTCAGATGTATTTTTGTATTTCAAATTCATATTTGCTTTTCAGAAAACAAGCATGTACACCAGCTCTGCTGATCTGGAGAGCCACCTCTTCATATAACTGGACTCTCAGTCTTGCAAATCTAACCCAGCCAAGTCTCAGACATGTTGGATGATGTGGTACTTCATCAAGGGTCCAACAACTTCTCTTCTGTTTCTTCTTTTTTTGTTCATTCTATGAATTTCCTGATAACAACAGAAAAACTCAAAAGTAGGAAAAAATCAGTTTAAAAATGGAGTTCCCTGCCAAAAAAATACTGTATCTTCCAGTACCGAGTGTCAGGCCTAACTTCTGAATTACTCAAATTAAGCGCTACCTTACAATAGCTGATTATTACTCTGCCAGTCATGAAAAGAGGACTGAGATTTCACAACTGAAAATCATGAGCAAAGTGTGATGTCAGACTTTTAAAAAAATATTTGTAATACCATTTCTTGCTATGTCGATCCAAACAAGGAAATAGTAAATATCGTCATAGTAAAAAAAGTTCTGATTTCTTTCTTACCCCAACTATTGGCACGAGTCATACCTAGATATTACAAGTCAGTTAAGTCCAAGTATTATCTAATATAAATCTTTTTTTTTAATTTTTAATTAAAAATGCATTTACATGTCACACTGGATGTACTTCAGTTTAAACTACTTAAAAGCCAAATGACAAAGTACTGAAAATACAAAAATTCAAATTCAGACCTTCTTTGTCAGAAGAAAACACCTAGTTGCCGAAAATCTAATTATGCAATTTCAACCTCAGCTGCAAGCTCCTCATCCTTCATTCTAGTTCTCCCATTGCTTATTAGGAAACCTAGGACTTTTCTAGACAAAACATTGCCAAAAAAAGGAGAGAGTGAATATTACAAATTTCAGCAGAGAAAAGGCTCAAGAGGAGATAGGAAAAAAAGCAGAACTATACTGTGTAATGCTTTATCTTCTTTAAAGAATTAATTTAAACATGGAGTGGAAAAGGCAAAATAAAAAACAGTTGCACTGGAAATAAATACAAAAAGACATAAGGAAAGAAAGAGAGACAAGAAAGACAAAAGGAAGGAAGGAAGGAAGGAAGGAAGGAAGGAAGGAAGGAAGGAAGGAAGGAAGGAAGGAAGGAAGGAAGGAAGGAAGGAAGGAAGGAAGGAAGGAAGGAAGGAAGGAAGGAAGGAAGGAAGGAAGGAAGGAAGGAAGGAAGGAAGGAAGGAAGGAAGGAAGGAAGGAAGGAAGGAAGGAAGGAAGGAAGGAAGGAAGGAAGGAAGGAAGGAAGGAAGGAAGGAAGGAAGGAAGGAAGGAAGGAAGGAAGGAAGGAAGGAAGGAAATCACAAACTACATGTTGAAAATATGGCTTGATTTTCCAAAAACACCCCTGTCCTTAAAGAAATACTTGCACACACTGGCTATGTGACTGCCATTGGAATTGGTGAGATTACATGCTTAAGCTGATTGGGTATCTATTGCAAATTTTACCAGTGCTTGCTTGTATATATACTTATGCAGAGTGTATCTGTGTTTGAGCTCGGGGTGAGGAATGTGCTTTTGAACCAAATCTCCTGACTGTCCCCCCACTATGCATCTGGAGAACTCCCTGAAAGCATGGATGAAGCCTCTTTCAGATGAAACTAAGCTGCAAGACATGCTCCAGGAGGACATCTGATTCAGTTTAAATGCAAATAGAATTTTAGCTCATGGGACAGTGTCCAAAGTAAAAATTCATCAAATGTATACAATACAGACGTTAAGTCCTCAGCACAAATAATTTCACCAGACAGATACTAGTCCACATGACTTGTTGCCATAACATCATATTAATTTCTGTAACAGGACTTAAAAACCTAATCAAGGATCTCAGTTTAGGAAGCCACGCTACACTCAATCTAAAGCCAGACAGGATCTGAGGAAGAGGTGTTCCTCTCTACCTCTTTCCTGACAGGTTTGTTTAGTAGTTACTCCCAGAGCACAACTAAGGTACAGCAAATTCAGACTGTCCAAAATAAATTGGTAGTTGTTTCTTTCTTCAAAATAAACAGGAAAAGAGATAGCCTTTCTACTCTAAATAAGTGGTTAGAGCAATAACCCAGGAGGTGAAATCGTTCTTTGCATGGTTAAGATCCTCAACACTTACATTAATATTTTATGTTCCAGATATCAACCTGTAGGTACAGGCACTGGCCATCTTTTCTGTTGAATGCGTATTGGGAAGAAAGAGAAAGAAAGGGAAAAAAGTGTGTTCAAAGAGCAGCATTTAATTAGTGACAATGGGGATGGGTTTTCTCGCCTGGTTTAATAATTTATACGAGACATTCACGGGTTAAGTAACGTATCAAAACCAAAGGGGGATATGTAAAACAATATTTCTTTTGAAACTATTTTTTTTTCTTTTAATGATCTAGTGAATCTTATATAGATTTCCACAATAATCCACAAACTAATAGCAGTATATTATAATCGTGTAGGATTTAGGCAAATTTTCTGGGAGATGGAGGCTATTTGCATCCAGGACAAGGAGTCAAAATGCAGTGCCCTTTTTAATGGAGAGTGTGTCAAATCCTTGCACTGGGATACTACATTATCTTTCCTCCTGCTGTAGTAAGAAGAAAGCAAGTGTCCTTGTTGCTTTTAGAAGAACAGGAATAGAAGTATACCTTCAGGGGAGGATTCCAGTAAGTGCAATCAATCAGAGAGGAACCTGACCCTTTTTCTGAAATATGCAACTTCATAGTGAGTAGTGTGTCAAGGTCCAAAATAGTGATGAACTAGAGGACTAACAATTTTTGTTTCACCCCTAGCATTTCACCAAAATTTCCAGTCTAATGTGCCAGGACCAACAAGCTGGGAGCACAGTTGTTCTTCTTCAGGTTTTGACAGACAGAAAAGGGAGGATTACCTCCTGGTAGGACAGGAAGAGTCCTACCTCCCCACAACTGGACAGGAGATGCCACCTAAGCAGTGCTACTCCCTTTCAGAAGGAAGGACAATGGACAAGCAGAGGCAGAAGCAGAGCAGTTCAGACAGGGCCAGAGCACACACAATGCTATGCACTGAAGCATGTCACTAGTTTTGCCATAATAATACAGGTTTTTTGGTACCCAGTAACTTGGGATTCACGTGTCCACTTAAAATTGCTGTCTGGATGTAGTCCTGGTACATCAATCAGCTGTAGTGGGCCCTTTAAGGGGTAGGAAGATTAATCTTTTTAATCTTACACCTCAGCACTGCCCCTCCTGAGGCCTGTGTGTGGTATTAGCAAAACAGGTAATGTCCAAAATAGGTCAGAATCAAAGACTAACTCAATTAAAGTGTCTGTACCAAGCCTTTCCTGGCCTTCATACTCTGTCCAGGCTGTGGAAACCCTTGGCTTCCCTGTTCCATTTCGCTTATGAGATGGAAAAACAGCACTTTCTCCTTAACCTCTGAAACACACAGCACGGGGAGTTAGGGAGCCAGAATGGGTTCTTTAAGCAGGATAGTGCAAGGAGCTGCCACCTTTGGCCTCAATTCAAAGAGCAGTTGTGAGAGGCTGAAGCATTTAGATCTTTGTGCTGCTGGGGCACAAGAGACTGGCCAGAAAAGACATTGCACCTCTTCTCTCACGTCTACATCTAATATCTTATTCAAAAAGACCACAAGCAATTGGATGCTGCATACTTACAGGGTCCTGAATATGAATTTGGAATGCAGCTAGGAGGGACAGGAAGACTCAGAAACTTAGAGATACTCAAGGTCCCCGTTTAAACACATCCTTTGTTTACAACAACGCAGACTATAAACTTGTTTCTAAATTTCTGGTTGAAAGGCTTTTTGGTGGCAGCATTCTTTGAAAGCATGCCATACTTACAAGAGCTGTGAGTTTTTCTTTCGCTAACTCAGTATACTTCCAATTCATTTTTCATTGACTGCTATATCCCTAAATATTTCCTTTTAATATACTGTCTCAGAATTTACATGGTGAGCTTTCCCATGCTGCATGGCTGAGAGGAAGTGCATACTGTGATGATTGCAGCTCATCCATGATGAAAAACATCTTTCATTGTATGCTGCCCCCCTTGTTCTTGTATACAATTATAATAGCTATACATTGGTGCAATCAAAATGCTTTTTATAAAGAACTTCCATATAATCAAGAAAGACAGAAAAAAAAAAAAGATATCTGTACAAAAACACTGCTGAGGACCTAATGCCATTAGAAACTACCAGGCTTTTGAGGAGAGCTCTCTGCACATCTAAGCTCTGTGCCAGTGTAAAGCCCTAAGTAGGTGTCAGAAAGCACTCAGCACCTGGAAGATCAAGACTACAGACTGGCACTTCACTTAGAATTCCTGGTGCTATTTGGGACACATACTTTAGCAAATGCCACAGTTACAAGTGTAGAGGTAAAAATGCACATTGAAGTAATGAGAAAATGAATATGGCAAAAAATTAAAATTCAGAACATCTACGAGAGTCTTTAATTAATTATACTGTGGACGAAAGCACTGCTAAAAGAAGAGAGCAAGAAAGAGGTAATTCTGAAACCCATCAAAAGGAGTGGAAAAATGGGAACATCTGCATGCCCAAGCCAAATCCCACTGAACCTACATGACTCTGAAATCACTGTGGATCATACGACTCAGATGTTGCTCTCCTATTGCATTCTTTTGTAAAACCATCTGTTGGACTACACACAGGCTCCATACAGAATAAAATAGGGGGAGTCACACTGTTCTCTCCTGCCTCACAAAACTGCTGTTTTAAATAAAAACACTTTCTATAGAAAATATAAAGGCCGTTCTTTGCCAATATTTTGAAAATCCAACATGAAGTTGCAAAATATCTCAGGCAAAATGAATCTGCTTTTCGTGGGTAAAAAGTTTTCTAGTTTTGTCAAAAAAAAAAAAATTACATGCATCTCTAATTTTTTTTAAAAAGGGAGAGAGAGGAGGAGGAGAAGTTTCAGACAGGACTAGAATGAAATTTGATGAACACTCTCTTTCTCTCTCTTTCTTTGCCCACAGCATTTAAAGGCAGCAGGGGCATTGTGACAACACAGACAGCTAATTGCAAGGAAATGGATGTCTGATGCCATTAACATTACCCACTTCTCTTGAACATTTAAAATAAAAATAAAACACACCACTAGGAACACAATTCTCTCCCTAGGGTAGAGATGAGAGAAAGCCTGAACTACATGTGATAGATGTTAAATCAGATTGTGTAATGTACTGCTGGAAGGAGTTCAGATGCACCTAAATGAGGGTAGTATTTGAACCTATATAAGACAGAACAGACTATTTGCATCCTGCAGAGTATGTGTTCAAATTTAATTTTAGGAAACAACTATAAAATTCCACTGTTTGAACCACTAAAGTAATCACTGAAGTACCCTAAGTAATTACAAATAGCATTATCTTTAACGAAAAATGACAAATAACCTACTGAGGCCATAGACAGGAAATTCTACACATGAATTAATACATGTACAGAGAAATAGAAAAAAAGCATTTGTGATAAAGAAAAAAAGTGATGTGATAACTGTTTGTCCTAGACCTGAAAGTAAGAGAAGGAATGCCTGATGATCACCCATTTAGCATTAGTAGCAGGGAAAATGGTACAAAACCTTTCCTTATTTCATTGGATGTTCATACATTGGCATTATTCAAATGTGGAGTCAGGTGAAGAAGAGAAAAAAGAATTGCTGAAAAAATTGCTCAAAATCTCAGAAACACTTGCTTCTATCTAATCATAGACGATGGATTTAAACTACTTTAGTAATTCAATGAATATATTTGTTTTGAATATACATGTGCAAAACATTAACTTGCTCTGATTTTGAACAGCCATATACTAAACCTCAAAAAAAGTTTGGAAATACCAATAAATTATTCATTTATTGAATTACAATTGAACTTACCTGACTAATATCTGCTGTATTACTAGCTTTCTACTTGAGTTGTAACTTGATTATAACTTAACAGTAAACATTAAACACTTATTTTCACATAGTGAAACACGGCCTTAGCCAGATTAGACTGTATCATTCTGAATAACTCTTTTTCCCTCTATTTTACTTATGAGAAATACCTTGACTGTATTATTCCTAGAAGTCAGAACTTGAAGTTACAATATATAAACACGGAGGATCATATTGTTATTGAATGAGATTTTTGTTGATAAGTTACTCTACAATTCACTACATCATTGTCTTATTTAGACAAAAATCAAGTAGACACTGTTTACAATTTGGGCTACAACCTGAATTCACTGAAACCAGTGGGAGATTTTCCTATTAATTTTGGTAGCAGCAGGATTTGACCATTAGCGTAATAAAAGAGGTAGCAAAAAAAAATCCAGCTCCAATCAGTATTGGATTAGCGGTCTGCAATTAATTTGTACCTTCTCAAGTTACTAGATAAAATCAAACACCTACTAATCTATTTATGAAACATATATAAAGTTAAAACATAAAAATTAAAAGTCTGACCTAACAAGTTATTAAATGCAAATTCGATGCATAAACAAATCTTAATAAGTAGCCATAAATTTAACACAGCACTTGCCTAAAAAAAAGTACATAATATTTTCACAGCTTTTTCATTTTTTTTTCAGTTTGACTCTGTACTTATGTAGTACTTACATTATGTACTTATGCCTTTTGTAGCATAACTCTGAAATGATCTCAGCAGTAAATTGCTTGTTCTTTTCTGTTGATTGCAATGTGAAGAGGCTAGTTGGTCCAGCAGCTAAAGGACACTATTTATATACCTAGCCTATTTGCTCTTTTATGTTTTCCCAGGTTTGATGATATATTCTTAGAGCTGACTAAAATAGAGTAATTATTACCATTTTTTTTGTGAATCATAGGAAAAGACTTTGCAGTGCACAAGTGAATAGTTGCATGCCATTCCTCACAATGATGAACTGACATTGTTATTCAAATCAGAAAATGCTGATTACTAGGGTAACTGAGGGAAAGAGGTTCCCACCACAGAATGAAATGAAGGGTCAAACAACTTAAGGGGAACAAACAAATAAAGTATGCAAAATAAGAAATTTCAGTACTTACATGGCTATCATCTCAAAGGAAGGCTCCTCCATCTGCACTCATCATTGCAAAGGTAGCACATAAAACGAACAATGAATTCACTGGTTTAGATACAGCTATTATCTCACCAGAAGTGTTAATGACAATTTCATTGCTTATGGATGCCATTGTTTCCCAAATTTATCAAGACAGGGACTTGATTTATCAATGACTGTTCCCTTTTTACTCTTCTGAAGTTAACTCAATAAAAGAGACACAGGTGTTAATATCTATGTCTCAAGTAATTATATGTCATCTATAAAAGGGGAAAGGATGTTTTAAATTACTGAAACTTTTTAGGGCTAGAGAAATATAAAATAAACATGGAATAAATTTCACATAAATTCTGTAAAGGAAATGTGACATATCAGCCTTGCATCTGAGTGGATTATTTCTCATTTATGTTACACATAGCATTTTAGAATCGTGATTTTTTCTAAGTACAGCTACTATAGACAGAATTGTGCAGCCCTATTCTTTTTCTCAGCTACGCACATCCATTAAAATACTAGTCTGGCTGCCAGACTCTGTTTGGAGATGTAGTGAGAACCCATTATTTTAATATCCTGACTTGGATCGCTCCATTCTGGTACACTTGGATCACAAGATAGCCTTACAGGAGGAAAGGAAAGAATGCTGTAGAATCCCTTCACAGAGAATGTCAAGGATGCTGTAAGAGAGGTGAGAGCTTCACCACTTTCAGCCCACTTCTCCTTCAACTAAGCTCCCTGCAAACCCCCAGCAGTTTGGAAGCAAAGCAAAAGCCTTATGCTGACCTGCAGCCAGCACAGAAACGACTGTTGCCTCCCTTGCAGATGCTCTATGTCCCTTTTTGGGAGGACAAGACTGAAAAATGAAATTTGTTTCTCCCTTTCTACCTTTTGAATTCAGCATGCATTGCTAAGTTGCTGTAACTGTCCATTTCGTTTTGTTAGTTGGCTCACTTATGGATTAACACGTATAATTTACACAAAAGCTTTTTAGGACCTGGTCTTCCATGGGAGATCTAAAACACTTTTTCAGGGTCCAACTATTCCTTAATATGTATTGCACAATCACTTAGAGACCTTAGCTAAGGTTCAGTGCTTCACAGACAGCCTCTTCAATTTTAAGGAACTCACTTTGTCGTCTCTTGCTCAGGCTGGAAGAAAGTTTCAGCAAAGGTCTTGTCCCAAATCTCAGTTAATAGAAACCCACCAGCAACCTGTTTTGTTAAGAGATCACTATAGCTTTAAAGAAAGACTTCTAATCTGTAGGCCCTGTCTCATTTCCCATCCTTGCTTGTGACAACTGCATGATGAAACGAAAGTCCTGTGTAGTAGTAGCCAGCACCCATGGTACACTGAAGGCTGTCAAATTATTCGAATTCCTGTGCAAAGCTGTGTGATCCTCATTTACTATACTGAAGGGGAGGATGTGAAAGCAAGTTCAAGATGGTTTAGTTGTTGGTAATGCATTACTTCACCACCAGAGTGGCAACTCTCCCCAGTCAGTCCTACTTACCATGCAGTACTTCAGTCAGCAGAGCATTTCTGTTCAACTAATAAACTTGCTTCCTTTTGCATTTACTTTAAATGTAAGGCAGATACTTGATGGAGAGAAAGTCTTCTTAGGAGTTTTAAGGGGATTTTTTTTAAGCCTGGAGCAACCAGCACCTGCAGTAGTTTTGTTCTCAATTGTTTGTTGTGGTCATCCCATGTGAATGTCAGTAGCTGTAAGAGTCAGCCTGTTAATTTTTTATTAGACTTAGAAATACCATGATCAACTTTCTTTACTGTCTGCAGATCTGAATACCATTGATATTAACCTAAAGTTTTTGGGTATCTTTTCCCAACATTTAACAAACATGAGACTGATTGATTAGCTTGAGTTTGCTTATTGCCATCATAACACATCATAAAACTTCCAGGTTCCAAGAAAAAGGTGCTAGAAGCATAAGATATATCAGGCCATGCTACTCTCAAAGATTTGACCTAGAAACAATGTGTTGACAGCATGTGTCTGAACCAGCAGCCGGCAATAGACAGGAGCTAAAAGCAGCAGCAATGACAATGTGCTTGTGTCATTAGTGCTGGGGTGTAGCTTATACCAAAGGCAGTTCTAGCAACAGGTACCAAGTATTGCACTGATTTTTTTTTTTCAAAATTTGTGTTGGTTATTAGTATGTTCAAGTTTTAAATCTCACCTCTAGACATTTTCAGGTGATGGTTATGGTAAAGTTCTCACAAATACAATACCGGGCTAAGGCCTACCCACTATATCAAGACATTCACAGTCACTGCTCCAACAAGTGCTGATGCTTTGATTTATTAAGTCTCCTATCCGGCAACCAAATAATGAACAGATTTTTAATAGATTTTTTTTTCAGATCATATAATTTCTGAGAGGATTAATAAGAAGAAAATAACTGCTAAACTATCCAGTCTATTTGGACCTAGCAGCACATTTTTGATCACCAAAACTCTTCAAATGCTCATTATGACTTCAAAAAAAAGTATTTAATTAGAGCTTCCTTCTATGCTTTTGTTCTGCCTTCTATAAAATACCTGAAGAAGCAGTTTAACAATGGTAGCACTGCAGTACAATGGCCACTTGCTGTCAAGGGAAAGGTGCTCATTTCTGACTTCTGCATTGTCTGGCATTAGATAAGTAAACATACAAACTTCTGGCTACTTGGACCTTGCAATCCTTTATCCCCAAGAGAAGACCATCAATCATTTTCATCAGAACCTACGTCAAAAATTAGAAGTAAAATACATATGATTCCTGGTGTTCTGGTCCCTTGGGCTTTTTGTGTGAAGACAGAGATTGATTTTTACTTTTTAGGGTGGATTTGCTCTTAAATTAGTCTTTTTTTGTAGCATTTCATTTTATATAGTTGCAGTAATGGGGGGAAAGTAGAACAAGCAATGTTAACTAGATAGAACAAATGGATTTCCCCCCTATTCAGGATTTTGAGAGGATTTCCAAGCAAGTGAAGCTTTTCTAGATCCAAAAGCTACAGGGCATTGGCTTTAATACTATGAAAACACTACAAAATGCCCTGCATATGTGATACTTGGGCAACTTACTCCACCCACACTGACTGAAATCCTGCCTCACAGAAGTTGATAGCTCCCTGGACGCCCCAAGGGGATGGTGTGTGGCCATCGGCTGTGACCTCGGGGTTGGCTGGGGGTGCACAGTGCACATGCATGCACACACCACCTTTCCATTAGCTGCTGGCTCATCTCCAAGAATAGCAAGGCTTGCTCAGCACAAGACACAGGAGAATGACTATTCACATGTGTTTACAGAAACAGCTGTGAGAGGAAGGCATGAGTCTACAGCAGCATCAAACACGTGTTGGCTGTCATGCCCTAACACTGCTGTTTTGTCAGGAAAAGAAGAAGAAGATGGAGAATCAACCCTTACGTGGTTGTTTTACATACATCTGACTAAAAAATTGCATGTATTAAGCAATCTTGCGGAAACTTTTTGCTGATTATAAAAGACCTCTCTTTTAATGTTCTAACTTGGTTAAATAAAAGAAAATGTTTTTTGTTAATATCTGTAGAAGTTTATAACTCTACTATTAACATCACCTTATCCAAAGAGACTAAACTAAGTTTTTACGGATTGTTTTTTCTTACCTTCACGTGTTATGAGGAAACCTAAGTTTCATCACTACAGTCTGCTCCAGATTTAAACTAAAAAACAAACCAAACCAAAAAAAAAAAAAAAAAAAAACCCAGAAAAGGCAAGAAACACAAAGCCAAAATTAATAACCTGATATGACTTCAACCTGACATTTTCAATATTCTTTCAAATCTCAGTTTATACGGACTAGCACAGTAACATTTGACATTGTAATCATTTCTGTAAATAAACCAAATTTTTAAAAAAAAAGAACATCCTTGGCATATCAAGAAAATTTTAAGCTCATTTTTTGTAAATTTTTTTCTAATTGCGGCTACAAAACACTTTTAGTATGGAAATAAATCTTTGATCTCTCTCCTAGATATGTGCTTCTGTAGCAAATTTCAGCAGTGTAAAAGCAAGCAAGCAAGCAAGAAATAAAGAAGCACCACAAATGAAATTGCTATAGGATTGAAGGACATGGTATGTTCACACAGTACTCTCTTTCTGTTTGAATAAGATTATTTCTGCACGTGTTCTCCAGATGTTTACTATAAATCTGGTATTGATGACTGTGCTAGCTATGAATAATCACTGAACTATGAAAAAATATTTTTTTTTGTGTGTATTGTGTAGCAAATCTGGATTGTTTTTCTTTCCATTTTTAAGATAGTCTTTAATTTGGGGGCAGGATACCTTTATATCCCTGATTGCACTGTTCTTATATGTCTTAGATGCATGTCCCCTTGTACTCAGCACTCATGAGGCTGCACCTCAAATACTGTGTTCAGTTTCAGGCCCCTCACTATAAGAAAGACATTGAGGCACTGGAGCAGGTCCAGAGAAGGGCAACGAAGCTGGTGAAGGGTTTGGAGCACAGGTTTTATGAGGAGCAACTGAGGAAACTGGGATTGCTTAGTCTGGAGAAAAGGAGGCTGAGGGAAGACCTTATTGTTCTCTACAGCTACCTGAAAGGAGGTTGTAGTTGGTCTCTTTTCCCAAGTAACAAAGGACAGGATGAGAGGAAATTGCCTCAAGTTTCACCAGAGGAGGTTTAGACCAGATATTAGGAAAAATTTCTTCACTGAAAGGGTTGTCAAGCACTGGAACAGACTGCCCAGGGAGGTGGCTGAGTCACCATCCCTGAAGGTATTTAAAGGATATCTGTGATGCTTGCTGGAGCTAAAGCACAAAGTCTACTATCACAAAAACTAAAGAATTTAAGGTTATTCAATACAGACTTTTAACACATTCCTAGTATGCTAATTTAAAAGAGAAAACTGGATGTGACTGTCTGACCTCCAGTCCATAAGAACCAGCCACTCAGTAAAAGGTCTGACCAGATAAGGTCAACTTCTGCAGAAGAAGTAGATTTCCACAAATCTTACTGCAGAAATTCTCCAAAATTTGTGACTACCTTAGGGTAACTCTAGTGGATCAGTGTCAGATGAAAGCAAGAAAGAGAGTTTAAAACTGTTGTTCCTAAAATACTAGTACCTTTCCCTGCTTAAAAGTTCAGTGCTTTTTGAGTGCATCTGTTTGCAATAAGCAATTTGGGGACAAATAGCTGCTTCAAGCCATATACCTTCATACTTAACATCTCTCCTGCGATGCTTTTGCATGTGCACAGGTTGCAGAAGGTGCTGCAGAGACCTTGCAGCTCCCTCTGTGCCTCGGGGCTGGCACCAAGATGAGGAGGTGACACAGCAACTTCTGTAACACAGCAACATACCCCTGGTCCTGCTGCTGTGGGGCAAAACAACCAGAAATGGGAAACTGTCAAAGGCTGATTGAGTGGAGGAGCTGCTCAGAGGTATAGTGCAATGGACTTGAGCAGACACATCTCAGTTTTAGGATGATAAAGCTTAAAAAGTTCTGGAGAAATGGAAAAAAACACTTTTTTTTCTGACTTCAGAAAGTAATGAATTATTGGCACTGAAAGAGTGGGGGCTAGATAAAAAATATTTCAAAATTCTGGCCATGCATCACTGTGGATGACCTTGAGTATTCTCAAGCATTAAAAACGGAAGAAAATAGGATAAGGGTAAATAAATAAAATGCTTATGTGTCACTGAATACAATTTTTTTATTCAGCACTTGTATATCTTGATCTACAAAGTCCTGACAGTTTTTGAAATTATTGTGAGAGGGTATCACACAAGTATGAATAAACACTGAAGAAAAGAAACACTATCATTGTTACAATGTACAAAAGATCCAAGACTTGCCTTTGAATCCTTACACTGATGCAGAGTTTTTAGCTCCATATCAGCAGAGAGGACCTTTCAGCTTTAGTAGATATGCTCACATTTTCACTCAGCCAGTGCTAACTTGAAAATTCATTTCACATTAAAACCACAAGAAAACTTGACTTATAACTGACCTGGGAACACTCAGTGTCTATAATTCAATCTACAGTTGAAATTATAATAAGAAATATTATTTGGCATACTATAAATACAATCTTTGTTAAGACAGCTGAAAAATACTTAAATATTCAAATAATTTTGTCACCTAAAGCATTGTTTAGAGTCACAAGGATCATTTATGAATCCGACCACATGGTAGGGGGGCGGTCCCGGAAGAAGCCACAGGGCATTTAAACGAGACCTAATCAGCTCCAAAGTCAGATTTGGCGTGACCATCCTAGGGTTTTGAGAGGGCTGGTAGATGAGCTTGCTAAGCCGCTCTCCATCATCTTGCAGCAGGAGAGGTCCCGGAAGACTGGAAGTTGGCCAATGTGATGCCCATCCACAAGAAGGGCCGTAAGGATGATCCAGGTAATTACAGACCTGTCAGCCTGACCTCGGTCCCAGGTAAAATCATGGAGAAGATAATCCTGGGTGAAAACATGCACCACCTGCAGAACGGTCAAGAAATCAGGCCCAGCCAGCATGGGTTTAGGAGGGGTAGGTCCTGCCTGACCAACCTGATCTCCTTTTATGACCATGTGACTCGCCTGGTGGATGAGAGGAAGGCTGTGGATGTGGTATACCTGGACTTCAGCAAGGCCTTTGACACTGTCTCCCACAGTAGACTCCTAGGGAAGCTGGCAGCCCGTGGCTTAGATGGGAACACTGTGCTGGGTTAGGAATTGGCTGGATGGCCGAGCCCAGAGAGTGGTGGTGAATGGTGTCTCATCCAGTTGGTGGCCGGTCACCAGTGGTGTCCCCCAGGGATTGGTGTTGGGTCCCATCCTGTTTAATATCTTTATTGATGATCTGGATGAGGGGATTGAGTCCATCATCAGCAAGTTTGCAGATGATACCAAGCTGGGAGGAAGGGCTGATCTGCTAGAGGGTAGGATGGCCCTACAGAGGGACCTGGACAGATTGGAGAGATGGGCTGATTCTAATGGGATGATGTTTAATAAGTCCAAATTTTGGGTACTTCATTTTGGACACAACAAGTCTATGCAGAGCTATAGACTTGGGACAGAGTGGCTGGAGAGTAGTCAGGCAGAAAAGGACCTGTGAGTGCTGGTTGACAGGAAGCTCAACATGAGCCAGCAGTGTGCCCAGGTGGCCAAGAAGGCCAATGGCATTCTGGCCTGCATCAGGAATAGTGTAGTGAGCAGGACCAGAGAAGTTATTGTCCCCCTGTACTCAGCACTAGTCAGGCCTCATCTTGAATATTGTGTCCATTTCTGGGCCCCCCAGTTTGGGAAAGATGTTAGGATACTGGAATGTGTTCAGAGGAGGGCAACGAAGATGGTGAAGGGGCTGGAGCACAAGCCCTACGAGGAGCGACTGAGGGAGTTGGGGCTGTTTAGTCTAGAGAAGAGGAGGCTCAGGGGAGACCTCATTGCTCTCTACAACTACCTAAAAGGAGGTTGTAGTCGGGCAGGGAGTGGTCTCTTCTCTCAGGTGACCAGTGGCAGAACTAGAGGGCATGGACTCAAGCTTCGTCAGGGAAAGTTTAGGCTTGATGTGAGGAAAAAGTTCTTCACTGAAAGGGTGATTGGCCATTGGAATGGGCTGCCCAGGGAGGTGGTGGAGTCGCCGACCCTGGAGGTGTTTAAGGGGAGACTGGATGAGGCACTGAGTGCCATGGTTTAAATGATGGTTGGTGTTGGTGTTAGTGTTGGGTTATAGGTTGGACTTGATGATCTCAGAGGTTCTTTCCAGCCTTGTGATACTGTGATACTATGAAATTATGAGATTTGTTTTTAATCTCCAGTAACTCTGTCATTTGGTTTTGTTTTACATCCTCACATTGCATGCATATTAGGGGGTTTTGACATCCAGTGGCAACACCTTCCTAATAAATTGGATTCTGTGGCATTGTTTCTGATGTACTTTGAACAGCATGTTAAAGTAATTTTGGAATTCAGTGGTCTTAGAGACACAGGCAAATGTTGCCTAAATCTGTGTTCTAATTGCTGCATTCACATGCTACCCAGGCATTTAGTCGCACCATGCATACTCCTCTAGCTCAGCTCTGAACAACAAAAACTAAATTTCACAACTCCATACGCTCATATATAGGTCATAACTATATTTCCTGTTTTACACCTTGCCTACCTATATTAGTTCAGGCTTCACAAAAAGCTCTCAAAATTGAGGAAATAATTAGTCTATATGCTTGGAGAACTGTATCGCCATGGTAGATGCAAGTGCACATCACATTTATGTACATCCATCCATGCCAACATATCATCTACTTCTACACTATAAATAAGAGAGAGTTCTCAGTGAAAATAGGAACTTTGTAGAATGGCTTGAGATTCACCATGACGTGTTATGTCACTAACTTTTTTAAACTCCACCTGTGCCATAATAGATCCCATTATAGAAATCCAGGTCCTGAATTATAGGATTTGTATTTTTACACACTTTACCTTAAGGTTCAATCAATCTTCTAATGGCAGAAATTATTTCCCTCCCTCTCACTGCAGGACGTGATATTTGGGAGTCCCCTGAAACTGTGTGCTGGGAATTACAAGATTTTAATTCTTACATGCTCAAGATAAATAACTCCTTAGGGTTCATTGACTGCTACGTCCCATCCTGGGGAGGTAAGAAAGTGCCAAAGACGTGCCTCTTCTTCTTGCCCTGTCCTTAAAGTGCTGCAAGAGTTTGTTGCAGTTTCCCCAGGGGACTCCACTCCTGCTGTTCAATATACCCGTTGGATTTCCTTTTGTCTTTCTCCCAGGCTCCAAGGCAGAAACGTGGAAAGAAGGGCAAATGGGTGTCTGTCAGGTCACTCAAGTTTATCACAACCAGGGGACCTGGGATACACAGGCAGCAACCCAAGGGGCTCCTATTCAAACACAGCCTCAGCATTCCATATGCAGTTCAAAAATAACCCCTTCTCAGAAAAAATCAATGCAGGGAAATTCTGCCTATTCTTTGCAGACAATTCTGTTTGAGTTTCAAAACACATAAATTGAAAGTATATCATTCTTACATTAAAATAAGGCCAATGCTGAAAATTAATAGAGCTGCTCCTAAAAAATTACACACAGTTTTACAGAAAATCTCTAAAATTTCAGTGCCAATTTGACATTGGTTGCCTTGTGAAACGTGACTGAATTAAGTGTAAATATCTTGTCATTTGGGGGATTTACAGCTCCAGTAAACTCTTCAGCCTAAATCACAATTAGTACTACCTTTTGATACTAGTTACTACTGTTATCACATAAGCAGTCACAGTGTAAGTGTTCATCAACCATAACAAGAAAGCAAGTACTGGGATGAGTCTTCCCCACTGGATAAAAAATCTGATGCTTTTCAAAGCTATGTAACTTTTTTGTTAGCCTACTCCGAATGTTAACTACTTTTGTAGCTACCTGGGAAAACACAGGCAGATATCAACAAGAAAACCTGGTGATAAACTTATTATGTACTGTGTCAGTATTTAAAAAAAAATCTCATGCACATGTTGTAGATGTTATTTCATTAATATGATCCTTATGAGAAATCTAAGCCATTATGTTCAGAGATTCAAGTATTATTCCGTTACAGAAATAGGTTTATTTTAAAAGACATGATGGACACTATTCATTAAATGGTTTAATCTCAGTTACATTGTGTTTTCCAGCATGTAATGCATGAATGCTGCAATTTAATTTTGAGGGCTTTTGAAATTATTTCATTCTTTGAAAATCATCTGCTTGACCATTCCTTTGAATGACCTATTTGTTGATAAATACTAAAAAAATTCTCCCCTATTCTAGACCCTTAATATCTTCTTTCTCCTGACAAGTCTTCTCCAAATTGGAGAGTTTTATTCCATTTAGTACTTTTTGAACACCATTCTTTCTATATCTTTTATCATTCCTGTCATCTTTCCAGGTTTGTTCTCTAATTCTACTATACCCATTTTGAATAGGTGGTACTAGTCAACAGAGAGACATAGTGACATTTCTGGTTTAGCCCCACTCCTTTTCCAAACATTTCCTACAATTGTCTTTGCCTTTTTGACTGATGATGAGAATTGAATGATTTTTTGCAAAGACCTGTCCCCACTGACTCTCATATCACCTTCCTTAGCGCTGAGGTAAGAGTCCAGCACTGCAAATACAGGTAGGGCACGGGTGGCAAACTCACAGTCCACAGGCCGAATCTGCCCCTCCACCTTGTTTTATCCAGCCCAGCACCTTGTTTCCACCTGGCAGAAGCGCAGAGCTCCTTGCCCCTGCGCTCCTGCCAGCGCCAGTCACATGTGCAGCGTGCGAAGCACGTTATGCTGCAGGGGCAGGCTGATGTGGCCCGTGGTGAAAATGAGTTTGACACCCCTGATGTGAAGTTATGCTTCCAGGAGTACACTATTCTGCAACATGTCTATCAGATATTTGTTTCTGCTCAGCTAAGAAACAAGAAGTCAGGGAAGAAACTTATTACTGGAGCGTATTTTCCATTGCACCTCAGCAGCTTTCACTTCTCAGCTGACCCCATAAGTGACAAAACTAGAAAAGAAATAAACTCTGTTCGCATTTCTTCTTTTCTATCTGACCACTGCACTTCAGTACAGAGTTTCCACAATTAGAGTGTAAGTGATCTGTTGCTCCTGCTTTTGAGGAAAATCCTACCCTATTGGTATTTTTCTTTAAAAGATGCCGATCAGCAGAGGAAACAGGTCAGATTTGTGGAAGGCAACCTGAGAAGCAGGTTTTGGATAGATTCCTCTCTGCAAATAACGGAGTACTACTTGCCATTGCAAAGCTGTGGCCTTCCTGGTGTTCAGAGAGTGGAGGAAACATGATCCTCAAATTTTCATCATCTTTAAAAAAAAAGTAGCTGGTAAAGTAACAGGGGTCATTCATGCCTCAAGAGTGATGGTCACAAACCATCCCTCTACTGACTTGCAGACTGGGATAGATGGGTAGAATTCATATATCTCTAAAAGATCCCCCAGTCCTAGGTGGCCTTGTTAGACACTAGACATGATCCAGTATATTCAGCACAAGCTGTAGTTACTAAACTTTCTGGGAAAAACATGGATGTGCAAAGTATTAGGTATTGTTGCAAGGAAGGGGAGATTGTCAAGAGACAAACTTTATATGAGATCAGGTTGACAAAGAAAATAACTTTCTATGATAGGATTTTTTAATAAACTTTGTGTTCTTTTTTTATTTCTTTTTTTCCCCCCCTTCTTCCTGAGCATGAAGCAAGGGGAAAAAAAACACCATTTTCATTACAGTTACTTGCAATCTAATTTGCCAGGCCAAAGGATAGCCTGAATGATCTAATTCTCAATATACTACAGGACTGAGTTGAAGTACAAATCATCTTAGAGGATCCAATAATTCTGTTTCAATTGATCAGCTTTTTAGGCAGTATCCTTTGGTTGAGACTTTTCAGATAAGTAAAGTAAATTAGGTTGAAAACAAAATGCTAGCTTCTGAAATGTGGATTTCACAATGTATTTTTGATCTGATAGGAGCTCGGTAGCATTTCTTCTAGCCGCTTGAGGCCTACTGAGCCATGCATACTGTACTCTATCAAAGCCCAGTTCTTTGCAGCTCAGTGAATAAAATACTGCAGTTTCTCCCATTGACTGACTGAAATAAAATAATCTATGATGCATGAACAAGTCTAAATGAAATAATAATATCCTTAGCAGTGAAAAACGGATTGGTAATACAGTAATTGAGCAGATTTATTGCCATCTCCTTGAGCTAGCCTGCTGAAACAGTCTGCTATTTTATTTAATCTCATATCAGAGGAATTACTGGCTGGTAATCCATTGTTAAACATCATTTAGAATGATGGATGAAAATGTCAGCTTTTCCAACATAATCAATTCATATCTCATTAGCACATATTATTTATGATTCTCATAATGGGACCTGCAGGGGTCTCCAGGGGGAAATGGAGACCTCAGCTGCTGCTGAAATGAGATGAGATATACTGTAGCTTATGAGTTAATAACTGCATATAAAAAATACTTCCCCACAGTATTGATTGTCTTTACCATTTTACAAATGAATTGAGTGCCTTGGCTTCCCCCCTTGCTGTGTATGGCAGCTCTTCCTTCTATTCATTTTGCTGTTCATAACTCAGTGAGAAAAAATATTAAAAAGCATATAAGAAGGACCATTTTACAAATAACTTTTAAGTCCTGGGGCGAGAGGAGGGGGGTGGTAGGAGCTTTTGAATGTAAAGTAATAGGAAACACTTTACTGCTCTGTTGCTGTTTGCTAAGGACTTTGGGCACTTTTTCCCCCTCAGTCCCTATGAAGACAAATCGACATATTTCTCCAGCTACAGTACAGTTGCATTTTAAGGATACTTTCTACCATATGCTGTCTCAAAGACCAATGAAAAGCAAACCTTGATTCATGGATTTAATGCAGCTGATGGTGCAGTAGTAATCATGGTCACAGTGTCAACTGCTGCCTCAATTAAACTACATTTGAGAATCATTTTATGCTTCAGCTCATAAACATCAATAAAGGAAAATGAGTAATAAATGACTGTCTAGAGTACAAAGGACCAGCTCATATTTCAGATGAAAATGAAGACAAAATGTAGCTTTTATTTGCCTGTGGAATTCCCATTAACTGCATCACTGACAGGAGGGAGTTGGATCAATAGTTGGCTGGCCGCAGAAAACAGTTTCTGGCTGTTCAGCAGCCAATGTAAAAGGAAAACTGTCATATTGTGATCTTTATCAGGTAATCTTCATTACAGCAGACCAATGATATATGTATATGCCGGTCAGCTAGGGGCACTTCTAATTCCTGCTTCTATTTGTGGTCTGAGCGCAGTGTGCTCACAAATTATTTGTTTACAGCCATGAAAAACCTTCAATGTTCATCTCTTTTATTCTTTTTATAGGTAATCCATACCCAGGAACTTTCTCTCAAGACTATTTTATTCACTCAGAATTTTTAAGAAAGCAAGTACTGTATCAAAACTTACCTTTCTTCCTGTTTAAGAGGAATCTGCTGGTACATTTTGTGTGTATTGTTGTTGAGGCTTGACTGAAAGATTTGCTGAGTATCCTTCAGTAGGTTCTTGGAGGGTATTTGTGCCTCATTATGAGCATTTCTGGGCTTATTTGAACAAAGGCGACTGCTAGCTGTGAAGGAAAAACAAACTCTCTCTACGAGCTGTTAGCTTTCCATGTGGCAGCCTGCATGTATAGCAAACTACACATGAAACATGATAATCTCCTATTTTTCCCCACCCCAGACCCACAGAACAGAGAAATTTTACTCCTCTGTAATTCATATAGCTTCATGTAAGGATATGAGAGGTTAGGATTTGTACATAAAAGCCAGCAGTTCTGGCTCAGTTGGTATGTGGCTCTTGGAAGAGCAGGTTTTTCAGAGCACAGTACAGATTTTCAAAATATCACCACTTAAAAATCTAAAGTAGGAGGGAAAAAAAGTAATTTCCTTTTCATGCAATGATAGCAGAAATTAAGTTGTCAAAACCTCTACCTGGTCTTATAGCATCCACATTATTTTTATGCTTATTCACTACTTCATTCCTGTGAACTACCATTATGTACTGCTTCTCTGTCTAGTCTAGTGTTTTACTCTGACCTTGTAAAATTAAACTTTCCACTATGGAATATAATAGCGGACCTCGCTACTGCTCCTAAAAATTACCCCTTTCCCCTTCTCTCTCTCTCAGTCCTTTATCCTTATTCTTCTCTCCCTGTCACTTTCCCCTCAGTTTCTACTTTTTTTATGTTTTCCCTCTTCTTCTCCAATTCCTTTCCAGTCCCTAGTTGTAATCCTGCCTCCCACCTTTCCTGCTACACATTTACCTTCCCTTTCAGTTATTAAAGATAATAAGGCAGAGTGATAAGATGATAATAAAAAGAAATGTATACCGAATGGAACTATAGTAACTACCTACTAGCACAATTTCATTCAACATCATCACATTTCTTTTCATTCTCCTCAATTACCTTTAGCTCCTACTCATCTTGTCTTCTACCTGCTTACCCCAGCAAATCTCTAGTCTTATATAACGTATATTTACTCTCTCCTAGATGTTTATTTGCACTTCTAGTCACTTTCTACAAAACTTTAATCTCCCCTGTCTCTTCAGATCCTTTTCCAGTCCACCTTTCCAGCTCTCTCTCCCTTTATGTCTCTTCACTGCACTAGCTTTCTTCTACTTCTTACGTCTCCACACACATTACAAATGCTTCCTCCAAAACTTGTCACAATCTGCTGATTCCTCCATTCTCCCTTGATTTGCATGTTCTCTCTGGCTTTCTATTATCCTTTTTAAAACTAGTTCCACTGTAATTCATTTACTTTATCCTGGATGAGGTGGTTGAAAATAGTGCAAGGCACTGCAATCGTTTCAAGAAGCAGGTTGTTTCCAGGTGCCAAACTAGCAGAGGATGGTGGCCATCTCATCAGACACCAGCCTGGAAATGGAAGCTTTTGTGAATAAATGGAAGTTAGTGAATGTTGGAGCCAGAATCAAAGATGATGTTCCACTGAACTCAGAATACACAGTAAAATTCATGATGTTCACAGCAGTCTCATAAACTTGCACAGTTAAACGGTTTTGCAGAATGCATCTATTTAGAAATGGCATTGATATTGTGTTGGTCTTTGTATTAAAAAAACAGTATATTTTAGAGCAACAGAAGGTGTCACATATAAGAATATTTGAAAATATGTCTAACTACAAACTTTAAAATTTTTCAATTGCAAAAAATTGTTTTTTCTTATTGCTAAAATATTATCAACATTATAATATTATTACAGCCTAAACAGCTTTCAGCTGTGTGGAATATATATACTATTATTGCAGTACCTTTTAACCTACTGTAATTTCGGTTTTCCATAAGAAAACGTGGAAATTTTGTTGAAAAAATATCTACACAGCCTAAGGTACCTGTTATAACACTACTATGGAGAATTATGGAGTTTAGGACATAACAGAAGGATTATTTCTCATCCACACTCACACTGATAAAGACATAATACTTTGAGCAAACTTCCAGACTTGAGGGAAATAATAATCATAGATATATTAATACTTTTCTCTGTAGCTAAAGATACTCCTACAAAATGACCTTTTTAAAATGTAGCTTTTCACATCCAGTCCAAATCTCAGCAGTGAATTGCAGAACAGAAATGGAGATCTCTATCATCAAAAAAACACAGAAGTTGACAAACAATGACAATTTTTCTGATTATCTCTAAAATGCTTTTTCACCAAAAGCGTGAAACTAACATTTGGGTTCTTTGGTTTTCATTCATCTTTCCCAAGGGAGGGAAAATAGGAGGAGATGTTTTACATCATGCTTTCCTGATTTCTCATTCTATTCCCTGAAAAAGCAAGCTTCGAGATCCCAATGATTTGTCCAATTACAGCAACAAGGAGCTTGGCAGCCCATGTAAGACAGTTGTAAAAATGTCATTGGATGCTGTCATCGTGCTTACCCAACCCTTTTCAGCAAGGGTACTAGCACTGGAGCCCATCTGCTGTTTGTATCCGTAAGAAACAGCTCAGCCAGAAGAGAGACACAGTCTAGCTTTTATAGCAATCAGAATATTTTCCCTCAAATACTCAGATTTTTTTAAAAGGGTGTTTTTTATTTCTCTGAATTTTATTTTGCCTGTATTCTAGAGATTCTAGAGATTTCCAAACAAACTGATGGTTCAAGTTCTTAAGCACAATTGTGCTTTGCTGGCAAATTAATTATTTCCAAGAAACATGAAATTCAGCTTGGAAAAGTATGCAATAATTTTAGTCTGATCCTTTTTGTCAAATTTGATTTTAGTCTAAGCACAGGGCAAATCAAAAAGCACAAACAAGGCACAGTTTTCACAAAGGAAAATCTGGTCAGCACCAATCACAGCAAGACAATCATTAAAATTAAGTGTCGATCTGCCACAAAAGGGGACAAGTTTTTAAATTAGTACAAATTGAAAATATATGGCAATAAAAAAATGCAAAGTGTGAAAAAAATGTTTAGAATCAGCAGACATCATTTGCCTGTTTTAACCAAAATGTATTCTCGAGAAAATATGGCAATAAGAAAGGGAAAAATTACCTTGTTCAGCATGAAAGTAGATAAGCTCCAAACTGAGCCACCAGATAGCATCTTTTTTTATTGTTCTAAAAGAATAAAAAGTCAGAAATGGAAGAAGGGCTGCTGACAAAAAAAATGAATAAAAGGTAGTAGGACAGGTTGCAACATGTGGGATGAGGGGTGAAGTCTGCCAGATGAAATGGTGTAATATATTATTCCTTTGTGGGTTGTTGTGTTATGCTTCGATAAAGACTTCATGTCATTGTTATTTTTCATAGTTTACTATATGGCTTATAATTAATGCTAGGTTACCGCTTTGTCATTAGGCTACAGAAATAAAGGCATGTGCTTTTTCTTCTACAGCAACAGCTGATGCTTTTTTGAAAAAGTGTATGAGTGAAAGAAGAACCTGATAGAAAGCTTTGAGAATACTAAGCCATTGCCCTGGACGCGGTCAGTACACATCTAAGATGCAGATGAATAGCATTTTAATGTACGGTTAGTGTGGTAAAGGTTTTGTAAATATTTTCCAGGGAGGTTGAGAATCTAACAGTATTCCACTAAATATTTGTGCTAAAATATTAATTTTTTGCTCTAATACAAACAAACAATACAATAATGACCTTGATAATTATATCCATTAAATGTATTATCTGTGTGAGTCCATGTAACTTTAGATATTATGTCAGACAAGTATCTCATCTCACTGACTTTATAAATAAACACTTTAGGTAAAAAACATTGAAATGTAAGTATTTGCTATCCTTTACTCTCTATATGAATTAGTTTCTGTCTTCTCCACCTCTTTTTCACTTAGTGGGTATGTAGTTTGTTATATTGAATGAAAGCACATGTATGCACTGCTTTATGCTAGAAACTATCAACAGCACATACCTAATATATCATATTGAATGAAAGACTTCATAAATCAGTTATAGAAGGGATCATACAATGCTTTTAGTGAATTTCCAAAGAGTCATAAAACCCATAAATCAACGCATTTTTGATTAATAAACTCACAATGTCACCTTTTGGCGATAGGCATCTATTGTGTCCTTCTGACTGGATGCACACTAGGGAGAGGACTGGCATCTGTCAGAGGGAGGCTTAAGCAAGAAAACAGGGAAAAAAACAACTACGCTATTGTACATATCCACGTGACTCCCAATATCTGTTGCATAAGGGCAGACCTTTAGGCATGCAAAAATCTGACCTTCAGTTTAGACTTTACAGTGAAAATCATAGAAGTTTTGAATGATTAAGGAAAAGAGTGAGCAAATCCTAAATCTGGAAAAGTTTACAGAGTACTGAACAAGCACTGAACTAAACACATTTGCAAATATTTCTACCATTTCCTGATGTTCTTTAGATAAAGGGAGCACTGAAGTCAATAAGAGAGCTCCTTTCTCTGGATCTAACACTATGTGGATATAAGTGATCAGAATCTTAGATTTGCTTGTGTCTTGAAGTTCACACGGCTGCATTTAGCAAGACATTGCAGATTCAGTCTTTCCGAAGAAAATCTTGTTGAAGAGTGAAATCTCACGCACATTGTAAAAGACATTTGACATCAATATTTAATTTTATTAGTTATACTACAAGTACTCTGGGGAACCTGATGGAAAGCCTTCTTAGTATTGATTAGAGTTCATCAATCCCATTGCACACTGTTCAAAAAATTATTCAATTACAATTAATTTTTCAATTCAGAATAATTTAAAATTTATCATGAAAACTTATCAGAAGTGCATAAGTTTGGAATATATTGGGATTTTTAAAGCCAAGATGGAAATATTAACTAGAAAGTACTGTGATAATTTACGTAATCAATGTTTTCAATTCATTCTGTTTGCCTATACAAGATTACAGTAATTTTGTGAGTTTAACATTTTGTGAAAACTTCAGAATTACCTCATTCACGTGTATAATGGTGGAAGATGGTTATAAGTGATACTGTGCTTTCTAATTTTCACACAAAAGAGATTTAAAGCAACAGTAATGAACAAACTATTAACCAAAATGCAATGAATGCATGAGTCAATATATATAATTTGAAAAAATAAGTATCATTCCACAAGCTTTGTTGTGTCAAAAGCCTCTAGACATGTCTTCTCTCTGTGGTGGGCAGTGAGTTCCTTCGGGCTACCCTCAGCTTCTAAATGTTAGTTACTTAATTATTTTCAGTATAAGGAATCACCTAGAACAAACGTGTCTATGGAGTGATTAGAATTCAAAACCAATAAGCATGTTATTTTATAAGTCTCATGAAATCAAAATTAGAACAGATTACAAATTCTTTTAAGGGCAATGCTGTTAAAGCTCACATTTACCTGGATTTAATCTAATTATGTGGAATTACTTGATGCTTTCTTACAACATGCAACACTGGAATGGCAGTTTTAGAGCACTGTGTATAAACAGTCACTGCTATGCAGGCATTCAGTGATGGAAAGAGCTGTTTGCTTCTTCTTATACAAAGCTCAGAGAAACATTATTTCTATAGTGCTGGCAGTAGAAAACTGTATCAAGACTTACTCTTCCCAGCTATTTCAGGTAGCTCAGACAGCAGATCAAGTGAGAGATCAAACCAAATGAAAAATTGAAAAGAAACAGAAGAGTTTTGCAGAATTCCAAAAAGGAAAGCTAACAGGAATTAAGAGACTCCTGCTGGATAGCTGTAATTTTAAATTTCTCCTTATTAATCCTGCGGTCCAACATGAAAGATTCTCACACACACACACACAGCAGCATTTAGATTGAGAATTAGGGCAATTGCCTGAGATTTCTCCCTCCAGATCTTCTCTTGTCTCACTGCTCAGTCTTCCTGAGAAGGAGAGTTCTTGTAAACCAGAAAAGAATGAAATTAAAATTATGTGCAAAGTAGCTGGTCCAACTGTGTAAAGCTTATGGAACTTCATAAAGGCTGCACGTTAATTTAATTTGCAGTATTTGACCAATATATTTGTAAAATTTCCATCGTTCGTGACTCACCTTATTTAGACAGCTCTGTTATTTCTTTTCACCGTGTTTTCAAAAGTGTTGAGTTGTAACCTGCAAGAAGTGAAGACAAGAGAATGAAAGATCAGCAGTTTTCAAGGAGGCAGCCAGTTACAAACAGCTGCTTTAAGAGGAGTATATAAATGAAGAATTTTACTTTAGCAAAATTTGCAGCAGGTAGTGAAGAACAATTGGCTCATCCACATAATTTGAGGTTTTAGGCTTATACTTCGCGGTTTGTCCCTAATTACGCATGCTTTTCAGAAAATTTTAATTTATTTCAAAAGAGAAAATTTGGTGACAGTGTCTTAGAGAACAAAAAAAAAAAAAAACAAAACCCAGGGTAAATCCTGCATTTTCCCAATTTGGTTAAGATCTAGTCTAAATTAAGTAAAATTATTACCAGATAATATGAAGGATTCTATGGTTGTGTTAATGATATCCTCTAAAGATTCAATAATTAATTGGCAGTTGAAAAGAAACTGAGAAAATGTAGAGAGGAAATTGATTCACTTTTAAGTCAGGGGTTGCAAATTGTTAGAAAGGGACTTCTGGGGGAAGGGAGCGATGATGCTTGATGCTTTCTCTTTTTTTTAATTTACCTAAAGTGAATATGTGTGGAATGCTTTTCAAAGTAACGTTTTGGAAGAAGAATTTGCATTAACCTGCTAAGCAAGTAAAACCTTAGCATGTAGGTAAAAAACTGACAGAATGTTTAAAAAGTCAGTCTGTAAATCTGTATATAACATAGCATAGACAAAAGCGCATATCAAATAGCTCAGTGGGGCAAGGATTTCATAGTGCTATTCTTGCTGTGCACTGGGCAGGGACTTTTCATTTCACACATCATCATTCACAGTTTGCTGCAGTGACTCAACACAGTCAGAACATGTCAACAACAGACAAAGTGAAATATTTCAATGTGATTTTCCTTTGGAAAATGAGGGACATGGGATTTTGATTTCAATTACCTTATGTCACATTGGAAGAAGCAGGAAAAGAGAGAATCATGTTTCCTGGTCTGTCAATGACTAACCATATCAGAATCATGTTCTTAAACCTACGTCAGCTAGGAAAAAAAACAGGTATTCAAGTGTAGAAGCAACATACATAATTAGATAGAGAGATGAAAGTGGCTGGCCAGCCTTATTCCTTTTCAGATATAAACTAATACATTGGATTTTTTTTAAAAAAAAGTTACAGTTCTGTAATAAAAAACGATTTCTGACAGCAATCAGCAGGTTACATCTTGCCATTTTCACCTAGGAGCATACAAGTGTTGTTTAGAGGAAGGAAAGAGACAATTATGTTACAAAAAAGGTAAAAATGACCTCTAGTCAGAGAAAATATGGTTTGCTTATTCTGAATCTGAGTTCCCTCCCTTCTTCCTCCCAGTCCATCTCAGTCAACACTTGGTTTAAGAGTGAAAGTTGTGGCTATAACATATGGAAGAACAGCACCAATTTTTTTTGTAGTGTGAACAGCCAGCCCAAGGCACAGGACATTACACTATGGTTGTGAGAAACAGGTGAAAGCACAGGCTTTGACTAGGAAAACTTGTAGCAGAGCAGATATCTAAACTGGTGTTTCAGTTTTAATATGTTTTTTACTGAGCCATTCGTATTGGTTGTGGCTGTAGCTGTCTGCAGTACCTTTGTGGCTCTTTACACCATCCTAAACCAGATTTTGGAAGATAGATATGAAACAGTGATATCAAAAGCAACTTAACACGCACCATGTTCATAACAACATGCATTTGAACCATTGACAGATGGAATATTAGAGTGGCCTAAAAACCCCAAAAATCCAAATCCAGAGCAAATTATGGAATTTTTTTTTTTTAAATTACATAAATTCTAGAGATGTTAGAAACTACAAAAGAAACCACAATGTGTCAACCTCTAGCTCGATTTAAAACTGAAGTCTCTGGAACCGAATGTAAAAGTAAGGGGAGATTTAGATGCTGGAGCTTTCTAAATGACAGTTTCTACAGAGTAAATTACACTGTGTATACTTTTCAGGTAATTACCAAAGACAATTCAAGACTATTGTTCCTATCCATGATATGAATCTTCTCAGAAATATTACCCGAGTAATCTAATATCTATCACCCAGCATTTTCAATCACATAATCAACAGTGATCAATACTGTAATGGTTATAAAAAGGGCTTTTAGCATTTTGATGCACAATTACTTCCTAAACTGTTTTAAAATTAAAATTATTTTGTGAAAAAGTATATTAGATTTTCAGTTCTGAATGGCAGTCATGCACTGAATTTTTATCATATGAAAAGGAAGTCTTTCAAAACATTTAAAATATTACTAATTAATCTTCACTCCTGGGGGTAAACAGTAAAAAAGCTTATACACAGTGAGCTTGTTCCAATCTAGACACACATTCATAGGAAATTTAATCTCAGTCACCTCTCACTCTCGTTGCTCTGTTCTAGCCAACAATCTGATTTCCTACCTCTTTAGCATGAGGAATAACAGTGAAACTTGTAACTCAGTTTGGAATAGAATATTTTTTAAATGCATTTACTGGATATCTCATAGAATGAGTCCAAAACATATATCTAAAAAGTAATC
This sequence comes from Tapera naevia, assembly GCA_033556795.1. Taxonomy (NCBI): domain Eukaryota; kingdom Metazoa; phylum Chordata; class Aves; order Cuculiformes; family Neomorphidae; genus Tapera; species Tapera naevia. The sequence continues at coordinate 686,918 of JAUMJJ010000086.1, forward strand.
TCTCTTTTACCTTGTGAAAAACCCAAGTCTCTACTCCTTTTTTACAGTTACCACTTATCCACAGATCTGGTATTTATTTATTTACCAACACATGATTCTTCAGCTCAGACGGGCCATTTGAAAATGAAAAACAATTTTGAGATAGGATCTTCGAGAAGGAACCTCTGGCCAGTTTATAACCCAGTGGAGGACTTATACCAGAGAGGTATAAGTTGATATAACTCAAGAAATAAATGCTATGGTATTATTGTCTTTTGTCTTGACTTTTTCTTTTCTTTTTGATAAAATACAACATAGAGTGGGACAAAACCCAGTTCACTGGTGTGTGGAATAATTCTTTCTAATCCCACACAAGTATTTTAGTGCTACCACATTGTTCAGGTAAATACTTACTACTAAGCTGCCAAGATTGTTAAAGTTATTATAAAACTTGGTTTGCACCAATAAAAGCTTAAATGCAGTATGACCTACTGGTTTCAAGGAAAACTTTCAAAAACTATAGATGAATAACACGTTTTCCTTAACCCTTACTGAAAAGAGGTTGTTTTTTTTTAAGACATAGATCAACTACCAATGAGCTTCCCAGAATATAAAAACATCTGGCAGTAAAGAGGATGTTTCCCTACATGTGTGTTTCTCACACAAAATTTGCTTTAATCTGAAAAGCAAAGAAACACTTTCAATGCAAGGACTGCAGGATTTGCCTCTTGTTCCTTCCCAGACAAATTCCACACAATTTCACACAGAGTATATTCTTTAATTCCAAGAGATTTTAATTTGTATATACTTACACAGAAAAACTGCAAATACATAGAGAGTTAACTTATGTCCTGTATAATTTGAGATGATTCCCTGTAAAGCCTTGCTCAGTGCAGCCCTACAAGACTTTTGATGTGTTTAGACCATAAGGAAGTGAGGGCATATGTTGTGGTGCTGGTACCTAGGAATCCTCCTGATCAGCGTGGTTTCTCAGCCTCAGACTCCTACTCACTGAGCAGGAGGGGTGTCGTGCATGTGCATATTAGTGAGGGCAAGGAATAGCGGGAGAAATTCATTGTTTCAACCATTTCTTCTTCTCTAGGAAGCTCAGGGTTGATTTTACACTACCTGTCCTCCAAAGGAAGGTAGTACCAGTAAAAGAATTGCTGGGTTGATTTGATAGCACTTTCAAGCTTTCTTCAGAGAACTGAGGGTTAATCCAGTTTGAGAAAGAGAGAAAGTTACATCATTTAACAGTTTATTAATTTTAAGCATAGTGTAAGACTATAAACTGGAACTAAACTATTCAATATAATATTTTATTTCATTTTACTACTTAAAAGAAAATAACTTCGAAGCTCAAATTAAGAAAATATTGCTTGCCACACTAGCAGGTATCAAAGGTTAATAGTACTGTCTGCTCCTTAAAACACCTTAAAGGTATCAGAAAAGCTGAAGCCCTTAGAGATTTCAGATGCTTCCACTTGGAAGACTATCCAAATAGTGATTAATTACTGGTTATTTCAACAGTGAAAAAACCTACCTGTAACTTAATAAATGCCTGTTAGTGAAAGACAGGTTTTAGCAGTGACATTCTGAGCTCATGATTTGCATATACTATATGCACTTTATTATTACAATCACGGAGGAAAAAATATTGTTCATTAAATTAAAATACCGACTTTGTCTCAATAGTAAGTCCACACTGTATTCATGGCACATCAAATATTTCTATTTCTCTCTATTATTTTGCATTGAGTAGAACAATTCTGTACTAAAACTGTTTATGTTGTGTTTCAAGACTGCAGGAGCTCATCCTCGACTGTTAGGGGTTTTTTTTTACAAAAAAAAAAAAAAGGGAAGAAAGAAAAAAGGAGTTCCCTTCTCAGAGTCGCAAACGCTTTGAGTGTAGCCCTGCTCCTCTAGGTTGATGCAATGCTGCCATCACATGGTGCACATCTAGTACAGCGCTTGGCAAGACGATTTCTGATCCAACACAGCTGCACTGCAACAAAATACGCAATTATGCAGACCCTTACTACACACACAGATACTTAACAAGTAGGTACCCGTGTTGCCTATCATAAATCTAATAAGACCTTGTATCTTCTTGTGTCATTCCCTGGACACACGGGAATGTACCTTTCAGAATTTAGAATGTTAGAAGGCTTCTGTCTGTTATAACAGCCAATATTATTAAGTTTTCCTTACTTAATAATATTACAAAAAACACACCCCAGTTGGTGAAACCAGAACACAGGAAAAAAAAAAAAAAACAAACAAAAAACCCAGAACCTTTATCTTTTTCTTTTTTTTTTTAACATATACTCAGTAACTTCATGCTGACAGTGAAGCAAGATTAACAAAGTCAGAGGGTTATAAACACGATAAGAGGCACACCCCCCAATATCAATCACGTGTAGTATTATACCTAGCACAAATCTTTTCAAGCATATCTTACCTAGTTTAAAAGACCACCTCATTTGATTTGCCTCAGCATGACCACCTGTGCCTCACTTTTGGAAGCATGTCAGATTTTCTTTATTCATCATACAAATAAGGGAGAGATTAGCTCAAACTAATCAAACCTTTGTAAAGCACCACAGAGTTCCCTAAATGTTATTACACATGAATTCATGGAAAGATTCCAGCCATAAGAAACTAAGAGTGTGTCTATTTGAAAGCACAATTCCCAAATCCCTCTAAAACCATTCTCAAGACTTTATGTAACTGTATGAGGATAAGAGAAATCATGCAAGAGACCATTCACCCACAAGGAAAAATGAAGACTAAAGAAAATCTAGACAGTCAGCTCAGGTATTAGAAATGAGTATTTGATCAAATGGATCCCATCCACCACCTTAACAAAAATGAATTACAAAGCACATAAGGAGATGGTGAAATAGCCCTTCTTTGTGCTTCACATTTGACACTTTCCTTGCCAAAGACGCAAAAAGACAGTTATTGCAAAAGACTTTATGTCCTTGTAATCCAAGTGAGGATACACAGATGCAAGTAAGAAAAGTTGATGTTCATTAATGGATAGGTAAGTCTGCTACTCCTGTTGCCAGGCTTACTTTACGAAGAGCAATACTTTCTCCGTTACTTAGGGAAAATTGTCTGATGTAAGTCAGTACAGAATTGGAAGGGTTAATAAAGTATTTCTATTTTACAATAAAATATCATAGCTTCTATGAGTAAAATTCTTGAAACATTCTAATTTCTTGTGGTTTTTGTGGCAGCTGTAGAAACGGCTGTATTACTGCCACAATAATATTCTAGCAAGTCGTATGTCTTGTGTTCTAAAATTCACCAAAAAAAAAATTCTCTTTCCAGGACAACCAGCTCCTGTTTGAAAATAGAAAATAGTTAAAGACTCAGTTGAAAGAGACATTTTTTCCCTGTGACCGTTGTTGTGGCAAAGTACAGAAATGCTAAGATGTCTCAAACAGTTGTTTGTTATTTTGAATTTGAAAGGAATATAATCCATTGGCTACTTTGTTATTTTTAAGGGAGCAATTAAGATGCATTAGGAATATTGGGGAAGCGGGGAGAAAATGTGTAGGAAAAAATGGTTTTCACTTTAACAGTCTTCCATCATTTGCTCGTGGTATCAATAACGTTAACTTTCGCACACATCACTGTCTACGAGTTAATGGAAAATGAGAATTGCCTAGCACTCCTATTGGAAACTGCAGCCACAAAAGCTGTAATTGAAGGTCAAGTCATGATGCTAAGAAAGATTTCACTCACTTTTTCTAATCTGTCACAAGAATTTTATCAGCTTCAGGAATATGTGGATGATTGTACTCCACGCCCAGCTATGAGTATAACAAGAAGATATTTTCAGATATTATGAATTGTTTGTACCTGAGGTGAAAGTGCACCTGGGAAGTTTCCAAGTTTTTCACAGGTGATTGTGATGATGGAGGAGAAAATCCAGTGACTGACAACTCCTTCTAGTTTCTTCATAATTTCTACGTTCTCCTTAAAATGCCCTAGGCTTTCACAGTCTTATTTTTTTTTTATAATCTGTTCTTACAAGCACTATAATGTATTTATAAAGCTTAAGATAAATTACAGTATTGACACTTTTTTTCTATTTTAAATGTAAGTTATTAAAAGATACTACAATGAATCAGAACAAATCTTCATGGATTTCATTCATACTAGCCACATAACTGAGTGGCAGGTAGATGCTCGGCTGAGACGATGTGACAGCTTGCTTCGGGCTGCTGAACATGGAAGTGATCAGTTATTCTCACTTCATTCTCTCTTTTTTTTTTAAAGTTGGATAACTTATTTTGCCTATTCCTGCTTCAAACAGAGCAATAAAAATAACATTTTCTTATGTAAATATACTGGACAGATTACAGGAATCTTGCTAAATATTGATTTTTATGAAGGCAGAAGTTCAAGACAGGCCTATTTGTGTGAATTGTATTTAGTAGTGACTTACACATCTATTTGAAAAAGTGAATGTGCAATGGTATGCATTAAAATAATATGCTCCATATTAAATAATGACTGTGAGCATAAGATAACTGGACTGTATTTCTGAAGGCAAATAAAACTTATATTTGAGAGGAAAAATGGATTATATGTTTCCTTAAAACACTGTTCAAACAATTGTTGGCCCCTTCTAAAATAAATGTTACCTATACCAAGCATACCAGCCTCACATATCCCTGTGATCCCACTAGGTAGCCCCCAGAATCCAGACACATTCAGATTAGCCTATTGCTCAGTGCGACACCTTCAGGTCACGTGGATCTATATACCAAACATCCTATGCTAGGGCTCTGGCCCGGCATGGGGAGAAAGCAAATAAATAATCTTCTTCAGTCTCTCAGAGACTGTTGTTCTTTTATCAGATAAGCCCAGCCAGCAGGTGCATTGATAAGTGACCTGGGCCAGACTCCATTCCTGCCTTCTTACTGTGAGGAGAGATAATAGATCGGGTTTATTGTACTTACCCTGCACAGCCTAGCCTTTAATTGCCCAAAAGAAGTAAAAAGGATGTTGTTCTTCCTCTCCTTCCTTCTCATTCTTTCTCTCACTCTCATATACATATTTTGATTTGATCACATCTTGTGGATCTCTTGTAGGAATGTCACGTGCTTCCAGTCATTCTGGGCACACAGTTTTAAGTATTTCTTCTCTGTTCTGTTCTTGCCTTTCGGACCTTGTCCTGCACCAACTAGATAGTGGGACACTGGTAACATGCTGTAGCTGAATCTATAAAATATTCAGAAAACCCGTTGTAATTGTAGCAATTTAAAAGCTTTGACTGTTACTGTAAGTACCACTCCAACTAAATCTGGTAACACTTTCTAAATATGTATTTTGAGAATGCCTTGCCATGGAGTACATCATTCTAATTAATATATGCAACAATGAGGCAGCCTTTTTAATTGATAGTGATTAACAAACTTTCTAAATCTGCAAAACTCCAGCAGGCTTAAGCTTACAGTAAGTGCCAGTGTCTATTTTTACAACACAGCTTCCATTTAAAACAGGAGCAAATACACCAGCCTGCAGCTACTGATGCTGCAAACAACAAAAAGGGGTTTTATTTCACCTACAGTGCAGTAGGAGTGCCTCTCCACATCATTGCTTAAGGACTAAGTTGCAGAGATTTTATCTGTCCTGCTCCAATCAGAAAGACAAAACTAAGACTTCTTTTTTTTTTTTTCAGAGCATTATCTAGAGATCAACTATTTATCTTTGGCTAAAATCTTGACACAAACTTATCTAAAGATCAATTATTTAACCAGACAAGAAGTGAACACTCAGCTGGAGCTTTTCTTTGCAACACTATGTATAAATGCACTGGAGTACACGGAAAAAGTCCCAAGCACTGACAGTCTGAATGGAGAAGTCAGAAGGGAAACTGGCATGACAATCAACATAAAAGGCAGGAAGTTTTGGGGCTTTTCTGTTAAAGTACTTTCATATCTTGACCATATCCTTGTTTTCTCATACCCTCTCCACATTTTTTTCTGAGCACATTTAGGTCATCATCAGCCAGACGAGCTGATAGTTTCTTCAGAGATGTATCGGGCTTCTCAGAGTCTCCTGCAGCTGTTTTAACTGGGACTGAGCATCCAGTCTTCTTGCATAAACTGTCCCCATGCATAAGCACTCAACACAAAGAAATGTGAGGTTAAATCCATGTGTGACTTCTCTAGCTGCAGATTTTATCTGATGCTTGTCCCAACACTGTGCACTTCAAAGAAAAGTCTGGCTCCAGCTTTTCTGCAGCCATCCAAAAGGTCATGGTGACATCATCAATATCTTCTATCTGGCACATTTTCTACGGTCTGAGGAAATTTAGTTCTTCTAGCTTTCTCCTTGTTTACTGTGTGCTCCAGCCCTCTGACCATGTCAGTGGTCGTCTCCAACAGTTTGTCAAAATCCTTCCTACACAGGGGGATGCAAAAGTGGCTGTGCTCCAAATGCAGCTTCCCGAGCACTAAATTCATGGGAAGCATCATTTTTCTCAACCTGCCAGCCATGTAGGTCCATATGGTTCCCCAAATTCTTTTCTAATAGCTGATTTCCAGCCAGTCAGCTACAGCTTGTGTTGTTACAATAAACAATTTTGCCTTAGATTCAAACTTTTGCCTTCATGAGGTTGCTTGTAGCTCATTCCTCCAGCTGATAATTTTATTCTAAAATGGTATTTGCTTCTAATCTTGGCTCCTAAATAAATAAATAAACAAACAAACAAACCACAAACCAAACTTTTCATTCTGTCATTAATCATCCAGACTTTTCTGGTTTGACAATACCAACCATAGCAAATATGAAGATCAGAAGAGACTTCATAAGAGCAGTATGTGCAGATTTGTATCAACACAGCTATACAGCATAAAACCATAACATTTACTTTAGATAAAACTTTTCTGGAATTTTGTCTATGTCAGTGGCAGGAGCTGCCCAATATTCTACCATATTTTCTATTTTTCCCTATGTATTTTTTGGCTTAATAATCAGAAAACGATTTCTATACCCAAGTAATAATACCTCTAGCCACACTGACAGATACTTCTGTATTTCATGTTATAAAACTCGATATTAAATTCAGATAACTCTCCTGTTCTTTTTGTGATTCCCAAGTGTTCCTGCAGAAGTCATAACAATGTGTAAGCAATAGGAGCACCTCACCAAAACACCACTATGTGCAGTGACCTGTGAGTGGATGCAGTGAGCATTCTTTCTTGCCCAACTGACTCCAGGTTTCATATCTTGAAGAGTTCATCTTTTGCAGTCACAGCTACTCTTAATAGGAAAAGCTGACTCCTCAAGAAAATTGCAAGACGTAAGAAAAAAATGAGTATACAAAAGTGTTTAAAATCTAACTCAAATTTCTGAGGCAATTATTTCTTACAAAGCAGAAACTGAGAAGGCAACCTTAAAATTAGCCAAAGTGTATACGCGGATAACAATTTCACATGGGAAGTGGAAGCCTGTAAAGCTATATTTAGAGCAGCACCTGCGACAAGCTAAAGGAATGAGCCATGTGTATTCAGAGCTGCATTATAAGAGGTTGTCTACAAAGGTAGAAAACAAGGGTGAAAAAATGAAGCAATGGCAAAGAATAAGGAGCTATCAGAGAAAGTGCAGCAGAAGCTTATGGAAGGAATTAGTGAGCTTCCCAGATTAAGTCCACTAAGACTGTAAAAGGATACTTTCTAACACTAAAGCTGTAATCAAAAAGTACAATAAAAGTTAGCTTAAGTTGTAGTAAATCATCAGGATCTGCTGGTGAAAGCTGACTGACAAGGGGGCAGAGAACCAGACAGAGAAAATGCTGCAGGATGGTCAGCTTCTCCAAAACCCAGCAAAATCTTGCAGAGGAAGAGTTAAATGTTAAGAAAGAGAAAACGTGTGTGTAAGTTTTGGTTTTGCCTGTCCCTTTGTATGCATTTGTAGCTTTAAGTGAATGAATAAATAGTGCTTTGTTTTCAAGAAGCTGGTTTTGTCTCATTTGAACCAGACACTATCACAAGTCCTTGGAGTAAAAGGACTCACTGGTGACCAACACAACTGAGCCTGTTCCCTTAATGCTGCTGGGAAACAAGGGGACTTGCAGGACTCAAACTGAGCCCCAGAGGGAGAGTAGCTCACGTGGAGGGGTCCTCAAACTGGAATGAAAGGAGTCCAAAGAACTGATCACCACTCAGCTCCCCTGACATGCCCTTGGACCATGTTGAACCATAGTTTTGCCTTTAGAAGTAGATATATACACCCCTGGGAAGAGGTTTCTGCTGCCTATCCTCAGACAGGGCATTTTCTACAGAGGTTAATGAGTCAAAAAGAACTGTGATTACCAGCCAACATACTGCCACACCAGAAAAGCTGAACTAGTCAATGGTATCAGCATATCATTGTTATAGAAAATATAAAATTCAAGTGGAAAAGTAACCTGAGTTACTACTGTTGGGTGCATCACTCAGTTTCAATAAAGCCTTGTATATAATGCAGGTTGTTAGCTAGATCTACAGAAACAACAGCCATAGGAAGCTGTTTTTGGCAAGGGATCCAGCTGTTGGGTTAAAAATAATCTCAATAAAAGATAAAGAAAAAGTAGTGGGTTCCAAAGGAAGAAATCTGATAAAATTAAAGTGTAATAGACACTTCAAACTGTGTGATCTGACCTAATAAGTTATTAATAGGGAACCATTACTCCTCATACATTTTTTATGAGGAAGGCATTGCCTTTTTGTCAAGATTAGTGGATTATAAAATATTTGTGCTACACAATATAAATGGCCCTACCTATTAATAAGTCTCTGGAAAGATATGCTTAAATTGAATTACATTAAGAAGAAAAGTGCCAACAGAAAATTAGGCATAATTAATGGGAACACATAAATAAACTAGAGATAGAGGGAAAAGGACATTTTCTCCATTGATCATTTGGAGGATTAATTGCTGATATGCTCTAATGATATTACCAACTATTACTGTTTTTATAAGGACCATTTCACAGAAGATGAAATCCTTGTAACTATGAATATGTATTGCAATTTATTGCAGAAGATAATTACACTGATCACATACCTCTAATTAGTCAGTACAGTTTTGAAGGCTAAAAGATACAGCTTAAAATGTAATATACAATAAAGGTTCATTAAACTCTTCCAGTAAAATAGATTTATTTGATTTTTTTTTTTTTGCTAATATTCAAATATTCAGCATTCCCTATATGTTTGCAGGACAAGCCACATTGAAAGTGAGAACATGGGAAACATTACTTTTATTTTCCAGATCCTTTCAGAGCAGTGATACCTTGCAGACACGGGAAATTTTCACTTCTCATTCACATAATGGACAAAGTGAATAGAGTTACACAGTGAACAAGCAGTTTGGTCTTCTCTATTCAATAGCATATATAAGGTTTCCTTGGATATCACAGTACTGCCTCCAGTGTGTGCAGCCACGTTCTAGTTTTCACAGACTCACATAAACTTTTGAAGGATTTCATTACTAATCAGGAATGTGAATATTAAGCTTTATTGATCAATCTTTTAAACAACATCTTAAAGATTTTAAATCGAAAAATTATTTTGCTCACAAAGTAAACTTCTCTAAAGAAAATAACAAAAAAATTGTTAAATAAGGACACTTCTTCTAGGTGGAAGAAAAGAAAGAGGATCCATTCATTAGAAATAATCCTCCTGAAACAAAACACCTTACACTAATCCCCTAAAAACCTTATCTGCTCTCTGACACTGTTGTAACAAACACTTCCAAAGTACTGTGCCAACATTGCTCATGTGTTCAGTGGATTTTAATTAGAGCTCTGAAAGCTTGGGAAAACTGGCCGAGTGAGCAAGCTTGCTCTTTTCAAATGGCAGCACCCACCTCCCAATCACAGCATATGTTTAATTAAAACCAGTGCAAATAATGGAGACAGAAGAGAAAAACCTCCTTCCCACAAAACAGTGAGGAAAACATGATTAAGAAGGTGCATTGCAAGCTGAAGAAAGCAACACATGTTGTTCTTTAGTTGTACTCTGAACTGAGTATCTATGGATAGGTCTAGGGAATCATTCCTGTGAATGGTATGAACGGCTTCACATGCAAACCTCTTTAAATGCTTTAGAGACAGCAGAGATATTTAAAGATGATTAGCAAAAGGAAAACTATAGCTGCTAAGGGCACAGAGAGAGGCATAGAGAGAGTTCTGACTTGTTCTGCTGTTGGAGTAGTGATCACCTCAAACATCTGTCAGATAATATTTATTTTTCTAAGTTGCCATGAGAGAATGCTGAATAATCTGTCACCTTTACTAAAGAAAACCCACTCACCTCCTCAAGTGGGTTAATGGACAGCTCCTGCTCCTACTACAGCATCAGTCTCCCAGCCTAGCAAATTCCCACTTTGCCCTGCTCTCAGATCCACTCAAGGCGTGAGAACAAAACCCACAACAATCAGGGCAGGAGAGAAAGGGTCTGGCTGTAAAGAAAACTCCACAAGAGCCAAGAGAGGAAAATGTTGGGCCAGTTGTGCTGCGATCACTCCTGCCAGCCAATTCAGGCTCATTAGGGAGAAAAGTGAGATGAAGATTAAGTGGAACACAGTACAGAAAACACACTGGTGAGTAGAAAAAATATGAGAGAAGAATAAGAGAAGAATGAAGATTAAAAGCAATGTAAGAAAAGAGGGGGAGGGGAGGTAAGAAGTAAAAATTAAACACAAAAGCAAGAAGAGAAGGAAGACAGTCACGAGAGTAACCATAAATCAGTCACATCCTATACGCTACTCTGACACATAATTATCCTAGTTATTGAAGCAAGTATGAAGATTAAAAATACCAGTAAAAAAAATAGGGCATTGTCATATAGTATTTCATCAGGACTTGAACCTGCCCAAGAAAGTTAACAAGCCTAAAACAGTTGTATTTTTTTGAAAATATGGAAATCCTGATGTTTCAGGGTTATCAACCACATTCTTTTTTTTTTTTGATGTAACTATTCCTATAATTACAAAAGTAAACATTATAGAAAAAAGAGTAAATAACAGAATAAATGTTAAGAAACCTAGACAGTATGTAATTAGTATTACCAGATGGTTCCTGCCACTAAAGCAGACTACAAGCTATATGTACTTAGGAACTTGGGTCAGGAGAGGTACCACTGAGCAATTCTGAATGTTCAAAAATTTCAAACATGCTACACATTAAAGAACTTTGTAACAAACTACTGTGTAAATGTAGAGAAAGTTCAACAGTGATCATAGTTTCTTTTATACCTGCTGAAACATCAGGATGATATCTCTCACAAAGGCAAAGAGTGAACAATAAAGACAGAGGCTCAGGAGTTCTTACAATGTTGTATTTAAACTCATTACAAGCTACATCTAGGTTTCTCTATTTGGGTTGCTGTGGTTCTTTCAGCTGTATTTAGTAAATTGTAAACAGTAAAATAGAATCTGAGAGATGATGTTGATGTACAATAGAAATTGTTAAAAAGCAAATTGTTAAAAAGAAAAGTCTGGAGTCTCTTCTCCTGACATTAGGGAGTAGCATATTGTAATTCAGATTTTCTGCAGAATCTCAAGATTTATCTCTTTTACAATCTTTGCTGTAAACACTTAAAACCAACCAAACAAAAAAGAAAACAACAACTAAAAACCACCAACGAAGAAAGCCAAAAACCCAAAGTGGAGTGAATTTAATCTTGAGAGGAAAACTGTCACCTGTAGTTTGCATGCTTACAAGAGAATAAGGAACAACCAGCACAGGAAGCAAATATTCCATCATCAAGTTAATAATAATTGAGAAGGCTGAGGTACTGAACACCTACTTTGCCTCAGTCTACACCACTGGGAGAGGTAGCCCTTGCGATGACTGGCCTCCGGAGCTCACAGATAGAGACAGGAAACCAAATGGCTCCCCTGTGTTCCAGGAAGAAACAGTCTATGAATTACTGAGCCACCTGGATCCACACAAACCAATGGGACCTGATGGATTCCATCCTAGGGTGACGAGGGAGCTAGCAGAAGAGCTTGCCAAGCCACTCTCCATCATCTACCAATAGTCCTGGCTCTCTGGGGAGGTCCCAGATGACTGGAAGTTGGCAAATGTCACACCCATCCACAAAAAGGGCTGCAAGGAGGACCCGGGCAACTATAGGCCTGTCAGCCTGACCTCAGTGCCTGGCAAGGTTATGGAACAGATCATCCTGAGTGCAACCACACAGCACCTTCAGGATGGACATGGGATCCGACCCAGTCAGCACAGATTTGTGAGGGGCAGGTCCTGTCTGACCCACCTGATTTCTTTTTATGATCAGGTAACGCGCCTGGTGGATAAAGGGAAGGCTGTGGATGTAGTCTATCTGGACTTGAGCAAAGCCTTTGACACTGTCTCCCATGGCATACTCCTGGATAAACTGGTAGCCCATGGCTTGGACAGGTGCACTCTCAGCTGGCTTAAGAGCTGGCTGGATGGCTGGGCCCAGAGAGTGCTGGTGAAGAGGGCTGCGTCCAGCTGGCGGCTGGTCACCAGTGGTATCCCCCAGGGATCTGTGTTGGGTCTGGTTCTGTTTAACATCTTCATTTATGATTTAGATGAGGGGATTGAGTCCATCATAAGTAAATTTGTGGATGACACCAAGTTGGGAGGGAGTGTCGACCTGTCGGAAGGCAGGAGGACTCTGCAGAGGGACCTTGATAGGCTGGAGAGATGGGCTGAGTCCAACAGGATGAAGTTCAACAAGGCCAAGTGCCGGGTCCTGCACTTTGGCCACAACAACCCCATGCAGCTCTACAGGCTGGGGACAGAGTGGCTGGAGAGCAGTCAGGTAGAAAGGGACCTGGGAGTACTGATTGACAGGAGGCTAAACATGAGCCAGCAGTGTGCCCAGGTGGCCAAGAAGGCCAATGGCATCCTGGCCTGTATCAAGAATAGTGTGGCCAGCAGGGCGAGGGAAGTGATCCTTCCCCTGGACTCGGCATTGGTGAGGCCACACCTTGAGTACTGTGTTCAGCTCTGGGCCCCCCAGTTCAAGAAAGATATTGAGGTGCTGGAGCAGGCCCAGAGAAGAGCAACAAAACTGGTGAAGGGACTTGAGCACAAGTCCTATGAAGAGAGGCTGAGGGAGCTGGGGTTGTTTAGCCTGGAGAAGAGGAGGCTCAGGGGTGACCTTATTGCTCTCTGCAACTATCTGAAAGGAGGTTGTAGACAGGTGGGGACCGGTCTCTTCTCCCAGGCAACCAGCAACAGAACAAGAGGGCACGAGCTTAGAGTCTGCAAGGGAAGGTTTAGGCTGGATATCAGGAAAAAGTTATTCATGGAACGAGTAATCAGGCATTGGAATGGCCTGCCCAGAGAGGTGGTGGATTCACTATCCCTGGAGGTTTTTAAAATAAGACTGGATGTGGCACTTAGTGCCATGATCCAGTAATCATGAGGACGTTGGACAAAGGGTTGGACTTGATGATCTTGGAGGTCTCTTCCAACCCAGATGATTCTATGATTCTATGATTATAGTAGCAGAGAAAAATTCTTTTGAAGTGTCTTTCAAGTTCAAAGCAATGCTTTCAAGTTCTGTATTTGACGAGCTGCAGAATCTTTACATGTTATCACTGGATAAGCAGAAACCAAAATATATTTGCTAACCAATTACTGAAAATTAGTTGCAATTTTTGCAATTGTTTTTCAGATTCCTCATGGAAGCAGGACAGCTACAGGGAGGCAGTAGGTACCATACAGAACTCTGGGTGTGGATATCAAAAAAAGATCAGAAAATAGGTTCACATTCTGAAGAGAGATTACTCTGAAGTTAGAGGCAACTACACTTTTACCCACAGTGTTGAACTCATAATAATCTATAAATGGAGTTCATTGTTTCCAAAAAATATTACTTATTTCTCTTTCAGCTTGCAAGAAGATAGAAAATTGTGTATCATATAAAACACCTGAAGCCAAATTTAAAATCCTCCAACCCTTATAGATACTACTACTACTCTCTACCTTACTCTTTTAGCTTTCAATACTCGTAACATGAAATTATATAAAAGGATTTTTTTCGCTAATACCACGTCCAAGTTATTTTTATAGCTTTTGCCCTCTAGCGGCTAGGATAAGAAAAAAAATAATATGAGAGATTCTTCAAGAACTGACTCCTTATGCACAAATCATTGCTGCCCCTAGAATAGCTACTTTAAGAAACTGTGTTGCTGAATTGTGAGTTGCACGTGAACGTGACTGCAGCTGGCAGGGGAAGCTACCAAGTGAGGAAAAAAAGTGAAGTGGTAATCAGTAAGGACACTGCCTCCATTTAACTTTGCTGAAGTTGTGATACTCAAAATGCCCAAAATTCAGATTCTGTGTTTGTACATCACACAATTAAGAGCAGTTTTCCTCTCTAAAGTTAATCCCTTTAGTCATGTCCATATGGATGCAAAGCCTGGATTTGGGTGTGGTAGAAGAGTTTCCAAAATTTTCAGTAGCAAGTTTGAATCTTGAGTTGTCCCTGGGTTTATGCAGGAATGACTGCTATTTTTCAGATACAGTTTGGCTTAAAACTGTATGTTTTGAACACAAATAGGCATCTGTATTTTAAAAATTCATATGAGAAATTTCAGTGGCAGAGAAAATATATTTTATAAGAAGCATATGATACCCAGTTTGAAAATACTGTTTTGGTTCCCTAATTTGTGGAAGGCACTGTTCCTTACAACTCTCACTTTGAACAGCTAAGTTCAAAGTTATTACTGATGTTAAGATATTGGGTTGTTTATCACAGAGACTTTTTACACCACCTCATGATCCTCTCATGTTGTTCTACAGCTCCCAAGTCCTGAACTGCATTAGTACTAACTGATCATAAATCCTAATGCCTGTCAAAAGCAGCTCTGTTGAAGAAGAGAAGATATAAAAAAATTAAATCAAAAGGGAACTACAGATAGAAAACTTAATGTTATTGAAAATGATCAGCAAATTATTACCTGATTTATATCTGAGGGCATCAACCACATGTCTAGCAGGAAAGCAGAATATCATTAAACCAGTCATTTCCAAAACCACTAACGAGCAATTACTGACACTTTCAAGCACAAGAAGTTCCCATCAGATACTAATCCTAGCTAATTCACAAACCACAAGTCCTTTGTGCAGGTTAAGCCTGAGCTGCAAATTTGTGTATCTTGGTTTTGCTAGGCTGACTCTTCTCACAAGTGTCAGTCTGGTTACTTATAGAAATGCCTCATTTACGTAACAGAGTTTGGGCTACTTTATTAAAGTTAGAAGCACCTGCCAATTATTCTACAGTTTTTGTATATCTTGCTCCCACCAAGGGCTCTTGTTCTAATGCCACCAGCTTCTGGCTTCCATAAGCTCAAACTCAGCAGTGTCCAGAGCAAACAAAACCCCAGAACTACAAGTGCTGTCATTCAGAAGAAATGGCATAAGGAAGGGGGATAGCTCTAGAATACGTCGTTCTCCTAAACCACATGATGCATTCAGAGAATTAAATTTTCAACAATTCATTTGCTGATAGCCACTCTGCAAGCACTTCTGCACCAGCTAAGGTTTCTTGCGGTTCCACAGGCATTTATAGGACACGGCTTTTTTATGGAAAGGTGCTATGTGGAAGCATTTCTGTTTGTCTTTCCTGCCAACAATTGTTCTCAGAACAAGGGCAGAGTTAACAGAACACAAAAATATAATCCCTTTAATAATTCTACCTTTTTTTTCATGACAATTATGAAACAACAACCACCTTCATCAAGAGGGGGTAGGTGATTAACTGAAGTGCATTCACTGTTGATGGGCAGCAAGTGTAAATGAAACTGCAGCAGCTCAGTGCTTTGGGATTTTTAGAGCACATTTGTCACTGACCAGGTTTTTTGAGATCATTATAATTTCTCTGGAGTGAATATACTTCTGTGGAACATTTCTTGCAGTAGAATATATTTACTGTGCAAGTATAACGAGTCAGTATAGGTTCCACTAGGAGGTAATATTGTCATTTTTCTTTCCAGAGATATCAAGCTTTCATTTTCTCTTCTTGCTTTTTTTTTTGTGTTTTGTTTTTTTTTCTCCTTTCCTCTTCTCATGGAGGGCAAGAGGAGTTGTAAATAATCACTATAGGAGAGATCGCAGCTAACTGCAGACTTTAGATCATGGCAATTTAACTCAAACTATGCACTCACTCAGATATAGCTGAAATATTTCTCATGTTTTCTCAGCTTTATTCTAGCCCTTCTTTCAATTGTAACTGCTTATTTAATATCTATAATATAATATATACATGCATTCACACTTTTCTATATTCCCTGCCTTTCAGGATTTCTTTCTTGGAGCGGGTTAATTACTACTTTATGGGAATTGGTACTGCATTTCAGCATTCTCATAAAGTAAACCAAGGAACCAGTCTTTCTTTTAGAGAAGTAATCATTCTAAATTTTCTTTCCACTCTTGACACCTCAGGCAAAAGGCATGAGGAGTCAGCAGTACAGGCTCCATGACAGCAAGCCATTTACCTAGGTCTTGAAGAGTTTTATTTGCCTTGTTAAACATATCAAAGATCACCTTTTAATTCTGAATATTATTTTCTTTTATTTCTTCCATGTGTCTTTTCAACTTTGTTCTGGAGTTGTAGCTTAACACAGGAGCTGGGGTTTTGTACTTTTTTTTTTTTTTATGTTATAGTCAAGATTATTCGGCGACCTTAAGTAGCTTCTTTTGCAGAACCCTGCTCCAGATATCAGTGTCAACATTTTTTCTCTCTTTTTTTTTTCCATCCTTTTTATTGGTTTGGAAACCTCAATAACCCGAGGAATCATACAAGTCAGCAGGACTTAAGAGAAATTTATGGAAACTACCAAGCAGAGTGGGATTGACATGCTGTAAAAGGAGACATTAGGGGAGGGACAAAAAAAGAAAGCATAAGAAGGCTTCATTTGGCATACGGAATGTAATTAAAAGCAAATAGATTAAATCACCCCACACCACCAGCTAAGTATAAGAATTTGCTGTCAGTAACTGAAGTTTGACTGAGACATATGAAATAATCTTGAAAGGTTCATGAAATTAAACACATCAGGTACAGTTGACAGAGTACTACAATTAATTGCTCTGTTGAAACATCCTGAAGCCGGACAGAAATTTGCATTGCTGAGTTCCATGATGTCTAAGTGAAATGGAGGTAGAATTCTGCTCTTTGGAGAGGGGTAATTTAAAATATGGTCTTTATTTCTTTCATATTAAAAGTACTTCAAGTACAACAAACAGGTATAATACCATTCCAGTCATCAAGATTTGCATCACACAGGGATTTTGTTGACTTCTCTACTCTCACCCTGTCTATTCCTGTGACTGAACTGATAATTCATTGTGACAAATAGTAGTCACATTACTTAAGATGTGCTCAGGTGACAATATAAGAAACAGAGGAGTGGAGAATAATAGAATGACTCTGTCCTAGAAGGAGACTGTAGGTAGCCTGCAAGTTACAGAACACTACTACCTGGAAGAAATGTATGTACAGATTTGGTGTCACTGAGTTGCTTGATCCCTTTCCTATTATATTCTTTATGGCTGAAAACTATGGCAAGTGAAAATTACATCCTGAATTGCTGCTTTCTGAAGTGAAAACTAAACAGGCTTTCATCTGTAAAACACAGTTGCAGTCCACTTTGTGAAACGTCCCTTTCTTATGCAAGGTCAGGTGCAAAAGGTGCTATTTGGTCACCCTGGTCCTGCTGTGCAAGATATCCACCAACAAATGGAGAGAAGGCAGTACAGCAATTTTACCAATTATCAGTTATTAAGCATTCATAGAGTTACTCGAAGTCAGACTTCTCTATTAGACATAACCCTTACAGTTTATAGAGGGTTTTTTATTTCCATCCTTCAACTAGATTTCTTTCACTATGTAATAAAAATGAGTACTCTGACTTTTCAGTGACAGTTACCTTCTTCTCCAATCATCTCCCTGGACTGACCTTGACCTTTGCATAGACTTAAGTATTTAGTGATACTGTGGTTTGTGGTAGCAGTAACCGCAAAACAGGATCTTCCCAGTGGCTTCAAGCCAGAGTGTTACTCAGTAGTTAATGGTTGGAAGGGAATGATAACAGATATGGGTGAAAAAAATCCGAGATTTTGCATTTCTGTTAGTTTGAAAGAAAAATCTACACTACAAGTATCTTTGATCTTGCAAAATGTCTTTGATTCTGCAAAGCCTTCCTTTCAGAAATTACAGTAAAGTGTATTCAAATGTTTTGTCCATGGATCCAACATTCATTAATGTTTCAGTTGTGTAAATAGGGAAAAAAATTACCTAGAGAAAAGTCAATCATAAGTTCTTATTTTTTCTTTTTCCCAACATCATTCTATGACAAGAAAACCTTTATGCAAAACAAGGAGTAAAATTTGCCTTAGGAACAATAATGTAGCGCAGTAAATTGAGTCATAAAAGCAAAAATCAAGGACAAACTTTGACTTGCCTGTACAGCAGCCTATCTTCTAGCAAGCCAATAAACACAGTATGTACTCAATTATCATTAAAAAATACCCTTGAGTCTGCATAATACTTTGCAAAGTTTTCCACGTAGGAAATGTCATGAGGTTCTGCTACACTTGACCATTTCAATCATGTAAGCATTGATTGTTGATATGGTGGTGCAACCTGACATTTTTGGTAAACTTCGGTGCATAAATGTAGTAAACTTATTTCTGCATTGAAATGTATGATCTGTTCATTGTTCTCTAATAAATACATTCTCATCACTACATAGCAGGTATACAGATGATTCCAGTTCTAGGACTCAGTCAGTCAAAGGAAATCCATTACCTGTTGAATATACTGAAATCACTGGTGACAAATATTAGGCTAATGCTTATCATGAATGTCTCCATTCTCATGGTCCTGCAAATTCTGCTGTTAAATTACTTTTGATTTTGGAAGAAAAACCAAAATGCTCAATTCAGCATGTGATGTCCTCTTTCTTTCATAGAAGATCCATCCAATCTCAAGCTTCCTTCTTTATGACTGCTATACTAGCTCAAAACAAGATTAATCTCCTTTAATGATATATAACTGCTTTAATTTTTAACTGTAAAATATTTTGAATTTATTTTCTAAGTATTGACAAAATGATAAAAGTTAAATTACCTCCAGGACACAAAAAAGACATTGATTAAATATTTTTGAAGGATTTTCACATGCTATAAAAGTTGTTCTTAGGCATTTTCTTTACCCATTATGCAAATATGTCAACTCATTAATAATTCAAAATAGACAATACATTAATAATTAGGATCAGCCATTACAAATCTGACCTTTAATTGAATTCTATAGAAAGAGACTGTGAAAAATGAGCCTCATGATTTATGCTAAGAATAAAGGTTAAAAAGCGTTTTCCCAGTAGATCTAATTTTTATCATTATTGTCTAGGCAGAAACATTGAGATAAGAAACTTTTTTCCCAGTTTAAACTGTTTTTTTTGAAAGGCTACTTCTAGGAGATTATATTAAAAGATGTTCATTTGTGCACAGTTTAGTACACTATGTCTCTGAACGAGGGATTTAGCAATCACAGGTACTTCAGAAGTTTGAAAAAAGTCAACCCTTTTCCTTCATTTCTCTTTGCCAAATGACCCATGGGCTTCATGATTGCATAATTCTTCACACTTAACTAATTCTCCTTCATAATTCTTCTTGTTAACTTCATCATAATGTTTAAAGTTAAAAGCATTAACTGACTATATAAAAGAATGATTACTTCCAGTTGTAGGAAAACTGACAATTAAACTGTTACAGACTGTCGCAATACTGCAAGGACACTCCTCCTGTGATTATGTGGCCTTCTGTTGTTAGCCCTTCCTAGAAAAGTTGTGTCTGCAATGCAATTTAAACTTTGCAGACATATTTATTTCTTGCAGATCTTTAGCAAAAACATAACCCAGAATACCCTTAAGGAAATGGAAGAGGGATGAGGAAAATGCCTAGGAACAGAACAGAGAATGAGTAAGGGTTTTTTTCCCCCAGAAGGACCAGAAGAACATTTTATCTCTTTAAAAGAGTAGTAATAAGCTTGGAAAAAGTCAATTATACATACTTATTGCAGACACAGTACATCGAGCCTAAATTCATATAGATGCATAGAGGGCTGTTGTCTGAAAGCCATCATAACATAACAAATGTTTGGACGTTTTAGTTCATTTCTTAAAAATCTAAAGTCCAAAAAACACTTGAATGTCCCAGCAGAGAAGATTACATGTTAGCTCACAAATCAAGAGGACTCTTTGGTGCTGTAGTTCACAGCAGCATCAATTATTGCTATAAAAGTCACCACATTGGTACAATGCCCTTTAAAAAGTGATAACTTTGGGAAACTATAAACATGTCAAATGAATACAAGCTATCCATTCGAACAATTAAAGCAGCTTTGTAACAGACATGCGATTGGAATATAACTGAAAGATCACAGCCTCTCTGTTCCTAAAAGGGATAAGAATAACCAAACAGCCCATTAACTCCCACTGAAAGTACACACATCCAGAACTTCAAACCTCACAGTCAGCTTTTGGCCAACTGTAAACCATTGTCAATACTCATTCTTGTAATACTCATTTTTCCAAGCCATCAATCAGGATACAAACAAACTACCCCAGCCATGACCACCAAGAACAGCAGATTTGCAGATCTTTTATCAGTGCCTCATACAAACTGTGAAGGAGTCACACATGTCTGCATTCTCATAGTGCAAATTCAAAACCAACCTGACTAACACAGTCATCAGTTTAACCCAGAAGTACTTACATGCCACAATAACATTAATACCACTATAATTTATCAGCTTTCAGAAAATGCATAAAAAGTAAGCAGATTTGTGTCCAAATGGGCTGGTACTTCTGAGTTCACCTGCAGGAAAAGGCTGCTACAAGGGTTAATGCTCTGCTTGTCTGAAGGGCTGCTACATACATTCTTACAGTAAAATATACATTATACAGACTTGCACTCTCTGTAGCCTGAAAGGCACTACAACCAGAAGAGTTCCAATTATGGTGAAACTGAACTACAACTAATGTTATGAAAGTGACCAGCAGCTCCCTTATTAATGGGCACAGCATGAAACTTCTTACAGAGGGCTTAACAACATCACACCCTCAACTCTACCAGAAGATCTGGAAAGTGAATTGGGTCTGTAACGGCAAAGATGCTCAGAGGTCTTAGCGTACACTGAACCTTAGCCTAGTTGGGGTACATAGGTCTTTGTATGGTCAAAGATGAGGGGAATTCTGTTTCTTAAAGCCAAGTGCACTTGTGTCATCTTAACAAGGAAAAATTTGTTCTTTTTTTTTTAATTTCTATAAGTGGAACAAACAGCAATGCAGCAGAATTACAGAATTTTCCCCCTTCACCTTCATCATTTTATTGGCTAAGGACCTGCTTAGGCTTAAGATAAAGATTATAGGTGAAGTTCATCCATAGCTCAGCTTGGAGCACTCTCACTTTCCAGTGAAACACCAGCTGGGACTCTGAAGATGCTCTCGCCACACTCTTCCCTCCCGCAGCCAAGCTCTGCCACAACCAACTCAGGCAATTAGCAAAGAAGAGCACCTCAGCATAAATTAAAAGGTTTCTTGGTACTATCTGTTATTCTTCACCAACATTAAAAAAATGGCTTTTCATATATATGTTCAAATAAATTGCAAAAAATGTTCTGGTTTGGCCTGGAAACTGAACTATGCATGTCCACAAATATCTCGCTAGTTACTAGCAATATTGCCAATTCTTTATGTCTGCTACCATGGGTATATACAGTTACATGCATGTAATACTTAAAAGGGCAAACTCCTGAAATAGTAACAAGACTTGGAACACTCTTGTGCATTCCAAGGCATCAGATCAAGACATTTCTGTAAAGTAAAAAAACTTATTCTTTTTCATATCTCTGATATCACTTACATTACAGCAAAACTAAAACTAAAACTCCTCTCCACAAGTGTAACAAGTTTTTCATGATGTCAGAGGAAACACAGTATTACAGTAATTTATTTATTTCATGGATTCAAAGAATGTTTTCTATATATTTTCACTTTTCTCAAGCAATTCCTCCTTTCTATTTGATTGTACATGTACTAGATACAAGTGGCAGACACTGTTTAAAAGGACAAGGTGGGAGAGGGCAGCTGTAATTGTCATTATTCTGCTCTGTTGCCATCTGTTTCACCTATGGAAGAAAAAACCCCTCTTATTTCATTATGAAAAAGGTTGCAAAAGTGCAATTGATTTTGTTAAGAAACAAAGACTCATTATCATTCTGAAGGCTGGAATTGTGCTCATTTCATTGGACTCCCTAGATAACAAAGAAATAAAATTTAACCCAGCAATTCCTTCACGTGCAAGATTGCTTATAACTAAAGGAGATCATCCTTCAGAAAGACTTCAAACTGAGTTAAAGTCCTTACCCAATGAAGAACTGGCAAATGACACCTGGAAACTTGCCCTATTAGTTAATTATTGCTATTGTTTTAAATCACCATTTCATTGTGAGATTGAGAAATATTTGCCCACGTATTTCTTTATAGAGCTAGGTATAATTACCTTATTAATTATTAGTACCTATCTTTCAAATGAGAACTGGGAAATGAAGTATATAATCAAAATTAAATGGGCAACACGGAAAAATGAAGGGATGAAATACCCCTCAAACTAAGCATATCAGTTCTCTATACCAGAATACAAAACATGATTTTAGTAGAATTACCTATCCAGCTATCCACACATTACTGTCCCCATTATGGCAAAGTGGGTTTTTTTGCAAATGCTTGCACTTAAATGGGTAGGAAATACTTAAATGCTTTATATTAAAGTTAACATAAATTGCTTTGTAAAAGTGCCCCCCCAAGATATTTGGGCAAGTAAGACAATAAGTCTTTGTCCCACCAAACAGAAGACACTTAAAATTGTTTGTGCCCATGAGCAGAGTGCTTCACTGTTTTTCTTAAGTCAATGGTATTAGTCTTTTGAGCTACTTGCTGTAACATTCCTGGCCTTTCTCCACTATTTAAAAAAAAATGCATTTCAAATGTTAAGACAGCAATCAAGCACAGGGCCGCATCTGTGATCTGCAGAGAAAGGAAGGATGGAGTCAGGGAGGGAAGCAGAGGTGGAGGGTCAGAAGGGAGAAAATATTCTCCGCTTACACCTAGCTCTTGTGGCAGGGAGCTGAAGCAGGTGGAGTAGACCCTGCGCTTGGAAGGCAATTGCTTATGAGCAGGCACCTCCTTAGCTGAGATGGCAAGGTGATTACCAGCTGGTGCTGCATGCTGCTGCAGCCTCAAGCTGACAGGCAGCACCTGTAGCACCTGCAGCACTTGAGCCCTCTCCAGTACTCTTACTCCAAGGACAGCTAGCCAGTGTGGGAATCCTACCCATGGCCAACTAAGAGCTTCTAGATCTGTTTGTTAGACAGGTAATGTTACAGCTCATGCAATAAAAGAGGGGATGGGTGACAAAATCAACGGGTATAAAGGGTCAATGTTAATTAATTGAAATGAGAACCAGCACTGGAAAATAAAGGTGATATTTGAGATTTTTTTAGAAATCTCATTCGACACAGTTTTTCTTTTAAATGCTTTTACAATCAGAATACCCTGCTTCTTTGCCAAGCATATTTACCTTGACTTTTTAAATATTCTGTTGTATCTCAACAAGACAAAAACAGTGAAATAAGTCACAGAACACTAGAAATTTTTGGTTTTCAGTGTTACTGTGTTGCTTATTTTCAGTAAATTGGCTGTTGAAAGCCACTGCACTGCAGACCTGTCATTTTGTAAAACTGCTTCATGATTCTGTCAAATAGAACAAGTAGAAACCCAGAAAATTAACCAGCCAATTTAGAATGGGTGGCTGAGATGACAAAAACAGAGTAAAGATTAAAATGAAAACAAACTATAGCAATTCTCAGTACTTCACCAACATAGATAGAGAGGAAACTTCTGTTACCATGACTCAAATAAATTCTCAAAATAGCATTATTTTAAGTCGGCAAGTGTGGCTGAAATTATAGAAATTACTTCCTTTTAATCCAGTGAGCGTGACTGACTACAAAATCTGTTATTAATGGTATTTAATTTAGGCATAAAGCAGTGCACTTTGAGAATCAAACCCAGAAAACTAGCTGTGATGGAGCTGAAAAGCCTTTCAGAAAAGTTTAAAATGCTCCTGTCTTTCTGCACCTAGGATACTGCATTTCCATGCAAAGGAAAATACAGCTCTGACAATCCCTAGCAGCAGCTATGACACCACTATGGTCAGATCCAGAGCCACTACCCCTTGCAACAAAAGATCCCAGCAGATACTTCCAACTTCTCTAGTAACTGTAGAAAAGGAGCCAGTTGTCAATGAAGGAGCAGTGTGGCTCAGTGACAACAATCTTTTCCTACACTTTCTGAGGTATATCCTATTGATATTAAAAATAATAGAGTAAGATGAAGGCAAGACACATACTTCATCTCTGATATAATGTTATGTTATGACACTAGATCAGGCACAAGCTGAAAAAAAAATCATATAGCTCAGAATGTTACACACCTTTTCATCCAAACCCTGTGCGGTGAACTCAGCAGAGACCTCTCATTACAACACTGCTCAAAGTAGAAGCTACCAACCTTCCCTTTCTCCAATTACTATTAATCTAAGTTGACCCACAAAAGCCTGTTCACAGATAACCATCCCTCCAGGCTGATAATGCACCAGTGAATCCTCAGAAAGCAGAGACAAGTAGGATACAAGCTCAGCAATGAACTAGTGCCCCAGTATTTCAGACTGGCCTTTGCATATATATCATATGCTGAAAGAGGTCTCTCTGAGACATATTCAAGGGAAAAAAGCAGCAAGTCTTGAATATCATGAAGCGCTCTGGAAATGTTTCTTCTCGCTTTGCCATCTATCCCATTTATTTTAATGCTTTTAATTGTGCTGTGAATGCAGTCTCCCATGTGCTATGTCAGCTCTCAGAGAAAATCTAAGAGCTCTAAGAGAGCTCAAAAGGTCTGTAGCCTATTTTAAACTGTAGCCCTCAAAAGGCCTGTAGCCTATTTTGAACTGTAGCCCTCTTTGCTCTGTCTAGACTTCTCTTTCTCTCAAATCAAGCTGTAAACTCTTGGAGAACTCTGCCTGTCCAGTGCCCAGAGTAGGATCCCAGCCCTCAGCACCACTGTTCCAGAAATACCAAGAAAACCTTGGAAATATCACTCTTCCTCCAGGTCCTTGGTATGCTTCAGTTTCTCAAGCTATACCTTTCCACAACCAGCACATCATGCAGTTATTACTTTGGTATTATTTAATGTCAGCAGCATTTAAAAGCATTGATAAGTAAGTAGTGCAGCAGTATGCAAGATGCATGCATCATTTCAATATCTTGTGACAAGGGAGACAGGAACCACTGTAGGTCCTGGGAAAAACAATGGGATATTCATCCTCCCTTCCTCCCCACTGCCTTTCACCACTCATCCTGCCCTTCCCCATCCCAAACACCATCCCTGCCAGTTACCAGGCAGTCTTTGAGCCACCACCACGGGCACCAAGCAGACTGCTTGGATTGCACCAGGGAAACGGTCCTGGCCACTGTGCTGGCAGCAGGCCCTGAGATTGCTCTCATTCACTGACTATGGATACTGATCCTCTTCTCGTGGCGGGGATGGCAGTGTCTATATAGCATATTCTGGAAAATTATCCTAAACAAAAGCCAGGCTTACATAGCACAAAAAACAGCAGCTTAGGCTGCCTGTATTTCCTCAGAAACAAAAATCGGACAGGGCAGTGGCCATGCAACACATGAACAAGGAATTACCCTGAGAGTTTATGCACATGTGCACAGAGAGCGTCACACAAGCGGTGCATATATGTGACCAAAACATTACTTCCGAAACACACTTATACATTTAGGCACTCTGGTTTCCATAAGTCATCAGCAAGGGGCTAGCCCTGCTCCTACAAACACTTGCAGTGATGGAAAATTTCCCCACAGTTCTTAAAGACCCAATAATTGTGCACTAAATCATATTTCATAACTTTAGAGCTCTGACTTACCTTGAGGCTGTTTTTCAGCAGCAAGTTGTTTGTGACTACATGAGTTTGCACTGGCGATCTGTAAATGCTGTACATGATTACAGGTCTTTTTTAAGACAATATTATCAGTTTGTTAGCTGAGGAGAAGACATTTTGTGAGAGGAGGACATCTAGCGATGTGATATATATTTGCATGCTAGCTGTTTCCACGTACGCCTGAGTTACCGATCTAGCGAGTAACAGAGGATTTGAAGAGTACTAAAAGCGTGCAGATGTGCAGCTGACTTTCCTAGAAAATAGTAGACCTGGGGGTTTTAAAGGATAATACCCAAAAACAACAGCAGCAATTCAACCACAAGTATGAAACCAATCTTTTCAAAATTAAATGTTGCAAAGATTTAGTGATTATCATAGAATCATAGAATGGTTTGGGTTGGAAGGAACCTTAAAGACCATCTAGTTGCACACACACACCCCCCCCGCCATGGGCAGGGACAACTTCCTGTAGATCATGTTGCTCAAAATGATTGCCACACTGGCACTAATCACCACCTACACAATTCATGCAGAATAACCATTAAAGTCATGATACACTTAGCAGCAAAAGCTTTCTATTGAATTACAAAAATGTTCATTGTAGCAGTAACTCTGAAACACAGTGTTAGTCATTTTTTAAAATTATTTTCTAAATACTATCATTTTTTAATTCTCCCAAAAGCAGAAATATTAAATTTCAAACTGATAAAAGTAGTTATTGTGCTTTGCAATTCACCTGCACTAAGGTTTTATCAGTGAAGCGCTGGAAATCCCAAACTGTATACGAACACAGCAACAGTTATAACTGTCATTGTTAGCACATGTTTTTGAAGTGACTATTACTTGGAGAAAAAAAAATGCCATATATCATAAATGTAAAACAAATATAGGTATCAAAGTCATGTGAAACCATTAACATCTGCCTTTGTACTGTTTCCAGAGGGATATCAAAATAGCCCTTTCATATTGTTCAGAACGAAACAAAGTTACTACGGCAAAATAATAAAATAATTAAGGAAAAAAGTCAGTTAACAATTTACAAGAAAACATACATTTTCTAGGATGTTGGTTAAATAAGAATCAACTCGTCCTTATGGTCATTGAGTAACTCTACAAAGACAAACATTTGCTTATATGTATTTCTGTGTTGTTTTTTAATTTAGAGGCTAAAACTATCTGTACCAATAAATCTATACGTGCACCTTGCACATGCTGGTTTTCCTGTTGTACTAACAGTATGAATAGCCTGTTCCATAAAATCCGCTTCCATGCCTGATACAAAATGATTATCTTTGAAGGAAATTGCCAAGAATGCACTTGCACTGTGGAGGAAACAAGAGTTGTTCCTCGGAATTACTCCCTTCAGCTAGATATATAACAAAGAAAACACCCACAGCTGAGATTGCTTCTGATTTCAGCTTTTGTATGTGTATGCATGGGAGAATACCTTCATGATCCATATTACTGGCACTGCAGGAAGATATTATGAAAAAAAAACAGCAAAACAAAACACAACACAAAAAAAAAAAAAAAAAAAAAGAGAAGAACATCATATTTAGGAAATAGCTCCAAGAAAAGCCACAGCGTAGCAGAAATACCCCAACATCTCAGCAGATGTGCTGCACTGCATTTTGCTACTAACAAACATCTCTCTAGCCTGGGAACTGCCATCTTATACTCTGCGCTTTGTAGGGCAGGTGCGGTCTCAAGGTCCTGCCCAAATTCACTTAGGAAGCTTGTGACTGAGTAGGAAATCATGAGATAACCACTGAGTCTGGCCAGCCCCTTTGTGGTAAGCTGGACTTCTCCTACATAACTTCAATTTTGGTGAAAAATAACGCCTGTTTATGGCACACAGCTCTTTGTGAGTGTGTTTTCACTAAGCTAATAACTGTCTCAGTTGCAGTTACATCTGTGTGCTACAGGCAAATACTAATACAAGCAAATCTCTAAGTCACAGGGCACATCCATAAGGATTAAAATATTTGTTCAAATTATATTAAGTAATCACACGCCTGCATCTGGACTGAAACCCAACAATTTGTACTGGAACAGAACCCAAACTCAAAGTGGACTTTTTCTAAGAATAGCTTATATTGGCAAGTCTTGTACTGTACGAATATTATAAACCTAGATATTAATGGATAATATCAGAAGTAATAAAAGGTGGTATCAAGCCAAGAAATTACCTGGTATTTGTTTTGATCGTTAGCTGATTATTACTGTAGCTAAGGACTGACAGGTCTCAGCACAAACAACGTATCTAATAAGCAAGGCATGGGTGTACTGCTTCAATCTGCTCTGTAAGAATCATAAGCTGGTGGAATATTCCTCAGATGTTTTTTTCGAAACCCCCTTATGAAATCTACATAGTAATCACAGTACTGAAACTACTGTGTTTTCTGTGCAAATAATTCTATTATACCTGATGCAGCTGTGAAAAGTTTTGTTATCCATCAAACTAGAAAAGACACACTATTAATTTCAATCCTTTGCCTTGCTTCCTCTATTTCAATTATTCACACACTTTACATACCTTTTTTTGAGGGTCTAAAGACGCTGACCCAGAACTGGAAACAGAAGATTTGTGGGGAGGCAATATCTAATGGGGCTAATTGTGCAGGGAAGGACACAGCAGAGCACAAAACTAATGCTGTTACGACAACGTGATAGTATTAATGACTGAATTTGTGAATCGGTTTGTGTTGCATACATTTAGCATGACGAAAAACATATGAGACAGGTAAATGTGAAAACTTTGGAGGTTTGGGTAATATAGTGTATAAATACAAAGTAGTTTGCTTTTCAGCATGCTATCAAATTTTTTCATAATTTTAATTACTGGCTTCATGTTCAGAACATCTTCTATTTCTGCTAGCAGCAAAATTTTAACTGGCACAGAAATATTTGGTGTAATTTATTCCAGTACATACATTGAAAGAATCAGGAAATGTACCTTCAGTAGAAATAACTACAGATAAAAAGGAAACCTTGCTTTTCTCCCATTGTAGAGCCCAAAGCAAGTGTTTTTCTCAATTTATGCTACTGGAGTTTATTAGCTTGGAGACTGTCTGCAGATAGCCTTCTTTAAGGAATTCAATGGAATTCTGTACTATTCCCTATAGTTGCATTTCCTCAACAATTAATACTGGTATGCAAAGCATATGACAGTCTTATGGGGAGAGAAAATAACTATACATTTAGTCTAAAAAACTAAAATTCTTTACTTTTAGCTGACACAGTCCACTGAATATGGCAGCAGCAAGACTACTGATCAACTTTGTAAGGAAAAGTAATGCTGGGTGCCTTTCAGTCTTATTACCATAAGTTATTCTTAAACTCCATTGATTATTGAAATAAAAATTGCATTTCCCTTACACATTGACAGTTTCTTTCAGAGAGAGGGGAAGTTTCTTTGTCATGCAGAAAATTTTAATTCCAAAGTTTTCTAAACAAAATTGGCATTGACATTGCTGTGATTATTACAGTCAAGCTTCTGATTTTTAATATTTTCCACCTGACAGATGTATTTCTCCTCAAATAAAAAAAAAATCCTTCTTAGAATAAAAATATATAGCTTCCTTATATTTCCCGATTCTGAAAATTACCAGATGCCAAGCTGTGAACATAAGGAAATTGAAGACCCTTGAGGGTGACCTTAAGAACCACAAAGGTGGGGAATTGTGATATAGTGGTTTAGGCAATTTCATTGCCGCTGCTTGGTGCTAGAAAAATGAGAAATGGGTTTTCTATTACTAAATATAATGAATTCCCTTTCTGTCCTGTCTCAAATTGTCAAACTTCATTAATGAGAAGAAAGATGTGGTGCATACATACATAAAGGGTAATATGAATATACATATTTAAAATGGAAAAAATGCTGCACATTGCTACAGGAGGACTTGCTGCATCAAACACTGCATAATTCTTTCTGAATGAGATATTTCAAAATTAGCTGACATAGCAATGTAATGCAACTTCTATATCTTCAAAGCAATTTGTTATTATTAGCAAAAATGGCTACATGCTTCTTAGGTGCATAGATGCAGCTTGGTGGCTGTACTTCACATTTAACTTTCAAGCTGTGGGTATCCAATGGAACAAGGCAACTGCTTTTAATTGGAATTAGGCTTAAAAATCTTGCTGAATCAGGGTATAAAATACATCATAATTTAATAATTGCACTTTAATCGTCTTGTGTGGCTCAGTTTGGTTTTGAGGACAGTAATGGTTGTCAATAAGACAAATATACTGTCGATAAGAAATACTCAGATTTCTCTTGATAATCACTGTAAAATAGTCATAAATATAATAATAATATAAACTGAAGGAATTCACTTCATGCAAATTTCTACTTATCCCCAGCCTTAAACGTAGACTAAGCCTAAGCTAGTTAGACTATTCTGGGGGTGAAGGAGATGCCTGGAATCATCCAGGACCCTATAAGTGCATATTCCATAGATCTCTATTAATCCAGCAGGTACCCTGAAAGACAATATGAGATTATATATGTCTTATAGGCACAATGAGTTCCTCTGTGGTCCACAACCCTTTCTGGCACAAGGGCCAACTTAAATGTCTCAACTCTACTGAGAATAAGTTATACCTAAGCTTTCCAGAACACAGAAGTAGTATTTAGACATCTAGTAACAGCAAGACTTCCACAACTATAGAAGTGAAGCATATAATACTCTTCTATGGTCCTTATTGGCACGTAAAACACGATGGATTTCTTCTGCACGAAACTATACAAAATAAAGGGATGCTGGAAGTCATCGAACAACTTGAACATATCTATTGTCCTAGTAGAAAAAAATGCTTCATACTTTCATACTTAAAGTATCTCAAAGTGAAGAATTGTTTTCTTTCTGAGCTGTTCTGCAATCACAGGCTCCACAGGAGGTTGTATCTCTGTATCTAACCTTTTTACTCACTACCCAAATTCTCCATGGCATTAATTAGATTGATGCTTGTATTGGGAAGGATTTTTTTTTGTTCTTGTCTGCACTTGCCTTGGAAGTGTCAAAGCTTCATCAAACTTGATCACTGGATGTGCTCCTTGGCCTCCCTCAGGGTTCCTAAGGTCCATCTGTCTTCAGCCTACACGTCCAGCCTTCCTTCCAGTGGAAACAAAGGCAGAACAGACATGGCAGGGAGTAGTTCAAATGCACCCAGCTGTTATTGTGAGCCAAGTCAGTGCAGCAGACTTCCAGTTTACACACAGACAAAGGGGTTTTGCAAATTAATTATCTTTCAGAAACAATGCTCTGGTATTTTTCCCTCTGATAGATGCTTAAAGCCCTGCTCTCTCCCATTTATGCAGGGCATGCTTGTTTCTGCTTCTTACTTAGCAATCCTGAATTTGAGAGACAGTCTAGAAAATCTGAAGTTTTAAGTTCTGGACATTAAAACTGAAACAGAATAAATGCATGCAGTAATAACCAGGAAATCTAAATTCCAGTTCTGCAGGGAAAGATTATTCCGTATTCCTGGAGTATGCAGGACTGTTGCTGTTTGTGCCCACACTCCACACTATAATGCTCTTTAAAGAAATGCAGGCTTAATTATGTAAATAAAGGTGAACTAAATTAGAGTGTGGATAGTGTCGGCTGTTTGTCACACGTGGCTAGCTATATTGGAGACATCACACAAACAAATGAAGTTGCACAGGTCTCAGTAAAACCAGTTTAAGTCACCAGTAAGTCTGCTAAAATTAAAAAAAATAAAAAGTAGTGAAATGAGGAGCTGTTATGGGTAAAGGATTTGTCCTTAGAGTCAGTGTCCTTAGGAAAGAGAAGATATCTCATTGTTGATTTTTAAGAGTTGCTGTTTTTTGGTCCCTCTTGGCTTCATAGAAAGATGAGACTAGCATTAGTCATTTTAACTGAAGATACCACAAAAAGCAATCAGTCACATTTAAACATTACTACCTATTGATATTAGGGGAATCTACTTACATTACAATCATAAAGCAGTAGTACAACAACTGTCTTCCATGCAGTTGTGTGCACAGAAACAGAAACAGCAGCAGCCGTTTTCAGTGACAGTTATTTTCAGGTTTCTCAGTGTTATACGTAGAGACCTCTAGTGGAGAAAGAGCAGCAAGGCTTCAACTTCTGCCCCGACCACGAAATTGGATAGACTGAATTTTCTTATCTGATCCACTGATCAGCGCTCTAAACAAATCACTGCCTTTTGCCATAATGAGTTCAAAAGGTCGGTGAAGGCCATGCAGGGATGAGCAGAAGTTGGCGATTTGTTCTGAGCGTGATGGAGGTCTACAAATGGCACACCCATGCAATGCACGGCAGATCTCCCCATCAGCTGGGCCCAGAAGCACAGTCTGCCTGGTAGCTGGCCCCTGGGTCCCAGTCTCCCCAGTTGCTGGAACCTGGATCTATGAGACCTGAAGGCCACAGCCCTGCTCCAGTTGCTGGTACAGACCACTTCACCAGCACACACATGTGCATACGTGCAGGCACCCAGAGGTGGCCAGGACTACCTCGGTCCTGCAATAGCAGGTTTCTCCTCTAAGCAAACCATAATAAGCCCTTTGCAATGCCAAAATGCTCTTGCCTTGCACCCCATAATTTGTCCCATTTCCCTAGATAGTAACCTCTCTCGGCTCCAGGATTGAGTCATCATGATGGATGTCATATCTGACACACTGGGGCTGAGGCTTTCCTGGGACAGCCCTGGGAGTGACCAGAAGCAGTGTGCTCTCTTCTGAATTCAAAGTTCTGCTTCCTGTCAGTTTTTGTGTATATATCCCTGTGCTCCCCTGGGCTTCTGGAAATGGGCCTTCGACGGACTGATGGCTCCTGTGCTAGGCCTTCTAGCAACGCAGCAGGGCATTATTTGCACTCCCCCATTCACCATTTCTTGTCTCTGCTCCTTTGTGGGTGTGGACAGGAGCTTTTATCACATAATCTAAAAGATAATACATATATTATATACTATACTTGGAGAAAAAGTCCTACAAGGAACGGTTGAGGGAACTGAGGTTGTTTACCTTGGAGAAGAGGAGGCTGAGAGGAGACCTCATCACTGTCTGTGGCTGCCTGAAAGGAGCCTGTGGCAGAGCGAGTGTTATCTCTTCTCTCAAGTGACAGGTGATAGGACAAGGGGAAATGACCGTAAGAGGAGGTTCAGACTGGATATTAGGAAGAATTTCTTTACCAAAAGGGTGGTCAGGCACCGGAACAGCTGCCCAGGGAGGTGGTTGAGTCACCATCCCTGGAGGTGTTTAAAAAACGGGTAGATGAGTTTTTGAGGGACATGGTTTAGCAGATGATGGGTGCAGTTGAACTCGATGATCTCAAAGGTCTTTTCCAACCGGAAAATTCTATGATTCTATGTTTCTATATACTTTGATTATATTTAGAATGACTTATAAAGATAATGACTCATTAAAGCCTTTTATTTAGAAATATCAAAATAGATGTCAGAATTTCCTTCCCTTCTTTTCAAAAATGTCTGCATTAAAGTCAAATAAAAGTCCATGTTGAACATGTAAAAGCAAAAAAATAAGAACTTTTGTTGAAGTATACCACACTTCCAAATGTTGCACAGACCTTGTCCTAGACTGCTTTTTTAAATAATTATTACAGTGGTGCACTTCAACTGAACAGTAATCACAAGCTCACCCCAAGATTACTTTCAGACTCTGTAACAGCATTCCTCCACTGTCTCATCTACGTATGGGGGGCTTCTTCAAGACCTGGGGCTGTTTCAGCTGACCCAACAGGCAGATGTTCTTAGCTACACCAAGAGTATAAAACAATCTTTTACAACTGAGAGGCAGCGAGTGGGCAGAAGTAAAGTAGTTTCTTATAGGAACAGTCAGCCTCAGGAGCAAGAAGATTGATGGCCAGTATTAACAGTAAAGATAAACCCAAGGCAGGGTGCCAAGAGTTATACAACTTGCATGACATGCATTTGGTAGCTCTGTCCCAAAGGCCACCTGCGATCTCATATATCTTGGTGTGCTGTGGCTGGATAGCTGCAGTTTTTCTCTTACCACACACACCAAGTGGGAAGAATTTTTGAACAGGTAATACTTTGCTTGCATGGTCCTATTAAAGAAGCCTGGGAGGCAATCAAAATTTCTGGCTGGAACATATTCAACATGAAGTGGAGAGAGAATGGGGAAGAACTGGTAAAACTCATAAAAATATCCCAAGTTTACTTATATTTACTAAGAAAATATGTAAGAGAGCAGGCAGAAGCGTTGTATTCCTTCAATACCAGGTATATGCATTAAACAGCCTATGTTAATACATGACTGTGCAAGACCTTAGGTTGGACAGGGGTTGTAGTTTGTACTTTTAAAATGAATGTCATATCGTTCAGGAATAATTAAGTGTCTTAATTGTATTTATTTTCTGTGGTCTTAAAACATAACCTGGCCTGAGAATCCTGATATTAGGCAACTTCTTTTTTCCCTTCCTCCTGATAATGAATTATGCCAACTTGAGGACAGAGCCAAAAATTCTTCGGTGTCAGTCATGACAAACCAGTCATAGATTACATTCTGAGTATCAAATTCATATGACATACTTTTCACAACTAATTTGCAGGATAAACCAACACATGGAACACACTAAGTTTTTTTTAATAAAATAGTAAATAAATCAAAATGTCTCACTGCTTGGAGCCCTTTGCAAAGCAGAAAAAGCCAAAAATATGCAATAAAACTACTATTAAATGCATCACACACACATACATACACCGATGTGCTTCAGTAAGCCCTAATCATGGACCAGGCCAAGGCACTTCAATCAGCATGACATAAATGAAAAACATTATACTATTCCAATGAAGCTACTCTGAGAAACATCTCAGAATTAGAATGCAACAAGTGCTTAGAAGCACCTTCCCCACAGTTTAAATTATAGTAGTATAATTTTGCTGCACTTATAAATTTATGTTAACCTCGTCTTTAGAAGTCAAATATGAAAATGATGAACTAGAAAATGGAATGTACAAGAAGCCATGGGCAACTCAGACAGTCCTCAAGAATTTATGATTATCTATACCTAAAGTGCTAAACTTCTTGTACCCTTGCCAGTAGAAGTATTTCATGGTGTAGTATGGACCTGACTTTGTTTCACATCCCAGAAGGTGGCAGCAGTCCCATATTATTTCATGGATTTAGAGATGTTTGCTGTCAAGTCTAGTTGTGTTTATCACTTTCTCCATTTAACCACTAAAGAAGTAAATATTTCTTATCATCATTTTGCTGTTAACTTATAATTTGTACCTGAAAATTTACCACTTATTCACAGCTTTTTAAGTTTATTTTAAATGAAACGAAAATGATACTAAATCCACTTATATTAAAACACTTTATTAATGGCTTCCTAAGAGGACATGGAATATTATTTATTTACTGTATACCAATGCTGAGGAGATATCAACAAATATTAATGGTTCTGGGCTCATCTTAAGTGTTATATTCTGTGTTTCCAGCTCTTCCATAGAAGTTTAACAGAAGGCTGAGAGAACTATGAACATTTTCTGAGATTTGCAGTGGAAGAGCATACACTTTTTTTAAACAAAGCTGGTTGGTTATTTTTGTTTAAGGAGGAATAGTTTAGATTAACATAATATCTATATTGAAGCAATTACACTTCTTATATCATAGAATAGGGAATAAAAATATTCACCCCATGTATGCCCTATAACTCATTACAACAATCTTAGCACTGCTGACAATTCACCGGTGCTAAATGCTATAGAAAAGTGCAATCTCATTACAATCCAGAGTAATGAAACACCTTGCTAACAAACCAGACTGACAATAGAAACTGATGAAGCCCGGGACTGTGTAGGGTTTTAGTGTTAGAGACTAGAACTGCAAATGCTAACTTCATATCCTTTATAAATTTTAGGATGATATCTAATATCTTTTCTGAAAATCTCTTCCTTGGTTTCATAAAGAGCCTTCGGCACATCTTGGAATGCTCTGGGCACAAACCCAAGACTGAGAAAGCCTCCTAGTATGCTCTAGAAATTATCTGCAAGAAGTTAATAACAATAAAAATGTGAAGAAAAATGTTGAAAGAGACTACTTAAATACCCAAGAATTCAGGTTATTCACTACCAACTATGAAGAAGTCATATAGCAATGGTTCTCATTTTTAGCATGTAGAAATGGATTCTCTCAATATTGCCTTCATATAGACCAAATATTTTAGATCTTAGAATTTCAGTTTTCAAGGGTCTTTTGATTATTTAAGTAAAGTTCTGGCCTAAATAAGTGCAGAAAAAGGTTTGAAAAATATGTGCCAAACACAGGTAAAAGGTAAAAAAAAAAAATATATATAAGGCAACCTCTGCTGTGCTCCGGCATCGAAGAATTTTTAGGCAACTTGTTATGTGGAAACAGTTTTGAAAGCTTGAACTTAGTCATGAATGAAGCAACCGAAATCCAAGTTTGCGACTGAAATCAGAACTTTGTGGTTTATGATATTTATCTCAATTTTCTTTGCATCAGCTTCACAGAACTTGAAGTGAATATGAAACTGCCAATCAAAATGTACCAGACTTTAATATTTGTTTTCAGTTTCTCCCTGAATTTTATATCTTCCTATACAACTTTCAGAGCTCTGATTCCTAAAAACTGTAATAGATATGAGGTGCGCTAAAAATCAATGTTACTTCCCTCCTAGTACTGGTGGCAATGAAAAGTGACAAAACATACTTCCCTTAAAAGACATCTACAAGAACGCTACAGAAATTTCGGAAATCTTTTTTCTCCTTTTGCTCCTAACAATTATCATTGTGAAAAAGACAATTTTTTAAAAAAGCATATTTTTCCCATCTAGCCCTTAAAGTTTTATTTGATCGTGTAGAGTAGCCTTCATAAAGCAGTGAACTAAAATAATGAGCTAATGAGAGTTGAATTTACACCTATTTTCTGTTTATAAGCATGTATGGCTTCTTTACATTTCATATATACTAGAGTTAACAATTACAATATTCTGTTTTTCATAAACAAGAACCTACCAAGGGAATGATTCATCTGCATACTTCCCCTCACTCTCCCATATGAAATATATATTCATAGCAATGAATCAAAAATTATGTGGGAGCCATTCTAGGTGCAGAAATTTGCTCACCAACATTTTTATTTTATTCTGTTGGTGTGGTGGCATTGATTGTTTTGGTTGTTTGGTTTTAATTTTTTCTGAATATGACAGATTCCTAAAAGAGCAAAGCAAAGCACAATGTAAGCAGGGAATTACATGCTTAGTTTGAGTAAGCCAGGAACCAAACCTGCTAGTGTGGCAAGCTGCATCTGCTCCCTGACCATCAGGGAAGTTTTAGGGAGGAATGGGACTGCATGCCTGGAAGAAATGGAGAAATGGCAAAGGGAGGAGAGGAGAGGGTAGAATTCCCCTTCCAGAAGGAGCAAACTGGAAGCTAGGACCAACCTATCTCATGGCTGAGATGCAGTTGTACGTAACACATGAATGCTTATGTGTTAGTAATGCTTAGCCTTTTCTGCTTTTAAAGGATGGTCCTACAACGTTCAAGATCAGTTCTGAGTAAAGAAATATTTCAGTTTTGGCAATGTGTATGGCACAATTGAAACACAAAATGAAAGCAAAATAAACAAGCTATCAAAAATCCCAATGTCATCAGAATGTTATTCCAGAAATACATAACGATTCTTCACTTCAGGCTTCCAGCCGTACTGTGGTTATTCAATAGATGTATGAATACACAATACACATGTTTTTATTTGTGCTTATGTTTCAGTTATAAAAATGTGGGGCTTGTGGTGTTGGCAATGCAGAGTGTTTTAAGTACTTTTAAGAGTCTGTAATCTTCATCTTCTAATACTATTTTAAAATCCAGATTACAGAATATCCATATTGGTCTTTCTTTGTTACTCCAAATACACGTATATGTAAGGAAGCAAAGAAAGCTTAAGTTCTATATACTTAAAATTGCTCTGAGGTAAGTCATGATGTTGCTGTGAAACTTTTAATTTTTTAACATATTTAATATACAACTTTAACAACTCTCCCTTCTTCTTCAATGACTGCTGAGTTACTAAGTCCAAAGGACAAATGGCAAAAAGACAAAGGAAGTGGTCATCCTCTATACACTCCTGAGATGGGTCCAATTTTATTAATAGATAGCACTTATGATTGGAGAAGATACATACATGCCAGTTATCTTCAGTCTTTATCATTCAGAAAGTATAAATATTTTGGCTTTTTATAATCAGACAGGAAAATTTCTCTGTCTCTCTGTGAAATCGCCAAGTACTAGATATCAAATATTATTTTCAACAAAGTAATATTTGGCAGTTAGATCGTAGGAAGTGATATATCTACAAGAGGGTAGGGTAGTGCTTCTACTTGTAATCAGAGGCATATTATAGGGATACAGATCAATTTTAATAGCTAAAACATTAATTTTAACACACGGAAGTCATTGCACCATCAGCAAAGAAGTCAATACAAAAAATACCTTTAGAAATGTGAAAACTCATAGAGACCATTATTTTATCATGCCTACTTTGGCAGCAAAGTCCTCTTAGCCTCACCTCTCCTGGCTCCTGCAGAAGCCCTTTCCCTACCAGATGTGCTGGTACAACTTTTATGAAACACTTTGTCATTGCAGTGATCTCCATTAAAATTAAAGTAATCACTCCTCAAAAACAAAAGTGTTATTTTAATCTGGTCTTTTCACCAGTC
Organism: Tapera naevia; assembly: GCA_033556795.1. Classification (NCBI taxonomy): domain Eukaryota; kingdom Metazoa; phylum Chordata; class Aves; order Cuculiformes; family Neomorphidae; genus Tapera; species Tapera naevia. Next base: position 725,690 of record JAUMJJ010000086.1, read on the forward strand.
TGTTGAAAAAAAAAAAAGAAAAAGAAAAGACAGCAAGAGACAGCATACAAGCAGGCACGACAGGAAATCAGGTGTCTCTAAAAACGGCTTTGCTGCAAAACAAAGTATTCCACGTAGTTCTATCTAGTAGGTCATATTTTCTCAGGGATTAACTCCAATGAGGCAATCATAGTTAACTGATCTGAAAATGGAGTAATTTAAAAATCATGTAAGATTATCTTCTAAATGAGATCATAATCAAGGTGTTTTAGCTTAATTTTCTCAGACTGTATGCTCAGCTAAAGTCCTGTACAAGGGCAAAATCAGGGACCCTCAGAGATGTCATGTTAGAACATTTTGTCCCTGTGTACCTGTGGTTCAATGGGATAGGTCTCTGTCCTCCACCAGTGCCAGCTAGGAGAGCCATCCAACTGCAAATGGAAGAAAAACTGCAGTGATTTGTAAGCAGAGTTTTCTAGGCACTGAAGACACCTCCTGAAACCTTGCTAGCATCCCATAAAAGACTGGGTTCGAGAACAACCCAATAGTGCCTTATTCTGCACACACTCCAGACAGAATGTTTCATCTCCACTTTGCTTTCAAGTGAAAGCCAGGTTAGTACCGCATGCATCTATTGCATGCGTTTATTCCCACAAATAATAAAATAGAGTTACATTTCATATTGTGGATATGGTTTTGAGGAACCTTCTGGGAAGAATCAGTTCCACGAGAGCTGTTTGTGGATTTTGGTCACCATGGTCTTGCCCTCCTCAGCACCTCTTTTCTCTGCTATGCTTTCTCACTGCTTCCTACTTGCTGGCTCCAGCACTCATCAGCCTGCAGTGAGACATTCTAGATCATTAATCCAGCAGAAAATAATTCATTATTCTCTGGAACAAAATTTACAATGCTTAAGAGATAGAAAAAGAATTGAAATAAGCTTCAAAGTTTCAAGTACAATACTCTGAGTTCCATCTCATCCATACCAGAAAACTAATTTTAAACCTTCTTTTATAGATCTGAAGAGAACAACACACTGCCCTACCTGATTTTAATTGTTGATAGGCTGCATTCCATAGCCCATGCAAACAGAGAACCAAGCCCCACCAAATTAAACAGTAACTTTTTCAGTTTAACTGAAGACTTCATCACTTGTATTATATATATACTATGTTATATATACTTTCTTTCCAAACACTGACAAAATCATTAAGTGGCAGAGATCTCTGATCAGCAGAACTGATCTCTGCAGGTTGTCATGATAAACCCAATCGCCCAGTAATGATTTCTTATTTCTAATTACTATTGGGACTTGTCACTTAATCAGTCCTAAATTAATTTGTACCATGTTGATTTTGTATCACTCTAGATAATCAATCAAGAAGCCACGAAACGCTAAATCAAATGCCTCACAGGAACAAGTCTGCTACATTAAAAATACTATCTTTATCAACTAAACTTGCAATCTCATCGAGAAGTAACTCCACAAGCAGCCATTCTACCAGTTTGTCCAGGATCATTGTCACAGCTGATGGACTAATCACTTTTTACATTATCTTATTCAATCTTGTTGGCTATTCATGCAATGCTAGCTTTCTGACAGCTCAGGGATCTTCTTGGGCAGATGTAGGATGAAGCCCTTAAGGAACTGATGGTTTAAAAATCTCACTAAACTGCCACTCATAGTAAGGTGATGAATAAAGACAAAGAATATATTTATTAATCATTCTTCGACAAGAATACATCATATGTTTGTTTGCTTTTTCCTAAATGCAGAACATAAACATAGTGGAAAAATCTAAGCTTCTGAGTTGTTCTTGAAAACTCCATAATACCCACCTAATAATGAGCCAATACAAGTGGTACATTACAACTTTTTTAATTCTTAGAAGTTTATTTGGATTGTCCTTAATACTTGTGACATGTCGTTTTTAGTTTTGGGTTTTGTTTTTTTTTTTTTGCTTATCAATTTTCTGTCCTTTGCATATAACTTAGAGCTTGGTAAAAAATGTACAAATTTTACCATTTGAGTATTGTTAGTAGTCTTGCGGATAAGCTTACGATAACTGCTGCTTAGCATCAGCCTCACTGAAGCGGGAAGTTGGCCATCCAAAGCTTTTTTAATTAACATAGTGGCAGCAGATGCTTAAGCATTGGAACACAGATTTAGAATGTCTCATTTTTCTTGGAAAACTATCTGCATTTTTAGCATGGGATCTTCTGAAATAGACGTTTATATGACCGTGACAAGCATTGTTTTGTGTGTATGTCTGTGTGTGTGCATCTAGCTTTACTTCCCCGTTAATATTTGAACATATAGTTCTGTTTCTACTCAATTTTCCAGATGTCCATAAGTCACCAACAAATTAATGAAAATTCAAAAGCCAAAATAAAACTGACAAAGTAACTGTAGTGGTGACTGCCATCATCATATGATGCCTCAGAAGATCTGTGTGGGCCAGTGGCATTATATTTCCCACAGCTGTAAGCAGAGCTACTGCTAGTTCACATGCATTATCAGAATCAGATCTGGGGGAAACTAGGCTTCCTTATTTCTTGTATGAAAACTACAAAGATTTTTAAAAGATATTTCTTCTACTTGATTTCAACACCGTGAACCGACCACGAAAAGTGCTGAGAATTTGTATTACCCGCTGACATGTTTACTACAAAGTTGCTTCTTTAAAGCCTAGCAGCATGGCTATTTTAGCTAAGCTAAGGCATGAATCTAATAAACTCTTTGGTAAAATAAGCCAGATGAATCACCTTCAAGAAGTACCTTTCTCTTGCCTGAATACTAAGGAAGCTTAGACAGCTAGCTCAGATCAGACACCTAATGTTTTAGATAGCTAAAATCAGTGAGATGAATCTGGCAGAAGGCCTGGACTGGATCACTGGAAAGTCCAATGTATGTGTCTGCTTACTTTAGCCTAATGACAAAACCATCAGAACCTTAAGATGGACCAAGTTGTTTCCCACAGTCCCTCTGCCCCTCCGATAATCTTAGGTTTAATAGCTAAATAATTTCTAGATCTGAATAAGGTGCCCTCTAGGATTTATAAGTCTTACAGATTAATCAATCCCACGCCCTTCACACCTTCCAGTATGCAGAGAAACTGTACAAAACCAGAGAAAACAACTCTAGCATGCAGGGTAGTGCTCTACCATAAACTACATGATACACCTTTATGTGACTATGGGATTCAGGTAACTGTTAAGGTACTCACTGGAAGTAAAGGGCAGGGCATTTAAAGACACCAGAGAACAAAGAAACAATGGAAACTTATGTGGCTCCTTTCTTTCTACAGTATGTTCCATAGAGAAAAAAATATTCCCTGAGCATCTAAGACAGCCCTGCTTCCTCATTCCACAGGCTGTTCATGCCTCCCAGGAGATACTCAAGGCCTTTTCTCACTGGGCACAGTTGAAACCACCTGGGAATGGTAGTAGAATGAAATTACTGCTGAGGTTGTTCAGATGCAAAGGAATTTCTTTCCAATTAATAAAAGAAACAAAGAAAAAGAATCTTCTAGCACATGCTTTTTAATTTGTTGGCTTGCAAAACTGGTGTAATGAGTGCAGAAAGCCACCAGACTATGTCTATCCATTTAAACAATCTCAAAATTTTGATGCCAGCTCAGTGTGAAGAGACAGGCATGTGTCCAGATGTAGGTCTGTCTGATGGATCAGCAGGCAAAGCAACACTACTTTTATATTCCCTTTCACTCCCCACCTGTCTTCTCGCTGGCTCACGCTGCATTTAACCTGGGCAGAGAGGATGCACTTAATCCAGAAGAAACCCTGGCATTCAGCAAGTGCCATGACCTCACCTTCGCCAGGACTAGCTGGGAAACCCCGAGACCCTCCTTCCTGTTCTTACCTGCCCAGAAATGGGAACAGTAGTGCTTAAAGCCAAATACAAAATCTGTTTTAAACATTTGAGCTTCTTTGGCCCCATTTTTATTATTACTGCTGACATTATTACTGCTGACCACCAGCCTTTCAACACTCTCTTAGCAGAGATAGCTATTTTCACAGAACACAGCAAGGGCCGATATAATCCCTGCGCATTCATACCAGATTTGCCTGTAGTGTACAATAATGCAGTCACAGCTATGCCACACTCATTTTCCCAGCTCATCCCCTGAAAAAGGAGTTTCCATTTCAGAAGCAGTATATCAGCACGCCTCTGCTGCACCACACACTGCTGCCTATCCTTCCTTACAGTCATACAGATCCAGCAGGGGTTTAGTTATAGAAGTGAACTATATTGGTGCTTTGGCTGTGACAATTTTTTCCTATTTTAGAGGTATGTTACCAGGTGAAATTATTACACCAAAGCACCTCAGCATACCATTCTGGTACACATTTGCCCCAATTAAGAAAAGGAGGAATGCATTTCTTTCCTAAACATGCCTACTAGCAATTTCTTTGCACTAAGAGGATTTCACAGACTAGTTTTAATTCTTGAGCGTCTTTTCCATTACCAGGAAATTACTGCGCAGCTTTAAAAATGTTTTGTTTTTTTTTTCTGCCAGGGAGGAAAAGCCCAACTATTTTCACATGTTGTGACAATCCAGAAATCCTATATCTTTTTACACATCAAAAGGCTTTTGATCTGTTTAAAGAAGGTCTCTAGCAGCTCTGTTTGCATCTAATTTAAAGTCCCTGAAATACAAGCTTGCTGGGCCATTGTAGAGACAAGGGAAGGAGCCAGGTGCCTGAGTAAAAGGCAAGGCCCATTGGCAATATCACAGTTAAAGATTTTTCAATGGGTTGCAGGTGCTGTTTTGCTTAAGTCCCTTGCAGAAGGTCAGCCCTGTCTCTCTCCAGCTCTCTGCCCCTGAGTGAGAGGGGATAAGGCTTTACAATTTGGGAGCACATCCCTTCTACCCTGCTACCAGCTTGGACTATTTTGCAACTGTAAGTGCTTTCATTAAAGCCATGATTTCTGACTTCACATGAAAAGCATGAGGTACATTTGAGCTGGAGGACAAAGCAGAGCCGTGCCTAGTCCTGCTTGTTGAAAATAGGATGAGAGGCGAGAAACAAACCCAGACAAACATCAACGAAGCTGGAAAGCCCTGTATAGGGTTATTGCAGCCCACTAAGTGCTGCTGGACAGGGCAACTAACTTCCCCTCCTGGAGGATTTCCACTGCTCTGCTAGAGAATACAAAGCATCCAGGGACAAACTCACGAGTTGCATGAGCCACAAAAAAGCTAGCCTAGGGACGTTCTCCCTCAGCATGTAGCTCTTCACAGCACTAGATGTGAAAGACTTGCAAACAAAAACAAATTTCCAGTGCACTACCCAGGGCTGATAGGTAGAATTTCCCCCAACAGAGAAGAAACATCTGCACAGAGATGTGGCAGAGATTGCATTGGTGTTATCATTAATGATGATACAGACCTCACTGAGGTAGGAGAAGATCTTTAAGACCATCATGTCCAATTATACACCTAGCACTGCCACCTTCATCACTAAGCAACATCCCTAAGCACTACAGCTTTTAAATCTCTTCAGGGATTGTAACTCCATCACTTCCCTTGGCAACCCTCTGCAGTGCCTGATAAGCCTTTTAGTGAAGAAATCTTTCCTAACGTGTAATCTAAGCTTCCCTGACAAAACACCGAGGCCATTTCCTCTCATCATTCCACTTGTGACTTTGCAGAAGAACCCAACTCCCACGTTGCTACAGCCTCCTTTCAGATAGTCATAGAGAGCAATGAGGTCTCCCCTCAGCCTCCTCCTCTCCAAACCAAACAGTTCCCCCAGCCCCTTCTTTTGTGCTCCAGAAACTTTCCTAGCTTTGTTGCCCTTCCCTTGATGCATTCCACTACCTCAATAGCTTTCTTGTAGTGAGTCATCCCAAACTGAACACAGGGTTCAAGGTGTGGTCTCACTAGTGTTGAAAACCAGGGAATGATCACTTCCCTGCTCTTGCTGGTCTTTATATTTTATTGTTGATACAAGCCAGGATGCTGCTGGCCTTCTTGGCCCACCTGAGCACACTGCTGGCTCGTGTTCAGTTGCTGTTGATCAGCACTCCCATGTCCTTTTCTGCTGGGCAGCTTTCCAGCCATGTCTCCCCAAGCCTGTAGCATTGCATGAGGGTGTTGTGACCCAAGTGCAGGACCTCAACTTAACTTTGTTGAACCCTATCCCATTGGCCTCGGCCCATCAATCCAGCCTGTCCAGATCCCTCTGTAGAGCCTTCCTGCCCTCAAGCAGATCAACAGTCCCACACAGCTTGGTATCATCTGCAGATTTACTGAGGGTACATTCGATACCCTTGAGGGAACCTGCGCCTGAGTTTACACATCCCTTCTGTATCATTCAACTGCCAAATATTCATTTTCTTTGTGGAAACAGCAATGCATCTAAAGGGTACATTTGCTCCAGCAAGCCACCACAGCTTTTCAGGAGTTCAAGCAAAGCAATGCCTTGTTGCATTGTTAGGGCTCTTCCCCACTGCAGAGTGCATCCACCCACATCAAGGTGCACTGTACGATCATCTGTGAGATATCCCGTGGCACCAGGATCATCAGGAGCAAGCATTCAGCAGCAGATTAGCTCCTGGGTTTCAGCTTGTGTCATTGCTGTTTAGCACCAGCTACACGGTCTCAAAACTAGACTGACAGAGTGGTCAAAACCAGTACCCATGACTGCAAGGAGCTTTTCCACCTGGGCACAGGAGCTGCAACCCCTGCCCCGATCTAGGGGCTCGAATTCTCCTGTACAAGGCTTGAGCACTGAAAGAATAAATCCTGCACAAATGTCTTGGAAAAAGAAAGGATGAGAAAACTCAATTTGCTGAAAACAGTTGGTGGGATCAGACAGGATCATTCTCCAAGTGAAGGAGCTGAGGCCAAAGAAGCCGAGTTCTGCTGCTGCAACAGGGTGCAGCTCCCTGAGTTTATCATTTCATATCTCCTGGGCTAGATTGAAAACTGTAGCTAAACATCCCTAGCTAAGCAAAAACAGCTTCTCTGTTTATAAATTACCAAGTGAATCTTGAGGTGTAATTTGTCATCTAATTGCATCAACACACTCAAGCAAGATTGTTATATTTGAAAGCGAAGAAGTTTTGATTTATGGCAAAATCAAGTTGTATCAGCAGGTTGCCAACAATTGTTGCTGAACTAAAAGCCACTGCAAACAGCAAGAGGAGTCTTTAATGGAGGCTGGGATGTTGGGTTTATAAAGTTAAGAGTCAAGGGTTATTTCATCACATGCAAGCCTGCTAATGGCCCATAGAAATCAAGAGGATTGAGAACTCCTTAGCCCATGCACAACTCACAGTAACGGCTTTCCTCCAAAAGCAAAAGCAAAACACCTATCTTTCACTGCAGAACAACATGCTAAAAGAACACAGGGAGCAAGAGACAGCCACAGAAGACTAGGGGTCAAGAGGAATCATGGTCTTGCTGGGCTAAAGGCCTCAGAAGATCTAAGCACCAGGCTCTGTAGACAGCAAGGGCTCAGCCAGGTGTCCCACATGTTGCTCCAAACATGGTAAAATGCCATAGTTAACCCAGGTGCAAGGACAGAGCCTCTGATCTGAACTTCACATGATCCCCAATGACAAGAAGGAGCAGGGACATTTTTTCAGCAGTGTCATCACAGCTGTATACCCACCAGGTGTCCAAATCCCCAGTGTGAGAGCCTCATGTTTGACCCCACGGCATTTTGCCTGCAGTTCCCCATTAGCTCACCCATCTCTCAGTCCAGCATGGGTGCAGGCTGCTTTCTCATCCAACTATATACTAATGAAACCAATTCCACTTCTCCAGGCTCATGTTCAAATTCCCACGTGGGAAATGTGCCTTTTGCTGTGGCACACAAAGGTTTTTCTTGTTGTGTGTGTCTCACAGACCTTTAGTGCTCATGAAAGGTGCTCAGGAGGGGGCTCAGGAGGGGCATAAAAATGATAGGAGCTAGAAGCAAGAGGGATCTTGCCCAGTTTCCTTCTACTCTGTTAACAACAAAGGGAGGAAAATGAGAGTTCTGTCAAAAATGGAAATTCACCATGGGGTAGATACTGCCTGAGCCTGATTTTGGGAAGGGTTACATGGTATTTACCCCTGTTCTTAAGGTTTTATTGCTCCAAAGGAGCTCCTCACAGCCTGCTGCACTGCTCAGCACCATCTTTGCATCCCACTATGCTTTTCCTCCTTGGAAGCAAGGGTCGGCCACAAGCACAAACCAGGAAGTTGCAAGCCCTCACCTCAGCAGCATCAAAGGCAGAATACTGTTTTCTGCCTAAATATAAGATGCACAAATGGGAAAAGAGGCAGGAAAGCAAGCCCTGTCCCTTCAGAGGGGCCAAAACACCATAATGGGAACTTAGAGTGTCCTTCCTTTACCCTTCAAGAGGATCTGTAAAGCCAAACATGGGAAAAAAGACCAAGAGACACTGACACCGGATCCATGTGCTCAGTGTCGCCCTGTAGGAGGTGTTTCAGGTGCCACCATTGCCTCAAGAAGGTCTGGTTGAGCCCCGTAGTGTCTTGGCAGCAGTGACTGCCAGTGAGAGGCCACATGCCCTGTCTGATGCCTAGGGACAAAATTACCTCTAGTTGTAGTGGGGAGGGAGGAGGCTACAAGCACCCTTAGCCATGGGAAAAACAAGACTTGAGAGCATTGATTCATGGGGCATCGTGGTTGAGGGGGAAACACAGCAGGAGGTTTTTCCATCCCTCTTGTCCATATCTCTCTTGTGCTGGCTGGGCTGGGGGATATCACATCGCTTTGGTCTTCACAGGGACAGACTGGGTGTTTTGGGAGCTGCCAAGCAATGAAGCAGCTGACAGGTAGGCAGAGGAAGGGTAGGCAGAGGAAGGCTGCCACCTTCTGTCCATGAAAACCTCTTCGAGTCACAAAATGGGGTAAATTTCCAATCTGCATCTTAAAATATATGTTCATGCACCCATGGTGCAGTCCTCCAGGGTAAGAGAGCCATTAGCAAGTCAACCCATGTGGAAAGGGGAAGATCGCAGAAGACACTTGAAAAGCGGAGACCACTACATCCCACACAGCTGGTGAAAATCGCCTATGAAAAGTGAAGAAAGTGTCCTGTAGGACATTTCTCTAACCTACTTGGACACAGGGAAGTAAAGAAAACCAAGAAGTAGCATGACAAGCTCTGCACTGGCTGAGCTGAATTTTTCTTCTCCTGAGCCACTCACCACTGGTGTATCCTCCTGGGCCAAGGGGGACAGCACAAACAGTATGATTGTGAGCTAATTGGGTGGCATTAATAAATATGCCATCCAAGTGATGGGGACAAGATCTGGACCTCTCCTCTGAAGGTTGAGCTAATTAATCTCCCACCTTCCTCCTCTGGTGTCAGGCTTTCTCATAAAGCTATTGTTGGCCCTAATTAAAAGGCTCTTCAAGATGAGCATCTCCTGAACACCAGCCATATTTTGACAGTGATAATAATTATAGAAATCTCTTTGATAGAAATATAATAATTACCCAACTGCAACAAGAAAGGTCCTAGGAGGTGAAGACAGTAAATGGCAGAGAAATCAGGAACTAGAGCCCTCATTACTTCTGTGGCTGGTGTTTGTCAAGGGAGAAACAAGGCCCAGTTTTTAAGACTCGTTGTTCCCTGTCCATGGGCATTGCCTCTAACAGGGCATATTTAGTCCCTCAAGCAATGAACTATAGACTTTCTTTCACCAATATCTCAAAGCTGTCCCAGAAACACAGCCTGACATGAGTCCTCTAAAGGAACAGCCATCATAAGCTCATCTCACTTCCCTGAATCTTCAGGAAGCTGAAGGTGTTACTCTGTGTCCACCCAGAGCTGTCAGTATCCCCTCCGCCAGGGTCAGACCTGGCTCTGCTCTCAACTTTGCTCTTCTCAAGCCTTTTTTTCCTTTACTAGACTCAAGGATTTAAAAAAAAATTTCCAGCTCCCAGGAGATGCCCCTGCAAGACTATTGTCCTTGGCTCTATGAGTTTCAGATGTTCCCTTAGCTCCTGGGCTGAGCATGGATGTCTCATGGGCAAAAATGCTGACTCAGATCTGCAGCTGCCCATGGTGACTTCCATCATATCCAAAATGAAGAAATGACAGTTAATGATCCCAGTTTCAGATCTGGCCTTTGGGGACAAAACCAGGCTTGGATCAGAAGTGGTGTCCTTCCCAGCTGATGAGCTGAAACCTGAATTTTATACTGCAAGAGGCAGCAGCAAGGGTTTGGGTACCCAAATGCTTCTTTTAAAATTTTGATCTTGCTTTTTTCTTAATGTTTTTTTAACACAACCAAAGGTTTTGGAAAGGGCAGCCTTGCGGGCAGAGAAATAATTTCTCCATGCAAGATGCAATGTGGCAGCGAGGGGCCATCTCACCTGACTGGAATAAACCAAGAGGTTGCTCCTTTGATCCAAGAAGTGATAAAAAATAGAAAACAGAAGAGGAACAGCAATAACAACAACAACAAAGCCTCTACTGAAAATGTAAGCTGAAAAATATGGCAACATCAGTATTTTTTGCAAAAGTTCCACTTAAAAAATTCTGTAATGACTCATAATGACCCATCCAACCAAAACCAGGAGTACCTATGACCTACCCGTCAGCTTTTAGCATCTTGCTAACAAGCTTAAAAGGACCTGTAAGGAGAAGAGTTCAGCCACACCAAGTGTGAAGGAAGAAAAGCAGATCTTGCTTTTAGGGCAGCGGTTGTCTCTGCAGAAGGTAAGTGCCTTTTTCTCCCTTTTTTACTACCAATCTCTGAAGAAATTAAAGCAGAGCAATTAAAATGGTTGGTGATGGGCAACTAAAAGTCTGGTTTTCAGCAAGTAAGGGGTGGGGGTGGCATTTTGCTTTCCCTGAACTGCTGAGGCATCCAGCAAAGACAAGAAATGTAAAACTCTAATGAATCAACTCTTCTGAAAGCTGCTTTTCTAAGCAGCCTGGTGGTGGGGAAATTCTCCAGCACTCCAGTGATAAACTCAAGGCAGAAATACTGCTCCTAGATAGAAAAGGGGAGATTTATGAGAAAGTTTATTGCAGTGAATTACATCTTTAGATTATACAAACCCTTTCTCATGGCTGTGTGCCTGCACCTAAGCAACAGTAGACAAGCCGACAGGCAATTGTGAGGATCTGAGCTTCACATGCACCCATCAAAATGCTGCCAGAACAGCAGGAAGGAAGTTATCCATGCTGGATCTGTCCCATGCTGTGCTTCCAGGGCTCCCACAGGGGCTGGGGGGTCAGTGGCTATTACCACCTTGGACATTTCTGTCTCTGCTTCTGTTTTCCTGAGAAAGACAAATGCAGATTGTCTGGTGGTTGTGCCTCTCCGGGATGGTGTTTGCCGTGCTGATCCCATCTGGCTGGCAGATGAGCCCCAAGGACTTGGATGACACGTCCAGGTACAAGGCGTTGGCAGAGCTGGTCTGGGGAGACAGCTGTCATGGGTAGGGGCTATTGGAGGAGCTCAGCCCTCTCTGTTACTGCTGCTGCCAGTTCTCCTGGTTCTGGGGCTGTTGTGATGTACCTGTTTCTTTTGTATTTCTCTGGACAAGCTTCCTCCTACCTCTCTACCCGTCCACGTAGGACCTTAGCCATGTCCTTCCCCAGGATTTCTCAACTGTGTCAGACCAGAAATAGGCTGCACAGGGAGGCAGAAGGGCAGAGTCAGGATGGGGCAATGATCTGGGCATGGTGCTGTGCCCTGGTCCACACCGGTGGCCATGTGGGAGGAAAAACCTTTGAGGACCTTCTGTCATGAACCTCAAAATCAAGTCTCTGTCCTGGAGATGGAGGAGGTGGATCGGACCCTCGGGACAGCACCACACTCCCTCCAGGAACAGCAAGCAGGGACCAGGGTGGAGGCACAAAGCCAGCACAGCTAAGCAAGACTCATGGAAAATAAGGGATAGGATGTTGCATATATTTGATGTCAGGAACAAGCCTAGCTAGACTTGGCAGCCCTACCTGAAACTGAAAATCATTTTTATGAATTATTGTTGTTTTCTGGAGGACACTCCATATTGTAAAGCACTTTAGAGAACACAGCTCCTGCCGGAGGGACCTCATGCAGGGAGGGTCTAGGAGGTCCATTAAACCACGTTTTCATCCCCTATCCTTCCTTCTCAAGCAGGTGGCAGTCGTATGAATTGCAAAGAACCCAAAGCTTCACATCCAACATCAAGCGACACTCGGAAGGCACCTTCACCAGTGACTTCACCCGCTACCTGGACAGGATGAAGGCCAAGGACTTTGTGCACTGGCTCATTAACACCAAGCGATACAGGTGCAAAGGGGAGAGGGGAATGGGACCACACTGGGAAATAACTTCTCCCCATGCCACAAGACCCGATGACAAGGAATAAGACACTTTTAAAAATTTTTTCTCCATGTGTTACCTTATTTTCAGCAGCTACATTGATTAAAACCAAATAAATTAGTAATTTAAAATGCCACAAATCAGAGGTTTGCAGAGTGCAGCTCCCTACACCTGATGCTGCTTCTTATTTTCACTGGCTTACATGAATTCTCTGGTATTTATTTGCAAAAAAAAAAAAAAAAAGAAAAGGAAAATTAAGCTGTTAGGGGGGGATTTAATAGTTTATGATAGAATGAGGTTGTTTTGTTCCCACCATGCTTTCTTCTTTCTTCATATCAGTGTTAATGTGGTGGGGTCATTTGTATTTACAGGGGATATAACCATGTTTCAATCTCATCAAAGCCACCTGACTGCTCCTTGGCAAGGGAGAAAATCCACATTGTGGTTCCAAAACTCAAAATGTGGTTTTAGGGAGTGTTTCTGTTCTGTGAAGCTGTTTGGTGTTTCTTTCTTTTTTTCATTTTAAGGTACAATTAAATGGCAAATCAAGGCATCAGCTTTTCAGCACCACCAGCCAGGGGTGTTGTAGCCCTCCACTGCTGGCAGTGATCGATGCTCCACAGGAAGGATTTATTCATCACATGGAGCCACAGTAATTCATTCAGTGTTTCCCCATCACCTCCTCTGAAAATTTGCACCCACAGATCAACCTTCCCTTCAAATCTGGATTTCTCTGGCTTCATTTTCTCTGTAACCACTCTCATAGCACTGCAGATCTTGCAGTTTTCACTAAATTGTAATAAAACCCTTGCTAAATCCATCAACTGATTTCTGGCATCTCCAACTCTTCTGAGAATTGCATCATGATCCCACTTGCCGCTAGCCTCAGGTAATTTTGAGGCCCCGGTCTCCAACCCTGATGTGGCTCAAGGTGCCCCATTTTCCTCTCAGTTCCTCAAGTTTTAGATAAAAGGGCAATCTGTCTGACCCCACAGACATGTGCTAGGGGGGATTTGGAAAGAATTTCTTTAAAAAAATATACCATATGAAAGGTAACTGGAACCTGTTCGGGTTTAATTTAATTCGCATTAACTCTATTGCAAGTGGTCAAAAAAAAAAAAAAAGAGAGGAGGAACTGCTTTCTCTGGATGGAGCTATTTCTATTTTGTGCCAGTACCTTCATCCCCAGTACTATTTCTAAACTCCCTGCACACCCCGGAGTCTGGCAAAGGTGATGTGTGACACTACTGTCCCCTCCTTCCTGTAACACAGAGCTCATATCAATTACTTGCAGAGAGAAATAAATAAAAATAAATTCATAGCATCATAGAATCATAGAATCATAAAATTGCTTGGTTGGAAAAGACCTTTGAGATCACTGAGTCCAGCTATACCTGTCCAGTACTAAACCATATCCCTGTGCATTTCACCTACCCATCTTTTAAATACTCCAGGGATGGTGACACAGCCACCTTCCTGGGCAGCTGTTCCAGTGACAGACTTTTCACCCTTTTGGTGAAAAAATTTTCCCTGATGTCTAACCTGAACCTCCCCTGGAACAACTTGAGGCCATTTCCTCTCATCTTATCACCTGTCACTTGTGAGAAGAGACCAACACCCACCTTTCAGGTAGTTGTATCACCTCCATCTCCTCTTCTCCAGACTAAACAACCCCTCTTGTAAGACTTGTTCTCCACCTCCTTCACCACCTTAGTTGCCCTTCTCTGGACATGTTCCAGTGCCTCAATGTCCTTCCTGTAGTAAGTGGCCCAGAACTGAACACAGTACTTGAGGTGCGGCCTCACCAGTGCTAAGTACAGGGGCACAATCACTTCCCTGGTCCTGCTGGCCACACTGTTTCCGATACAGGCCAAGATGCCATTGGCCTTCTTGGCCACTTGGGCACACTGCTGGCTCATATTCGGTTGGCTGTCAACCTCTCTTACATAGAGGAACATAAAAATGAAAAAATGAAATTGCTCTATCTTAGAAGGCAAATAATTCCAGTTTTGGGGCAAGGCATCAATGGGACTGGTACCACAACAATCCAGATCCATAGCCGATGTAGTTCCCTTTCTCAATGCTTATACCTGTGTGGGAATTAAAGACTGTTTTCCAAATGGTGGAAAGAGCAGAGCTCTTCTCCACTGGGACTTCTCTCTAGGGAGGGAGAGACAGCACATCTGAGCAGAAGGCACAGTGCTATGCTGAGAGCCAGGCACAGGAAGGAAACAGTGCCAAGATGTACACGGCTATCAAGGAGGAATATCAACAAGAAACCCCAGGCTTTCCACTTTTCCCTTCCTCCAAGCCTTTTACTTTTATTTTTTTTTCCTCCACTTCTTTTTGAATCGCTAAACTAATTTCCTCCCCCTCCAACAGTCACTATTGCCACAAGGGGAACAGCCAAACCCCAGTCTGCAAAACCCCATCCCATAAAAGTCAACTGGTTTTGGCCCTGCTTGGTGACGTGCCACTTTCACCTTTACAGAGTAATTTGACATTTTTTTCTTCCCCATCCATTTGCAAGAAGGAACACCCTGCTGCTCTTACCCAATTTCAGTTGACTGGAATGTGCAGCAGCTGCTTCTGTCACTTTCTGGGGGCCCTGATGTCAGCAGGGGTAAATCAAGTTCTCTGACTTTGATCAAAGTGGAGATAAACCAAACACCCAGCAGCCCTCTCCTCTTGATCCTTGGAGCTCCAGCTCTTAGTGTAGCAGGGTAAAAATCTTTTGCTCCAAACATTTTGGGGGGCTTAAAATACCATTGCGAGCAAATCTTTACACAATAATAAAAAAAATTAAAAAGTAAAGAATACTAAATAAAAGTAGTCTTTACCATAATTTCAAAATTACATCTGTATTCAAGTGTTAAGCCCACGGCCAATTTAGGAAAAAGAGGTTCCAATGTGGTATCCAGGCAATTAGGATTTATTTCTATTGAGTTCTGGTCTTCCCCCAACATTTAAAGACAAGTTGTAACAGAAACAGGCAGTCTCATATCCCCAAGGGAGATGTCCAGCCCCCAACACCCACCAAGATTTAACTCTTCTGCTTTGGCTTTATTTTTGGCATCGTCCAACTGCTTCTTCTTGCTTTCTGGCATTCGGTCATCCAGAAACCTGAACTCTCGTGTCGAGAAGCAGAATCCATCATTTTCCAGACAAAAATGAGAGTCAAACCCTTCACAAATAAGAGGGAAAAGAGAGTCAAGCCAGAGATTATGCTACATCACTCCCCAGTGCTGCAAAATCCCACTGCTGAGCAGCACCGGCTCTTATCATCACGGGAAAGATGACGGCAACATGAAACACTTTGATGCCCACAGCAGGATGAGACATATCAGCTGGATCACAGTGAAGCAATGCACCTTCCATAAGGAGACATGCTGCAGGTAGATCAAACCCGGCTGGTCTTCTGTCAACATCCACAACAGCTTCAAGCAATCAAAGAACTGCAAAATAAAAGTGGAAACATTGGAACCTTGGGACTGTGAAAGTTTCTGGCCCTGTTGAGACAGAGAGGGAGTTTTCAGAATCTTGCCTGCAATGGAAAATCCTGGACACCACTGTTTCCCTCCTGGGAGCAGCACCCATTTTCTCTTTGCTCCAGTTATATACCAGCTTGCCCATGAGAGCTGCCCACCAGAGTGTTACATTATTCCACATTATTCTGTTACTAATATTTCTTGGCCTACTGAATCCTCTAGCAAGGACTTCCACCTGGGGTTGAAATTGCTTCCCTTTGCACTGAGTTCTCCCATATTCATGAAACCAAGCACTGACCTGCCCCAAACCATGACACAGAGTGCAGTGAACCTGCCTGGTCCTCCCAGCCCTATTCACCTCCTGGGCCTCCACCAATGCTTTTCTTACACAAAATATTTTAATTGTTTGTGTTTGGAGAAGGGTTTTCCCATGCCACTTCTTTTTTCCTGCTTTTACAGAGATGAAATAGCTGGGAGTAGACATGCTGCATACTGTCAGAGAGACCGTACCTGAATTCCTTGGAGTAACAACACACCCGTGTAGAGGAAGACACCGTGAAGCACAGGCATTGCTATGAACTGAAAAAAAAGAATGCAAACATTTATTCTCTGAAATTTCATTTTAAGTATTACTACTTTTCTACAGGCACTTCCTGAAATTGCCCAAAGTTTCCCAGGTTTCACAGGGGGAAAGAGGTGTGAGATTTTATTCACTAGGTATTTTGTGCATGCCAACGAGTTAATGTTCTGATTTAGGTTGAACTTTTGAGTTTCGTTTCATCAGAATAATCCTATCTTCCAGAAAGGCTAGAGGAAAACAGGGGATTTCACCCATGCTACCACATGCCATCTTCTGTGACTGTTGAAAAACATTTCTATGTAATCTTGTCGCAATACACAAAAGCATTGTGCCTCCTTTTACTAGACGTGAGAGTCCTTTGTGGGAGAAATGTGCAAGAAAGCCCTTGGGAATGATTGCAGCATGTTTAGCTACTGAGAATGGCTGTTTTGAGGTATTTAAGGAAGCAAATTGGAACCAATAACATGCTGCCTGTTAGAAAGAGAGCAGATGTTCTGGTCCGAATATGCCAAATTGTAACCCATAAAAACGTGGGTGGGCCTGAAAGTTAAAGCAGTCCTTTTGCTTGCTTGCCTCAGGCACACCAAACTGGTATCTGAAGGGCTGGAAAGCGTAAGAGAGGATGTCTTGCACCATGTGTGAAGCCCCAAGATTTGGGATCACCTCCTCCTCGGCCTCACAGCTACTCGGGCTTGGAGAAAGGGACTATTTTTGCATAACCTCAAAAAACTTCATGGCTGTTGGCATAGTAGAAAACCCAAGCATCCCACAACACAAGAGCAAGGGCAGCATCAGAAGTCAATCTCAAACCCTACTGGAGCTCAAGTCAGCTTCTTGAAAATTTAAAATAAGAATTGGTAATAGATGAGGATGTATCCAGTCTTTGCACAAGCACTTTGCAAGAAAATTTAGCAGAGAGTTTGTGTAACATATACTTCTCAAAACAATTTTTTAGAAGGACCATTTTTTTAATCATAAAGAAATTTCTACCACTTGCAAGTAAGATGTGACTCACAGTTATCCCTTGGCAGCACATCAAAACAGTTCATTTCCCTGCTGCAGATGACATTTTAAAACAAAAACGTGCTTCTACATTGCTGTAAAATTAAATTGTCCCTGAGATGACTGCTCATCTTAGCTCCGCTGTCGTTTGCTCTCCAATACAGGAGAGCGTCTGCCACACAGACTGACACTCTCTCAACACAATGCCTTCATAAAGTATTTGGAATAGGAGCTTCTCCCCATACCTGCAGCCTGGAGAGTGCTCTGGATGGGGTCATCTCTTACAGCTTTAGCCTGTGCTCCTTCCTGTTGACAACAAAACAGTGATTTGCTGGCCCATGAGTATCAAGATGGTACAAAGCAGAGCTGGAATGAGTATAGCCAACATCACGCAGCAAGGGATGGGTCCTGTGGGATTGAAGAACAACCCAGGGTTGTCTCTGATGCCCTTCCTACACCCTTGCTGCGGGGCATATCTGTGTTAGCTCAGCTAACTGAGCTCCTGCAAGGAAAGGGTTGGGATTCCATGACCTTTTTAGCCTTGTTTCGAGAATATGAAATTTCTGCTTCCCATTCCTCGGTCGCCCCCGCCCTTCCCAAGATGGAGAGGAGCAGCAAGGCCAGGAGGGGCGTGGCCTCGCACAGGCCGTGCCGAAAACGCCGCCGCCAATGAGCAGCGGCCCCGCTTTTTATTGCCCCGCCCCCTCTTCCCTCCTCAGAGACCCCTCCCGCACCACAGAACATCTCCACCACGTGACCCCTCCCCCACAAATGACCCTTCCCCATCACATGATCCCTCCCTGTAGTAGATAAATAAAAGTTTTGCTTCAGCCAGGTTGTGATAGTCGGCGCCTAAAAATTGTAACGTGGAATGCAGTAACTTTTGGAGTTTCTCAAGATTAAATTGTTGGCAGTGACGTCCCACTGAGGGGGGAGACACTGGTTCAAAATTCCCCGTTTCCCCCAAAATTCCCAATTTGCGCAAAAAATCTCCTTTGTATAGAAAGAAATTTTCTATCTGCCCCACAAAATCTCTCAAATTCTGCATTTTCTACAAAATTTGCATTTTTTCTAAAAGAATCAGCGGTTTTCCATTAAAACCCTTATTTTTTCTGCAAAACACCCCATTTCTCCTAAAAAAATTTCACTTTTCTACAGAATTTCCATCTTCCATCAAAATCTTTTTTCTACAAAATTCCTGAGTTTTCCCTCAAAATTTTGATTATTTCTACAAAATCTCCATTTTTCCATCAAAATCCCTATTTTTTAAAAAAAATTCCCCATTTTTCCTTCAAAAAATCTTAAAATTCCTCTTTTGCACCCAAAATTCCTGAGTTTCTCCCCAATTTCTCCATTGTCTTACAAAATTCTGCGTGTTTCCCCCAAAACCCTAAAATACTCCATTTCCCCTCAAATTCCCCATTTTTCTCCCTAAATTTACCTCTTTTCCCTCAAAACCCACCATTCTTGCTCAAAATTCCCCATTTCTTCTTCACATTCCTTAATTTTCTCTCAATAGTCCCCATCATCCCTAAATTTACCTTTTTTCTCAAAACTCCTTATTTTACCGAGAATTTCCAATTTTCCAGCAAATCCCCTATTTCTGTTTTCCCCCCAAATTTCCCACTTTCCCCTAAAAATTCCTATTTTTCTCTTAAAATATCCCATTTTTCTTCCTAAATTCCCCATTTTTACCCTCAAGACTCATGAATGATGAATTCCAGGGTGTTACGGTGGGGATGTGTAACCACAGCTGCTCGTTCTCTACAGCGTGGTTTCTTTTGAAACAGCATTGCGAAGCTTATAATAACATTAAAAGTAGTCCTTGCAAAGTAACAGAATATCCATAATATTTCTGGGAAAACCTATACACAGGCATGTAAGAGGGAGATACATTCTGTCCCCAGCTCTTGTCTTGTCACACATGATTGATGGAAATCATTCCCTCCTGCATCCAGCGCTGAAAGAAAGGATGCTGCTCTCTGAAACTCAGAAACGAGCCTCAGAGAGTTTATTTGCCAGCATTTTAGGTGTCACCGGTGCCCACGGCAGCCCCGATCACGGGCACTGCGAGGCCCCCCTGCTGGGTATTGCAGCTGGGGGATGCTGAGCAGCAGTGCCCGGAGACGGGGGAGCAGGTAGCCCTGGGAGCAAAGGGAGAAGGGACAAGGGGTCATGGCAACGTGGAGATACGCCCGGCCTCCCTCTGCCTGCCCGGGCCGCTGGCTCTGGTGCGAGGGAGACGTGTTTTACTGAGGCACTTATCCAACAGCATCGACTCCTGTGTTTGCGTGGCTTTTTTCTCCTTCTCCGTACCAAAATCCTGCAAGCAGCGGGGAAAATGTGACGCCCACTTACAGGAAGGGTCGGAGGCGGCATGCAGGGAGCTGCAGGCCTCTCGGTCTGACCTCGGTGCCTGGGAAGGACATGGAGCAGGTCATCTTGAGTGCCCTCACACAGAACACACAGGACAACCAGGGGATCAGGCCCTGGCAGCACGGGCGTATGAAAGGCAGGTCCTGCCAAACGAACCTCATCTCCCTCTATGACAAGGTGACCCGCTGAATGGACGGGGGAAAGGCTGTGGATGTGGTGTGCCTGGCCTTTGGTAAAGCCTTTGACAGTGTTTCTCACAGCATTCTGCTAGAGAAACTGCCTGCCTCCGGCCTGGACAGGCACAGCCTCTGCTGGGGAAAACACTGGCTGCATGGCCGGGCCCAAAGACTCGTGGGACATGGAGTCAAATGCAGCTGGAGGCCGGGCACAAGAGGTGTTCAGTGGCTCTGTGGTTTGCTGTGTGGCCCTGCCAGCCCAGGGAGCTGTTCAGGGCAGGGTTTTCATGGGCCCAGAGGCCCCGGCGGAGCATCCAGGGAGAGGAACAGGCACTGCTTGCCCTCCCGGAGCCAGGGTGCGGTGCCCGGCCTCACGGCCACGCTCTCCTCAGAGCTGGTGCCCGGGAGCTGAACCTGGAGGGCGTCTCCCTGCGCAGGCTGGGTGTGCTGGAACAGGGGTGCCGGGAGGGCTGGAAGGCAGCAGCTCTGGGAGGACTGGTGGGTGGAGGTGGAAGTGGCAGTTGAGGGGTCCCTCATTTGCATAGTCCCGCCCCTCAGACGTTAGGCTGCTCGGTGCCTGTTGGGCCAGTAGGGGCACCGGGCTCAGCAGAAGCAGCAGCTCCTGCTGGACCTCCCTGTGCTGGCGTTAATCCCACAGTGGCTGTGACCCAGGAGAGGTGAGTCTTGAAGCTGCACATCTCCTTGGACGCCCTCACGAGCTGTGGGTGGGGACGGGCCGTCTGTCCCTGCTCCTGTGACCGGTCCCCTTGCTCCTAAGGAGTGGAGCAGCTTGCAGAGGTGACTCTGCCGCTTCTGGGGAATCCCAACCCGCTCTCCCTTGCTCCTCAGCAGGCCTCGGGCAACTCTGCTGCGAGCCCTTATTGAAGTCAAGTGCAGTCTCTGTCTCTTTTATTTCTCCTTGGTTTTGTTGAACAGAAGGGAAGTCAGCCTTAGCCATTCAGCTGAGGAAGAATGTTTGCATGTGAAGACCTCCTTGAAGATCCAAGCGTGGTCGAAAACGATGCCTCTTCCTCTTTGCTCCCCCCTGACACGCTCAGGCACCCTCTGCGTGCCCTGTGTCCGAGCTCCGCTGCCCAAGGCCCCCAGCGTTGCACAGGGAGATTCCCTATCTCCCCTTGACCCGTGGGCTTTGTCAGTCAGCAGGAATGAAGTCCTTTTAGGACAGAAGCTGGCTAAAGTGCCCTGAAGGGAAAAAGGCGCTCTGTGACCTGCCTGTAAAAATATCAGAATAGAATCAGAATAGAAATATTTTGAGAAAAATTTTCTTAAAAATCAGTTAAAAATGGTTAACGTAGGGCTTGTATTGCTTTGTAGTTTTGAACCCCAATCTACAAGGCCCTGTAAATGATGAGTAGCCAAAAATGATCCCTTAATTCTGTGTCAAAACGATTGTGGATGTTTCTTTTTGGAACCGCAGGCAAGGAGGGTTTGGGCTGTGCTCTCTTGACATCTGTGTATCTCTTTCTATGCAGAAGACCATCAGGCTGCAGCGAGAGCCCTGACGTCCCAGTGAAAATGGAGGACCAAAACAAGAAGTCAGCAAGTCCCGAAGGAGCAATGGGCAAGTAACAGGCTAAAGGCTGTGGGTTGTCACCCCTCTGAGTTGTGGAACCTCTTGGTGTGGGGTCCTCTGCTCTGATCCCTTTTCCTCCACCACCAGACAGCAGCAGGATGTCGTCATCATCCTCATCTTAATGGTGTGTAGGATGGATAGAGGAAGAGCCGCTCCCATACCCCTACTCTCCTTGATTTTAACCTTGTCTCTTTCTGCTCTTTGGAGTTATTTCCCTTGTTTTCCTGCTTCTGCCCCAAGGTGCTGGCTCAGTGATGCCCTTCCTACACCCTTGATGTGGGGCATATCTGGGTTAACTCAGCTAACTCAGCTCCTGCAAGGAAAGGGTTGCGTTTCCTCCTATAGGAGCCCCATAGCCCATTCCCTGCCCCATAAAAGACCCAGGGCCGCCCCATAGCGCTGTTCCTGCCCCATAGCTGGGGGGAGGGGGTTGGGGCGGGGCCACCCCTGATCCCCCTCCCTCTCCTCTGCCCCCCTCCCCCCCAGGTTTTGAATGTTGGCTTAGAGGTTCCTGGGGCCCAGGGAGAGCCCTTGGGCTGCGAGTACGATCGCAACATGGCCGCCCTGAGTCCCCCTGAGGGGGGGAGCGAGAGGATTGGGGAAGGGGAGGAGCTCTGTGAGCCCCTCGAGACCCCCGGCTCCTGCACTGGGCAGGGGCGATCGTGGGGCCCGAGCTGCTCGAGCCCGACGACATGGCGGGTGACTTCACCAACATAGACTCATAGAATCTTCCAGTTGGAAAAGACCCTGGAGATCCAGTCCAACCGTACCCATCTTCTTCTAAACCACATCCTTCAAAAACTCATCTTCCCATTTTCTGAACGCCTCCAGGGATGGTGACTCGGCCACCTCCCTGGGCAGCCCATTCCAGTGCCTGAACACCCCTTCAGTTAGGAAATTCTTCCTAATATCTAGTCTGAACCTCCCCTAGTGCAACAGGCTCACCAACTCTGAGGCAGAATCCAAAATTCACCAAAACTGATTGCAAATGTAATTTTTGTACCGATTTTTGTTAAAATTAGCCAATGTGTTTAACAGTTCCAGCAGCAAAGGAAGTAAAAAATGCCAGGGAGGTGAGGCCGGTACCTTCAATGCTTCGCAGCGGCCACTGGAACTGGGGGTGAGCGCGGCTGCCCTACAGCAACCCATGGAGACCCACAGCATGCCCATAGCCCCTGTTCCTGCCCCATAGCTATCCCACAGCTCTTGCTGTGGCTCCTCTGCTGCCCCATAGGGCCTCTCCTGCTCCACAGCTGCCCCATAGCACTGCTGCTGCCCCACAAGTTCTCCATAGATTCTCCTGTCGCCCCTCACCTACCCCATAGGAGCCCCACAGCCCTGCTCCTGCCCCATAGCAGCCCCATATCCTCCCTGCTGCCCCATAGTGCTGCTTCTGCCTCACAAGTGCCCCACGGCGCTCCTGCTACCCCACTGCCACCCCCATAGAGATGTCTCCTGCCCCACAGGTGCCCCGTAGCCCTTCTCCTGATCCACAGGTGCACTAGGGTGCTCCCCCTGCTCCACAGGTGCCCCACGGCAGCCCCGTAGGCCATGCTCTTGCCCCATAGCCACCCTATAGGGCTTGTCTGCCCCATAGCCTCTCCCTTACCCATAAAAGACCCATGGCCGCCCCATAGCGCCGTTCCTGCCCCATAGCTGGGGTGGGGGGTTGGGGCGGAGCCATCCCTGACACCCTGCCCTCCCCCTCTCCGCAGGTCCCGAATGACCGCTCCGAGGTCCCCGGAGTCCCAGGAGATCCCTTGGGCTGTGCAGCAAGAATATAATGACATCATGGCCAGCCTGAGCCTCCCCGAGGGATGGGAGGGAGAGGAGGGGGAAGAGGAGGAGTCCCCCGAGCCCCTGGGAGACCCCCAGCTCCTGCGCTGGGCAGGGGCGATATTGAGGCCAGAGCTGTTTGAGCTCAACGACACGGTGGGTGACATCACCAACACGGAGGCAGCTCCAACCTCCCCTGACACTCCCAAGGTGGCGATCGACAGGGGGACACGGTCCCCTCCCAAGATGGCGGTGGCTTCCTCTTCACCTGAACCTTCCAGGATGGCAGCGTCGTCGACCCTTCCTGACATTCCGAGGATGGCGGTGTCCTCAGTCGCCCCCGCCCTTCCGGAGGTGGCAGCGCGCAGGAGGAGCGGCACGGCCAGGAGGGGCCGCAGCAGCCAATGAGCAGCGGCCCCGCCTTTTATTGCCCCGCCCCCTCTTCCCTCCTCAGAGACCCCCGCACCACATACCATCTCCGCCACCTGACCCCTCCCCTACCATAACCCACCCCATACCAAGTGACCCCACCACCAATTACCCCTCCCCCATCAATTACCCCATCCCATGATATGATCCCGCCCCCACGTGACCCCTCCCCCATAAATGACCCCACCCCCACCACAACTGCCCACCACAAGTGACCCCTCCCCATCACATGACCCCTCCAATAGACAAATAAAAGTTTTGCTTCAGCCAGATTGTGATAGTTGGAGAGAAAAGAGAAATAAGATAGTTTACAGGGTTGTTAAGTTATTGCAGGCTGTGGATTGTTAAGTTATTCGCATGCTGTGTGAAGTTCCTGTATGAGAAATGGCAGGAAACAGTTGAAAGACCTGAATGGGGAAAAGGAGAGAAAGAACAATTGAGGAACAGAAGAGAAAACCAGTTCAAGCACCGATATTGGCTCTCCCCTCATCAGAAAAACCCTTTCACGTGTATGTCAACGCAGAAGAGGGGGTGGCTTATGGAGCACTGGCCCAAGTTCAGGGAGGACAGAAACAGCTGGTGGTACCTATCAAAAACGTTGGATCCAGTATCAAGGGGGTGGCCAGCTTGTACACAAGCGGTGGCAGTTATGGCCCTGTTAGTAGAGGGAAGTAGAAAATTAACCTTTGGGGCAGCTTTAGTTGCATGAATCCTTCTCAATTTTTGTATGGAGGAATAGCGACAGAGACACCTGAACAGGACTGTATGGACATCACTGCGTATCAAACCAGAGTTCGGGAAGACTTGCATGAGACCCGTTTGCGAAACGTTGGCTCATCACGGTGCAGAGATGGAAAGTGCCACAGTGGCTATTCTGTCGTGAATGGGGAGGAAAACAGAGCAATTGAAAAGGGAAGGTTACCTGGTAATTGGTCAGCTCAGAGATGTGAACTTTATGCTTTAAAACGAGCACTGGAACTGCTTAAAGGAGAGGAGGGGACGCTCTGTACTGACTCAAGATAGGCCTTTGGAGTAGTACACTCTTTGGGAAAAATTTGGAAAGCACGTGGGCCCGTTTCGTCTCGAGGGACAGAGCTGAGGAACTGGGGGTCACCTTCTCAAACTGCTCCGTTGGACTTCCATCCACATAAGACCAAACCAGGAGACTGGGTGCTGGTGAAATCCTGAAAATCGAGACCCTAATACTGGCTGGTGAAGGACCTTTCCAAGTGCTCTTGACAACAGAGACATCGATAGAACAGCAGAAAAGGAATGGACACATTACTTGTATTAAAGGACCGGTGGATCCACCTGCCCAGGAATGGAGTGGAATACAGGGAAGTGACCCTTTAAAACTAGTGTTTAAAAGGTAAAAGTAAAGAAGAAAGGGTGAGGTGTGGGGACGGGAAGAATCACCATATAACAGGGGTACTGCCAAACGAGTTACTCACTTTCAAAGGTGGAAAGATGCCCACTCCACCCCCAGTAGAAAAATTCCAATTTCAATACTAAATATTTCTGCAAGCGTAGAGCAGATTGCTTTATTGGGCTTGCAACAAGAAATTACGTCCTTGAGTAAAGTAGTGACATGCTTTTAGCAAAAGAAGGGGGATTGTGTACAATGATTAACCAAACCTGTTGTACCTACATTAATCAGGAAAAATGGGAGGAAACAGACCTCTACGTGATCTGGGAAAAGAATGAAATTCTCCATCAGGTGGCAGCAAGTGATATCTCCTTCGGTTTCACTGGCCTTTGGGAGAAGCTGACTTCCTGGCTTCCGAATTATCATGGTTAAAACAATTGTTTGTAACTTTAGTAATTTTAGTTGGCTTATTTATAGCACTGTGTATCGTAATCAGATGTGCCCTCTGGTGTTGTCAAAATGCCGCAGGCATTGATAGTGCATGGAAGAGACACCAACTAAGACCAAAGGCAGAGTCTAACGATTATTAAACAATTAGAACAGGAATCTTCATATTAACCGTAGTAAAAGAATTTACTAACTTTATAGAAGAGGGGACAATTACCTGTGACAAGTGTAATCATGGAAGTATTAGGAATACAGATTATTCTGTGTTGCGAAATTTTATGTGGACTTTTAAACATTCTTATTTACTCAGACTTTCGATTTTCCAGCAAATCCCCCGTTTCTGTTTTCTCTCAAAATTTTCGACTTCTCCCTAAAAATTCCTATTTTTCCCTTAAAATATCTCATTTTTCTTTCTAAATTCCCTATTTTTACCCTCAAGATTCTCAAATTTCCTCATTTCCCCTCAATAGGCCCTTTCTTTAAAATTCTGATTTCCCTAAAATTCCCCATTTTAGATAAAAATCCCTAATTTTTCCATAAATCTTCCCCATTTCCTTCCTAATTCCCCATTTTCCCCAAGAAATCTTGATTTCCCCCTGAAAAGTCTCAGGAGTCTGTAAAAAAGAGTCTCTGCCCCCGCACCTGCACTTCCCGTGTCATCCAAACTTTCTTTACCCCCGTTCCCTGGCAGCGGACGAGGACTTTGAGGTGGTGTCGGACCAGCTGCTAAAGCGCTCCCCGGCTCTGCTGAACAAGTACTGCCTGCTGCTCATGGAGGAGCCGCGGGTGAGTCCGGCGTCCTGCCTGCTCCAGGGGCCGGGAGCACAACCATTTGCCCCGTGCGGGCTGCTCGGATCCATCCACGGATTTCTGGCAGGGAGTCTCCCTCTCGCCTGGGTGCGCTTTGGCCACAGAGGAGCCGGTGGGGGGCTCAGCCCTGGGACTGTTGCGGGAACAGGAAAGCTTTGGATCAGCTCGGAGCACTCTCTGCAACGCGTCGGTGTTTATCTGGCCGTGGATTCGGCAAAAGGCAGCTCCTTATGGACCGGGGTGGGAATAAGCTGGGAGAATAATGAATTCCAGGGTGTTATGGTGGGGATGTGTAACCACAGCCGCTCTTCCTCCTTGTCCCTCCCCCTCCTTCCTCCATTCCATTCCATTCCATTCCATTCCATTCCATTCCATTCCATTCCATTCCATTCCATTCCATTCCATTCCATTCCATTCCATTCCATTCCATTCCATTCCATTCCTTGCCAGCAGAGAGTCATTCCTTCTGCGGAGATGGTGATGATCAACCGCATGTTTATAGAGGAGGAAAAGACCAGGCTAGAACTCGACAAGCAGTTGGCCAGGGAGCAATCAGGTGGCAGAGTGGCCTTTGCCTTCATTTCTCTGCTTTTTAAAACTCCTACGCTTGCGTCTCAGGTTTTCCTCTCCTCAGAGCCTGGGCGTGACCTGTCCCTGCTCTCTCCCTCTTCTCTTATACCGAAAAGACAACTCTCATGAGAGGGCAGCGTTCTGTGTTGGCACTGATGCCTGCCATGATGTTTCCCTTGCAGAGGAGGATGTCTCAGTGTTCTCCTGCTCGCAGACCCTCTCCTCCTTGGAATCCCTAGCCTCCAGCTCCAGCACGGCACCTGCTCCTGGGAGCGTGAAAGTGCTCCCGGCCCAGGCAACGCCCGCCCACCTACCGCCCCAAGCCATCAGGTCCAGCAGGAGCTCCCTGTCTGACACTTCAACCACAGATTCCTCTTCCCTGGATGGCGATGAGGACCCTTTGCCATCAAGGAACAGATCTCCCAGCTAACCCGATGGAGCACAACACTCGGATTGGCCTCAAGTTGAAGATCAAGCAGGAGGCCGGGCTATGGAAAGTCATCTACAACACTGCTTTGGGGGTGACCAGCGACCTGGATCCTGACCTAGGGGCAGGGCTGGGGGCTCAAGGAGACATCGAGAAATTTAGATCCAAACACAAGAGTGGCGCTCAGGGTCGGGGAGCAGACCCGGCATTTTAGGGAGGGATCCTGGGAGAGGAGGCATCCTGGAGAGAGGATTCAATGGGTTTGGGGCGGGGGCAGAATGTGTTTATTTCTCTTACATATAAGGCATTGTATTAAATAATGAGATCTTCATTGCTGAAAAAGTACGCTGCCTCCAAATATTTTACCTTTTATCTTTCGTTATTGTCCAACCAGAGAAGCCCTGGAAGCTGCAGGACTGATTGAACTTTCTGGTTTTTGTTATTTTATATTATTATTCATTTTTTAAATGTGGAATACATAAATACATATAAAAATTATTATTTTATAATGACTGACCTCAGTTATAGCTGTGGAGAAGAGGGCAGGGGGAGCATGAAGGAAGGGGCTGTGCAGAGCAAGACCACTCTCATTTCCCTTGCTTTGAATGGATGCAGTCCTCCTGCACAGGTCATTCAAAAAGCACCAGCGTTGAGCACACAAGTGAGTAATCTTTCCTGCAGAAGAAAAAAAAATTGTCCACTTTAACTGGTGTTGTTACAGTCAGTATGAGTAAACATTAGGATCGTACAACCATGCAAACACTGGAGGGCAATCCTCTTCCCCCACCGGGTCAGTAAATCAATGCTCAGTGCTGGCAGGAAGGCTTCAAGGCATGAGGAATGGGGCTGCTTCACAAAGGAAAGAGAACCACGCTTCCTCCCTCTGCACAAACTTCCTCTTGAAAGTCAAGTAGCCTCGGGGAACATTGGAAAAAACATAGCAGCCTTCTCACCTATCCTTGTGTGTTGTTATTAGAATTTTTCTTAGGAATTCACATGATCCTTTTCACTTCACATAGGCAGACTTCAGTCTCTGCAAACTGGCAGAAACAGACAACACATGGAAATCACAGAAAGTGAGGAATCAAAACTGACATAACAACACATCAAAAAAATATTCTAAAAAATATCAACAGACGTATATTTATATATATCATATATATTCAGAAGCCATCCAATAGGACAGTTTAGAGATTTAATTCCTTGCTTTACAGTGCAAGCACACGAGTTATGGGCGCCCCATGCCAAGGAAGATTAAGTAGCTTCAGGAAACGTCATGCAGAGCATTGTTAAAAAAAAGTTGGTAAGGCGGGAATCTGAAGAGAGACGTAAAAAGAGGAGGTAAAAGCAGTTCTAAGCTCAAGAGATGAAATTTTTACATCTCTAGAGCACTTTTTTTCCCCTCGTGGCACCTGCGAACAGCATTCACCACAAGACAAGTGCTGGCAATTCATTAAAGAATAAGCAGAGTTTGGCAATACACTAGCACCACTAGCAGGTGGAAGAGAATCTGGGACCTTGACAGGCTGGTGTAAATCGTCACGGAACCTTTGCAATTAAAGTTTGACATTCACAGCTTTTTGTATTTTATTTCACTTTAAATGAAATCACTTGCTTAAAATGTTGGTAACACATACAAACTTAGACCACTTCTCTACGGCACATTCACTTGGGTGCTGAGTAGAAAGCCACCTCTTTCCAAATGGAAATAGCCCAATTATGGTGGAACGCAACTGCAAAAATCAAAGAAATGAACAAACCACTTCTGCATGCCCTGACTGCAAACATGCCACAGTCCCTCGGCAGAAAATGTGAATGAGCCAAGGACTACGACAGAGCAGAATCAAAGACACAGAAATGCTGACTATTTTTGTATGAAAATATGACAATATTGATAGGAAAAGCTGTGCTGAATAAGCTATGGGTACTCTTCTGGAGGTTTCAGAGATACTTGTCATTACGATGCAGAGCTTTGCAAGCTCAGCAGTGTCAGGCCCATGGCCCAATGTTTTGTAAGAATATTGGGAAGGTAAGAATCAGGAGAAAGACAGAAAGAGGACGTGTAGACTGGGGAGCTCGCCCCACTGCAGCTCATCCCAGATGGGTGCTAACCTCCCGCTGTAGTCCCATGCAGCCAGTCACTGTGGAAAAACCCTACCAAGAGCAGCAATGTTCCCAAAGCATTGCATGTGGACCCAGAGCAGCCAAAAGCCATGCAGGTAGCAGAGAACTAGAGAGTTTCATGTAGTGTGATGGTACAAATGCAGTCAGGATCCCACGTTCTGTGGCCCTTGGCAGACCAACAGGCATATTGCAGTCACATTTCAAGCACGGGTACGCAACATTGTGGGGCACGGCGGGCTCGGCTACCTTCTCATGAAAGCTCGTTGGTTCAATATGTAAAGAATACCTGGAGAAGAGAAAGCTGCGGGGAGACTGTGCAGTGGCCTTCCAGTACTTAAAGGGGGTCTATATGAAAGATGGGGACGGACTTTTTAGAAAGCCCTGTTGCAACAGGACAAGGAGTAACCGTTTTAAACTAAGGGAGGGTAGATTTAGACTGGATAAAGGGAAGACAGTTTTTACATTGAAGGTGGTGAGACACTGGAGCAGGTTGCCAGAGAGGCAGTGGAGGCCTCATACCCGCAGACATTTAAGGTCAGATTGGATGATGCTCTGAGTAATCTCATCTGGCTGAAGATGTCCCTGCTTCTGCTGGCGGTTTGGACAAGATGACCTGTAAATCTCCCTTCCAATCCAAAGCATTCTATGATTCTAAGACCTATTTTTAAGGGCTTAAGACCTGGGATACTCCTGCTGCCTTATATCCAGGAACAGCACCAAGGGCAAGGTAAAACCCCTTTCAGGGTCACTCTGCTGGAAACTGGTAACAGAAGTAGTTACTATTACAAAAAGTGGAATATTTTGATTTAACTTAAAGTAGAATTAAGTTTCATCTAAGTAACTGCATTTTTTTGACAAGAGTTACACCTTACTGAAGCTGATATAAATGACTGTCACTTAGATAATTCTGCAAGTACTTCACTGACAGATTTCAACAATTCTCTTGCTGAATGAACATTATTCATAATTCCAGATCAAAGAGCACGTCCAAAGTGGGCTCAATCATATTGTTAGGCTGGAAATATTTAGATGCAAAATTAGTGTATGCACAATGTTTTGCTTAGAACTTGCTATAACAAAATCCTCTACAAGGTGAGGCAATGAATTAGCTTGGTTTATGCTCCTTGCAAGGCACAGATGACAATATGAGATGCTGCTAAACAGCAACCTACATCCTTTGCAAAGAAGAACCTCCCTCTCGCATCAAAAGTTTGAAATAGGTTGATCTTTAAGAAAAGAATTCTTCACACTAATTCCTCAATGTTTAAATAAGGATCCTTAACATAAAGTGTAAGAAGTGTTTACAAACAAAGAAGGGCTGGTGGGTGATGTTGTCGGAGGCTGTCTGGGGTGTAGTGATCATGAGATAATTGAGTTCTCTGTAAACAATGTAACAAGACAAGCCAAGAACAGAACATCGATGCTGGACTTTCGGCGGGCAGATTTTGGATTATTTAAGGAACTAGCCAGGAAAGTACCCTGGGAAATAGTTCTTAGTGGCAAGGGGGTCCAGGAAGGCTAGATGCACTTCAAGAATGAAATCTTGAAGGTGCAGGAGTGGGCTGTCCCCATGTGTTGTAAGAAGAGTCGTAGGGGCAGACGGCCGGCCTGGATAAGTAGGGAGCTTCTGAAGGAACTAAGTAAGAAAAAGAGGACGTATCACCGTTGGAAAGAAGGGGTCGTAAGCCACGTCATGTTCAAAGATGTTGTTAAGTTGTGTAGGAAAAAAATCAGGGAAGCAAAAGCCCAGCTGGAGCTCAAATTGGCCACTTCTGTAAAGGATAATAAGAAGAGATTTTATAAATACATCAATGGTAGAAAGAAGGACGGCAGCGACCTCCACTCCTTGTTGGATGTGGAGGGAAATATAGTAACCAAAGATGCAGAGAAGGCTGAGGTACTTTGCCTCAGTTTTCAGCAGTAAGGATGTCTGTTCGCTTGACACTTGGCCCTCTGAAGTGGTTGATGGGGGCAGGGTGAAATAAGGCCCTCCTGCAATCCATGAGGAGGAAGTTAGAGACCTGCTGAGCCGCTTGGACCCTCATGAGTCTATGGGGCCGGATGGGATCCATCCTAGGGTGCTGAGAGAGCTGGCGAGCTTGCTAAGCCGCTCTCCATCATCTTTCAGCAGTCCTGGCTCACTGGAGAGGTCCCAGAAGACTGGAAGTTGGCCAATGTGACGCCCATCCACAAGAAGGGCCGTAAGGATGATCCAGGTAATTACAGACCTGTCAGCCTGACCTCGGTCCCAGGTAAAATTATGGAGCAGATAATCCTGGGTGAAATTATGCGCCACCTGCAGAACGGCCAAGAGATCAGGCCCAGCCAGCATGGGTTTAGGAAGGGTAGGTCCTGCCTGACCAACCTGATCTCCTTTTATGACCATGTGACTCGCCTGGTGGATGAGAAGAAGGCTGTGGATGTGGTATACCTGGACTTTAGCAAGGCCTTTGACACTGTCTCCCACAGTAGACTCCTAGGGAAGCTGGCAGCCCGTGGCTTAGATGGGAGCACTCTGTGCTGGGTTAGGAATTGGCTGGATGGCCGAGCCCAGAGAGTGATGGTAAATGGTGTTTCATCCAGTTGGCGGCCGGTCACCAGTGGTGTCCCCCAGGGATCGGTGTTGGGTCCCGTCCTGTTTAATATCTTTATTGATGATCTGGATGAGGGGATTGAGTCCATCATCAGCAAGTTTGCAGATGATACCAAGCTGGGAGGAAGGGCTGATCTGTTAGAGGGTAGGATGGCCCTACAGAGGGACCTGGACAGACTGGAGAGCTGGGCTGATTCTAATGGGATGATGTTTAATAAGTACAAATGTCGGGTACTTCATTTTGGACACAACAATCCCACGCAGAACTATAGACTGGGGACAGAGTGGCTGGAGAGTAGTCAGGCAGAAAGGGACCTGGGAGTGCTGGTTGACAGGAAGCTCAACATGAGCCAGCAGTGTGCCCAGGTGGCCAAGAAGGCCAATGGCATTCTGGCCTGCATCAGAAATAGTGTAGCAAGCAGGATCAGATAAGATATCGTCCCCCTGTACTCGGCACTGGTCAGGCCTCACCTTGAATATTGTGTCCAGTTCTGGGCCCTCCAGTTTGGGAAAGATGTTAGGATACTGGAATGTGTTCAGAGGAGGGCAACGAAGATGGTGAAGGGGCTGGAGCGCAAGCCCTATGAGGAGCGACTGAGGGAGTTGGGGCTGTTTAGTCTGAAGAAGAGGAGGCTCAAGGGAGACCTCATTGCTCTCTACAACTACCTAAAAGCAGGTTGCGGTCGGGCAGGGGTTGGTCTCTTCTCCCAGGTGACCAATGACAGAACTTCAGGGCATGGACTCAAGTTTCATCAGGGAAAGTTTAGGCTTGATGTTAGGAAAAAGTTCTTCACTGAAAGGGTGATTGGCCATTGGAATGCGCTGCCCAGGGAGGTGGTGGAGTCGCAGACCCTGGAGGTGTTTAAGGTGAGATTGGATGAGGCACTGAATGCCATGGTTTAGATGATGGGATGGTGTTAGTGTTGGGTTATAGGTTGAACTTGATGATCTCAGAGGTCCTTTCCAACCTTATGATACTGTGATACTCTGATAATCTCCATTACTGGCACCAAAGACACTGTTTACATTGAAAGAGATGGCTGAGACAATCATTTACATGCATTCACCTCATGTTCCTTTGACAGGCAACACCAGGAACACTTCTGACAGATCAAATCAAAAGACATGTCATAAGAAACAAATTTGAGACTTACTTTCTGTAGGCAATGCAAGATAGAACAGCGGAGGCTTCTTGGGGTGCATGGATTTTACCGCTGCACTGTTGAAATTGCAAAAATACCCGAGACCAAAACCAGGGTAAGACCCTTGAATTTTGCCAACCTCTCTCAAAATAGTTGACAGACTTAAATAAGCCATCATCAAAAAAACCCCACTCGGTTCATTACGCTTTAGGTGAATTCTAAATCCTCTTTAATATGCTATTTGATTTTTATGCAATATAGACATGTATTACCCTTGGAAAAGAGCTGGGGGGGGGGGGGGGGGGAGGCGGGGAGGGGTTTTTCGAGG
The DNA here is from genome assembly GCA_033556795.1 of Tapera naevia. Taxonomy (NCBI): domain Eukaryota; kingdom Metazoa; phylum Chordata; class Aves; order Cuculiformes; family Neomorphidae; genus Tapera; species Tapera naevia. The sequence goes on from JAUMJJ010000086.1 coordinate 759,208, forward strand.
TCTGAGGTGTGGAATCCAGCAGGCTGGTAGTTAAGCTGGGAAATCAACAATGCTAGGGAAAAAACGTTAGTGTTGACCCCCAAAAATGAAACTTGCCAAATCAAAATCAGTAAAAATAAATGAACAAAATAGATGTACGGGTTCTTGGGGCAGTGGGGCTGCAGGATGGCCTGGGTTGCCCCACGTGGGACACCACTGGTTCCAGCCAGCTCTAGGGGGCTCCAATGGAACCGCCCCAGAGCATAGCTGAGGGGAGCCAGCAGCACCTCTGAAGGAGTTCCCACAAGTGTTTAAATATCTGCCTTCTTCTTTTCTCAATACCCAAACCAGTAATTATAGGTTTATGTCAATTGGCAACAAATTCAGTTCAATTCCCCAATTCGAGTCTGGTTTGCACATGACGACAAATACAGCTTTCTTTACATTAAAGAGCAGTTACTTGAATTTCGTGGGATTTTATTTGTATTTTACTTTTGACACTAATGAGAATTTTTCCTTAAATTTGAGCTGCCTGGAACCGTCAAGACTGCAATTAATATCTTGCATTTGCATAGAGATTTTCATACTGAGATATCCCAAACTATTTCTTAAATTGCAGCTAGTGGTCATGCAAGCTTCCTGTCAATTGCAGCATATCCAGTAACAAAAGGGTAGAGAATAGTTTTAGCAATGAAATTACTGGCACATTTAATTAAACACACATATTTCAACTGCCTTTCGAAAAAAACCCGAGCAGCTGACTGCCTTCCAGGCAGAAGAGTTTGTCACCAGAAAGCGACCCCTGATGCCTTCCGGAAAAGGGCATTTTGTGGAGCCAGTCCATCTAGAAACAGTGTTGGGAACTTTCTTCAGCCACCAAACATTAGTCAGATATATTATATATACACACATATTTATATATATATATATATTTTTTTTAAAAAACTTCAATCCAATAGGAGAAAAAGAACAAAACTTCCTTAGGTTTGTACTTGTGGGGGAAACAGGTCAGGCTGACTTATTTTGGGGTTAGGTCTGTCTGAAACATCTCTGATAAGTGCATCGCTATTTACATCTTCAGGCTATATCTCAAAGTGCACAATACACTTGTTAATCATATACTGTCACTCAAGGTAGAGTTTGTCATAGTACCTGGTGAAAATAAATATTTAAATCTGTCTTTCTTTCACTGAAGCTGCACGTTAGAGAAAGTGGCAGCTGTTTTGAACAGAGTGCTGTTTCCTTCAGCATTTTGGGGCTGACTGTTACTCTCGCATTCTCGCTAGAAGAGAAAAGTATATTCTTTAACCAATTTTTACTATGTCAAAATGAAGTTTCAACAGTTCGTGACTAGAGAGTTAAGAAACATTGCGATAGAGAAAATTAATTTTCAGTTTAGTTACAAAAAATACAGCTTCTTATAGAGCACACGTTAAATAAAAAAAGACATCCTCTTTCTCCTCCAAGTTCAGGACAAGAGAGAATCGAAGGAGGATTTTAGGCAGAACATCTTTTTCCTTTTGGCACTCTTTGTCTATTTAAAAGTAGCAAAAAATGCAAAGTCATTGCATAAATAATTAATACTGATGTCACCCTGGGCAAGATTTTCAGACACAGATTGTTCATGTAACATCTACATTGCGGGATGGGTTTCCATGTACACTGGCTATACGGCCAGTGGTTTCGTAGAAAGAGAAACTTTTCAGACTGTTCCCTGAATTTGCTACTTCAAACTGCACAACTTAACAACTAAATAGTGTTGCGCAATTCCATAGCTAAGATTATCTTTTCTATTTTTTTCACCCTGTGGTCATTATAGATGAAATGTCTGCTATATTTGCTTCAGCATCGCTCTTGCCCTGCTGAGGTTTCCTTGCCTCCACAGATTTGTTAAAATGTGACTGACAAAGGATGCTCAGACGGATGAAGAATCTGTGGCTGAAAGGGCAGCTTTCTGGGGAAAGAGTAAAAAAAATGTGCTTCTTTTCTGCTTTAAATGCTTACATGCAGTAATATGTCCAAAGGAGAATCAGGTATATGTTTGGACTGGCTTTGAAACAGAACTACCCTCTAATATGGTCTTCAGGACACGTCTAAAAAGTTCATTATCGGGCTCGTTAATGTAAGCTGTGAAGCCGCAGGAAAGGAATGCGTTCCATTCCTCTTTCGTTTCCCCAAAGCCGGTGGCTGACGAATACAGATTACTGATTTAAGCTGTGTTATTTTCCTCACATACCGCGTCTGAACCTCTGTATTTATCTTTGGCTCCTTAAGATTTTCATGGCGATATATCCCAAAATATTTTCGAAATTGCAGCGACCCAATCCAAAATCCTGCTGAAGACACAGTGCATGCGGGTGCTGTCTGGAAGCACGCAGCGCAGGGAAGCCCCCAGCAGGGCTTACAGAGTGACTCCGCTTCATTAGGGTGAAGGTCTCCAGGTTTCCTCAGACGGGGTCCTGAGCAGCCCGGTCCGCCGGGAGGCGGCCCTGCCCGCGGCAGGGGCAGCGCAACTGGATGATCGCTACGGGCCCTCCCCACCCAAGCCACGCCACGGCTCCAGGGCTCCCCGCGCGCCCCTTGCCGGGGCGGCGCCTGCTGCCCGGGCTCTCCCCGGGCGGTGACGCTGCGCGGCGGCCGCCGCCGGGAGGGGCGCGCGGGGACGGCGCCTGCTCGGCGGCGGCAGCAGCGCCGAGGAGGAGGCGGGCGCCGCCTCTCGCCCGGCAGCCGCGGGAGGACGGGGCGGCGGGGGCTCCCGTCCGCCCTCCAGGTGGGCTCGCGGGTGCCCGTGCGGGCGGGGAAGGGGTGGGCAAGGGAGCCGGCGCTTCGCAGCGGCCCCCCGGCTCGGGCGCCGGGTGAGCACGGAGCGCCGGGCAGCTGCCCCGCCACCCGCCGCGGCCGGGGAGGGGCTGGGCTCCGCAGTGCCTGCATCTGCGAGCACGTGTGGCTGCGGCACCCGGGGACGCGGCTTGTGAGGCGCGATCGTGCTGGGCGGGCCGTCGGCTTTGCTGGCTTGGGGCGTCTTTCCCGACGTCGTGGTTCTGTGGCTCTGCGCTTGGTGCGTCCGTAGAGGTTGGTTGGGGCAAGGAAGGTGGTGAAGGGGCTGGAGCGCAAGCCTTCTGAGGAGCGGCTGAGGGAGCTGGGGCTGTTGGGTCTGGAGAGCGGGAGGCTGAGAGGAGACCTTACCGCTGTCTGCAGCTGCCGGAAAGGAGGTTGTCGCCAGGTAGGTGGTGGTCTCTTCTCGCGAGGGAGAAGTGATAGGACGCGAGGAGTGCTGTTCGGGCCGGGGCGTGCGGAGAAACGAGTGCGCAGTGCCGGGGCAGCGGGCGTGTGCCTGGTATTTAATTTGCAGGTGGTTGCGTTTCTGTGCGTGCACAAGAGTCGTCGGATCGTTGGGTTGGAAAAGACCCGTTAGGTCATCGAGTCCAACTGTACGTGCCTGCTACTGAACTATGTCCTTGAGCACCTCTATGCTCGTCTTTGAGGTACCCCCAGGGGTGGTGACTCCGCCCCCTGGGCAGCCTGTTGCAGTGCCTGACTACCCTTTCAGTGAAGAGATTGTTCCTGCTCTCCGGTCTGAACCTCTGGTGGTGCAGCTTGAGGCCGTGTCCTCTGGTCCTATCGCCTGTCGCTTGGGAGAAGAGACCGACACCCCCCTTGCTACAGCCTCGGTTCAGGTAGCTGTGCAGAGTGGTAAGGCCTCCCCTCAGCCTCCTCTTCTCCAGGCTAAACAACCTCAGTTCCCTGAGCTGCTCCTCATAAGAGTTGTAAATACGTATTGATATGTATATTCATATAGGAAGGCTCAAGCAGTTTTGGTGGGGTGTTTCCCGAGTGTGCATGAGCTTTTAGCTCTATCTGATCTGAGCTCAGAAATCGTAGGCTTGTGTTGTCCTCCGTGAGGATGTACATCTTTGTACATCCAAAGAATGTAAGAATATTACCTTTGCCAGGTGGCTCTGCAGTCTTCTGTCCAAGGCATGTTTGTTACAGCCTAAACGCGTCTTTCTGTCTGACGGGTGAACATGGGGCAAATGCGTGGTGCGTGCAATGCTTTGTCGGATTGCGTTCTGAGCAGTAGAGCAGAGCTGACCAGAAGAAAATGCTCTGCGTGATTTTTGTGTCTCTGCAGGTTTGGCTGCTATTTGCATTGCGATTGCTGTACAAAACCAGAAGGCGGGTGCCTTAGTCCCCTGACCCCCCTCAGGAGCATACGAGATACCCTATGAACAGGCACGTAGCGAGGGAACAAAATGAGGCATAAACTCTTTTGCCCTCTGTTCCTCCCAGTCTGTTTGCGCTGGAGGAGCACTCTCGTGTTCCTCATACTGACCGCGTGACGAGATAATGGGGCTGATACAGGATTTACTGGCTTCTAAAGCGTTTGGGGAAGGTTCTGTATCTGCCTTTGCCTTTACACTATCTTGTAGTAGGAGACTGAGCCTCAGCCACCCGACTCTTTGGTTTGTTTAATTCTCCACTCCTTGTGTTTGGGAAGGTTGACTGTTGCAGTTGTTACTGTATTTCACAGCTATGCTCTTTCTTGAGCCGAATGTGAGTTGTTAAAGACCTATTGTAATGCAAAGTTAAGAGGTGTTGCTGTCTAATGATTTTGGCAGCCTAGATGATGGGGGTTGAGCTGCTGCTGAGCGTGTTACAGACCAAATAGTTTGTCTGAGAGGTGCAGGTAAGGGGAGAGTGTATGTGTAAGCAGAAAGCAACGAAAAATGCAGTGTAGCCTGGATTTTACGTTAGTGAAGCTAATTGGAGTTATGGTTGCGGTCTGTGCAGGAGGCTGTGCTCTCGGGATGCTTGCCTAGTTTTCAGTTATGGAAATTGGGGGATATTGATTTTTGGGTGTGGGTCTGTAGAAGTTGAAATTGCCATTTTGCCTTCTCTGGCTTGGCTGTTTTTACACAAGTGATTGAAACTTAACTGCCTGCTGGTAATCTGTTCTTCTGTGGCTGAAATCAGTCAATGGCTTAAAGGGTAGTGTAAGTAAAAAAAGAGATCCGTTTGCACTGTGGTCAGACAAGCATTTCTCTGCAGGAGACTAGACCAACGACGAACATAAAACTTGTCATGGCCGTGTGGATGAAAAGACTTGCCCTTCTCCTCCCCTCCCTTTCTCAGCCAAGAAAGTTTAGTCATTTCTCTGCTCTTGTATCAACACGTAAGATTTCAAGTCTAGAAATGGATGTTCAGCATCCATCTACATCAAGACTTTTTTCTCGAAGATGATAAAGTAGTAAGACCCAGATGGAAAGAGGGTTTACGTACTTTGCTTGTGAGATTTTGGCTTTCCTGGCTATCTACTGTTGTACCCATGCCACCTCCTGCAAGCTTTTTTCCTGCCGTGCATGTGGTTGTATCTCGGGCAGTGCCCGAGTGTTCAGTACTCTAATCTGAAAAACGGTGAATTAGTTTAGCTGGCATTGTAACTTACATTGCCTGAGCCAGTCTCTGCCCGTCAACCTGTGAACAGCCCCTGAAGGCTGTCATAAAGTAGGTGCACTTACATAACTTCTGCCTTTGGTTTTGTAATTCCATAGTCACTTAATACAAGAATATTCCCTAAAATCCTAAAGCGTCCATTTGACTTCAAGCATCAGCCTGTTGTTTCTTCTCCGTGTGGTGTGTTGTTAATTGATGAAGGTAGTATCGTGGAATCATAGAATCATTAAGGCTGGAAAAGACCTGTTGAGATCATCAGGTCCAACTGTCAGCCCAGCACCACCGTGCCTACGAAACCATGTCCTGAAGTGTCATGGCTACACATCTTTTGAACACCTACAGGGATGGTGACTCTACCACGTCCCTGGGCAGCCTGTTCCACTGCTTTACCAGTCTTTCAGTAAAGAATTTTTTCTTAATATCCAATCTAGACCTCCCCTGGTGCAACATGAGGCCATTTCCTCCGGTCCTATTGCTAATCACTTTGGGAGAAGGGATCAGCACCTCTCTGGCTACAGCCTCCTTTCAGGTAGTTGTAGAGAGTGATAAGGCCTCCCGTCAGCCTCCTTTTCTCCAGACTAAGCAGCCCCAGTTCCCTCAAAAGACTTGTTCTCCAGCCCCTTCACCAGCCGTGTTGCCCTTGTCTGGACACGTTCCAGCACCTGAACGTCCTTCTTGTAGCGATTGGCCCACAGCTGAGCACAGTAGCAGGGGATTTGCTTTTTGTTTTGAGTGAAGTGGATTCCAGAGAACTTTTGCACTAAACCTTACATTTGTAATGTGGTGGTTTTGCGTTGGCTTCCTCCACAGTGTTTGCATCATGAGCACTATTTGAGCTATAGTGTCCAAGTAATGTCCGATCCTGAGACCAAACTGCAAGAGTTGGGTTTTTCTTCAAGTATGGGATATTAAATTGCAGTACGAACAATCGGAGGGATTCAGGTATCATAAATGAGATCGCCTGAATCCTGACGCTGACTTTAATGGGGTCCTGGCTTTGACCTCTGAGTCTTTCTTTAAAAATAAAAGAAAGAAGCCGGTATTTAAAGTCTTGACAATCTGTGAAAGACTGTGGATCGTGTGGGTTCAAATTATAGGGCTTTCTCTGCAGCGGGGAGAGAGAAGGTTTTTTTCTACTGAAGTCGAGACTTTTTCAAGACTTAACTGTACTTCAGCAAATGACACTTAAGGCAGAATTGTGAAAATCCTAAGAACTGCAGTATAACAATGATGCTTTGAATCGAGTAATAGTTGCTTTTTGTTTTTGAAGGCTTATAAAGTACTCTTCGTCTCAGCCTAGTGCTCTAGCAGAGCTTTTGTTGTAGCTTTAGTAGAGTCAGTTTTGAGCTTAAGAAACCTGCAAAAAGAATAAATTCTTGTGTTCTGTGCATTTACGTGGTCCAGCTTTAACTCTCCCTGTATCTTCCTTCCACCTCTCCTGATGGTTTATGCAGGTTTCCCCAGGAGCACCAGCCCTCACCTGCGCGTTGTGCCTCTTCCACAAAAGGCTGCCTTTGCCTGGTTTGAGCCCGCTGTGCAGCCTCCTGCGGTTGTTGCTCTCTGTCGTAAGGACACTCGAGCTGGGAGGTGGATTGGAAGAGATTTGTGCCAGCTTTTCTCTGTGGGGGTGTGTGTGTGTGTCTCCTTCTTCCAGGCAGTCTGCTACATCTCTTTTTGCCCTCCAAAGCTCAAAGCTGAGGTTATGTAGAGCCGTTGGGTAGTTTTCTTCTGTGGTCTCTTTTCCTGTTGGAAAGGTAGATTACTGCTGGAGGAAAATGTGCATTTCATGGCTCCTCTGCCTTGCTTGGGAGGCTTAGAGCTGGTTAAATAAGAAATTCCAAAGGGCATATAGGGATGCTTTGCCTCTGGGCAATGGAAGGGACAAGATACCCTCAAGCTCTGCATTTCCAGTTTTCCCTTCATTTTCCCTGCAGAGTGAGTACACATTTGATGATAGCAGAAGTAATTGATAAGTGAGGCCGTGTCCTTGGGAAAATGTAAGACATAGGGGAACCAGCGTTTATTGTTTTAGAGGAATTCTCCGGTAGTTTGCCTCCCTTCTGAGAGGAGATATTGCTGTGGAGTGCAGGCCTCTAGATGTGTTAACAATCTCACTCTGCACCGCTAACTCTTATTGAGGCTAAGTTTCTGATTACTGGGTGCCCCCTCCCTGCTGGTGTGGCTGCCCTCAGGGCTGTTTCGAGTATAGGCAGCTATTGTCAGAAAAGCCAGCGAGAGAGGCAGGTGACTTTGCACTGGTCATTAGCATTGATGGCTCTGCGATAACTTCTCCATCTGCTGAAGGCCTTGAAAGCGATCCCTTTCATTTAGATGCTTGCCCGGTGGCTGTTTTGATGGTGTGTGTTCATACAGTGCCTGTTAATGTTAGAACTCTTCCTGCCTGCTCACGTCCTGATTTTTTTCTCTGTGTTACTAGAGAGAAATGCTGCTGTCATAAAGCTCTGTTTTTCTTTCTTCGGCAGTATTTTTACAACGTGAATGAACTGTGAACTGACTGGCTCAGGTATTAATGCATGTGCAATAACTAGTCTGACTTCTTCATGAGGGGTGAATTTCCTGAAGGATTGTCTTGTATTATGTGTAATAGAAATGTTGACATATGTGTATATATATGTATACAGACGCTTTTATCAAGTGTAGGACCAATAAGTCATTGTGTACATTTACTCAGCCATCCTGCTTTTTATGAGGTGCTGTCAGTTCAAAAATAGAGGTTTTGCTTTAGCTAGAACTTGAGTTTCAGATGCTGTTTCAGTATTTCTTTGGCAGGCTGCCAAGTATGCTAATGACCAGAGGGGACAGGAGATGAGAAACCTCTGCTTGCCTTTCCCACTGATGCTTTCAGGGCCCTTTGCTCTCCTGGAGGTTTTTGTTTTGTGTTGCTCTCTGTCTGCTTTTGTGACACCAATTGTCCTGTCTCTGGTTTTATAGCATGAAGAGTTTCTGCTACCCCTTTTGTAGGGCACCAGTGTACTGCTTTGTGCTGGATTTGCTGTTCTGCAGCTCTAGGATTTGATTGTATTCCCAGATACAGGTAATTCAGACTGTACGTGTTCTTGCCTTTATAGCCCCGGCCAAATTATGTGCTGGAGGTGGCAATAGTTCTACTTGGCTGATGCCTTTCTCTCTGTAAGGGAGAAAAGAACTTGAGTATGGATTAAAATCCAGGTGAACCAAAATGCAAAGTGACATTTGGAATGAAGGAGAAGGGACAATACAGGCAATTCTTCTTCCTTGGAAAGCTGTTGTACTTCATGCGTTACCTGCCAAGAGATACTGTGCTCCTGTACAGCACCTGCATGTGTTTCAAAGGTCATAAAGTCAATGCTTGTATTGAGGGATGAGATCAGAATTCCCCCTTCTGTTGGCTCGAGTTCCTCCACAGGATGCCAGCTGCAGTGTTTTTACCATACCTGCCTGTACACTTCTTAAGGCTGCTGTCCCTCATCGAGTGAGGAGTGCCCTTCAGACCTGCGCTGCTAAGAGCTGAGAAATGCCGTAGTGATTACCAGCAGTGCTGTCTGCCCGTATTGTTAGAAAAATAACAGGCTTTGTGATAATAGTGAAGGATAGAGGTTCAGCTAGCATGTCAGTCTGGTGGCCTTAGTTATTTTTAACTGCTAGAATATCATGGCACACACCACCTTCTTAAAGTTTAATGTCTCCTGTGTTTGTGTGGTGAATCTGGCACTTGTGAGCAACAGTAGAGTATCACTCAGTACAGGTAAGAGGAGCATTGCCTGCATGCACTGCAAGCAGTGTTTACTGCCTTAACTGTTTAAGGAAGGATGTGGTTTCTGGTGGATCAGAAGCTGTGCACTGAATTGTGACCGTGTGTACTTTATGTCTGAGCTTGGTCCTAATATCAGGAAATGCAGGCTCTTTTATTGTATGGAAGCATGAATAGATGTGTAGTCACAAAGAAGCATGGGGTGACACAGTGCTGCTTTTGTGTGTTCACTGTATCCTCATCTGGTGTATCCTGTAAGGATTCAGTACAGATTGTGCATACAGTCCAAAGTCTGGCATTTTGTAGCTTTGTGAACTCATTTATTCTTAATATAATATAAAAAAATTTCCAAGAAACAAACTCCTCAAAAACCCCACAATGTTTGCTACAAGCACTTGCTTTTTTCAGGACAAGTAGTGCTGCAAAAATCTGGATCATTTGCACAGTCTCTGAGTGTTCTTCTTGGTGTTGCTAGAAGTAATCATGTGAATGACTCAGTCAGCTCTTCTATAGGATTCGGAAGCTGCTGCTTGCCTTTTAGTGGCAGTGAGATAGGAAAGTTGGCCTTGCAGGGGAAAAAGGCCTGTAAAATAAAATTTTTTTTCTGCCTTCTGATGGGGGTTAATTCTGACCTCGTGGTGTTCTGGTACTGAGCCTAATGCATTTTTTCTTAGGCTAAAGGGCTGAAAATCTTTCTTAGACATCTAGTCCGCTTAGCTGCTTCTGGGAATGAGTGAAGGTTACAGCAAATGCACAATATCTCAGAAACCTCAAGTTTCAGTAATAAGCTCTTCTCCAAATTGCCATTTTTGGTGGATGACAACTTTTCCAAATCTAGACAGATTTCCATAGAACCAGGAGAAAGGCTGTGTGTGTAATTATGGTTTCACCATAGTAATATCTTTGTGCCCGACCTGTATTCTGCTGCTGCACAGCGATGTTGTTATTAGCTAAAAACTGCTTCACAGACAAAGCATTGGGGGCTGGTGCACACCGACGTTCTCTGACCAAGAGTAAGAAAAGTCTGTATTTGAACATGCATCCACTCATACTGAGTGAAGTGATTGGGTTGAGCCTTGTCTTACTGTTGCAGGTTAGAACATGTTCTATAATCATATCTTTGTCTCTCCCCTCCCACTCTTCATTCCCAACCTGTAGGTTAGTCATGATTTTTTTTGTGTTGGATGTCATATATGTTAATAAGTTGGAAATTCTTACTTGGATCTCCATCCTATCTGTTCCTCTGTTCTCATTTTCAAAAGCAAGAGAAGCATTCCAACAACTGTTGAAAGGTGAAGTTTGTAAAAATTGTATGGTCTGTACTGCTCTCTGGTTTAATTTGAGTGTTCTGACATGAAACACTAAAGAAAAATGAACACTCTGAGTAATGTGTTAGAACGAATGTGCAGATGAACAGCATGGGCAGGTGTTTGCTGCTCGGTTCAGCTGGAAAGACTTAAGAAATCAGCTGTATTCACTGCCTGCGTAGCCTACAGAGAAAGTCATGCTTGACCAACATCTTAGTCATTATGGAAGTGTGGCTTGGTAGATGAGGGGACAACAGTGGAGCTTGCCTGCCTTGACTTACTAATGCTTTTGACAGCGTCTCCCATAACCTCCTTGTAGAGAAGCTGTTAAAGTATGGGCTGGGTAAGCAGACAGTGAGGTGGACTGAGAACTGGTTGAGTGGCTGTGCACATTTTTTAACGGTCAGTGGCACAAACTCTAGGTGGAGGCCAGTGACTAGAGGTGTACCTCAGGGATCAGTGCTGGGTCCAATCCTGTTTAACATCTTTATTGATGATCTGGATGATGGGACAGAGTGTACTCTCAGCAAGTTTGCAAATGACCCAAAACTGGGAGGAGTGGCGGACAGGCCAGAGGATTGTGCTGGCATCCAGTGGGACCTCGACAGGCTGGAGAAATGGGCTTACAGGAACCTTGGGTAGTTCAGCAAGTGGAAGTGGCCATGTCAAAAACAGCTCCGTGGGGACCACCCATCTGTAAAACAGATGGGCAGAAAAGGGCCTAGGGGTCCTGATGGGCACCAAGTTGACCATGAGCCAGCACTCTGCCCTTGCCACAAAAAAGGCTGATGGTACCCTGGGCTGCATTGGGAGGGACATTACTAGCAGGCAAAGGGAGGTGACCCTTACCCTCTACTCAGCACTGGAGAGGCCAAACCCTGGGTACTGTGTACAGTTCTGAGGTCCCCAGTACAGGACAGATATGGGGCTACAGGAGAGAGTCTGCTGCAGATGATTAAGGGGCTGGAGCATCTCTTCTATGAGGAAAGGCTGATTCTATGAGAGAGCTGGGGCTGTTCATCTTGGAGGGAACTCTTCAGTGTTTACAACCACTTGGAGGGAGGGTGTAAAGAAGATTGAGCCAGGTGATGCCCGGTGACAGGCCAGCAGGCAACAGGCACAAAATGAAGCACAGGAGGTTCCATCTGAGTATTGGGAAACACTTTCTCACTGTGAGGGTGACGAAATACTGCCACAGGTTGCCTAGGGAGGTTGCGGAGTCTCTATCCTTGGGCTTTATTAAACGGATACTATAGTTGATGGGAAAACAGAAGAGCAATTTGGAAGGCAAGACAGTGAAATATGGCCCTGTTACTGAAGAGTTTGTATCACAGAGGTAGTACCTGGAAGCATCCAGAACACCTGCTGCTCTTTTAAAGGTGACACCTTACTAAATTAGTCCCGTTCACTACAGAGGAGAACAGCTGTGCGTGTTCTGTCGGGAACTGCGTCCTGAAAGAACATCTAACTGCAGATACCAAAACACTGTCATACTAGAAGCAGTGTGATGTTGTTATGTGGCATGTTTTGTTTTTTTTTTTTTTTTGGTGACAGGTATTTCTTGTGATCAGAGATAATATTTGTAATTCTGCAGCGTGTGAATAAATTGGGACACCAGCTTACTCTCCAGTGTTCTGGCTGCTTTCCTGCTGCCTTAGGAGGGGGACTTTGTTGACTTTTGGATAGAACAAAAATCACAAAAGTCAAGTTATATTTTAAATCATATATATATATTAGGCTTTTGGAAAATTAATAATAGTCTTTCTTGGTTTTGCAGGGAGCTCATCCAAAGCCTTATCTTTTTGTACTTGGGACTTGTTTTTAAATCTGATTTATTATTTTCTTTTCTTTTTTCTTTTTTTTTCTTTTTCTTTTCCTTCTTTTTATTGCTCTTGCAGTCTCCTCCAAGCCTCCTTCATTGTAGAGGTTTGTTGGGCAATCACGTAGGTACAAGTTTTAGACTTGTTGCTCCTGTGATTTACAAATGTGCTGTCTATAAAAGATCCTTTTTCAGAGAGAAATCCAGCTGCTGAGCTGCTAGGGTTTCTACTGTAGTTCAGTCAGCTTTAGCCAGAGTAGAATGTCTAAGTAACTTCCTTCTTCCCTTTGCAAAGGGAATAAAATAATGTGTGGTAAGGAACCTACCAAGAGCAGCCAGTTTGCAGCTTTTCTATCATATGTAGATACAGACGGATGAAATATGAAAGTCATTACTTTTACCAATTCACCTCGGGAACATCAAAGGAAATTGACAGGGATACTCTGCCTTGAGAAGAGCTGTTCTCTGAAAAAAAGCACTGCCTGCATTTTCATTTTAAGAACTGCTTTTTGGTTGAGTATCCTTTCACATCCTTTATGGAGAGGGAGTTTTGAGCTTGACTAAACCAACTTTTTTTCTTGCATGAGTAATGTTGCTTTGAACTGTTCATTCCTTGGTAGACCTATATGTTGCTTAGGCTGCCTAATTTGGAGAATTTAGTGTCCTAGAAGTTCTGGAAAAGTGTCTGCTTGCATCGCCGTGATAGCTGTGAGACAATAGCTTGAGGGCAGCCTCGAGAGCAGACTTCATACTGGCTGGGTTTTAGCACCAACAGTACTGTCTGTGATTCCTCAGTTAAGGATACCTTCTAAGATTCTGTTTAAAGTCAGAGCAACACCAAGGTCTGGATAACTGCTGACAGAATATTTGTGGGTTCTGAGGTACCTAAGTGTGAAATCTTTCAGGGACATTTCTGCATCTCCAGAGAATGAGTTTTCCAGGTAGGTAATTTGTTCTTTATCTTCAGTTTGCCAGATCTACTATGTCATCCATCAAGAAGTCAGGAAGTAATAATACAGCCTGCATTTAACTTACTTCTTGGCTTTTACTGTGACTTTTTAATTAATGCTCACATCTGACCTGTTTTTTTCCTGTGCTGTGTGTTGCAGTGCTCCATGGCCACAGCAGGGTTACTAAGGGATATTAGAGGAAAACGACGTTAAGAATTCTAATTTCCATACAGCTGGTTGGAAAAGCAGTTGTCACTGCCTTCCTGGTGCAGCATGGCGTTTGGATGTGTTGTTCTCTGCCTGCTACTATGGGCAGTAACAGGTAGGAGTTTACTTCTTGTGTGTCTGAGTCACGCAGAATGAGTGAAGCAAAGGCACCTGAGATGTGTGTGCAGGTGTGAATGAAATATGAATAAGGAGAGCTGGGACTCCTGGGAGCAAAGAAGATCTTGAAGGTGCAGCTTCATAAGTTGCAGTTGATTGCAACAGAGAAAGGCAGTTGTGAGTAGCTGTTTGGAGGCAATTTCAATAGGGCGGTTTCAGGGGAGATGCGTGGGGGCAGTGGGAAAGTTTAAAGAGTTTTTCTTCTTTTTCCGTTGCAGGACAGCAGTTTAAGAATAATGTATTGCCTGTGTTCTAAGCTACCTTTTTTTCTTCTGAACTATCAAAGGGTGGTTGGTTGAGAAGCATAATGCATTTGTTTACATCTCTCACCTCATCATCTGCTCTGCATATATTTCCTTTTAAAGACCGTGGGAAAGTCCTGTAAGTTTCTGTTTCAGCCACAGAGATTGGTAAATTATTTCCATAATCAGACAAGTGAAGAGTGATTGTAATGCTTAATACCACTTCTGTGTCCTAGGAAGAGTTAATCTGGTGTGGACAGTTATGACGTGGCAGCCACAGGACAATATATGCAAGCATGTGGTTTATTTCTGTAGAAGTGTTTAAATTCTGGCTGTGATGACAGTGACAGTATCTATATTAGCAGGAAATGAGAAAATAAGTCAAGTTACCCGGATTTTACCTCCTGTAGTATAAACAGGATTGGCTGTTTCATCTCCTTGCAAATGTGCTGAGGCTTAAATTGACTGTAGAATTTGGAAACGCTGGGTGAGGGGCGATAGGCGTTAACTACAGCTGTGTTGTAGCTGCTTTGAAGTAATCCTCAGGATTGTCCTCAGGATCTCATAGTGCCAAACTTTTTGAGGAGAATGTGGAGCTGAGGTTTTTGTGGCTGTACTAAACAGTAAATATGCTTTTTGTAAATGAAGGAAAATGCTCTCCTATGAGATACTGAGTACCTGCTGTAGGGTCCATGCCAGTATCTTGAGGAAAAAAGCACAGGAACTTCAATAGACGGCAGTAGTGCAGTGAGTAGTGAATTTTGCCCGTAGAGAATGTCAGGCTTGTGCTTTTGATAGAGCTGTTAATTGTCAGCAGGCTGGAATACCCTCCGTGTGCATGTAGAAAGTCTTGTTCTCTGTCCTTAGCTGCAATTTTACTACGCTTTCATGATTACACTAAGAACTTTGCTCTCCAAGTGCTGGCTGTATTCCTAGCCTCCCCCTGTATCTCACGTACCAGCACACAGTGTCAGGGGCTAGTACATTCTAGTTTCACACGTTATATTAGTATAAATGTTAGTATTTATTTATTTCCATCTGGATAATTTGCAGTATTTTCAATCCAATTGGTATAAACTAAAATAGATGGTCCTTCCTGATTTCCAGGGTTATGTTTGCTGAAATACATTAGTAGCTACTCTCCTTTCTGAAGTTAAAAGGACTTCTTTTTTTGTGCAAACTTTAAGGTGAATTGACTCAAGCTCAGAAAGTTGCTAGCTGTTCATTCTGCAGTTTTTCCCTGCACGTGAGCTTGTGCTTCTAATGGCTACTTTTTTTTAAAAAAAAGGGTTTTTTACTACTTAATTGAACTTAAGATAACAAGAAGGCTGGCTCAGTATAAGAATGGTTTGTCGTTGCATCATTGGGAGAATAGAGAAAGGGGCTCATCACTAAATATCTTCAGAAGGATGTTGAAGAGTATGTTCTGGTTTGTGAACAGAAATTGAGATGGGCTACTCTCTCCTGTTTAGACGACTTTTTTTATTATTTTATGCACAATGGCTTTTGACTGCTTTTCATGAATGTGGTGGGTTGAGCTTGGCTGACTGTCAGGTGGCCAAGCAAGTGGCTCCATCACTTCCTGTTCTCAGCAAGGCAGGAGAGAGAAATGTGATTAAAAGCTGACAGGCTGAGTTCAGGACAGGGAGATCCTGTACCAGTTACAGTCAAGAGCAAGCCAGACTTGACATAGGGAAGTTAATTTTCTTTTCCAGTTAATCAGGGTAAGATAATGAGAAGTAAGAACAGACGTAAAATTACTTTCCCTCCACTCCTCCCTTCTTCCCAGGCTCAACTGCACTCCCAGCTCTTCACACTCCTTCCCCCGAGCAGCTCAGGGGATGGGGAATGAGGGTTGCTGTCAGTTCATAACGCTTTGTCTCTGCTGCTCCTTCCTCCTCACACTGTTCCCCTGCTCAGCATGGGGTCCCTCTCCCAGGATACAGTCCTTCACAAACTTCTCCAGTGTGGGTCCTCTTATGGGCTTCAGTTCTTCAAGAACTACTCCAGCATGGGGTGCAGTCTTTAAGGAACAGACTGTTTCAGCAAGGATCCCTTGTGGGTTCACAGGTCCTGCCAAAAAACATGCTTCTGCATGGGCTCCTCTCCATGGGGCTACAGGTCTTGGTAGGAGCCTGCTCTAGTGTGGGCTCTTCACTGGGTCACAGCCCCCTTCAGGGCTCATCCACCTGCTCTGGCGTGGAGTCCTCCACAGGCTGCAGGTGGATGTCTGCTCCACCATGGACCTCTGTGGGCTGCAGGAGGACAGCTTGTTTCCCCATGATCTTCACCACAGGCTGGAGGGGAATCTCTGCTCTGGTGCCTGGAACCCCTCTTCTGCCTCATTCTTCACTGACCTTGGTGTTTGCAGGGTTGTTTCTCTCGCATACTCTCTCTCCTGTCTTCTGGTTGCTTCTGTTGCGCAGGGATTTTTTACCCCTTCTTAAATATGTTATTACAGAGTTCCAGTGTCCCTGATTGGCTCAGCCTTGGCCAACAGTGGGTTCTTCTTGGAACTGATTCTGGCTAACATGGGAACAGCTTCTGGTGTCTCCTCACAGAAGCCACCCCTGCAGTCCTTATTTCCCCCACCCTGCGATTATGCAAACCTTGCCACATAAACGCAGTACAGTGTAAAACAAAGCCAGACAGTAGGTAGACCACCTAATGGCTACCAATATCTACCACTGACTAATATTTATGCCTCTCAGAAGGCTTGAGCTGAGTGTAGCAGTAGGTTTTCATGTATACCATGTACTGTGCCTCTGTCACTTAGCACCTCGTGCAATTTGACTGAATGGTTTCCCGACCCTGCAGATACAGCTCCGAATTTCTCCACATAGGCATTCTTTATAATGCCAGTCTCATTTCACTGGCTTCTTTCCCTTCGTTAATGAAATCAGCTTATGTTGAAATGGATTTAAATTGTTCTAGGCATTAGTAAAAGTCAATTGTTTTTATGCTAATGCATCCAATTTTTTTTTTCCTATAAGAGAGAGAAGACATTGTTTTCCATCGCAGAAACGAGTGTTTATTTTGCAGCTGGGAATCCAGCACTTCGGAATCAATTCAGTCTAGCTTGCATATTGAGCAGGCATATTCTAATCTGGCATTTGAGGCAGACCTGGCAAATACTGCTATTGAAATGCATATTTGCAAATACAGTCTCGTTCTCATGGCTGACTTTCAGCTTTCTCATACTGCGTGTTCATATTGTGGTGCTTTGTTCTGAGATCAGACACTCAACAAAAATGAAAATTGCAGTCAGAGGTGTTGTGCAGTCTCATCTCCTGTTTTTAACTCCGTGCAGCCCAGACATAGATTACATGGCCTCCCAGGGTCTTTGTTGCCCAGCCTTTGCTTTAGTCTAGGAGGGAGTGTTTCTAAATACATTTCAAGCCATCAATTCTCAATGATTTCACTACTGCTGCTCTTGGACTTTGAAGAATAAGATGAATACTTTTTTCTTCCTGTGTAATCTAACGCATGAAACACAGGCCAGGAGTGTCAAAGGACACTTTAAGATGCAAGTATGTGTTGTGGTTTAACCCCAGCTGGCAACTAAACACCAAAAAGCTGCTCAGTCACTGCCCCTGAGCAGGATGCAGAGAGAACTGGAAGTGTAAAAGTGAGAAAACTTGTGAGTTAACATCAAGACAGTTTAATAAGTGGAATAAAATAATAGTAAATTGCAATGAAAAGGAAAATAACAAAAAGAGAGAAATAAAACCAAAGAAAGACAAGACACAAATGAAAAAAGAATTCTTCACCACTAACTCACCGATGCCCAGCCAGTCCCCGAGCAGTGGACTCCCCGGCCAGCTTTCCCCCTGGTTTGTATGCTGAGGTGTGGAACATCCCTTTGGTCAGCGGGAGTCAGCTGTCCCAAGCTGTGTCTCCTTCCACCTTTCTCTGCACCCCTAGCCATTGACTGGTGGGATTGTATGAGGTGTAGAAAAGACCTCGACCTCTATGTCAGCTCTGCTCAGCAGTAATGAAAACCTCTCTGTGTTACCAACACTGTTTTCTGCACAAATCCAAAACACAGCCCTGTATGAACTCCTATGAAAAAAATTAACTCTACCTTAATGAAGCGTGCCTTTGAAATGACAGTAGAACCATAGCCTGGGGTCACAATGCATTCTTTGTTGCTTATACTGTCATGGCTGTGTGTTCTAGTAATGTATTCTGCTTCACACAGGTCATTCCAGAGAGACAAATGATGTAGTGCCTGATTATGATCTCTGAGATTATACTGAGTTATGTAGTGTTACTGGATTACTTTACATTGTCCTCATCTCTATTGGAAGTGATCTGGTGTTTCAGATCCCAGGTCATTCAGGTGCTCAGGGTTGTGTGAGCCTGCCAGAGAGGCGAGAGCATCTGTGAGGTTTTGCAGTCAGTCTCCATGTCCAGTTGAGGATAGGTCTCCACCCAGCTGCAGGGTGGGAACAGCTGTGTTCCTGCTGTGCTCTGGGCATCGGTGAGCTCGTGCACCAAGTGTTAGCATGCAGCTCAAAGCAGGGTGTGGATGTTTCCTTGGTATAAAAAGGAATCTCTTCAAAATGAAGCTATATGCCCCAGTGTGACTGTTTAGTAGAGGTTTGGTGGGGAGTATGGGGTAATCAACTTGCCTGAGTAGGTGTCTGGGTATGTCAGTGTTGTCCTACTGTAGACATAACAAGATATGGCTAAAAGGAAAGGGAGCACTTGGCTTGCAGAACGTTGAAGCTATTGATAGGCATCAGAGAGCTTTCAGCACTGATGGTAAAGGGAAGCATTCTTTATGTTGGTAACCTGAGTGGGAACTTCTGAAACAATAAATGGAATTGTATGATGCTATTTTTTTGGTGGTCAAAGATCAGTGGCACACTTTCAGTAAATTTTCTGTATATTAAGAGCTGTCGCTATCTCTTACTTGAGCCCATTGCAGACTGGAGGTTGGACAGGCTGAAGGGGAGTATGAAATGAGAGATCAGATTAAGTTCCCTCTAGGTAGATCTTACATAGTTTCCATCTGAAGACAATTACTGGACACACTTAGTGTCAGTCTGCAATAGCTTGCTAAATTCATCCATTCTTGCCCACCTATGGCCAGAATTTAACTTAGCTGTAACTCTAGCTGAAGCAAGAGATGAAACTTTGATTATTTTGGTGTTTGGATTACACTGTTAGATTTAATGTAGAGTTAGTGGGGAAGTAATTTTCCCATTGTAACAGAAATTCTGAAGCTTAATGACTTTTTCCATTCCTTATTGGGATGAAACCAAGGCCTTCTGGTATTTGCAAAAGGGGTAGCTGAGGTCTGCAGCTGGCATGCATACATGGGAGATTTAGGTTCAAAGTCATGCATTATTTTTATGTATGCTGGACTTGTTTCTCTCTGTGGCAAATAAGTCTCTGTTAATTATGTGGGAGGTTGCCTCTGCAGTGTGATAGATAGCGTATCAAACTGGAAATGGCAGAGTGGGATTTGCAGTTTTGTTTGACATCAAACTGAGTGACAACTCGAGGTTTGGCTTCGGGTTGGAGCTTCAGATTATTTCAATTGCCTGAATGTTATGAAGGCAAGAATTGTTGATCATGCTTCTCTGTACAAGTAAATAATTAAACTTTCAGATTTCTTTTAACAGGTGGGTCACTTTCTCCTTCAGGGATGAGGTAAAGAAAGGAAGGGGTAAAAACAGCCCTTGAAGGAATTTTGACCCAACTTGCTAGTGCTGTTCCTAAAGTATTAATTGTATTGGGTTGTTACTGCCCTGCTATTGCACATTCACATGGAGTTCTGTTTCAGTTTTACTCTGTTCAAGGCCTGATTCTTGTCTCCCTGCTGGCTTACAGGATTAGCTAAATTGATAGGTGTTGCAAAAGGGATGAATGGTTAAATGGGCTGCCTGACTCCCGAACTTTGTTTTAACACAGAGCTCTGCTGGCTCCCCTGTCCCAAGTTGTGCAGACAACTTAAAGGAAGAACTTGTGATGACAATTCAGAATCTCTGCCAGGGTCTTATGTTCTTGAAGGTGAAGGAGGATGTAAAAGAAATATTTATATGCAGTGTGAAAGAAAAAACACACAAGTTCTGAGCGTCTCCTAGGTGCAGATAAAGATGCTTCATGCCTGGGCTGTGTTAGAATAGGATTGGTTGTTTCAATTCAAATCCCTGTTCCTCTCGACAGATTTTTCACTGAAAGTGTAAAATGGAAGAGTAAATAGCATCCCAGCTCAGTGTGAAGCTGGAGTCAGAAAAATGGTACTTGAAGCTGTTTAACCTTTTTTTTTTGTCAGCTTCCTATTCAGCTCTACCTATTTGCAAGTCATTGATCTGTTCTAAAAATTTGTTTTTATTTCATATTTTTTCCTCACCCCAGCCAGCCAGCACTGCAAAACCATTGTCCTCTCTTTCCCTCAGTATTTGATGCAATTGTTTTGTTTGTTTTGGGATTTTTTGCATTGAACTTGCCCTACTTTACAAGCTGTGCATTCATCCCAGGCAGTACGATGTCCCACAGGTATTTCAGAAGCTATATTCAGATCACGTGTTGGGAAGGAATGTACTGCAGTTCAGCCCAGAAGATGTGGTGGGAATTATGGCATGGTGGTTGGACCCAGTGCATGCATAGGAGAATCTGTGCATTTCCAAGGCTCCAGGTCATGGTCAGACCTAACAACATTTGCCATCCTCTTCGTGCTCCTCGATTGCAGTTTTCCTTCCCATCAGTTCAACAGATTTGAGCTGGAATCTGCTAGTTAAGCTGCCTTTTTCTTTCTCTCCTGCCATATACTCGTGGGTAATGAAGTTTCTGCAGCCAGAACCTGATGTGCAAAGCAGCCAGAGTCAACTTTGTCTGCTGTTCCTATGTTAGCTCCGCAGTGGTGACATCTTGTTTTCATTGATTGAGTTAGCAAGTCTAGTTGAAAACCATGTTATGAAGAATGTCCTGGTTTTATTGTGTTGTTTTTTGAAGCATGATCAGATGATTTTCAAGTTGGATTTTGGAGAGAGGAATTCTGAAGAGCAGTTATAACCAGGAGAAAAACACCTCGGAAAACTGTTAAAAACTGACTGAGAGATACAGTATGTTGATTCATGCTTCATTTGAACACTTCACACTCAGTCTGTAATGTGCTATGAAAGCAATTCTGATGTCATTCTTAAAGATTACAGCTTCACAGAGGAAGGAAAGATGCTACCTATGGGAGCAGGGTCTTGGGATTTCACATGAGCCTGTGGGTAAAGTAGCAATAGTTTGAGAATTTAGTCCAGCTTTTATTTAAAGCCCAGGAATTATGTTGATGTGAGGGACTCTTCATAAAGTTCAAATGAGATGGTGGATTTTTCTCCTATGTAGATTTTTGCTGCCTTCTACCTTAAATGAAACAATGGCATGTTACAGCATCTTGTTTGAGTTTTATTTTAAGATGTGTTTTGAATCGCTAAAGGGCTGTTTTCTGTCAGGTAATAAGGAGCAGAACTCTTCTTGGGGCAGTGGGGGGTTTTGCTGACTATGCTATGGGGCTGTTGGTGGTACTCCATAATTTTTTGTGTGTTCCCTGCTCTATTCTTGTTTCTAAGTATTGGCAGCTCATTTTCACCTCTGTATTTGTAGGAAGGGAATAATAACCACTCTGGAGAATACGTCAAGGTCTTAAACTGAAAAATCCTCTGAAGTACAAATACTACTGCAAAGCTGAAACAAAGTAGTGGTGTTGTCAGTGGAAGCAAATGAGCTTATTTAAGCAGGGTACCACCAGTCTTTATCTTGTTCCTTGTGATAAGCCATTTTTGGTCATGGTAAACTATCTTATGGCTTGGTTGTAATGTTGTGCCTTGTGTTTTTTCAGATTCCAGTTGTGAGCAGTGCAGAGAAGGAGCCTCATACTCAGGTGCAGTAATATCTCCCAATTTAGAAACCACTAAAATTATGCGAGTTCCTCATGCCATGTCAGTATCTGACTGCATCGCAGCCTGCTGTGACCTCTCTGGTTGTGACTTGTCCTGGATGTTTGAACAACGCTGTTACATCGTGAACTGCCAACGCAAAGAGCGTTGTGAACCTAAAAAAATTGAAACTGTGAAGTCCTATCTTACTTTTGTGCTGAGGCCTTCTCAGAGGCCAGCCTCACTACTAGGATTTGGGCAAATGATCCCAAGCATGGTCCACGCTGTGGGAGTCCAGAGTGAGCTGTCTGAGGAAGTGAGTAGCCTGAAGGAGCTGTCTCTGCTTGGCCAAGATCCCAGCCTTGAGGAGATACCTGAATACATTGAGGATTATAAAGAGCTGCAGCAGGACCCCTTTCAGGTGAGCACCAAGCATGAGCAGAAGGAGGGCACAGATTATGCTGACTGGAGCCTGATGGTGGCAGGTGAAAATGGCTTCAACTCTTCCATGGGAGATGATGGAGATAACCATGAAGACTTTGCTGAAAAGAAAGAGGAGGCTGGTGAGGTAGAAATTCTGAATAAAAGCAGCTCTGAATGGAACTCCGTCACTGAACACTCCATAGAGGGATTGTCATCTGTCACAGAGATTACACCATTCCCGGGAAAGAGTTTTGAAAGTGAAGCAGCTGTTCAACTTCTCTCCCAACCTGATGACCCTTTGCAAAAAGAGGTACGTTTGCTCCTCAGGAAGCAGGGAGAGTATGGCGAGGCAGTTGTTTTGGTTTTCAAATCATATTACTTTATTGCTTTATAATGTAACCCTAACACTTAAATGACTTGCAGTCCTGTTATGGTGGAGAAAAGGCTGAAGGGGAGAGGATTGTCTTAATGGGCAGATGAATCGCTAAAGGGCTGTTTTCTGTCAGATGATAAGGAGCAGAACTCCTTTGGGACAGTGTGGGGTTTTCTTGGAAATGTAAAAGCCTTGAGCCTGCTGTAATAGGAGTGTTCCAATATTCTTCCTTTCTGACCCTTGGTGACTCATGAGAAGAAGTCAGCTGAGCAGTAGTAGTGGACTCTGGTATCCAGAGACCAAGACCCATAAACTTAAGTTCCTCCATCAATAAAATAAAGCCTGTTTTATGGGTTTCATGTTACTGATGCGTAGTGGTGTTACAGACATAATGGTGCTGAGAAAGTACTTTTTATCATGATTTTAAAATATATAAGAGAGGCAAGGTACATAAGGAAGGAACAGTGGTGGTTTCATCCTGACGTACAGCAGGATGAAGGGGATAAACTGTTTTTGTTCTCAGAGTGCTTTTCTTGAATCTGGCGATAGGAAAAATAAGTCAAATACATAAAACCTAATTTAGATACTAAAGATGCACCTGATCTCTACTTATGCCAACTAGCTTGATCAGTTGGGTCTAAAGGGGCTTTGGTTCCTTAAGAACAGGATGAAATCAGCTGGAAAGTTGAAAAAGACTGTGGAGTCAACATTTGAACACGCTGCGCTTAGAAGGAAGAAGAAATTAAGCAATGTTAGCTGTATTGCTCTAAATTCTGCCAGATTTTTGAACTAGCAACTACCTGTTTCTTTCTGTAAAGATGACAATTTATTGCCATTGCTGTAGGGAAGAAAAATAAATGTGAGTAAGAAAGTTGCACGGAGTCTGTGACAACTGAGGTTCTTGGAGGGGATGACTGAAATTGCAAAGTTTGTGTGTGGAACACTTAAGTTTTAAGATACAATCTGACTTGGATATCATGGCAGCCTAGGGATGTGGCAGTTTCTGGGCTCTGCTTTAAGATCTTCTAGATATTCTGAGAACTTCTGGGATTCTTCTGGGGGGCCTCTGGAAATGCTGTGAGGAACATGAGTGGTTTCTGCAGCTAGCAGAGGTTGAGGCCTCTAGCAGCTTTTCAGAAGCTGTTTTAGCAGTTCTTGATCGAAGGGAAGTGATGGCCGTGGAGGGTGATGTAGCCTTTTAGCAAGCATGAGTGGGGCATGAGTTCAGGGGTGTGGCCATGTGGTAGTGGAGTTCAGGCTCCTGAGAGGGGCAGGAATAAATCAAAAAATCTCCTGGGCTTCAGAAGAGCAGCCTTTGGCCTGATGTAGAATCTGCTTGGAAGAATGCAGAGGGACAGGGTTGTGGAGATAAGTGGGGACTGTGAGAGAAGGTGGTGTTTCAGGGATCACTTTGTATGCCAGGGCTGTCAAACTCACAGCTCGCAGGCCGAATCCGTCCCTCCACCTTGTTTTATCCATCCCCTTGTTCCTGCTTGGTGGCAGCTCCGAGCTCCTTGTCCCTGCACTCCTGCCAGTGCCGGCCACGTGTGCGGCGTGTGATGTGCGTTACGCTGCAGGAGAATGGCAGGAGCCATGAGTCTGACACCCATGTTGCACAGGCTCAAGACGTCCCAAAATATGTTTTGATATTCAGATTTACATGCCAAAAAATGGTTATTTCTTCCTTGAAGTCTGCACTTTGTGTCATACAGTGTGGTGGTTTGTTTTTCTGCAACTTCCCAGCTACACAGTTAGTAGAGATAACATTTGTGTGAGAGAAGGAAAGCGAAGGAGACAAGTTGAAAGCGCAGAGTGACACTGCTGTCAGACTGCAGAGCTGCTGTCCATAAGGTTTTCCAGATAAATGAGAAAGAGTAATGCCCATGCTAACAGCATGTCCTACCCTACTCACTTCCAGAAAGAGTTCTTTCCTTTCCTTTTCCTTGCAGTTTCCAAGCTGGAATTTATGTTAATCTTGCCTCATACACCTCCTTCAGAGTGTCTCTCAATACTGGTTTCAGCCTGAGAGCTCAGTTTCTGGTACTGCCCCTGCCCCACTTATTTGCTCGCGTTCTTTGTTTAAGCTGTCTTTTTGGCTGTGACAGCGCTTCAGATGTGACAGTTCCACAGGGCACCTTTTTTGCCTGCAGAGTATTGCTTAGGCTTGCAAATAGATGACGTGTTTGATGCCGCTGCAGAAGAGAGTGTCCCAGGAAAGGTACATTTGAAATGACCTTGTTCCCATCTGTTCTACAAAACCAGGGTGGCTGCTCCTGAGTGGATAGATTGGCAAAGGGCCAAGAGAGAAGGAACGCCAGAGGAAGCTCAGAAAAGTAGATTTTCCTCAAATTCAGAAGGCAAAACCCCACTTTGTTTTGACAAAGCATGGTAAGCTTGTGGAAGGTGTGGGATGGAGTGAGTATGTAAAGGAGAACTGCCTAGAGGAAAAGCCTTTTGTCAAGGTAAGAGGCAGGACGAGCTTTGAGGCTCTCCCTATGCCTGATAATGTTCTCAAGAGTGAGATTCCTGCTGAGGGTCTAGGGTTGGCAATGCTGAAGGCACTGCCTTAGGGCAGATGCAGCCCCTGCTCCTGCTGTCAGCATCCCAGCTGCTTAGAGAGATCTTCTTACTGTCTGCACGTTGAACAGAGCTGGAGGTGTGGCCACAAGGATGTTTGCATTGTCTGTGTTATGGATCCATCTGGAGGTGCAGCTCTTGGTGTGATCCTTGGCATCCTCACAGGGTTGGCAACCGAAGTCCCCACCACTACTGTCACTGTCCCAGCCGCACAGGGATCTTTTCTCTCTGTCCTTGTTGAAGGCAGAGATGGAGTTGCAGATGACTTCCATGGGCTCTGTTTCCTCGCGGGCTGAGAAGCAACAGTCTGTGGCATCACTTTCATGTTTCTGACTGCACAGGGAGCTTTCCCTCCTATCTGCATCCGAGGCAGAGCTGCTCTGATTTCCTAGGGAGGTGAAAGACTGCAAACTGAAAGTGGAGCACCTGAAGTATGAAGAGAAGCTGAGAGCTGGGACTGTTCCACCTTGAGCAGAGAGAGTTCAGGGGGGGTCTTATCAATATATATAAATAACTACGGCAGGAGTGAAGAAGACCAAACCAGCCTCCCTTCACTGCTGTCCAATGACAGGCCAAGAAGCAATGGACACAAATTGGAATAGGAGGAATTCTATTTAAGAACTAAAACCCATCTTTTTTCTTTTTTCCTGTGAGGATGGACAAAGACTGAAACAGGTTTTCCAGAGAGGCTATGGATTCTCTGTCCTTGGAGGGGTTCAAAACCTGACTAGACATGGTCCTGAGCAGTCTGTTGTAGTGGACGCCACTCTGAGGAGCGGGTTGGACTAGGCCATCTCCCGAGGTCCCTTCCCACCTCAGCCATTCAGTGATAGGAGTGTGGATTTTACCAACCTTCATAATCCTATTCTTCAGTTAATAAACTATGTACACGTAACAGCAACATGCTGTGTCTTCGTATGCCACACCCTGGTAGCCATAACTGGCAAAATGCTTTTCTTTGGGTGCTAGATAATCGGTCTTGGGAACGTAAGGAAAAACTATTGGCCCATTGAGACTAATATGTCATTGGAAGGTGATGGGCGTGTGAGAGAAGGGCAAGGCTAACAGAGCTGAGTTATTCCTGCAAAACTTGCCATGTCCTTTGCTAGAAAGGTAGGTCAGTGGAAGAACACTACTGCTTGGTGACTGCAGGAGAGAGATTTAGGGCGTTTTATTAGTGGTGAGGAAAACAGAAGGCATGAGCAAGTTCTGGTCTGAGCAGATGTAGTAAGAGACATGGATTCAGTCATATTTTTGTGTGTGTACAGCATGAAGATCACCCACCACACAGACTTTCTGTAATTGGCTTTTAGAGGTTTATGACTATATCTAGACCTGTCCTACTGTTCTTTATTATTTTGAGTATTGATGGACTTTGTTGTATTCCAGGTTGCCTCAATTTGATGTCCATAGCATACACTGTTCTGCATCTGAAACTTGCAAAATGATTAGCCTTTCCTACAAAGCCTGACTGGAGTAAAAAAACCCAGTCCTCCTTTGAAAAGTGTTCTGTATATGAATAAAACCTCCTAGTAACATAAATGAGTAGGGTTGTCCTACATGCTATTTAAATAAAAAGCATACCTCTAAATGTAGGAATGTGAAAAATAACTCACGACAACTCTTTCCCTATAATTAATTTTTCAGG
The DNA here is from genome assembly GCA_033556795.1 of Tapera naevia. NCBI lineage: Eukaryota > Metazoa > Chordata > Aves > Cuculiformes > Neomorphidae > Tapera > Tapera naevia. The sequence goes on from JAUMJJ010000086.1 coordinate 785,995, forward strand.
CTGCTACACCTTCCCCTTCTTCAGACAAACTGGATTTCTCCCCAGGTGTGTCAGAGAAAACCCAGACTCCCACAGTGGCCCCAGAGAATGTCACTGAAGGTGGGATTATGCAACTTCCCACTGATACTGTGTCATCTGAGCCTAAGCAGCAATTCACACCGCCTGCTACTGCTGCTAAATCAGGTAACGTTTCAACGTAGCCGGAGATCTAAGAGGCACTTGAAGGTTGGAGAACGAGTGGGGATGACTTTACTACAGTCAGATTTCCAACCTGTTGTTAGTTATGAGCTTGCTCTTTGTCCAAATGTAACATCATCCCACTTTAAGCCTGTAGAACTACAGCAACACTGTAAACTCCTGACCCCTCAGCCAGTCACTTCTGAGGCACAACAGTGACCAACACCACTGTTAATGGGATATAATAACTCGGGCAAGTACAGCAAAGTAAAAAACAGAGATTTAAGAGCCTTTTTTTTAAATGAGTTGATTTTTATACTTGGTGAGAAATACCTGAGGCTTTCTGGAGTTTCAGAATAGTCTTTTCTGGTCATACTGTTATTTTTGTTTGATTCTTCTAAAGGTTCCTCCCTTTCAGATATTCTTCAGTAGAGTTCCCACTGTATATAGTTGTCCACAACGTAAGTGGGACCTGAGAGAGCTCAGCCCTCAATAGATGAGAAACCTGGTCCTCAGTAGGGGAGAAGATGGCCTCCTCATGCTGAGAGGATTGAAGAGTTTTGCTCTAATTTGAAAGCTATGAGGAAGCTTATCAGATTTATCAGCTGCAGAGCAAAGTTTTTATTTTGAAAAGGACACGTTTAACCACTATGTCCTCTGTCATTGTGTTAGAATCTGTGTGTATGTTAGAATATCTCCTGTCTCCTGCTGAGTTTCCTGCCTCCCTGTGCATCCTGGCAAAGGGTTAGAAGGGCTGCAAGAAGCAGAGAAGCACAAATGTACGTTCTTCTGCACTCCTGATATACTGAGGGACATGGAGTGCTAAGCTTTTTGCTTCCTGGTAGAGCAAGTCTGGTTTGGGACGTTCTTGGCACCTCTGCCAAACTGCAACCTGCCAGCCAGCATAGCGGTAGGAGGTGACAGGAAGAGATGAGTTACAAGAGATCCATCTTCAAGGCAATGGATCATCATTACCATTGAGTGTTGACTAGGCAGTTCCTCCTCCTCCTTCACAGGAGGAGGTTGAAGAGGACCTAAAAAGGAGCTTGGAAGAAGCTGAAGGGAAGGTTGTGATTAATCTCACTGTGTAAGTACTGCATTGTGCACGAATTGCCTCAAATTTGTGTGTTCTCAACCCTGCTGTCTTGGAAGACTCAAAGACAATCCCTCCTTCTCTATTTAGCCATTTTATTCTCATCTCACTTGGAGGTCAAAGTACAACCCTCCACTCCCCTGTTGTCTAGGGCAACTCCCATGAACAATTGTGGAGCCTTGGGTGCATTTAAGTAGCAATGACAGGATGTGTGCTGCCCATGTGGCCGCTTTACTCCATCTGTCCTCAGACCTGTCAGCTGCCACTACTGAGCAGCCTCTTGCTCATCTATTCAGAGTTTTTAAGTTGGACATTTAGACACTACTGAATGTTGCCCTTGGAGAACCTTTCTTCTGTGGGTTCCCATTATTAAAAGGAAGACATTTAAACCATTGAAATATAGGTCTATGGGAACCTTTCCTGAAATTGTGCTTTTGTATGTGTCTGTTAGAGGCTGGATTTGTGGACTTTGGCATTTTTGGAAGAGGAAAGAGTTTTCAGAGACAAGAATTGATGGGGAGTATGGATGTCAAATAGATTGAATGTGCAGTTCAACTATAAAATAACGTGTTTGCCCTGCTGTAGCAGTGGAAATTTTAAAAAGGGCACTGAGCTGGGCTTTGAGGCGTGCGTCTCGAGTGCCACACAAACATAGAAGTAGTGCTTCTTGGTGAAAGAAGGCGTGATGTTAGAGTTCTGGTATGAACTATGTTACTTATTTAATGAGGTTTGTTCTGGTGCAGATGGCTTTTTTGTCTTCTGTAATTGTGTATTTTTAAATTCCTGCACTTCCATCAAATTACTAAGAAAAATGCATAATTCTTTATGCAGAGTGATAAAGATGTGATATACAGGAATAATAAGAATGCTTTTCTCTAAAACAGAAATAGTGGAAATGACACTTCATATTTGGGGATGAGGAAAAATTTTGGTTTGGTAAAAGGTGAAGGAGCCGTAGTCATGATTACAATAGATTGTTATTTGATTATGTATTGAGGACTTATTTTTTTTTATTTATCCTTTTTTGTTCACTGTAGAGTATCAAGTTTTACTTGCTCCATTACAAATAATATTTGAAGATAGTAAATTTATATCCATCCCATCTGTTAAACATAACGTACTCATTCTGTCTTAGATACAGTAAAAGAACTTACTGTGTCTGCTGGAGATAACATACAAGTGATGCTACCCAAAAATGAGGTTGAACTGAATGCCTTTGTTGTCCCACCACCGCCTGCAGGTGAGTTGAATGGCCTTGGCGTACAAGGAGATGCACACGCTATCAACCTGTAAATGCAGACAAGTCCTCAGTTATGTGAACCTCAGGATAAAACCACCTTTCTAATCTCCTGCTACTACCTTTTTTGTGGCTCCAACTGCAGACTAAATTTCCTCCTTTGGATTTTAGTTGATTGGTTGGGTTTTGGTTTTTTTTTTTAAGTGGCACTTATATGCAGGACCTGAACTCAATAGCCAGGTGGCTTCATAGAAAGCCTGCAGTTTCTACCCAAAGATGATGTGCCCCAGGCTATAGCATCTTGCTAGAAAACAGAGGGGGGTAGTAAGTTCTGAATGCAACATTTACCTTAAAACTACCAGCTTGCAACCTGAGGCAGCAGAGATTGCATATTTTGTAGGTAGTTATTGAAAACACATTTGGTTCACATGAAGCTGGCTGGCTTTTGTGAAGGCCATTACATTCTTGCTGCTTTACCAAGTTACAACACTGTGGAAGTTTAACATGAATTCATACTGCTTCATTTTGCAGGCTTAAACAGTAGCAGTCATGATTTGCTACTGTAGTATTTTGTTTGATGGATGGTGAGCTTGATTTGTTTCCTGGGCTTATGTTGAAGGCAAAGCTGATTACTCTTATCCTGTGTTATTGATCTTAGAAACAGCCTACAGCTATGAGTGGAGCTTAATCGGTCACCCTACTGACTCTGGTGGAGAAATGGAGCATAGGCACAGCCAGACTTTGAAGCTCTCTCATGTAAGTGAGCTGTAAGCTCAGGCTCATTGTGTTTGTGTCGTACTCTCACAGGAATCTAACCTGTGAGGAAAGGAACCTTTATTCAAGGAACCTGAGTGACTGTCAGAGTCTCTTCGCTTCCATGTGTCACCACATCTTTGCCAGCTTAGAAGTTTCTTTTTTAGAGTGCTGTAATAATTTTGTAAGACTAAAAGTTCCTGAGTGTTTTCTTTGTATTCTCCACTTCTGGGCAGTGACTAGTGGCCTTTTGTACATGTGTTCATAAAAAGAGCTCTAGGTTTCGTATATCGATATTTTTCTCTGCTTACAATGTGATTGGCAGATTTATGCGTATTGCTTTTGTATAATTCTACGTGTGACCCAATTTATTCTGTGTTTGTCTCAGTTATCGGTGGGACTTTATGCCTTCAAAGTGATGGTTTCTGGTGAAAATGCCTTTGGTGAAGGTTTTGTAAACGTCACAGTCAAACCAGGTAAATCAGTTGGCTGAAATAATGAAATTCATTTCTTCAGAACAAGTAGTTGTACAACATAACTTATCTTACAGTCTGTCAGTTACTGTCTGTCAAGGGCATCTGGTAGTCCAGTCACGCAGAGATGTTTCATATCTTGATGTCTAATAAAGCATTTTAAGGAAGTAGAGTTAAGGATCTTGCTCAGTGTGTTTAAGTGTTCTCTGGTCTTGCATCCTCCTCAGGCAAGGCCTGAGACAGCATCACACCCCCCTTTGTGGTCCCCTTCTCCTGTACAGCCAGGAGCAGCAATTAGGTGCTGAACCGACTTGAGCTGCGAGTTGCAGTGCACAGGTCTGATCTGAATCACCCCCATCAGCAGTGGCTATGGTGAAAGGCTGCTGCATCAGCACACTGCTTTTCAGTAACGTTTTATCTTCTTTGTCCAAAAAGGACAGCAGATGCTGCAAAGTTGTCAGTCCTGGGTTTAAATCTCTGAGGACTATTGATCTGTAGAGTTAACAGATTAGTTTTGCCTGGACTTTTACTCCTTTTCCTTGCCCTGTCTTTCTCACAGCAGTCAGAGTTAACCAGCCGCCTGTTGCCGTTGCTTCACCCAAAGTACAAGAAGTTTCTTTGCCTACGACTTCTACCTTCATTGATGGCAGTCGTATGTACTGCGCCATTCTGTGCTTATGTCTTGTATTTTTGATATACTGTTACAACATTATTGTTTGTCAGTTACAAGTGAAATTCTTTTTTTCTCACTCTACTCAGAAGTTCCCTGAATCATGATTTATTTTGGGGATTTGAGTCCAGTTATAAATTATTTCAATAAATAAAAAAAGTGATGAAATGCAACCTTCCACTTGGGGATCAAGGTACAGTGGGTTGGAGGCTGCTGCATCCAAACAGCAGCTGCTTTTACAGCTTTTTTCTGTCCTGCCTACATGGCCTCTGTGCCAGTACAGCTGGAGCCATGATAGAGAGCTGTCACATAGGGTATAGTGAGATGTCAGAATTGTGTTCATAGTTATTAAGAGTAGACAAGTTGGAATGTGCAGTCTGAGACTAATTTCTGTTTGTGTGTAAAGAAATTTTTGTTTGTTTGCTTAGATAAACCATGCCAAATGTTAACTTGGAATCTGTGGTTTAACAGCTGTGGTTCGGAACCCTGTTCAAATATGCTCTGAAAGATAATTGTAGAAAACCAGTTAGAGATCAGTGCATGAAAGACTTCAGTATTCATTCCAACAATTGCTATAAGGAACTGAAATGTTTTTTTTTTATGAATGTAGAAAGCATAGATGATATGAAGATAGTGAGTTACCACTGGGAGGAAATTAGAGGTCCTTTACGAGAGCAGAAGGCATCTGCTGACACACCTGTCTTGCCCTTGTCTGACCTTGTTCCTGGAAACTACACTTTCAGGTACCTGCACAGTTACTTTCCTTTGGGGTTTGAACTATTTCTATGATGTAAGCCAAATGTTTGTTTCACTTTGTGCTCACATGTACCTCCTCAAACAAAAAGCTTTATTTTTCTTCTGCATGCTGTTACCTTTTATGTTGCACAGTGGTGAGACATGGGGAGCAGTTGCATGAAAAAATCCTGGCAGTGATTTTGTGATACTGATTTAGAGATGCTTCACAGCACATGGTTATGCAAAACAAGATGTGAGAAATTAAATTCCTCCCACTTCCAGCAATAACTGTGGCAGAACGTTTTGGTTTTTTTTTTCTTCTTAATTTTGAGCTTAGAGGTTGGTAAGTGTGCTGAGATGAAACTCTGCATTCAGGCCATGACAGTTAACCCCTAAAGGGTGGTGTCAGACAGAGCAATACTGGGAGAATGATCCTCGCAGGGCATTGTCAGGTGCTGATTTCAATCAGAGTCGTTCTGTTTTTTATAAAAGCCTTTGCCTTGCTGCCGTTTTCATCTGTGTATGCGTTGCTGAAGCTGGGTTTTGTCCATAGAATGTAAACAGTGGTTGTGGTTCTTGGTGCTTTAATTAAAATCAGAGTCCATTTTCTGAATTTTTTAATTTAAAGCTTAGGCTGCACAGAGACAGACATCCTGCTGGCCCAGCCTCAGTTATCTGGCTGCCGGTGGGTAACAGCTTGTGCATCAATGTAGCATCAGCTGTATGTTGAAGCCACCACACAGACATATAAATGTGGTGCTTTGCGTAAGGTTCACCAAAAATCCCATAGCTTCAGCTTTCATTCTGCATCCTTTATTGGAGTTGTTCCGTGTTGTACGGTGGCAGAAGTGAGCACAGGATCTTTTTCTGTATTAAAAAGGACAAGCTTGCGTACAAGCAGTGCTCTCTGAGTGTGTTCCAAACCCTGGGGAACAAAGAAATCACTTGCTGTATCTTTGTGCCTTTGTGGGAGACTGAGGTACATGAACAACAGAGCAGTATGTTCAGGCTTGCAGGAAATTAGCTGGTCGACCGAATTCAGTGCTCCTAATAGGCGTGGATGTGCACCCACTGCAAAAGTATGTGTTCCCTAATGGCAGAATTAATGAGCACTAGTTTTGTTCCCACTTGGGGAAGGAGTCAAGAGTGATTCCTTTCCACGTGGTCAGCTGCCTGCAGTTTTTAGACCAGAGAGGAATTAGAGATGATGACAGTTAGCACACTGTGGAGAGCAGTATTTCATCATTTTCAGGTGTCTGCAGGATTTTTGTTTTAGGGTGATTTGTTGTGTTTCTGAGAGGTAATAGTGTATTTTATAAACCCTTTGCTATTTTTAGTTTAGTGACTTGACATCATCAAAAATCGGAGGTGATATTAAGCTCCATTAAAATTACTAATAGTGTGTCACAAAGAAAGAGTAGTTTTGCATACAGGTCTTAACAGGCCTGTTCCAAAGTGGCTGATGAATGAAATCTGTGGTTTTTACTGAGTAATTTTCTTTAAAGTATTGGCAGTGAAACCTGTTTGGAATTCGTGTTTCTGTTGACTGCAGGGAAGGGTTTTCATCTGGGATCCCGAACTAGGTTGTTTTATTTTTTTTTCTTAAGGGTTGAAAACTGTGTTTGAAAACAATCTTCCGAATTTCTTTCCTACGTTAGTTGAGGGATAGAGCAGAAGTTCTTATAATCTAATCAGTGGCTCGTGTTTAGGTGGTGTTTGAAAAAGTGCCAAAAAAAGTTAAACTTTGAACTTAGGACTTGGCATCTTAACACATTTCCGACATTTTTTTCTGTTGTAGACTCACAGTGATTGATTCCGATGGAGCAGCCGACTCCACCATCGCATCTCTGACTGTCAACAAACCAGTGGATTACCCACCTGTTGCCAATGCAGGACCTGATCAGGCAGTCACCTTGCCCCAGAACTTCATCACGCTGAACGGAAACCAGAGCAGCGATGACCACGAAATTGTCAGCTATGAGTGGTCGCTCAGTCCCAAAAGCAAAGGCAAGGTTGTAGCAATGCAGGTATGTCTGTTTCTCTGTGCATAGGGTTGGAAAGCTCTTTAATCTTTGCCTCTAACGTGGGCAAACGCATGCATGCATGACTGCTCAGATGCACTGAAGTATTTGAAGTGCTGCTACTCTTTTTCTTTTAGATTACATCTTTCCTCTCCGGTGTGTTCGGTTCTTATTTTAGATAGTACTTTTAATTCCTTCTCCTAATTGTTTTCATTCCTGGTGGCCGTTTCTGATTCCTGCCATTGCTTTTTCCCTGGTGGTTTGGAAAGACTTTGAGTTCACGGTGTCTGTCCCTTAAGCGTAGGGCCTGGTCCACAAGTTTCCATCTTCTGAGACACTGGAGGTGCTGAAACCTTTTTTTGAGAGAATGTGCAGATGATAGTCAGAATTTTCTTACAGGGCTTTCTCCTGGAGGAAGTAGGGCTCAAACAGGAATTTAATTTTCTGAGTAGAGGTGACGGGAATTGTTGCAGTGTTGTGCAGCCATGCACTGTGGTGGGAGTTTTATGCTCAAGAAAACTGGGCTTTCGTGTGGAGGGTAATTTTCATAATTATTTTCGTGGGTGTATTTCTTCTCTTAAATCTGTGAAAAGTTAATAAAACTTTTCAGTGGACTTGCACTCAGGAAGTAGTTGGAGATGATTCTTGTAGCTGTGTAGTCAGTTGAAATAATTAACGTAATGAAGCTCACTGGAACTCAGAAGGCAATTTTTTATGCAACATGGTTTCTGCCATGTTGCAAATGCTGTAGACCTTCAGGACTCTAAAGAGATCACTTTGTAGAGCTGTTTAGGAAAGGAGTAATATTTATTGCAAGCATATAATGCAGAGGCAATTACAAAACTATGGAAGGGCTTATAGCGTAATGTCTCGTTTTTGTTTACTTACCAAGACGAACACTTTCCAAAAGCATCCATGCAACCTGAACTTGTAGGCTTTGAGAGGTGTTTAGATTTCCATCACTGTTTAATTTCCTAATTGAGGAAGTGAATGTCCCACGTGTGCCACAGTTGTTGTTGCTCAGCAGTAAAGCAGCAGGTATGACGCCATAAGAAATTAAGGTTCATTGTCTATCAGTATTTCTCTGGGTCGGTAGGGACAGTTGCCGTAGCGAATACATGACATCCACGCATCACATTTCAAGTCTGTTCTTTGTCTTCAAGGTGCTTAAACTGCTTGCTCAAGCACTGTATTTATCATTTAGAACAAATTTTACTTTTTCTTCACGTTTGCTCTGTAAAACCTTCCATAATCCCCGGGCATTTCTGTTTTACCTGGCGCTCCCTGTCTTTGTCACTGTGGCGTAGGGAGTGCGGACGCCGTACCTCCAGTTATCTGCAATGCAGGAAGGGGATTACACGTTCCAGCTGACTGTCACAGACTCTGCGAGGCAGCGGTCCACAGCTGAGGTCACGCTGATCGTACAGCCTGGTAAGTCAGCTGCAGGCACGGCTGGGTCCCTCGGGTGGGCCAGCCCCGATGCCTTTGCACCGTCCTCGGGCGCCTCCCCTGCCCGCCTGGCACCGCTGAGATGGCAGCCTCAGTGTCAGGTATCCCTGCACCGAGGGCTCTTCCACCTCCCTTGTCTGTCAAAGCAAACAGAGAACACAAGTGTAGAATCCTAGAACGTCCGAGTGGTGATCCTGAGGCCTGACGCCAACCAGGTTGTGTAAGGCAGCCGGCACAGAGATGTGCTCGAGTGCACTTCTGAAAGCTCGAGTGTAGCTCTTGAGTTTAATATCCTACAAAGTCTGTTCTGCGAAGCTGTTCAGAGTTTCCGTCGGTGCTGTGCTCAGTGTTCTTATTGTTTTGCAGTTCTCCTTCAAGAATCCTTGTGTGATCTGAGTTCTCGCTGGAACTGATTTGTGCATTCTAGGGAAAAGGCTCGAGCAAGGAGTTTCCCAAAGCTACAACTCTCATGCTTTTTTCTAGATTTGGGAGCTGAGTGATAAATGGGCCCAAATGGTCCAGGCCTTATGAAGCTGGGTTTTTTTAAAAAAAACGTGTTTGCCTGTAACGTCCAAAGTGGTCCTTTCTGCCCACCTGAAGGTCTCACATTAAACTGTGGGGCAACATTTTATCTCCCTGTGGTTGCTTATTATGCAGCTTTTTGTTAACGGCTCCTTCTAGAAAAACTTTAGAATGGGCTTTTGGTGCAGAAATCAAGAGCAGCATGAACTGGAAGCAGAGCACGTGGTGGTGCCTTTTAGACCTGTGACGGTGAGGAGCTAGAAAGATGCGCTGTTAGAGAACTGCTCTAAGGATCTTCCTGCTCAGGAGGTAATAGGGTAAGAGAGAGGAATTTCAAGCTCAGTCAGTCTCTGCCTGTGTTTTGCCATGTGTCATTTTGAGGCCTTCTGTTGGAAGTTAAGAGAAAGTGACAGGAACTTCCCTTTCTCCTTTTAAAAAGCGAGTAACAGGCTTGAGTACCCTCCTGTGATGCACAAGGTTTTCCCATCGGTGCTTAGAACTAGGGTTTCTCAGTCACTTGCTTGTTCAATAATGAAGTAATTGACCATCTGTTTAGCCTGAGCTTTTAATAACAGGTGTCTAAAGCACTCTTGAGTGATGACTGAAAATGTACAGAAGCTTGTGATTGTATGTTTAAGTGCGAAGCTATTTGATCCTTAATGGAAGGACAAGGTGTTAGCCCACGGAACTGTGGTGCAGGAAGAGATGTGCTGGCACCCTGTAAATGTTGTGAGTTGCTCTTAGAGCAACAAACAGCGTTTGCAGGCCCCCGTGAAATAATGCGGTGAAGAGGCTGAACTAGGGTTGCGTTTTCTACTCTTCTGGTAATTGGGTGTGTGATGCTTGTGTGCTTTGAATGTCTCGAGGAAATGGATTTATGAGTTCTCTGAACTAAACTCATGTCTCAGAGTTCTTTAGCGATCAGTGCTTATGGTGCTGGAAGAACTACAATATACAAAAAAGCACGTGGCACCAGCAATGGGAGAACGCTTGGGCTGGCTGTGCAGGATTATTTCTCGGCGCTGTTTTGTTTCAGTGGACCAAGCTCTGTGCAGATGGCAAATGGTGACAAAGCAGTAGCAACTGTGACGGGTCTTCGGGTCGGTACCTGTCGCTTCAGACTGACGGTGAAAGACCAGCAGGGCTTAAGCAGCGCATCCGTGCTGTCTGTTACTGTGAAGGAAGGTGAGCCTGGCTGCTGCTTCTCAGGATGTAGGGAGCAACTTGCCAGTTGGGTCAGTCACTGGCAGAATGGAAGGGAACCGGGACAGAAAGGGATAATGTAGTTGTTGTAATATTTCAAGGGTATTCAAGAGCAGTCACTGCTGTTCTGTAATAAAGCAGTGTTGTGGGTGACTGGTAGAGTTAACTTTGATCATTGCAACCTTTTCTGAAGTTAAATATAGGCAGGATTAATTGTAATAGAAATAGCCCAAAACACTGTTTTTGACCACGGTGCGTCTACTTCATTAAGGGGAAATGTTTTTATTTTATTTTCACAGTTAAGGTTTGAGCAGCAAAAATATTTTCCTGTAGGTTTTAAGTAACATCTGAGAAGTGGGGTCTCAGCATACCAATTTCCACTTCAAAATTGAAAATTAAAAGGCTGGTTTGTATTTTGGTATTTTTGGAAACAGTGGAACAGCCGTTGCGGTGGGGTTTAATTTGTTTTCTCTGCAACGTGCTTGCTGTAGAAGAGGCTTTGGGATAATAATAACTGTTGTGTGACATCATAGAATCAGAGAATCATTCAGGTTGGAATAAAACTTCAAAGATCATCAAGACCAACCCTTAGCCTAGCACTGCCAAGTTTACAAGTGAACCGTGTCCCTCAGTGCCACATCTACCCATTGTTTAAATACCTCCAGGCATGGTGACACCTCCACTTCCCTGGGCAGCCTGTTCAGTGCCTGACAAGCCTTTCCATGAAGAAATATTTCCTAATATCCGATCTAAGTCTCCCCTGGTACAACTTGAGGCCATTTCCTCTTGTGCTATCCCTTGTTACTTGGGAAGAGAGATGAACGCTCACCTCGCTACAGCCTCCCTTCAGAACTTCCTGTTCTTTAGACCCTTCCCCAGCTTTGCTGCTCTTCTGGCAGAGTTAGTGTCAGGTACTTCTGTCAGATTTCATAGCTTTGATACCATTGCAACCTCCAGGTTGCAGGTGATGATAATCCAACCATTTTTCACGTCATGTTGTTTCTTAGAGAGTGATTTTAGAAATCTCCATGGGCCTCTTCTTCCTTGCAAAGAAGGTGGCAAATCCTGTGTGGTCTAGAGTAAACATTCTGTTGCATACCTTGTGTTTAAGGGGAGTGATGGACTCTGGCGCTGCAGGTATGTTACCTGTACATTTATGAAACAACAGTAGAATTGCATTATAATCTAAGCTGCTAATTTTCTTGAAAACCGTGCAGCCTTGTCTCTGTTTCACTTGGTATCGCTGCAGAACGAATGAATCCCGGAGAAGAAGGTGGACTCAGTTTTACCAGTGTGCATCACTGGTTGCACTGCTTCAGGGTTTGCTGGGTGTTTCGTCAGAAACACGTGGCAGCAGCTCTGATGCTGCATGGTCTCACTCATGCCGTCAAGTGTAGCCACAGAATAGATGGACAACAGTCACAGGTTCAATATTAAAAATACGCAGTGCCCCAACAGGCCAATTAAATCAACTGGTTTATTTGGAAGACAGAAGAATACCATTTGTATCACAGAGCATTCTGTGCTGTTCTAAAGAACAGCATTACAGCTGATGCCCTGGAGATCTACCCAGAAGTGGATTATTAGTGTCCACCGTAATATTCAGACCAGCGAGGTTTTTCACTCAGCCTCACAGCATCCTGGGCCTCTGTCTTATCAGTTGTGTTGTAAACAGAAGTCAGTGATGCCTGGTTTCTGGAAAGAGAATGTGTTCCTGTTTCTTTGGAGTGTTTTGGCTGTTCTCCCAATACATGCCTTTGTTTCACTGCTAGCAGTAAGCAAAAAGCATTCAGGGACTAGGTTTAAGTTTTCTGATTGTACTTTGCCTAAATGTAGGCGTTGTGAAGAAACAAAAGCTTACACAAGTCTCTGCTGGGTAATGAGTGATTCTTGAGAGAAGAGCCCAGCATGGTGATCTCATGCTGGGCTGTGTTTCTAAGTAGGCAGAAAATCAGCTTGACTGAGAAGATGCGATGCTTCAGTTTCTGTGAGACTGTAAATAGAGTACCCCACAATGCTTTCTGAGAAAGACCTTTTTAGATAGTCCCTCTTGTTGGTATTTTCCTCATGGTGCAGCTCGTCTTTTGTGAGGTTGTGATAGTCCTGGAGCCAGATTCCGCATACCCTCTCATCCTTTCCCTGTACCTTTGACACAAGACTGTGTTGTTACTGCCTGTAATCATCAGGTAAAGCATTGCAGTGTGCGTGTATTGGCAGTGGCACATCACATTTAACATATATTGAAAGCAAATCCTTCTCCTCCACTCTTTTTATGACTAGAAGACAACAGTCCGCCCCGGGCACATGCTGGTGGAAAGCATGTTCTAGTACTTCCAAATAACTCTGTTACCTTGGATGGCTCAAGGTCTGCTGATGACCAAGGGATTGTGTCGTATTTGTGGATTCGGGATGGTCAAAGCCCAGCAGCTGGGGTAAGTTTCTTGAAGGTTGTTATGAGTCAGATTCAGCCTTTGTGCATGTAGTGTCACTGCAGCAGGGCGAGCAGGTAAGACTTGTAAGATGCTTTTGAGGCATGGTTTCTGTTTCTGGTTTGTCTCCCCTGCTCTCTCTAATGCTTTGGTTCAAGGGTTCAAGGGGCTTATGATGTTTTCAGTACAGGTGTAGGATATGGTAGCTAGGTAAGTGTGTGGCCTTAGTGGGGAAAGACTCGAGGCAGGAGAATAAAATTATGTCTGTTTAAAGAGTAATGGGTGATAATAACAAGCTAATGTGTTTGAGAGCAAACTCATCTGAAATTCACGTATGCCAAATGAGGAAAAGTCTGAGAGAGCAAGAAGTACCGATAAAGACTTCAGGAATCATGTCTGGTAGCAGATGAGGCAAAACCTGCTATTTAAGGTAAAAGTGGAGTTTTGTGCTAGATGTGGAGTTGCTTTGCCTGGCAGACCACGGTGAACAACCTGGACCGTTAGGGCAGTGGATTCTGCTCTCTGAGTTGGGGCAGACAGCAGAGTTACCTCATTATAAACTGAAGTTACTATCAGCTACTAAAACTGTAATAGTTTCTTTTTGCCTGTCTGTGCAAATTGTTGTGGTGAGCTCTTTGCATTCAGGAAGACAGTGGCAAATCTACAAGAACTGGTAGAGTACACATAGAGAAATGATAACAAAGCTTCTAGAAGCAATTCACATTAGGGTATGGAAAAAATTAAAGAGGATTAGCTTAAATACAGCCAGCAGAGGTGACAGTTGGAAATATGTGAACTTCAAGGAAAGGAAATAATTTGGGCCATAAGAAAGCAGAACTAAGGATACTGGAGTGAAATTGAGAAATAATAATGTAACTGTCACATTTTCAAGCAGATGAGAACCTGAGAATGTCAGCTGTTCTGTCTAGGTTTTATTTTAATGAAAATATCCACACTGTGCAGACATCCTCATTAACTGCCACTTCCAGTTTTGCATTACTCTGCTGTAAACTGTGGGCAGGTCCCATTCGTCCCGAAAGCCAAAGCAAGAACTCACACTGTCATACCAAATAGTCAACTTGACAGGCACACGTGCAGCTTTCTCTGAGTGTATCATCTGCTGGTACCTTTTCTTTGCAGGATGTGATCCATGGCTCAGACCATGAGGCAGTGCTGCAGCTAACTAATCTCGTGGAAGGAACCTACACTTTTCACTTGAAAGTGACGGATGCTCAAGGAGACTCAGATATTGATTCAGCAACGGTTGAAGTGCATCCTGGTATGGCAAGTAAAAGTCATCAATACGTTGTGAATACCTCATCTTTGTTCTGCTTCTCACTTCTTTATTTCAATGTTGACGAAGTTGTCTGAAGTTAAAACACAGTGTAAACAGGTCCCTCTCTTCCTACTTTCTCACTGTTCTCACAGTAGGCCTGAGAGAAGAAGACAGGTCAGGATTCTTAACTATTATACTACTGCCTTACTGGAAGCATAAATCAAGGAAAAACATACTTCCTAGTTAATATTTTCATTAACTGTTTGTTACTTTTCATTCATTGTAGGTTTTTGTTTCTTTTTTCTGGTTGTTCATCAGTTTGGCCAATGGAAAGAGATGGGAGCAGAACATTAAGTTTAGGTACAAATGCTGCAATTGTGTGTTTCATGATTGAAAGTGTGGTTTTATGCTCATTTTATTTCTTTCCTTCTGAAGGACAAAACCAAACCTGAAAGCATTTCAGGGGTTTTTAAATTGTCTTTTGATGGTTTGACATTGCTCATACATGGACTTGTTTTCCAGTGCAGGATAACGGGCTATGTGATGAAAGTATGTTGAGGCTTCAGGAAATTAGTCTGAAATCTTGGGTCTGTCAGAGATCTCTTGTTTTTCTGGTTCCTGGGCAACGTTTTTGTTTCTCTTCCTCACTTTATTGTTGAATGTAGTCACAATAGTTGGATCTGGATTCTCATTGGATATCTGTGAAGCCTCTTTATTTGCAAGGCACTCTGGAAGTTCAAGTATTATTTAATAAAACTCTCAGTTTATGAAGGTTTGTTATTTCTCAAATTGACATCCTCATTTAGACTCGCTCACACAGTCTTGCCTGCTACAAGGTGTGTCCGTCTTTGCCTCTTCTTGGTGATTGTCAGTAGTAAGTAGATAACTCACTGGGAACTTAAGCACTAGGTGAGTCTAATATTTACCTCTGACCTTAAGATGGCAGCATTTAGGGGAACAAAACTTGCTGTTCTCCACAGAAATACATTAACACTGAAGCACACACAGAAATGCTTTCTTTCAACAGATAAGCAGGGTTGCTATCTTGGGTCTCCCCGGGTTTGTTTCAGAGGGAACATGAAAATGTAGGCTGAGTACTTTTCTGAGAACACGAAAGGGCTGGGTTGTAAGAGGAATGGGTTTTATGCAGGAAAATGTAGCATTAATGAATACTTTTGAGTACTGCATACTGTCTTCAGTTGGTACTGAAATATTTGCCAGGCTCTGAGAAAGAATCGTGTGCTTCTGTCAGATCCCAGAAGGAGTGGTCTGGTGGAGCTGATTCTGCAAGTTGGAGTCGGACAGCTGAGTGAACAGCAGAAGGACACCCTGGTGAGACAGCTGGCTGTATTGCTGAATGTTTTGGATTCAGATATCAAAGTTCAGAAGATACAAGCCTACTCAGATATAAGGTACAAAAATAATCCTGTCATACCAGGAGGCTTTTTTGCTTTTCGTGGAATATTTCATGGCTCACAATTAATTCCAAAATAATCTTTTCTAAGAGGAAAAAAGAATGCTAAGGCTCTCAACAGTATGTACTTTAAAAGGGGAATTTCTTCTGCTGTGGTAGAAAATTGGTGAAGTAAGCTCTCCGGAGGCTCAGAAATAAAGTGTTCTTTTTTTTTTAAAAAAAAATAATTGAAAATTCTCAGTGTAGTTTTTTATTTATTCCTTCAAAGAAAGCACATGCATATATTTCATTGTCTTTGTTCCATACTGGGCTATTATTTTCCCTGAGTGCTGGATGGAGTAAGACAGACAGACTTTCCCACAGTGAAGCCAATATTGTATTTCAAAATAAGATTTCAGCTGTATCTGATCAAACCGGTTTAATTGCCTTTTTCTTCTACTTCCTCTCTAAAGTTTTGATATTCTTTTATAAACATTTTCCCGGGTAACTGGTGACAAAAATCCAGTTTTGCAGAGGACCCTACACAGTCGATGCAACGAAGTGTGGTATCTTACTCTGAAATAGAAATACCCCCTCTACCCGGTGTAGAAGGCTAGCGATGGTTTGTGCTTATCCAAAGAAACTTCTTGGTGTGACTGGTAGAACCTGTTGACAAAAGTTATCTCTGAGTTACTTCTTGTGAACTACTTGGTAATTTAAAACCCAGTTGCTATCTATTTAGCTCTCTAGGAACCTCTACGTGTTTAAAAATAAACAGTAAGGAAGGCTCTGACATGAGGTTCTCTGGCTCCCTTGCTTCTGAGCCTTTCCTTTCCTTAAATTCAGTTTCCTAGAGTTACCCAAACCACTTTGGAGTGCTTTGTGACAGATTCTAGATGAGAGTGGGGAAAGCAAATGTATACCTATTTCTCTTAAAGCAAGAGTCAGGAAGACCAAGGAAGGAATCACATTTGCTGTAGTCCTCGCCTTTCTTCTGTGAAACTGAGAAGCCAGGGTGCTCCCAGCTCAGATCTTTATCACTGGTGACATTTGCTTTCCAGAAGCAAACAAAACCAAAGGCTGTAAAATGAAGGCCTGACAAAAGCCATCTTTGACAGCAGTCGTGACTTTAAGTGTGTTCTCTGCAGCACTGCGGTTGTGTTCTACGTGCAGAACGGGCATCCTTCCAAGGTGATAAAGGCATCAGAAGTCTCACGAGCTCTGCACGTGCAGCTTTTGAAAGAGAAGGCTGACTTTCTGCTTTTTAAAGTCCTGCGGGTTGACACGGCTGGTATGTTCTGGGTTGTTGTTGCTCATCTTGGAACTTTGCAGACATTTGCTAATACAATGCCTGGAAAAGGTACATGAAAGCCTTCTGTGTGCCATCCGGTGTCTGGGCATACATGTAGCTTTCCAAAAGATGAAACAATGCTTAGAATGCTTGTTTGTTTGTGGTAGACTGGTGCCAGTTACTTGTGTTCTTGTTTTAAAAGGCATCATCTGTAACAGCAAGCAAAAGCACATCTTGGTCTGGTCTACATCAGGAAGGCCTGGGGGATGAGGATAAAAATAGCCCACTCATATTTGTATATAAAAATACTGTCCACTTTCGTTGGCAGATGGGCAGAACTTAACATACTCATAATATACCATGTTTCAAGACTCTGATTCCTTCAGGGCTTTTAGTATTCGGTAGTAGACTTGTAATGTAACTTACTTTTGTGTGTCTGTATCAGGAAAAATGGTCAGGTCATCACTGTGTTGTAACCTAGTCTTCTAATTTTCTTTTACTCTATTTAATGTTGTAGTTTTATTTTAGTCTAATATGAGGCATTGATCTAGCAATGGCTACTACTTCAAGCATACGAGATATGTAAACGTTCTGGCCACAGATGGTGTGATTAAATTTTGAAATGCTGAAATAAGTTCAGTATTCCTACAGGTTGGTATAATACCTGTCTTCTGGTACCTGGTGTTCCTCAGTCTCAGGTATTTTAGAGGTTCTTATAAATACATCACAAAGAAAGGAGAAGATCTCAGTTCCACAACTTCAACTTATTTTATTTCTGCTTAGAATGAATTGTTCTTGACTTGCATACGGTTTCAATATTGTACGCGTAAGATAGATACATTTTTATCTTTTTCTTTACAGCCAGCACTCCGTTGAACTGTAAATCTGTTTAACAGATAACAGCAAAGGAAAAAAAGACTTAAAAATGTTCAGAATATTATGAACTAGATGTTTCACCACCAATCTAGTCTCACAATAAGAGGGCGCAAGACGAGTTGTCCGTTTATGCAACTGACCCTGTGTTTGGTTTTGTTCTCAGCCTGTCTTCTAAAATGCTCTGGACATGGACACTGTGACCCCATAACAAAGCACTGCATTTGCTACCGGCTGTGGATGGAGAACTTGATTCATCGTTATCTAAATGACGGAGAGAGTAATTGTGGTGAGTTTGGATGTTGTGGGATGTATTTCAAGAGTAACTTGTCATCTTGTGAGACTGCTGATTATTTTCTGTCAGAACAGGGAGTACTTAAGAGGTAGATGCTGAGGGACGACTAGAACAGTCTCTTTGTTTTCCAGCCCAGCAACGTCTTTCTATGGAAGAACAGTTGAGTAACATCTTGAAATGATAACGTCTTGGCAGTAGTGCCTATGTTTAAAATATTTTCCAAGTTTAAATTTTAGAAAGTATCAGTATTTGAGGAAAAAAGCATGGAAACTTTGTCATGAAGAGAGACATTGCAACAGTTTGGGACCAGTCGGAAGGGTTCTTAGACAGCGTAGGTGTTGCGGAGGTTTTGAGCAGTATTCATCTGATTGTTGCACAGCTGAAGAAGAGGCAACAACTTAGCTTCTCTGAGTGGGTAGTTGATGCTTCTGTGCCAGAACTATGATTTGACTTAAGGAAAAAAACATCAGTGTTCCAGACTAGCCGATACACTCACCTGTAAAACCTCAGCTTCTTAGCATGATTAATTTCACTGTTTCTTTCAGTTTGGCTGTTGCACCTGGGAAAGACAATTTAGTTTCACCAGCTTAATCATACGTGTATTATGTGGCACACCTCACATATCAGCTAAGCCTCTCTATTTCAAATATATAATGATTTTAATTTAACTGAATTGGTCTTCTGTTTGAGTTAGAATAAAGCTCAGCTCTTCGTACAGTGCAGGTTTGGAGATGATTGCTGAGCAATGCACAAGTCTTCAAGTAAATTTATAGAAATTTGTAAGGAGCTTGCTACAAGCCATTAAGTAACCATGGGCCATGTGTCTGTGTGTTGGTGGGTGAAGACTAATTGACCAACCAAAATGGGACAGTATTTAAGCCCGAGACTGGAACCTCCTGCAGCCCTGCCCTAGTGCTGTGTTGTTCTGTAGTGTAACAATAATGCAGAAATACTGAGTAAACAGATGTTGGAGTTCACGTTATTACACATCCTTCTTATGTTTCCCTGGATTTACAAATGTAAGTGTGTAGGCAGAAGGATCTACCTCTAATCATCTGCTCTTTTAAAGCACTACTAAAAAGCCAGACCTGGAGTACAGCAATGTTTATTTCAGTTAGAGAATGACAACTAAAATGGAAACCATGCTCTTTGGACTTTCAGTTCCCACATAACCTTCCGGTATCTTGGGATGGTAAAAGATTTTGGAACGCAAGAAAATTTTTAAACTTGGGCTTTTAGTCTGGAAGCTTAATAATTTTTAGAGATTCTTCTGAGACTATGAAGATGTTAAGTTTCCCTCAGTTCCTGTTGCCACTTCCCATTCCACAGGTTTGGTTATTTTAATAGAGTTGTATTAGAAATTATCCTACACATAACAGTTTACAAAGCACTGTTGTGTTTCTTTTTTCAGAGTGGAGTGTACTCTATGTGACTGTATCTGGTTTTATTTTGATTGTGATCATGGTAGGGCTTGCCTGGTTCTGCATCTGCTGCTGCAAAAGGTACATGATTTCTGTTTCTTTTCAAGGGGGTGTATGGAACAACTGCACACAACTGCTGCGTTTCAGGCCAGTCCTTAACACTAAACGACTGAGCTCTTTTCAGACATATGAAGAGCTTCCTGTAGCTATTTCTGTATAGACAGGGTATTATTGAAAAAATTGAGTACCCATTTGTGGCTCTATGTTCTCCTGTATTTCGAAAAACAAAAAGCCAGTATTGGAATATCTTCATTTTAAGAGATAATTTATGTTAGAATGCTCAGAGTATACTGCAGATCTTCTTGTGCTCCCACTGAATCCTCCAGCTACTCCATGCTAAGAAAAAAAAAAGGCACACCCTGAATGTCACTTCACAGAGGAGCATTCTAGGCCATGGGAAGGGAGCTGCTCCCAACCTGGTGTCTCCAGCTGTCAGGCAAGGAGTACTCCAGTGATCTCAGTCATGCAAACGTCTCTCTTCTGATTTCCTTAAACAGTTTTTCCTACTACTGAAAGTCATTTACCTCTCTGCCCCCCTCTTGCCTTTCCTAGTGAGTTGATAAGAAATTCTCTTTCAAGTGACAAGCTTCTGCGAGTTCTGTCATGGGAGCAAGTGTTTTTGCTGCTGCTAAAAAAGCCCAGCAAATAAATAGCTTGTTCAGGTGTTAGCAAAAATGAAACACTGTCAAAATCTTTCTGGATTTTCAACTTTTTCTAGTGTCTTTGCAGTATATAAAGAATGCTGTTTGAAATGCGTGGGAGTTGACGCTTTTTTCATTTTTATGGTTGAAGGACCCGTGCTATTAGTAGAAAGGTTTAAATAGAAACCAGAGGTGATTCAGATAGACATCAGAAGGAAATTTCTTCACCAAAAGGATTATCAGGCACTGTCACCGGCTGCCCAGGGAGGTGGTTGAGTCACCTTCCTTGGAGGTATTTAAAAGATGGGTAGATGAAGTGTTCAGGGATGTGGTTTAGTAATGGACAGGTACAACTGGACTTGATGATCTCAGATGTCTTTTGCAACCAAGCGATTCTATGATTCTGTAATTCTATGAAACATGTCCCCTTCCATCCCCACGGTGCACAGTGGAGCCTCACAGGCTGCTATGGATTTGATGAGAAAGGGATTGTTTATGCAGTTGCTTGTAGAGTTCTACTGTTTCTGTCCTCATGTGGCTTTTGCCAGAAAGTGAGGACTCGTTGATACAGATACCTGTAAGAAACGAGAGGGAAATGCTGCACAGGAGAGAATGTCAGGAGAAAGATATACTATAGTCCAAGATTTGGCTGGAATTTGGAGGTTTTAAAGGCTTTGTTGAGTTGCAAAATGAACTCCATTTTTTAAAAGGCTTTGGAGGGGATGCCAAGTGGCTGGTTGTTCCTGTGATGTCAGCTGAGCAATAGTGGCTTCTTCACTGTGAGCTGTGCAATCTGAGTGGGAGTGCAGCTCCAGACATTGCTAGAGTCAGTCCTGGCCTTGATAAATGGCACGTCCCATCCCCAACTGCCCCAAGTTATGAAAAAGAGGACCAGAAAAGTGCCTGAGGCACTTGGTTCCTGTGTATATATGAGGGAGCCAATCTCCATTTTTGTCAGGTCTTCTCTGTAAGCATAACTGGACAAGCACCATTTAAATTTTCTTAGTTAAAAAAAAACAAAATAGCATTGGGGAATAATCAGTTGTTACAGAAGTTTTGTTTGGAAACATGAATATGCGTCTACGTTGTGTCTAGTTACTATGTTGGAATTGAACAAACTGAACCCCTTGTGGCCTAGGAAAGCAAGTCAATCTTTCTTGCTTTCTTCATATTTGTATATCAGAGTGAAAATTAATTATACTGTCTGGTCCAGATTGTACGGCTGCTTTCTACGAGTACAAATTGGAGCAAGTCATTTTAAGTGAAACAACACTTTTTAAGTGGAGGCAAGAAAGTACAATGAGGTTCTGTATATTGGGGTACGTAGTTGTGTGTATGAAAAGGGAAAGGGAATGGATTTATGTGTATATGTGAGAACTAATTGTCTTTGTGATAATTTACTTTTTAGTAGAAAGAGGACAAAGATAAGAAAGAAAACAAAATACACCATCCTAGATAACATAGATGAGCAGGAGAGAATGGAGCTACGACCCAAATATGGTAAGCGCTTCCTGTTTCAGCTGGGAGTTCATCCACCAAGCTTACAGTCAATGTATTTGAATTGACACCTGCAGTCAGGAGGAGCCCAGAAGATGGCCTACAAGTTTGGGAGTGTCAGAGGCAACCATAGGTAGTAAAGTGGTTGGGAGAGAATCACTTGATCACTTAATTTAACATCTAATTTTCCCACAGGCTTTCTCCATGTAACCCATCCTTCCCTAAATATGCTTTAATTTGGAGCTGGTTTTATTGCTGTGCAGCAGCTGCCTCCTGGCCCATAAGAGCCCCGTTAAACATTAGAAGACTTCAGCTGCTACCGTCTGTGCACATATATTTTTGACTTGATTTTCAGTTTTTGGCAGGGGAAGCATTGGAATCCAGGGAAATTAAGTTATCCTGAGAAACTGCTGTCCTAGAAAGACAGATATAACATTTCTGTAGAAAGCATGACCTTCCATTGCTGCTTGTATTAATCGGATAGTTGAGTGGACAAACTAATTTCCAGATTGAAGCTATTACAAGTACATTAGCTATGTACAAAGATCATCCAATTGTTTCAAATTTCAATAGTCATAATCACGTTTCAGAGCCATAAACAGATGGGCCTGCAGTGAAGTCGGAAGTGTATCTTCCAGCAATGTATGATACCTCCTAGGCCAGTGTTTATATCAGTGGTGGCAGTGATGCGTGCTGTTACACTGGGTTGTAGAGAATGTTTTCACTTGTCTTTCATATCACAGCAGAAGAAAGGATGGTTAGCTGGTACTAAAATGTGATACCTTTCTAATGAGTTTCTTTTGCATTTTATTGTCAGGTATAAAACACAGAAGTACAGAACACAACTCCAGTCTGATGGTCTCTGAGTCAGAGTTTGACAGTGATCAGGACACTATCTTCAGCAGAGAAAAGATTGAAAGAGAGAATCCTAAAACCCTTATGAATGGATCCATCAGAAATGGCATTTCCTTCAACTTCAGCTCCAAAGACAGATAACTGAATGACAATAAAAGCACAGAAGACACTGGTCCAACACGTCTGAAACGTGTTGGCTCACTTCTGTTTTTCCAGAACTGAAAGCTTCCTAAAATATCTACTAGTTGCAGAGGAAAGGGTACATTTCTAGCACAATTAAGGGAACAAAGGAGGGAGGATTAGATGGTCAGCAAACTCCTCTTGTGACCATTGTAGGAACAAGGAAAGCACGTCTTATGTCTTGCGTGTTCCATGCTGAATGTTTGTCTGAAGTCCAGAAGGCCTTTTTTTTGCTGTATCACTGGTACAAAACTAGTCAGGGCTGTTACGTTACCAACAGTGGTAACTGAGATGCACATCCTGTGTGCCTGTGTGTCTCTTGGAGAAGCAGTGTGATCATGATGCTGACCTAAAACAGCAAAAGCCACTATAGATAAATTCCCCTACAACTATAGATAGCAATATGTGAATACAGGCTCTGTCTTCATCTTCAGTTTAGGTTGGGAACACAAAGAGAGAGCAGTTTTAGTGCATTGTATTTATCTCTGGCTGTGCTTTGTGACTTTCCTTTCTAGGGTAGTGCTCATCAGATGAAAATATTGTTTTCAAAGAAGTTTACAATTACCAGTTGCACTTAATCAGCTGTAATGTGATGTGTCTGTGTCCTGTAGGATGCAGTGTTCCTTGTATTTACATTGAAAGCATGGTCCCTGCAGGGAAGTTCAGCCTCAGGTTTCTTCTGTAACGATGAAGATGCTTTGGCTTTCTGGAGTCTACCACGTCCAGCCAGAAAACAGTAGCAGAAAGGCAGGAAGGACGCTGTGCGATGCACCTTCAGAGCATTTTTAGCATCCCAAACAACATTTTGCTTAGAAAGCACTTTTAAGGAGCTCTGGATCTTTTAAGACTGAGCCCCTCAGCTGAGAGGAGTTTTTGTCTGTCAGCCTCAGTGCTCAGTTAAAGAATGTGCCGGGCACTTGTGTAGCAAAATGCTTGTGGTGAAATATCCTATGTGGAGCAGGAGGTTCAACGCACACCTTCATAGTCATGGGAGCTGGTACTGAGGAAGGTTTTAGTTTAAACATTGTTTTACTTTCTTCTCTGTGGGTATTCAGTGACTAAAGAGATTGCTTTAAGAGTTTGCGAAGGGAAGATGTGTTGGAGTTCTGATGTTCTTTTTTGCAATCTGGATAATTTTTTTGCAGCGTGCTTGTTAGACTTTAAAGCCACAGCCCCAGTACTGCTCTTGAAATCCCAAAGTGAAGACTTGGCTTTTCTACCTAAGCCTTGGTTGGGAAGGCATCTGTGTAAGTGGTGCTGTCTGTCTGGCCACAGCATCAGCTTTTCCTGGGGGTCCTTTACTGACATGCTGAAATCTTTGGGAATGATGTGTTCTGAGGGAGAAAATGTTCCTCTGGGAGCATTTTGGACAGTATCTTTTTAAAAACAAAGACTTTTTAAAAAAAAAATCTGATGGTGGAGAGTCCTTTAACAGAGAAAGGAGGAGCAGTAGAGAGATCCAGGGAGAAGAGTCATAGTCTTCTTCCATGATGAGGAATAATTTGGTGGTGAATTTTTGGGCCTTCCTCTGTCCTTTCACATAAATCTGACACAACAGTGTAGTTGGGTTGAACACTGTGGGTTCTGTGCTTCTCTTGTTTATGGAGTTGGGCAAAAGTCAGAAGAACTGTCCAGGTTGGAAGGATTCAGTAGTCAAAAATTGCAGCAATATAGCATGCTCATAACTGTTTTCAAGCTTCTGATTTTCACATGCAGCCAGCAACAGTCCCTAAGGCCGCTGAAGCTGCACTGAGGAGCATTTAACCTGTGCCCAGCCCTGCATTTCTCTGGAAAGCTGAGTGTGGCTGCAGAAGGCATAGTGTTGGGAAAGGTTGTGAAGAGCTCAAAAGGGCTCCTGCAAGTGTTTTCCATGTTTACCTGTACCCACCAGCAAGACACAATGTAAATGGTATGATTTGCTTTCTCCAGAAGCCAAGGTTTAACTCTTGTGTATGAGGGGTTTAGGCTGTTTATTGAAACAAATCCACTTTATCTCACTCTCCCCCTTCTTGAGTGTGTGTGTTTATATCTATTTTTATGTAACTTGGGTCAATAAAAGCAAAGTCAGCTTTTAATGTGTTTCAATTTCTGCTCCAGGTGTGTTAATGTAATAACACAATGTTCACTTTAGAGTGTTCCTGAAGAAAGTTGATGCCCACTTAAAATACCGATTTTTTTTTTTTTTCCTTTTTAAATCAAAACGTTGGGCTTAGTCCATTCTGCCTAAGTTCCCAAAATGGTCTAGCAGGAATTATGCTTTTCAAAATACGCATTGTAGTTGTATAAGCAACTACAACTTTGTATTTGCCACACTGCCATTAATGCTTCTGCTAAATACTGTATCCAGTGTGCCTTTATCTATAAACCTGTCTTTTAGAACCTCCCAGTGCAGTCAGAAGCATCCTTCAGTCTTGTGAAGTGAGTTGCTTGTGTGTTTGTGGCTTATTTTACATTTTCAAAGCTGGCACTGAAGCCAAGGAGTTAAAATTCATACATCTTTTTTTTTTAAAAAAATCCAAAGACTGATTCTTTAGTAAAATGACTACAGGAATCATAAATGTGCTTTCCTCAATGCTGCAGAATCGCCAAGGCTGTTCTCTCTCCTACACACACGTGGTTTCAGATTTTTGGATCAGTGCTATATTCCTGTTCCACAAGAACATACGCATGATTTGGTTAAGTATTTCTCGCTCTTACAAATAAGAAACGTGAGACCAATTTCTTACTGCATAAGGCCCTAGCAAGTGGAAGTTGTTTACTAAATTCTGTTCTCTAGATGGTGCTTTGGCATCTTCATTGGTAATAGTATTTTAGTTATGTTTTGAAAGTTGAGTATAATTGAAATTATTGAGCTGCTTCTAATTCTACGGGTTTGATTGTTCCACCTCCTTGGAAGGTGAAGTCATTCCATTTACATAAGATCAGGTTTGCTTTTAATATGAGACTTGCACTGAAGTTGAAAATAACAGTTTCTGGCTCTGTGAAGTTGTGATATCATGTTTGTGTTACTTGGCCAAGCGTGATTTTGTCAGAAATTTAGGAGAGACTATAGCAAGCCTTGTGTCTTAATTCAGTATAATTTCTATTTCTAGAACTGTTGCTTTCTTCCAGAATGCCCAGTCATACCTGGAATGAAAGGGTTGGAAAACTAGCTGTTAAGGTGCAAACCCAGTGATAGGATCTTGATGGTAACCTTCCAATTTGGGTTATGGTTTTGAAGCAGGTTCTTAGCTCTCACATTTACTTCCATACACTATTTTCCTTCATATACAGAAAGAGTGCTGGGGGCTTCTTTGTGGAATAGGGATGGAGATATTCCTGACAGTCTCATCTGCACTGAAAAGCAGAGGAGACCAGATACAGCTTGTCATGTATGGCTCACAGTCCACTGAAAATACAGAATAAATCCAGGCTGGCACTGATAAGATACTGCTTGTCTTTGAAGGCAGACAGTGCGCTGATACTTAAGTGCCTCATAGCACCTTGATATAAGCACTGGGTTTTCATTTCCATCCTGGTTTTACATTTATACCCGTATGCACAAGCAGAGATCTTCCAGCTTTGTAAAAGGACTGCCTTTGCTTGCATTTTAAGTAAGGAATATACTTTGGTAAAAAGAAACTCCCTTGCCATTACTGCCTGAGGCATTAAAACAGATTCATTACTCAGCTTCAGTACTCAACACAGTGTGTATGCGGCACAAAACTGCTGTGCTGCAAACAGGTCACGGGGGGGGGAGTTTGATTTTCTTAACCAAATGCTACTGCAGTATGAAACAGAACTTACTTTAGGAAACCTGCTGAGATGCACATCCAAATTCTCTGTCCTGTGGTCCAACCTTTATATTAACTGAGTAGATTGCTGAAAACTTAAAGCAAAATGTCAACGGTTTAATTGCAGAGGATTGTTTATATGGGGAGGGGGGAAAAAAAAGGTTATTCTTGTTTCACATGTAAGAATACTGTTTCAACTGTGGCCTTTTAGGTAAACAGTCTCATCAGTCTCCCTCTGTCAGGTGCATTAGATAGAAGTACTCTTCAAGCATCTGTTTTGTGCTGCCACCTATGTTTGCTTTTATGATGCTAATTTTCCTTTTCTTTTGTGGTCTCTTGTGAGCAAACAGAAGTGCACACACGTGAGGAACTTGAAAATATGTGAACTTAACAGAGAGTGAGGCATGCAGGTGTTCTGTGTGCTGACTTTGAACTTTCCTTAGATGGTTCTGATCTTCTCTAAATAATTGAGTTCTTTGGCAAATTTCCTCCTGTTTTAAGCTTCAAGTGAAAATAGTGTTGCCCCTCAGTATACTGATAATAGGCTGTACTCAGCTGGAGCTTTGGGATGTTGGTAATAAAATGAGAGTTACTTTAGTCTTCTGAGCCATTTATGTGAGGTTTGAGAGGTAAACATTCCTCTAGAAAAAAAAAAAGAAATGGTATGGAATTGAATTAGAGTTTTGTAACATGAGCTATTGCTCCTCACTGAACCTCACTAGAATACTAATCCCATACCTCTGCAGAAAGGAGAAACCATTTCCATACCTTTTAGGTTCTGAACTCCCCAAGGCAAGGGAGGGAACCTTAAATCCTAGAAATAAAATTATAAAAAGGAGGGAGAAAAGACAAGTCATTTTTTCTTTTGCACAGGTTACGAACCAAGTGCAGATGAGCTGCACATTAGTACTTTGTCTCTGTATGGAAGCACTTCTCCCTGTGGGTGGATGTGTGAGCTATTACAGAATTTCTATTAGGAATCTGTTTCTAGCAGATGTTATTTATTGTAAAGGACAATGTATTGTAACTGGAACCATTTTGGAGCTGAAATTAGTACGTTTATGTAACTACTAATAAACTTCTTTCCTTCAAGTAACTTGTCAGGTGCTCTTTTAGACATGGTATTCTTGGACTCAGCACTCAGGTCAGGCTAATAGACAAGCAGTGCAGTATCTGATCCCTTCCCTTCCTATTGACAAAAGCAAAAATGTACCTCTTTTTTTCAGAGAGGTAATATAACTCAGTACATCACAGAGTAGAAAAGAAATTACTGCAGTTCATAGTAAGAGTTTTCATGTAGTGCTTCTTAATTGGTTTAATTGGCTGTGTGTAAATAATTCATCAGCTGCCACATGTGATGATTTCACTAGTTTTGTGGCTTGTTCTATAGCAAATCCAATACTTGAGTGTTTGTAAGTACCATGGCTGCTCTGCTGTAATCTGAGATACCCATGTGCAACATAACAGAGGATGCTGCTGTTAGCCAGGGGTAGATGATGCTGTCTGTTCCTGAACTGGAAAGAATTCCATGCATCAACGTGTGTGAAGTTTGGGCTAAATCATGCTAATAAAATGTACTATGACATGAAAGTGTCTTTTCTGTAAGGAAAAAATATACACCATAAAAGCAATTTGAAATGTATTTGGATATATGGTACCTCTTACATTCACACTTGATTCCTACAAGGAAATACTGGTCGCTGAATGAACTGGAGAGACTGACAGCATCTGTCCTTCATTGAAGAATGGAATCTGTCCCTTGTGGAATGTATGTTTTGGTAACAGCAGCAGCCTCCCCACTCCCTTTGAGTAGGTTGATGCAAGTCCCTAGACTAGTCCAGCAGAAGATAACCAGCAGTGATTTCTGAACAATTTAAGCCAGTTGTGATAGGTAGCTTCAGCATTCACTGATAAAGTGAATAAACCACTAACTTCTCATCTCTTGGAA
Organism: Tapera naevia; assembly: GCA_033556795.1. Taxonomy (NCBI): domain Eukaryota; kingdom Metazoa; phylum Chordata; class Aves; order Cuculiformes; family Neomorphidae; genus Tapera; species Tapera naevia. The sequence goes on from JAUMJJ010000086.1 coordinate 814,260, forward strand.
GGTCCTGGGCAGAGTTTTGACATTGCAACACTTCAAACAAGTGCTATAAGGTAACCTGGAGCTTCTGAGCACCGCGCTTAAACCTTCTCTTAAAGGACAGCTCAACCCTTCCATAAGCAGTAGGGCTAGGACCAGTTACACTTAGGGCTCTGCCAGTTACAGTGAGACAGTTACTTCGATAGTCAGAGCATGGAGCTTCCTTTACTTACAGGATTGCCCAACTCCCAGCATATGCCCGATTGATTCAGGACAGTAAAAACTATTTTACTCTGTGCAGGCCATTTAAACTGTTGTTTATGTTCTCTGACTTAATTATGAAAGCAGAATTAATCACCAAAGCATAAAATGTGTCTAAAGCCACCAGTGTCTGGGTGATGGATAGGCTGTAGACCACCAGCCTGCTGAAAACAGGAGATAACAAAGCGCGATCTGCCAGCTACTGTAAACAGAATTAAGTACTAGCTATTGGTCAGGCTTGATGTACTTCTCAGGAAGATTGACTGTCTGACAGAACGATACCATCACTGAGGTTGGAAAAGACCTCTAGGATTACCAAGTCCAACTGTCAGCCCAGCACCATTGTGCCTCTAAAAGAGCACCTGACAAGTTACTTGAAGGAAAGACAGAAGTTTATTAGTAGTTACATAAACGTACTAAACTGTGTCCTGAAGTGCCACATCTACACATTTTTTTAATACCTCCAAGGATGGAGCCTCCACCACTTCCCTAGCAGCCTGTTCAGTGCATCACCACTCTTTTGGTTAAAGCATTTTTTCCTAATATCCAATCTAAACCTCCTCTGATTCAATTTGTGTCCGTTTCCTCTCATCCTCTCATTTGTTACTTGGGAGACCAATACCTACCTTGCTACAACCTCCTTTCAGGTAGCTGTGGAAAAACAATAACATCTCCACTCAGCCTCCCCTTTTCCAATCTAAACAGCCCCAGTTCCTTCAGCTGCTCCTCGTTAAGGCCTGCTCTCCAGATCTTCACTGGTATTGGACCAGTGTTAGCAGTATCAAGAGCCTCACTCATTCCGAGAACCTAAGGTAACTTGGCCAGTTTCACATACCAATGGACAAGCACTACCTTGAAAGACTTGCCAAAAAGCCCCTTGTACACTGGTTGGAGTTAATTTCTGCCTATTTAAGCTAAAAATCATAATACCTAATAGAACAGGTACACAGAGTTTCTTAAGAGTTTATTACACAGAGTGCAGGCAGTTGGGGAGTCAAACGACAGCTGTTTAAAAGGATAACATAACAAAATAAAATGGAAATTGCCCAGTTGGGTTGGAAATTAGAAGACGGTTTCTGAGGCTTTAAAATTGTATTAACTGAAAGGAAATAAAAAAAGCTTCCCAAAAAATCTATTATAAACTTCAATAAATGAAGTAAAGGATTATGGAAGCAATCATATCCAGAAAGCTGGGAAAAGAACTCTGATTCACAAAGCCTGTTATCTTCTGGTAAAATGTGTGATTCAGCATGAAAGACTTGCATACAAAATGACTGATGGCCTATTAGTATGTCAAAGTAGTCTCATCTGTTTGATTTACATTAAAAGGACTGTAACTGGGGTAACCAAAATCAAAGCCAAACTTGTGGATGCAAAGAAGTGTCTTTTTTTTTTCCAGTGCTAAAGCTGGCAGAAAAATATCTGTGCAAATCTGAGACCAAACTTCATGTGGCTGCAGTCACAGCGTGTCAATTCAACATTGATTAAAGCAACAAACCATGAAATCCAGTGCTTTCACTATTTATTAAGAGAAAACATTTTTCCATCACAGTTTTAATATCCAGAAATTACTAAACTATCACAAGTGTAATCAACACAACTGAGGTGTGAGAATTCAAGTATATCTTTTGTTGAAGAATCACAGCTTTTGCTATGAAGACAATTTTAACATTATTCTGTGCTTAGTTGATGTAGACCTTACTGACGCAAGGATACTATGCTCGAATCCAACCACAATCCAATCCAGACAAAGGTATTTTTAAAGTTTATTACATACCTCATCTTTAATTATGGTTTGTGCTTCTTATCAGGCATAATAAAAGGTATTATTTGCTAGGAAAGCAGTAAACATTTACTCATGAATACTTACTTACAGTGCTATCTTAGAAAATACATCAAGATCTTAAACGCACTGATGGATGAGATCAGTAACTTTGCAATGAATAGAATTTACCCTCCAACTGCCCCAAGAAGTACAACCACATCCAAGACTACACAGTCATACAGCAATAGGCGAGATAAGTTTTAATTTTGGTCTTACACTGCCAATTCACAGACATATTTTAAGCCTGTGCAACTTCAGGGGCAGATATTCTGCCAGTATACAATACCTGTAGGTGTGCCTGCATCACTGTGTTGTGGTACCAAGGCACCAAGTTCTGACCTCCTTCTACCTAGCCACTCTTTCCAATAAGAAAAAGACATGTATCAGCAGCTGAAGCTGGCAAACAGCTTCCTCTTCCACAAAACTGTTCCCCATATTCAGGCAGCTGTGCGCTCAAAGAGTGTAAACTCAGAAGTTTGCTATAAGGAAGTTTCTTGCAACTGGTGTAGAAGCATTGGAACTTACTGAAAGGGCAGTAAGTGTCCTTCAACAGCCCCTCAGTTGGCACGATGCACATGTACTCTACTGACAGATAATGTGCTCTGGACCCACCTGGTTTCAAGTGTTACACAAATATAACCATTAAAAATATTTAAAAAGCAATATGTAGCAGTCAATGCTACCTTGTGTGCGCTTTAAAAAACTCCATGAAATTCAGTTCCGGCTTGTCTTTTCCGCCCAACCCCATCCTACCAAGCCTTGTGTTTCCTGGTACTTTGCCTGATTAGATAAAATATCTTAAAATATATCTTAAAATATCCCATTTCTCAAGGTACATTCATTAGTGTATATTAAAAAGAGCGCTCTGTTGCCTTATTTATTTTTAATAGCTAATAGGTAAAGCCCCAGCAAATAAAATTAACCAACATACAAAAGAAATTTACTCTTCGCTTCTCCAGACAAATTAACATTGCGCATTTTTTAAAGTGCTTCTTTTGACTGCCCTTAAAATAGTGTTTAAACAGCATCATTTATTTTGTATTAAGGAAGCTTTACATCATCTTCTGAAGGGGACAAAATAGTGAGGTGATGTGTAGAAGTCTCACCTCCAAACAATCACTTCTATTGAAATCTTCATTAGGTCACAAGTTCAAAGGTTTTCAAACCTTCCTCCCTAATGGACATTCAGCTGTGTAAGAAATGTGTATTCTTACCTACTCCTTACTAAAAATGATGGACATTGTGATCACATTGCTGAAAAACTGAATATAAAAACAGTACATGTAAAAACATATGGCAGCACAGAATATTTTAGCTCTACACATACAGAACACATAGTTTTAAAGAAGGTAGAAGTTGCATTCATATGTTTTTCTGGTTCAAGAAGCTTATTAAAACTACAGGACACCTTCCCAAACTGTTGGGATTGTGCTTTTTTGAAGATTTTTATAAGCCTCCAAAGCAGACATATTTTATTTCTAAGTATTCATCAATGCCATATTTTGAACCTTCTCGCCCTAAGCCAGACTGTTTTACCCCACCAAAAGGACTCTCCACTGCAGACACTATGCCTTCATTAACACCAACCATTCCAACTTCCAGCTGTTCTGCAACTCTCCAGATCTGGGCTGGATCTTGAGAGTAGAAATATCCTGCCATGTAGACACAGAGATACAGGAATGAGAATTAAAATCAGGAATAACAATTGCAGAAGACTGAAAAAGAGAATTACTGACATTAAAAAATGTTGCCCCATAAAGCTCGTAAAACCATGGAAAGGTGCTTATCTGACAGAAATGCATACCTGCTAAACCCACATCAGCTGCGTTTGCTATAGCAACAGCTTCTTCTTCAGTCTCAAATCTGTCAATATAAAGAGAAAAAATACAAATGAGGCCTGCAGTGCATCTACCGTCTTGCTGACTCGCTGATAAGAAGCAGCCTTAGCAGAAATAATAGTCAAGATGCAGTTTTTTCCCAAAAGTACATTTTAAACACCTAATTTACCTTTCACTTCAAAATAATAGAGGAGTTTGCACCACTTGACTGAAACTGCAGTTAAGCAGTTAAGATTGCCTTTATCCTCCCTAGATACTCGTAGCTAAAACATTATTTCACATGGGTTAGTGCACCAATTTCCCAAACTGCACAAGCACTCCCAACAATGAGAGAAAACCATAACATCCAGCTACTCTGGATGGAGGCAAGGAATGTTTTAAGAAGAGAGTTCCAAGTCATCTTCTGTCAGAAAAACTTAGCACTAGCAATCACACGACAAACTGGAAAGCCCTGCCTCATACTTCATGCTACAGATCATGAAGTTGATGGAGGTTTTGCTGCTACCAACCCTTCCCTGACTGCTGACACAATTTAAAGGAAAACCATTTTCTAAAAGTTGCAGAGATGCTAAAATCGGGTCGAGAAAGAGAGACAAACAAACCACATCCAAAGTGTACATAACACGTGTGTATCCCAGTCTTATTACAAGACTTGTGTGATAGTACAAAAAGATCTTTTGGCAAAACTGTGATTCAATCTTTTCAAAATAATCTTTCTTTTTTCATTTATTTGCAATTTTTAATCTGGAAAATGAATAGTCTTACTTGATAACTGGTGCTAAAGGGCCAAATGTCTCCTCTTGGGTGCAAAGCATCTTTGTTGTAACGTTACTAAGTAATGTTGGCTCAAAGAAATTCTTCCCCAAGCTGTGTCGTTTCCCTCCAGTCACAATACAAGCTCCTTGAGAAACTGCATCACTAATGTGTCTCTCTACCTGGAGTATGCAAAGCAAACGTCTCAAAATCAGCATTTAGGCATGAACAATAGTGTATTTTCTACTGAAGAAATACTACCCTCCAGTATTAAATGGAAGATTTTGAAGAAAGGTTTATACTTTGCAGAAGATCGTTTGCAATATTTTAAATTTCCCTTGGATTTTTATTTCTCTTTGTCTGACAGACCTTCAGAGGGATAAATTATGTGTACGGCCCTGGTTTCACGGATATTAAAAAAATCAGCTTTTCTGCTGGGTTGAAAAGACTACATCCAACATGAGAAAAAGCTTTTGCAGGACCGAGAAATACATGATATTGGTGATCAAGCACTATGAAAACAGAAGTACATGACTGCCATTTAAAGAGAAAAAAGACAACTTTCAAGATGGTACTGGCAAGAACATTTTCATTCCCCTACATCTACCATTTATCCAAAGACAAGAAAGTAATGTGAAAACTAAAATAGCAGTCTCCACCTAGAACAATGTCCTTTGAAGTTACAGAGGGATAGTTCAGTGACTCCATACAGTGCTTGCTTATCTGTATATGCAGATGTATAGGATACACACACTCTATACTTTTGTGATGCACAAAGGCAAGGCATGAAGGAAATAAATCAAAAGTACTGTATACTTTGTCTCCCAAATAACTCTGGTAGCATTCAAGCATAATGGGATTCAAACCAAGTGTGCACATAACTGAGCCGTAGTATCTCAGAAAGTACAAACCACGTAATTTAATAATCTTTAACCTTTGGAAGGGTGAAATTTTATAGAAAATGTGACACTGCAATAAAAAAAAAATCCATACATTTCCTGGAGGCACGAGTCATTCAAAACAGATCTAAAACATGCATGTAAGGTTTCAGGTGGTTACAACATCCAGAGCTCCGGCATTTTTTAACATCAATCTATTATTCTGCTTAGTTTTTGCCAAACAAAGCCACTATTCTTCAAAATAAGTTGTCATTCACAGTCCTTCTGAATTGCAGGATCACCACAAAACTCTCACAATTTACCCAATTTCAGTAAATGTTCTTAAGAACAGCTAGGAAGTAATCAGAAGGGATGAGTTTCTCCTAAAGGAGGAATCCTTTTTTCCCTTAATAGGAAAAAAAGGAATGATACACTAAGTGGCCACATCTGTTTGTCTCCATGTACACATGGACTTGGAGGACAGAACGCACTTTCAGCCACACTGCAAACACATTCTAACAAAACAAGAATGGAAAAAAAAGTGAAATATAAATCTGGTTACTTTACGGATTGTAAAAAAAAAAAAAATTAAATGTCAAAAAAGAAATCTTTTATTTATACCTTCTCCACTGCTTTTTCATTAATTAGTGGCCCTTGGGTAGTTTTTGCATCAAATCCACTTCCAATGTGTAGTTCTTCCTCTATTGCTTTAGCAAACTTTTCCACAAATTTGTCATGAATTCCCTTTTGCACCAGGAAACGGTTTGTGCAAACACATGTCTGCAAACAAACACGAAAAGCAAAAACAAGCAGTAGTTTATGTTGTATTTAATCTATCCATTAATTCATTCTGGCCTTCATGCCACTGTATCAGGTTACTACAGTGATCTGTCCCATGCCTCTTCTCCATCATCCTAAGTGCTTCCCTAGCTTTACTGTTTCTTTCATCACCCCTCTCGCTTTCGAAATACAGCTTCAACAAGCTGTCAGTACGTGCGTGAAATACGCCACACTGCTAAATATAAAGCCACATACACTGGGAAAAGGTTTCACGAGTTCCGTGGACTCTGATATTTGGATCAACCAAGGTCCAGAAGCTGCAAGAAATACCTTCTAATTAGGTTGCAAAATGCTGCACTGAGAGAACCTCAAATCATAATTGGTAGTGTGGAGTCTTTTTTTTCTAACTCACTCACTCCTTCATTAATTGAGTTTGAGTTTGCTTTCTTACTGGAGTTTGTTTTTAAGTGCCCTTTGCTCTAACTGCGTTATACTTTGTTACAGTCTCTCAAAAGTAAGAGGTATTTTATCCTGCGGAGCAGCAGAAGTTCCTTTTACGTTAGATCTTTTCCAGTCTATGTCTGATCAGTGGTCCTTGTCCACATTTTGTTCTACTTTGTTTCCTTCCTTTCTTTGCAAGATTAGACTTAAGTTTTCTTCTTGTGTTATTCAAGCAACATTTCCCCAACCTAATGACCTCCCAGTCCCACTGAAAACCTGCTGTTTCTCCAAAGCTGGAGTTTATTAACTTCATGTGCCCATGTAGAGGTAACACTCATAAGGCTGGAACAGTCTCCACACAGCCCTTCTCAGTGGACTGCTCTGTAAAGTGATACTCTTAAAATTGTTTTGACTGTAAATAAAATATATTTAAAGCAATGTACGCTTGAATCCTGTCTTTTTTTTTTTAAGGTAACTGTGAAAAAATTTAGTCTTACGCATCAAATGTGAGTGTTTCAATCCCCTTAACTCTCCCTGGGTGTTTTCAGAACACAAACAGACTTGCATCGAACAGGCAATCTTCCATATAGAAACATTTATCATGAGACTCAAAGCCATTGTTTTAAGAAATGGCTAAGCACATTATAAAATATAAACCTGAGAACTGAGGCAGGATGGTGTCTTTTCACAGTTCTAGTTCTCTAATGAATTTAATGCTAACAAAGCATATAACAAAATGCATTATCACTTCTCATGCTCTTGGGAGGGGCCCCAGTGAACACCTTCCCCTTTTAGGTGATATTATTGACTGTCATGTATGTTGCGAGTACATATGGGATTTTATAGTGCTGTTATTCAGACTTGCTGATAACTGTCATGTATGACTCCAGCATCTTTCTCTTCACAATGAACAGCTCTATGCTTTCCTTTTACATAAAACAGATTATTTACAGCTTAAACTGTATGTGCAGCTCTTCACTTTCCAGAAATAAGGACAAAGAGGTTACTCTTACCTGCCCTGAGTTTCTATACTTAGAAGCAAGGGCTCCCGCAACAGCACGGTCCACACTGGCGCTGTCAAACACTATAAAAGGAGCATGCCCTCCAAGCTCCATGGAAACTCGCTTCACAGTGCCAGCTGCATGTTTCAGCAATATCTGTAGGCAACAGAGGAGACAAACAAATCTGTACCTCTACCAGACGTGAACTGTAGAACCACAGACAGAAGGCAGCGAGTAACTCTGGCAGGGAATTTAACTGCATTTTCTCTGCAATGCTAGGCTGCTTTCTACTATGCCAAAATCTAGGACTGATTTCCTTCATTAAAATCTTTAAAGTTGAAATTCTGGCCAAGAACTAATCAAGAGAATGATTTCCATCAGCTTCAGTTCAGGTCAGGCTTTTATACACTAATGCTGCTACTTGTTTGCTTTGCTTTTTGGCTTTGTTCTTTTCCTTTTCAGTAATAAAAATCCTGACTACTCTTATAAAATTTTTCCAAGATCTGACAGAATTTGCAATTTAGATTTGCCTTGGTACCAGACTTTTTCTTCATTCTGCATACAGCCATCCCACAGAACTCTATCAACTTCTAGCCACGTTCTGCAGTTTTATTATTTCATTAGAGATGGTGACAAGACTGCTCACAGACTAGGGCTGATACGAGAGATTCAAGGACCTCGCTTCTCTAATACTCTCAACCGCAGAAGCCACTCCTGAACAGTACCTGAGAAATGCAATTTCAGTGTTTTTATTAGAATGCGTCACCCTCAGATAAAAAACAAGAGCACCTCGTACAGAACCATTCACATTATAATTTAATAAAGGGCAGTAATCCAGAAGTTGTATGCAGGCATCCCTCCCTGAATTACTGATAATAAAGCAAACAGGCAGTATCTCAAGTACACAGTTACGTGGACAACCTGTGTACAGTGTCCAGAAAAGAAGACAGCTCTGTATACAGTGACACAGTTCCCCCCGACCTTCCCAGTATAATCACAGTAATAATCTTCAAGGATATCCTGTTCACTTATCTACCTTTCCTGTTGCTGTAGAGCCAGTAAAAGAAATTTTGGCTACCAATGGATCAGTGCACAGAACTTCTCCTACAGCTGCTGCCTGTTGTCTGGAACAAGGAACAACGTTATACACTCCTGCTGGAATTCCAGCCTGGTTTGCAAGCTGCAACAAAAGAAATACAGAATTTACATTACATGCATCTTGTATGAGGAACAGTCACTTAAAAGTCTGTTTATTGATTTGAAGAAACCAGTCTGTAAGCCAATGGAAACTAAAAGTGCAGAGCACAACTAGTAATAGATGCCACAGCATAAAGTGAGCAGCTTGGCTTGTTTAAGCTAAACTGCCAGGTCTTCTTTGAGGCTCTACATCATACTAGAGGCAACTTTCAGAGATTCTTACTAAACTAAAACCTCTGGATAAAGGCAGCCAGTTTGCCCTTTCTTCATCTGTGAAGCTGACCACAGCTATCTTCAAAGCCCATCTGACTTCCCATTTCCAGCTTCAATCCACTGCTAAGCTAAAGCTTAGCATAAAAGCTCACCTCCCCGAGAGCTAATGCTGATAGAGGTGTGTCCTCTGCAGGTTTCACTACCACCGTACAGCCAGCGGCCAGAGCTGCCCCAACCTTCCGGGTGATCATAGCGCTGGGGAAATTCCACTAGGATGAGAGAAAAAAAGTACAATCAGACTTGGGAAAATTTTACCTCTTGTTTTTGCAGAAATACCTGACAGTTTGTGTAATCCAAGAGGAAGCAAGTACAATGCAGAACTGAAACTTTACAGGGGTGTTTGCCAGGGCTGGAGGAGCCATTAGGCCACAGGCCCACACTGTGGGCTGAGCTGAAAACCTTCACATGATTTGATAAATGCAGCTTATGCTTACTGGGGTTATAATGGCGGCCACTCCTACTGGCTGCTTCAGGACCAGGATTCTTCTGTCTTTTGCAGATGCTGGAATGATATCACCATAAACTCGGCGAGCTTCCTCTGCAAACCATTCCAGGAATGAAGCAGAATACAGGATTTCCCCCTGTGCTTCTTTCAGAGGCTTCCCCTTGGATTAAATCAGATTGAAGATACACTGTAAGAAGCAGACTGAAGCAATAAAAACAAAGTCCAGTCATTCTGGAGTTTCTGGTCTTTCCAGAGTACTTTATAATCCCCTATCAAATATATTGCTATATCTAAAAAGGACTTTATGATTGCAGCAGCAATAGTTGTGTGGCTTCAACATATCATCACTGTATAGTCAACATTTTCTGTGTCACTCCTGGATTCATACATGCCCATGACAAGGAGTAGAAAAGCAAATGTAGAATGTGTTTATCTACAACCTCTGCAGTTAGCTGCTATTACCATTCTGAAATAAATGCAAATCATAGCAACACAGCTACCAGCTTGTGTCAGGGGCATTTGTTTTGGTGAGTTATTACTCTGGACTTCCTCCAGGTCAGGGTTCGTTTGTATCACAGAGCAGTCTGGGGCACCAGAGGTGCTGCTGAAGTATCTTCCACCATGGTTTTATAAAGGATACCAGTCTGTGGGCTCTGAAACTGCTCTGTGATGCAAATCAAAGCCATGGATGACCCATCCCTGGATGTGTTCGAGGCCAGGCTGGGTAAGGCTTTCAGCAAGCTGACCTAGCGGAAGAACTCCCTACCCATGGCAGGGCGTCTGGATGATCTGTAAGGTCCCTTCCAGCCCTAACCATTCTATGGTTCTATGATTCTATATATGTCAGAAAGTGAAAAGTTTGACATGCTATCCATTGACCCAACAGCAGGATGCGAATGCACAGTGCCTCTGACTGGCTCAACTTTTTTAAATAAAAAAGCCCAGATTTAGTGGCTAAAGTGTGGAATGCATGCAGGGTGCTCTGGCAGCTGTCAGTGATGGTTTATTCCAGTGCTGACACCCCTGTACCACGTCTTCGGGAGGGCAGAACGCTGGTTCAGGGCAGCACCCACCTCTGCAGGGCAGCAGGCACTGCATCCCATACTCACATTCTCGGCCGTGATGATCCGTGCCAGCTCCTCCTTGTTCTCCATCATCAGCTCGTACCATCGGCGGAGCCGCATGCTCCTCTCCTGAGAAAAGAGAGAGACAGCTGCCATGATCACCTGGGACAAGCTTCCCTGAGGGGGAAGCACAGCCCCAGTGACACTAAAAATATCGGCAAATAAAATCTCTAAGACTCATTTTGGAGTTTTAGAAAGCAGCATGCTTTGTTGCAGTGCTGGACGCATTAGGGAATGGTTTACATAAATCAATTGCAATGAGACAAGATCTGGGTACAAAATATAATTCTCACTTACATCCATGTGTGTAAAATTTCCCAGAAATCTTATGCATATTCTGTTACTCTCTAAGGACTCATTTTAATGTTATTATGAGCTTCCCAACAGCCAAAACCTCTGCTCATTGGAGCTTTGGAGCCGGCTCTGTCTGACCTTGCATTTTAGACACGGAAAGGTTGCAAACAGGGGTGATTATCATAGAATCATAAGGATGCTTTGGGTTGGAAGGAACCTTAAAGATCACCCAGTTCCAACCCCCCTGCCATCAGCAGCAACAACTCCCACCAGACCAGGCTGCTCAAGATCTCATCCAGCCTGGCCTTGAACACTTCCAGGATCCATAACTTCCCTGGGTAACCTGTGCCAGTGCCTCACCACCCTCACTGTGAAGAATTTTTTCCTATTGTCTCATCTAAATCTTCCCCTTTCCAGCTTAAAGCCATTCCCCGTCATCCTATCACTACTTGCCGTTGTAAAAAGTCCCTCCCCAGCTTTCTTGTAGGCCCTTCAGGTACTGGAAAGGCTACTGTAAGGTCTCCCTGGAGCCTTCTCCAGGCTGAACAAGCCCCACTCTCTCAGCAGAGGAGCTCCAGCCCTCTGCCCATCTCTCTGAACTACAGAAGACACCTCTGTTCAGCACACACCGTAACTAACACAAGGCGTTATCATTCCTCTCTGAGCAGTGTCTGCAAAAACCCTATCTGGAAAAAACCCCGCGCTGCACAAACCCACGCCGTCAGAGGGACCTTCTGCCTGACATCCAAAAACACAGTTACTTAGGTGAAAATTAACACTACTTTAGATTTAAGCTCTTTCACAGTATCACAAGGTTGGAAAGGACCTCTGAGATCATCAAGTCCAACCTATAACCTAACACTAACACCAACCATCATCTAGACCATGGCACTCAGTGCCTCATCCAGTCTCCCTTTAAACACCTCCAGGGTAGGTGACTCCACCACCTCCCTGGGCAGCCCATTCCAATGGCCAATCACCCTTTCAGTGAAGAATTTTTTCCTCACATCAAGTCTAAACTTTCCCTGACGAAGCTTAAGTCCATGCCCTCTGGTTCTGCCACTGGTCACCTGAGAGAAGAGACCAACCCCTGCCCGACTACAACCTCCTTTTAGGTAGTTGTAGAGAGCAATCAGGTCTCCCCTGAGCCTCCTCTTCTCCAGGCTAAACAGCCCCAATTCCCTCAGTCGCTCCTCATAGGGCTTGTGCTCCAGCCCCCTCACCATCTTCGTTGCCCTCCTCTGAACACATTCCAGTATCCTAACATCTTTCCCATACTGAGGGGCCCAGAACTGGACACAATATTCAAGGTGAGGCCTGACCAGTGCCGAGTACAGGGGGACAATAACTTCTCTGGTCCTGCTTACTACACTATTCCTGATGCAGGCCAGGATTCCATTGGCCTTCTTGGCCACCTGGGCACACTGCTGGCTCATGTTGAGCTTCCTGTCCACCAGCACTCCCAGGTCCTTTTCTACCTGACTACTCTCCAGCCACTCTGTCCCCAGTCTGTAGCTCTGCATGGGATTGTTGTGTCCAAAATGAAGTACCCGACATTTGGACTTATTAAACATCATCCCATTAGAATCGGCCCAGCTCTCCAATCTGTCCAGGTCCCTCTGTAGGGCCATCCTACCCTCTAACAGATCAACTCTTCCTCCCAGCTTGGTATCATCTGCAAACTTGCTGATGATGGACTCAATCCCCTCATCCAGATCATCAATAAAGATATTAAACAGGACAGGACCCAATACCGATCCCTGGGGGACACCACTGGTGACCGGCCGCCAACTGGATGAAACACCATTCACCACCACTCTTTGGGCTCGGCCATCCAGCCAATTCCTAACCCAGCACAGAGTGCTCCCATCTAAGCCACGGGCTGCCAGCTTCCCTAGGAGTCTACTGTGGGAGACAGTGTCAAAGGCCTTGCTGAAGTCCAGGTATACCACATCCACAGCCTTCCTCTCATCCACCAGGCGAGTCACATGGTCGTAAAAGGAGATCAGGTTGGTCAGGCAGGACCTACCCCTCCTAAACCCATGCTGGCTGGGCCTGATAAAGTGGATTTCATTCCACTTTAGTTTTGCTTTATATTTAAGCAAAACACTCCACTCTCTATGACCACTCCCCGCGCTACCGGAGCCCCCCCCGGGCCGCCCCCCCCGCGGCGCCGGCCCCGCCCCTCGCCGCGCGCCATTTTCCCGCCGCCGCCGCGACCGCGCACCTTGGCGGGCAGGCGCCCCCACGCGCCGCCGGCTCCGTGCGCCGCCCGCACGGCCGCCCGCGCCTCGCCCGCCCCGCAGTCCGACACGCGGCCCAGCTCCTCGCCGCTCGCCGGATCCCGCACGGAGAACGCGGCCGGGGTCTCCAGCCAGCGGCCGCCCACCAGCGCGCCCCGGCGCAGCAGGGCTGCGGGCAGAGCGCGGCTGCTGCCCCGCGCCGCGGAGCCCCGCGGCGGCTGCGGGGGCCGGAGGAAGCGCCGCGCGGCGGTGGCGGCAGCCCGCGGCGGCAGCAGGGTCGCCATGGCCCGCGCAGAGCCCGCCCCAGGGGTGGAGCTGCCGGGGCACCGGGGCGGGGCGAGCCCGGCGGCGGCGCTGGGGCTGTCTGCGCCCGCAGCGCCGGCGGGACCGGGCGGGTGTGGGTCCGGCGGCTGGGGCGGGGCAGACCGCGGTGTCAGTGCGGGACGGGGATGGCGTGATTTGGAGAAGGACGTGGGGGTGCTGATTGATGAGCTCGGCGCGAGCCGGCAATGCGTGCTCGCACCCCAGAAGACCCGCATCCCGGGATGCGTAAGAAGAATCGGGGCCAGCAGGGCGAGGAAGGGCATTTTACCCCTCGACTCCGTGAAACCCCACCTGGAGTACTGTGTCCAGTTCTGGAATCCCTAACATGAGAAGTATGTGGAACTGTTGGAGCGGGTCCAGAGGAGGACTGCGAAGATGGTCAGAGGGCTGGAGCACCTCTGCTATGAGGACAGGCGGAGAGAGCTGGGGTTGTTCAGCCTGGAGAAGAGAAGGCTCCGGGGAGATCTCATAGCGTCGTCCCAGTACCTGAGGGGGCTACAGGAAAGTTGGGGAGGGACTTTTACAAAGGCAAGTAGTGATAGGGCAAGGGGCGACAGCTTTAAGTTTGAAGTGGGAAGACTTAGATGAGACATCAGGAAGAAATTCTTCGCGCTGAGGTTGGTGAGACACTGGCGCAGGTTGCCCAGGGAAGTTGTAGATACACCCTCCCTAGAAGTGTTCAGGGCCAGGCTGGATGGGGCCTTGAGCAGCCTGGTCTGGTGGGAGGTGTACGTGCCCATGGTAGGGGGGCTGGAACTGGATGATCTTTAAGGTCCTTTCCAGCCCAAACCGTTCTAGGATTCTATGATTTGTGCTTGATTTTATTGACTCCAGGAGCACCAGCCTGCAGGATGCTGTGGGTGTGTTACCCAAGGGCTTAAGGCGAATGTATTTTACACCTCATTTATTTACCACAAACGTCCTGATCTCAGAAACACAGGAACTTTGTATCTTCTACAAACTACCCTAGTATCTGCCCAGAGATGCAGACACTTAATCTACAAACATCCTGGCCTTTGCTCAGGGATGTAGATGCTTAGTCTTAAGAAAATTATGAACTCTGTAGTTCATTGTCTCAAGTTTGAAAATGTGTGGTGAAACCAGGAAAGGGATATCAGGGAGGGCGAATTTGTGATTGTTTAAGCGTAACCTGAAGGACATCTTTATCCTAAATAAGGATGTGGAAAGGAAATAAGCAATTTTATGTTTAAGTAGAATTGTGTAACATAATATATGTATTAAATATCTGTAACAATTACATGAGGTAGGTGGGATTTTGAGCATTGGTTTTGTATACATAGACCTTTAAAGTCTTCATTAGGTGTGCTGGTTTTGTGGAAGATATTCCACCTAGCACCCTGTGCAGAATAAAAGCAATGTCTCCTCTCTACATAAAATACTTTGTTTCTGGAGTTTCTTTTTTTGAAAAATTGATTTCGGGTAACAGGTGCAGTGGGCCAGTGACCTCTGCCTCCAGCCACTGGGCCCAGTGGCAGCTGCAGGTGGTCTGTGGCACCAGGGCTGTGGAAAGCCCCTGCCTGGTACTGCTGTATTACTGTGGTCTGGCACAGCTGTGCTGCATGTGCCAGCTGTGCCCACAGGCTGGGCAGTGGCCTGGCATGGCAGTGAGGCCAGGGCTGCCCAGAGGGTGGCTGGGAGCAGCAGTGTGCCCAGCCTCTTACAGTCAGATAGGAGTTCATAGCCATGCGTGTGGCCGGAATCTTCTCATCATCTCCCCCCAGATATCCACTGGGCTTTCAGTCTCGCTCCTAAAACACAGTTACGTGTGTGTAATGTCCTGTCTGCTTACCAAGGCTTATGAATTTGTATTACTTGCAACTCATGAGCTAATGTGTTTCTCCTAGTGCTGCTTTGGCTACTGGCTTTAATTTTTTTGTGAAATGTGACGTAGCTGTTGCATGGCAAGTGCGCTGTGAGCTGGTCAGACTGTGGGAGGATGCTTCTCTCTGCTGTGCTTTTGTACATCAACAGAAACCTCGCTGCTGCTGTGTAGTGGTGGTAGTTATTTACACTGCTCAAACCCCGGGGATACAGCAGAATTCAAGAGGGGAGAGCATTTTTATTTTTTTTTATAAATTACATTTGAGGTAAAGGAACAAAAGCATTAGTATAAAACTGCCCTTCAAATACAGCAATCACTTGCTTGCTGGGTCAGCAAATACGTTGGAAAGAAAAGGCATGCTCCGTAACCTACATTTCAAAGGTCACAGCGCTACTGCTTCAGTCTTCTGAAAACCACAACTTGTTCCAGCATCATGACTGGGTTGAAGATTTGGTCTGTTTTGCTGATTATACTATACTATTTCTGTCAAAGGTGTATCCCATGTGGAATTTCGACACACGTTGAAATAGGTAAGACCTCTTCAGAACGAATTTTCCTGTCTTTTGAGTTGCTTGGGAAGAGAAGTAAATGCATATTTGGCTGGAATGCAAAGGGACAAAATAATTTTGAAGTGATAAGCGTTCTACATAATTTAAAAAAGAACGTGAGTAGCATGCGTGATAGATGACTGATTTGGTTTTGAGGTTTGAAACTGCTGTTTTGTAAGCAAAATGATTGAATTGGTTTAGTTGCGTATTTTCCTGTCTTCTAAAACACAGGCATTATGTAACTGGAGTATTTGTTTCTGAGAGTCCTGTGCAGGCAGAGTTTGGGTTGGAGAAAGAAGAGGAATAATTTACGTAATTTATGGGATTGTTATATTTAAACTACAGAATAACAGATCATTTGTGGTAGCTCTGTTTTCAAATCACCTTGTATTAATTTTACCATACCTGCATAAAACAGATATGTGTTTGCATCTATGAATAATATAATGGATAATTCTGTTCAGTGTCTCTTTCTGGTAGATTGCTATCTGTAGCCATAAAAGCCTGGATTTTTAGAGAATGGAGGAGAGAACTGAGTGAACATCAAAGTGGAGAAATATTTCTGTTTCAAATTTCTTGTTTTCATGTGTTATTTTCAAAATCTTCTTTCTGCTGTAGTTCTTGCAAGAACTCTCATGAGTAGTGTGAGGTTATTCTGAAACGGTTATTCATTCTAAATTGGCAGGTTAATTCTAGTTTCTGATTCTAAATTTGTTGTTCAAACAAATAGTAAAAAGTATGATGTTTTCTCTATTCAGGTCATTTTCTCAGACTTTTAAGTACTGCATATGGACAGCTTTGAGTTCAAGGCTGGGATTATTTATGGCATTCATTGGAGACTGAGAATATGTTCCGTTACCAAGTGTTGTACCCTTGGTCAGCACGCTGGAGCCATTCACTTTTCCTAATGATAAGTCAAGAAACCCATAGTAATCAGTAGAAGCCACATTGCCTGGGGTTAGGCAAGTTCATGTGTCTTTGTAAGCTTGGGGCTCTGATTACTGGGCGTGAGCTTCTGAAAATTTGAAATAAAAGATTTGGCAAAATAGATTGTATTTGCAAGAAATCTTCAAAGAAATGCAAGAGCTTATGACTGCCCCAAGATAGTAATTTGTTTTTAATCAAGGAAGCATATTAACCTGCATTTATGTGATTTAAAGATGTTGGTTGTCTGAGGAGTAGCCTGTACACTGAACTGTTTGGATGTATGTAGTTTACAACAGATTTTGTCCATTTCTCTGAATATAACATTAAACTGGGATCAGATCTGATGCTGCTAAAATCAGTGCTTTTATTAATGTGAAAAAGTCCATGATGATAAGACCTTGTAAGTTATTGCCAAGTCCAAACACTGAATATTCTAGGAAAGAAAATCAAGGGAATGTAGAAAGGAACTCCTCTGACTCAAAACCAGCACCAAGCTCTATCCTGGACAGGCGTCTGACAGCACTTTTAAAGCGATGAAAAGCTCTGCCTGTTCAAAATGTTGATCATGTTCAGTGTGCTCTGCAGAGCAGTGCCATGTCCTACTTGCCGTGGTCTTGATGCTGAAGGCAGGTCTGAATGGGGAGGCTCTGCCCCTCGAGGGCCTCCTGTCAGACATGCAGGGCTCCGTGGAACTGTGGGGATCCATCACAAAATTTGTTGTCAAGGTGAACGTGTAGGAATTGGGCCCGCATGAGTAGTGATAGAAGTTGGGGGAGGTGGGAGACAGAAAAAGCAAACTGCTAAACTGAGATTCCCACACTGTAAAGAGAGATGTGTGTTGAAGTCAGTGAGCCTTAAAATGATAGACTTTTTTTTTAATTGCGATTTTTAAGTTATTCCTATTTTGGAGCAAGATTGGTCCTTAAGGTGTCTAACTGACGTATTTCTGTAAGGATGATTTAGATCACAGGGTAAAATTCCAAGTGAAAGACCATTCAAACTCACACAGTTTTGACTAGATCTTATTTCAGAATGATAGAGGGGCTTTTTTTGCGTTGTGATGTATTTCGTAAGGATCAAATTAAGTTCAGCATATTCTGGGTTATCTTGATCAGTCTTAGTTTGTAAATAGCTTCAAGTATTTTTAGGATAATGTTGATAGATTATCCCTGGGATCTAACATTAATTAGAAGGAGACTTAGTTAAAGAAAAGTGATGTCCTTTTGTTTTGTTCCATTTTTATGCTTGTGTATTCAGTCACTAGAAAGTATTTACCTTGCTGACACTAGGTTTTTGTTGGTTTTCATATATGTTAAAAATTAATCAAACTGTTAAACACCTGCATTGATCGCTGAGGTACCTTTTTCAATGTTAAGGGCAACAATGAAACTTAAATGCAGTTCAGGTGGGTCCTTTAACTGCTAGAATTTTATGATCTGTATTCCATTCAAGCTGGGTGAGATCATGTCAGTTCACTGCTTGTAGCTCAGTTCTGGGCATAGGGAGTTCCTTTTCCCTGCAATTTCAGTGGGTTTTGTCAGCTTGGAAGCTGGGGATTGGAGAGGAATGGTGAGACCTCAGTGCCCAGATGTGCCACAGAAACAGTATTTTCTTTTTAGCTCCCTAGGTGAGAAAACACACCCTCTCATATGTACGAACTGTTTTGATAAATCATGTTTCCTGCACATGTGCCACTTGGCTTAAATTTGACAATGCAGTGTATTCTGGTTTTGGTAATGCTTCTAACAAAACACAAGCTTGGCCACAGTACCTATAAATCAATACTTCAATATGTTTTTTTTTCAGCACATAGAGCTCTGGAATTTTTCATGAAGCATGAAGGGAATGTTAATTATAGACAGGTAAGAAGCATAGCATTGCTTAATTTTGTACACCTTTCTCCTGAGTGTTTTTCTGTCTGTCTTCTTGCCTTTCTTTTCTTTATTATTTATTCTCAGTAAAGTGTGTGTAAATATTGTGCCTAGGCTGTATTTTTAACTTTTTTTGTTGAAAAACATTTGACTCATGAATACTGTTGCAAATACGTAGTAATTATAATAGGGCGTCTCTACTGTGTGTGTTTTCTTACATTTTTTTCCCATCATCTTAAACTATATCCTCTGTGGGTAGTTGTATTAGAAGAATCAGTAGAGAACTTTTGGAAAGGAGGTTTAATAAACATAAGTACAGCAAAATGTCAGCAATATTTTGAATTTAGTCCATGACATATATCATTTCTGATTGGTGTAAATGGCTTTTTCTTTCGTGGACTGTATCCAGCAGAGCACTGTAAGCATGTGGACAGTTTTCATGAACACGTGGACAAAACACATATATTTTTATAACATTTTTAATACCCTTTAGCAAAATCTAAATACGAACATTTTATATAATTTGGTCTTTTATCAGAGTAGATCACTCAACAGAAGGATTCACATTTTCCCTCGTAGACAGCTATTACTGTGCTTCAGAGAATATAAGACAGCAGGCAAGCTTTTGTGTCTATCCAAGAAGGTGACTTTACCAGCACCTGACTTAAATCATACAAATACCTTTTAAATTACACTATATACTGATTAGTTTATTTTGCTTACAAGTAATTTGGCAAGAGGGGGAGTGGGGTGGGATGATGGCGGATGATGATGACAGCATTGAAATAACATGGTTTACTAAAATAGTTTTATCTTGCCGGATACTTAAAATTTATCTTTGATATTGGCAGTGTGGTTTTGTGATGTGCAGTTGCATTCTGATCCCTGTTTTCGCCATCCTTTAGTTATTACTAAACCACCAAGATGCATATCAGGCTGGGAGCACTTATCCTGATGCCTTTTATCCCTCAATCTGCAAAAGTGGTAAGAAATGCCCTGTAAGTCCAAAATTGTAAGAACTGTAATTTTTATGTGAAAATCCTACGGAATTTAGTAAGGTTGAAAATAGTTATGTTGAAAGAAACGAAGTACAGCCAAAAACACGTTCCTAAAAAAAAAAAAACACCATTTTTTTTTGAGCCTTTTTGTAGAACTGTATAAGAAAAGAATCATAGAATAGTTTGGGTTGGAAGGATCTCACAAAGGTGATCTAGTCTAACGCTCCTGTAGTGAGCAGGGACGTCTTCAACCAGATCAGGTTGGTCAGAGCCCCATCCAGCCTGGCCTTGAGTGATTCCGGAGATGGGGCATCTGCCACCTCTGGGCAACCTGTTCCAGTGTATCACCACCCTCATGGTAAAAAATTTCTTCCTTATATCTAGCCTAAATCTACCCTTTGTTAGTTTTATACTGCCCTATCACAACAGAACTTGCTAAAAGTCTGTCCCCATCTTTCTTATAAGCCTCCTTCAAGTACTGAAAGGCTGTAGTAAGGTCTCACTTCTCTTCTTCAGGCTGAACAACCCCAGCACCCTCAGCCTTTCTTCACAAAGAGAGATGTTCCATCTATCTGATCGTTTTTGTGGCTTGCCCCTGGACCTGCTCCAACAGGTCCATGTTTTTCCTATGCTGAGGACTCCAGAGCTGGATGCAGTACTCCAAGTGAGATCTCACCAGGGTAGAGTTAGAGGGCCAGAATCACCTCCCTCGACTTGATAGCCACGTTTCTTTTGATGCAGCCAAGGATATGGTTGGCATTCTGGGCTGTGGACACGCATTGCCGGCTCACTCCAGCTTTTCATTTCACCAGGACCCCCAAGTTCTTCTTGGCAGGGCTGCTCTCAATCCATTCTCTGCCCAGCCTGTATTGATACCAGGTGTTGCCCCGACCTGTGTGCAGTTCACATGGGCCCACTTCTCAATCTTTTCCAGGCCCATCTGGATTGCATCCCATCCTTCAATTGTGTCAACCACACCACTCAACTTGGTGTCATTGGCAAACTTCCTGAGGGTGCATTTGATCCTACTATGTCATTGATGACAATATTAAACTGCTCTTGTCCCAGTACAAACCCCTGAGAGATACCACTTGTCACCAGTCTCCATCTGGACATCAAGCCATTGACCACCGCCCTTTGGTAGTGACCATCCAACCAATTCCCGATCCACTGAACAGTTCACTCATCAGATCCAATTTAGAGGGAAGGCTGATGTGCGGGACTATGTCAAAGGCCTTACAGAAGTCCAGACAGATGACATTTGTAGCTCTTCCCTTGTCCACTGGTGTAGTTGCTCCATCATAGAAGGTCACTATGTTGGTCAGGTAGGATTTGCCTTTGGTGAAGCCATGTTGGCTGTCTCAGATCACTTCCCTGTCCTCCGTATGCCTTAACCTAGCTGCTGGGAGGGTCTGTTCCATGATTTTCCAAGACACAGAGGTGAGGTTGACAGGTTGGTAGTTCCTAGAGTCCTCCTTTCTACCCTTCTTGAAAATATGTGCAATGTTTCCCTTTTTCCAGTCACCAAGGACTTCACCTGACTCCCTTAACTTTTCAGGTGTGGAGAGTGGCTTGGCAGCTACATCATCCAATTCCCTCAGGACTCTGGGATGCATCTCATCAAGTCCTGTAGACCTAGGTATATTCAGATTCCTTAGGTGGTCGCTAACCTGATCTTCTCTTACAGTAGAAGGGACTTTGTTTCCCCAGTTCCTGCCTTATTGTCCATTTGAAAATGTTTTAAGCAAGTAACTTCTGGGTAAATGTAACTGTTTAATATGTAGAGCAATTTCGTAGAAGGATGCTGTTTGACTAAATTAGGTGAGATGACTGAGTGCTCTTGGGGAGAAACTGAAAGGGCAAAATGATAATGTTTCCAAGTCTTCTGTGGAGTTTAGAATTATTTTCTGTATTACAAGGAATTAGTATCTGTCAGATCAGCCACAAAGATGAAAGGAGAATATAAAAAGCTTATAAGAATAAAATAGTGTATGACTTGCTGGTGTGTGTGTAGGAGAAGTGGAACATCCCAGTTTAAACCATCTCTTTTTTTTTTCCAGCCTGCTCTCTTTTGCGTTTTCCTGTTTGAAATTAATCTCAGCTTTAGTTTTGGTGCTTGCAGATGTAAACAGTGCAGTACAAAATTAGAATCCTGTTGCAGTGGCTGTAAAGAGTATTTCTTGACTTGCAGCTGTTTTTTCTGCTTTTGTAGGTCAGTTACTGATCATAATCAGCTTCTGCAACGCTGGATCTATGAAACAGCCAGAGGGGTTTTACTCCAGGATATTTGCTACTAAAGTGCTGTATCTGGATAGTGAGCAATAATCAAATGGGATGAAGCCTGTTCTCCAACAACAAGCTATTAGAATGTTTGGGCAGATACCAGAGACAAGGCAGTGATACGTAGCTTGGATGAGGATATCCAGACGATTGATTGCTGAGATCTTACTCAAAGTCTGAAGTGTGAGAGGTGGTTTATTTTACTAAGTCATGCAAATTCAGACCCATTAAATTCAAAGTGGTTTTAGGATCTTTGTCTGATTTGCCTCACCTTTTACATCTTCTTCAGCTGAGTACCACTGCCTCCACTTACGTCAGTATTTGTTTTTCCTGCTTCAAACTGCAAAATCCTTATTTTTCTGGAGTATTTGCCCATTTTTTTTCTGATTCCCTGCTCTACTTAGAGTCTTAAATAACACAGTGGCAGCTAGACCTCTCAATACTTCTCAGTCATAGGTTTTTTTGATGCTGACTGTTGTTTAGACCAGGTACAGGCTGCTTGGTTTATATCCCGATGAGCAGGTTGCCCCGTCCAGGTTGCCTGCATGGGGATCTTCTCTATTGTTTTGTTGTGGTGCACATCCAGACTGCCACTCTGCTCTGGCATTTAATACTGGTTTTGTCACTGTTTCTGGTCTTCTATCTGGCTCTGCCAACATCTTGTCCCAAACTTTGATCTCACTTACCTTGTTTTGCCTTGGTTTTTAGGACTGATGTTCTCCTGGAATTGCTTCAGTTGAACCTGAAGAAATCTGAACTATTTTGACTTCTGCCTTATGC
Organism: Tapera naevia; assembly: GCA_033556795.1. Taxonomy (NCBI): domain Eukaryota; kingdom Metazoa; phylum Chordata; class Aves; order Cuculiformes; family Neomorphidae; genus Tapera; species Tapera naevia. The sequence continues at coordinate 837,160 of JAUMJJ010000086.1, forward strand.
TAGACAGGCCAGTGATCAGAACCTCTCTATCTGCAGCCTCCAGCCCACATTCCTTCACCGAAGCTGGGGTCCGTCTTGCCTTGTTTTATGCTTGGGCCACTTAGTCGCCTTAGTCAGTGTGGAAGAAATAGATACCTCTACAGATCTGAGCTGTTGTAACATCCAGACTGTCTTTCAAGACAGGAGACAAACTTAGATGTAGAAGTCCACTCAGTGAACTTTTCACTTTGGTCTAGCCTTATGTTACCTAGTTCAGCTGCACTGTAAAATGTCAAGAGGCCAAGTGGTGCCTTAATCACCCGAAAGTCTTCTCTTTTTTGGCATTCAGTATACCTTAATTTTCTACAGTTTCCGAGTTCTGTCTGAACAAACACGTACTGTGCCTCCAAGTGTATTGATGGTCCAAATAATCTGTCCCCTGACTACTTTCTTCCTCCTTAGAGAACTTAGTATTTTGCTGTTTAGTTTTATCACATCATCATCACTTTGTCTTCAGCTTGATGTAGGTATCCAGAATTTTTCAGAATCACTTTTGATCCTACATAGTGTCTTCTCATAAAATATGAGATCTAAGTGACAGCAAGAATTGATTCTTCAAAATAAAACCTGTTTTTCCTGCTTTCCTCTGCCCTTCTGCTCTTGCACTGACTGTATCTTGGCAGGTTTGCCATTCTGTTGAAAATTGTGATGATAATGAGGACGATGATGACATATCCTTCCTCCATCCTCTGGAAACTGATACCTTCTCCAAAGCATGACGTTTTGAGTTGGTTGCCATTTCCATCAGCTTTTCTGCCATACAGTTTGATGCATTCATTTAGTCAACAGCTTGTCAGGCCTTTTTATCCTCTCTCCTTAAGAAGCAGTTTTTCGTTGCACTGTACCTACTCACAGAGAAAGAGATCAGGCACAAAATTTGCAGACGCTTTGAATTGTAATTGTAGAAAGAAAATCTAGTATCTATCCTGACAGTATAAATCATAAAAAACCACAGAATCATAGAATGATAGGGGCTGGAAGGGACCTCTGGAGATCATACAGTCCAACTGCCCCTGCTAAAGCAGGTTCACCTAGAGCAGGTTGCACAGGAGTGCATCCAGAGAAGGAGACTCCACAACCTCCCTGGGCAGCTGGTCCCAGTGATTCATCACTCTCAAAGTAAAAAAGTTTTCCTTGTGTTCAGAAATCTCAAATACATCTCATTTGACTCATCTCACATAAGCAGATGCAAAATGTAGCATCTGTACGATATGAAATTGAACAAAAGTCTATGTTTTTAAAAATAGATCAAATACTGATATAACTTTATTGCAATAGGAATATTCCATGATGTGTCTGAAGACACTCACTGGTCACCATTTCTCAATGCAAGTATTCACTACATCAGGAGGAAATACCCTCAGCCTTGGGAAGAGGTAAGAAAATTGCATTAGCTTTCGACATTGCTTTTTGCCATATTTTCTTCACCTTCACTTGTTGCAATTTCATCCTTTGGGAAATGTGAAAAAAAAGCACATGTTCTTAAATTAAAGTCTCTGCTGGTACAGGAAAATTTGAAATCCTGTTTTCATTATTACTAGACAAAAAAAAGCTGTATTTTCCATATAAAGTCTATCAGTTACCTCCAATGTGATCTGGTTATTATATATTTCTTAGGTCCCAACCTTCAGATATGATTGGTAGTCTTGTATTATTGTCAGATCTGGCTGTGTGTTTACCACTTGAAAATCAGGCACCTTTTAGAATTTTCACATGTGAAATATTGGGCTTAGTTCTGATTTGCTCATGTTTATGGTATATGAGCTACATGGGAGGAGAGGAAAACAAATTGTCAAAGTGAGAATGATTTTAAAGGTATTATTGTTTTCTTTTCCTTACTGGAGACTTTCCCCTTCTCTGCTCAGGATTAGTACAGGTGCAGCAGCATTTGAGAGCACACACTCTTTAAAACCTAAACAAGTCTGCCTGGCCAAAAAGTTGACTGGCCATTGATGATACTGATCTTGTGAACTGTTAACCCTCAGGAAGTACAAATTCATCAGAAGTGAAGATTCAATTACATACTTTTAAAAGACCTTTGGTACTTCAATGATTCAATGTAGAGAAGTCTTTTCTAGAGAAATGAAATTTCTGTTGCTGTTAAAGTTACTCCAAATAACTTTTCTGTCTGTAGGAATGAGTCATTTCACAGCTGGGCTTTAATTAGGTATTTTTACAGTGAACAGCACTAGCATAGGAATGTCTTTCTCTCCTCTCTGTGTCTGCACAAAATCCATGGTGGCAAAGGGGTTCACTCCTTCAGAGAGGAAGTTTTTGTCCCCGGTCCAGAAAAACACTTTAGTACACATCCAACTTGAAGTACAGAAGTTGTCCTGACATCAACCCTGTAATTTTATGTCCTTGGGCTGTATGAAGAGCTTAAAGCTTCTCAAGTCACAAAAAGCGACTCTAGCATCAAAGAATGAACGGTCAACCCTTTGTCATGCTAAGTTCTTGTGTAATGCACTAACATAAAATGCTTGCCTCTTTTTAGAGACAGGAGTATGATTGCTGACATTACAAGTGGTTTGTTTTTTGTATAGGCTACAGAGAAGTTGGTGGCTTTCCTCTTTGGAATTGCCTCACATATGGTGGCAGATGTTAGCTGGCATAGCCTGGGCATTGACCAAGGATTTCTAAAGGCCATGGGAGAGGTAAGTCTATATTATTCTATTTTTAATATAATTTAATTTATTGAAATTGATAGCTTAGCTTTGGACCCAAGCAGGGAAGGAAGAGAAAAGCTGGAGCCGTGTTTCAGGAAGATTTTCAGAGAGACTTAGTGTCACAAACCGCGTAAGAATTAAATTGGTCAGATTTGGGACCCGTAAACTTCAGGGCTGCTTCGACAGTTTGTTTCTGCTCGTAAGTATGGAAAGCAGAGTAAAACAAACAGACCGTTCTCTTTTTTTTTTGTTTTTTTTTTCTTTCTCCAGATTGATTTTCATGGTTCATACTCAGAAGCTCATGGTGTTGGTGATTTTGGTAATGTTTCTGTTTGCTGATCATAGATCCTTCTATTGGAATAACTACTTCTCTCAAAACCACAGTGGGTGATTCTGGCTCTTATCCTGTGCAATGCAGGAGCTAAGAATGTGTCATGGATGTTGCATTATCACTCTTTCCCATAGCTTCCAAAGCCTTACTAACTTTGTCCTCATGCTCCATGTTTCAGGAGATGTAATAGAACATATGGGCTCTTGTATTAAAGCCAAAATACAGGCTGAGGGATGCTAAAGTTCAAAGGAGTCACTACAGAGGTTTAAAATTTTACATTATTCTTATTCTCTGGAAGTATAAAATATGCAGCACAGTTTCAGGTGAAATATTTACGTATTCTAGATGTAAAGCTGGAGGATCTATCTATACATTATTGCTTCATCCATGCTCTTGCCTGATAAATACTTCATGGTTGGGTTTGTTGGGCTTTGTGTTTTTTGGGTTTTTTTTTTCATTCTTCAATCTGCAGGGGGAGATGTACTGAGTCAATTTGAGCTGGACTTCAGTTATCTGGCATCAAATTGGTAAGCTAATAGGGTTACCTTCTTTGAATAATTATTTCTGCTTACTCTGTGTACTCACTGTGTTTTAACAAAATGTTGCCCTTATTTATTTTTCTTTCCAAATAAACCCTTGTGGCTACTGTAATTTTTCTGATTGTGCTATTTATTATATGCATATCTACTGTTCCCTAACATGAAAAACTGGAAGGGCAGAAGAAAAGAGTTTTATATATAGGAACATAGGAACACAGCAAGAAAGATTTAGTTATTTATCACTGAAGGGAATTACAAGTCATTATATATAAAATAATCAGTGAGTAAGATTTGCAGGAATGTCCTAGCAGCTAGTTAAATAACTCAGTTACGTAAATCTCACTTAGATGTCCATTTAAATTTTTGGAAGTTGAGGATGTAGACTGTTACAGATGTTGTGGAATTCAGGTAGGTTTGAAAAGCATTAAAAGAAGCAGGAATTTTAGATATGCACAATATTTTTCTCAGTTTTTAACTGAAAATAAAAAAAAACAAGCCTCACATGCTTTTTATCTGTTGATAAAGTAAGCCATTTCAGTTGTTTTGTTTAAGTAGGGTATAGTTCATTTATAAGTAGAAGGCACAGTTCATATTAATGAAACTCTGGCAGAGTTGTGGGAAACGTCTATTTGGCTAGAAGTAAGTTTGGTACAGCAGAGAGTTGGAGGACAACTTCCAGGTTTATGCAATCTTGATTGCCAAGCCAGGCAACCAATGTAAGGAGTGTGGAAGCTCTACCAGCAGTAGATGTAGGGGAATGGTTCTACAGGTTTTTAAGTTTCAACCTAAACAGGAGGAGAGTGTTGTGCAGAGACTTGCAGCACTTGCAGTCCTGTTCTTTCTGGCATTTGTATGTCTTCATAACCTTCTATAGTGTTTTGAAATTCAGAATTTTTTAAAGTAGGCCATTGTTATTACAGAAACTGTAATCTTTTACGAGGTGATGTGAAAAAAATCTTCTTAGAATACCTTCATCTTGTTTCTAGGTATGTACCTGTCAAAGACCTAGCAGCTATCTATAAGGAATTTTATGGAAGAGAGATCATAACTGAAAGCACAATTACTGACTGCACTTACCTGCTGTTTCTTGAACTGTAAGTTGAATAGCTTTGTCTAGGTTTTTCAAGTAGGAAAATGACTATAATCCTGTTTGAAATGCTAGCTCAGAAATTTGTGCATTGAGGCCAGCAATACAGACTCCCTACTAGACGCCAAAATCATAAAACATCTGAATTATTTCAATGATGAGAATACAAATTTATACTATTTATTGGCTGTTAAATTCATTATTACATCACGGATTCAGCTTCTTAGCTATTTAGGACATTTATGCATTTAACATATCTATAACTGTGCCTTCAACTACCTGTGCATTGTGGCTTGTTAGGGATATAATTTTTGTGTATTGAAAGAGTTGTGTGCATACTTAAATAGATGGCTTACCTACAGTTGATATAGATCCTTTCAAGCCCAAGAATAATTCAAAAGAGGCTTTTGGTATCTGGCAGTGTCTGCTTTTGAATATCCTAAGCAGCCCAGCTGTATCCTTTATTTCAGTTAATTACCAGTAGTCATGCAGCTTCTACCAACACTGAATCCCTCCACATTAAGGGCAGCAATAAAATTAAGATTGTTACTTCTCGCTTTACAGCTTTTAAAAATATTTTAACATCTGACAAGGAAATGTAGAGACTTGTGTAGTATTTACCATTACAGAAGCATCGAAAGACTGTTTAAATAATTAAATATTATTAAATGAAACAAATTTATTTCTGAAAATTATTTTTTTTCAGGCACGGGGAAAGACTTGCAGTTGCAAAGGTTGGCTTTCTGTTTTCTTTGTGCAAATGAACATACAATATGAAGACAATGACATCTTACTAAGTATGCTGCTTGTCTCAGCTTTTTCCAACATACGCTAGTAAATCTCCATTCCTGGTGGAGAAGTTCCATGAGTATTTCCTCGGAGGAGTGGATGACATGGCGTTCTGGACAAACAATATTTTTGAGCTGACAAGCCGTATGCTAGAGAATGGAACCAGGTATAGTGCTGTTTCCTGCAATATGAAAAGCAGTATTTGTTCTTCTGAAGGCAGGTCCTTTCCTAGATGATGTGCTGAGCTTTAAATCCACGCTTGGGCAAAGGGATTTCTCTGGCTGTATTTTTACCTGGCTGCACATTTGCTACATATTCACACTCTTTTCCCCAGCTGATGTTCAAAAGGGAAAATTTGGGGAATTCTTGAAGACGTACTCAAGGGCTTGTTGAAATGTTGCAGAGCCATGCTGTGGCATTCCGTCTGGCCTGGCAATCTGAGCTGTGGCTGCACCTTCTGACTGCTGTCATCAGCTGGCAAAGGTGCCCCTTCCTAGGGGAGGGCAAATACTGCCTTCAGACACTGAAGGCAGATAGGATTAGAAAGGGTAAGAGCATTGGAAGACCAGGCTTCTACTCAGAATAACGTATTTTTGTGGAAGTTGTGGTCCTGTACTGCTTTGGTATAAGTGTAACCTTACTGTAAATAACATCGTAAGACCAACAGTAGCAATTAATTAACTGATTTATAGGGAAGATATCACCACAGCCATTTTGGGAAATTGTTTGAAATACAATATGGCATAACCTGTTGTGGAGTTTGTTCCAGAGTAGAGCTTTCATTAACGGTCTTTAGATTAATACAACTAGTAGGACATGCTATATTAAGTTTCCTTTAAGAGTTTTATATAAAGACATGTGAAATTCATCTAGAACTTTATCAAGGTCATTAAAATACATATCAAAGAGTTTTATCATGCTTATAATCATGCTCCAATTTTGAATAAGGAGGTTTTCTTGAGTAAACCTATGACTTCTAGCAGGCAAATCAGTAAGGTTAAAAAGTTTTATTTTTAGTTTCAATTCCATTGCCAGGAAAATAATTAAAATGCCTCTGGATATTTCTTTAGTGGCTGCTTCCTGCCTGAGAACCCTCTGTTTATAAACTGCACAAGGGAGCAGGACAGCTACATGTAAGTATAGCTCTGAAGGTTCAAAGATTTACTGACAAAAAAGAGAGTCTTTCACTAATATGGACAGTGAGCTATTGAAAACTAGAAATCTTTTGACTTACCTGTTTATGTATGAATTTGAGGTTCTCTTAATGTGAATAAATAAGCTTTGTATAGGGGAACTGTGCAGAACTCAGGAGACACTTTTACCTTCCAGCCTAAGGACAAGAATATTTACATAGCACTTGAAATGTTGTCTTCACACTTATTTGGTTGTTGCTCTTTGTTCTGCTAATCGTGAAACTACTGACTCACATTTACCATAGCTAAACCCTCTCCTTGCTGTTCAGAGCACAAGTGTGTGTATTCCTCTAGCAAACCTCTCAAGAGAGATCAGCTTAATTGGTATCTCTTGAGAACTCTGTTTATGCATGGGAGAAATGGCCACCTGATTGTATGCAATGTTTGCTTCTCCCAACTTTATCACAAAATACTCATCATTATTCAGTGATAGCAATTATTATTACTACTTTGTTTTAGCCGCAACAAGCAGTCAAAACATGAACGTCACAAGAATACAACTTCTTTGCTTACAAAAACACTTGAAAAGAATATAAATTATACAGAGAGAGGAGTTCACTTCAACATACAATCTTGGGCAACAGTAAGTGAGAAGTGACAGATGTGTCAGGTAAAATTAAGCTTTGTATAAAATAGCTTTAATTTCTGTCTGAAATGCTGGGTGATGGAGCAGGGTCTCTGGATGTTAACAGTAGCCTCTGACTTCACTTCATGGAGATTCCAGCATTATTGTTAATCTATGTATTTATGGGTACATGATAATTATTCAATTTTTATGCTTTCCTCATTGTATAATAAAATTAGAACACATTTGTCAAAAATGACAAAATATATCTTTAGTATTTACAATTTAGCATTTGCATTTTATAGAATTGTGTGACCACTTTTGAGAGTAAAGAAGTCCCAACAAAGCACAGCAGTGAACAAAGAGCAGTGCTCCATTGCAGGGGTTTCAGACTCATGGCTCCCGCTGTTCTCCTGCCCCTGCAGCTTAATGCGCATCACACACTGCACACGTGACCAGCACTGGCAGGAGCACCGGGACAAGGAGCTCAGCACTGCCGTCGGGTACAAACAAGGTGCCAGGATGGATAAAACAAGGTGGAGGGGTGGATTCGGCCCACGGGCTGTGAGCATACAGATTTTTGTCTCTTTCTAAATTGGTGCATATGATCCGAGTCAGAGTCCACTTATATCAATATGGTTATTTCCACTGTTGGTGACTTGGGTTTTGAGGTACTCCATAATGTTCTAGAGTATCAACCTGTGTTTTTACCATTCTTGTGTTTCTTTGTTTTTATTTCAGAGTTCTCTCCACTTGATAAACCGTGCTTTTACAACCAGTGTCTGGAGAGCGTTAGCAACTGCACATCAGAAATCTTCTAAGCACATCTCGAAGCCAGCAGCTTCGTATTTTCTGACTTCACCCTATGCTAGACTTGGATGGTTGGTAATTATTTTCCTCCCACTTCCTTCTTACTTTTTGAAAATTTTGAGTACCCACTAAAAATTAATGTTTATCCTTTGGATTCTCTCCAGGTCAATTAATGGTAGAAATCTGGTTGAATGGCTTATATTGTCTTACTTTACTCTAGCCAAATTAGTAGTATTTAGTTTTTTTTCTCTTCACATTCCCTCTCTAAACTCCAACATGTTACTGAGCCCTGTGATCCTTCTGCTTATCAGCTGTTAAGTATATCCATCAATTAAATTTGAGAATCAGTTAAAAAGATACTTAATTTCATCTTTTGAGTTCTGTGTCATATCCAAGCAGTACTTTTTCATGCTTCTTGCTCTGATTGCTCACAGGTGCCTCATGTCAGTAAGTAAAAAGCAGTTCTTATGGATCTCAGGTATATTAGTAGAAGAGGAATCTTCAAGGTTCTTTTTTATTTAATTCAAGAAAACAAAAATGAAATATGAGAAGTGTTGTGTAGATTTTTAAAAAAATAGATGTGGAAAGACAGGTCTTGGTTTACCTGAAAGAAGTAAAGTATTTGTTTTCTGCCAATGTTGTGGTAGTCTTGAGGCTAATGCTGTGATTTTATTGACTCCTTTGCTGTACAGGGCAATGATCTCAGCTGACCTAAACCAGGATGGATATGAAGATCTGGTGGCTGGAGCACCAGGGTACAGCACCTTGGGCCATGTTCAGATAGGACGGGTGTATGTGGTCTATGGCAACCAGTCAGGTTTGCCACAAGAGGACATGGATCTGGATGGGAAAGCAGACCAAGTACTACAGGGTCATCAGGTGACGGGTCAAATCAGATATTCATCACTTAGGGTTTTTTTGTGGTAAAAATGTGGTAAATTTTGACTGAGTAACAGTGTCATTAATATGTATGAGGATTATTCCTGAAATACCCATCCTGGAATGTCATATGCTTTTCAAAAAAAGCAACTATTGCTTAAGTCACGGGAACATTTAAAGCAATGGTGATGTGTAGGTTCACTTTTGTTACTGTGCCAGATAGTGGGAATTAGAACATAATTTGCCCTTGAATAAAACTGAGGTAAGGGTCTGTAAGTCACGGTATAGATCATTCACATCCCTGTGTTTAAGATAATATTGTGATTTTTCCCTTCCTTTTTAATCTCAAATTATTAATTCAATATAAGTTTCAATTCCTTTGAAGCTACATTCTTTTGAAGATACATATCATCATTGCATTAATGATAACTGCTCACATTGTTTGTCTTTACTAAGAGTACACATTATTTTAAGAAAGAAAAGTACAATTTGACATGATAGTGACTGGCTTGTAACTGAGAAGCAGGATCAAATGATCTTTTTGAGTAATAAAGATGATCCTTTGTAGAAAATACCTTTATTCACAAAGAAAAGGATAGAGAGAGATGAGATACATTTCCTTTTAATCTATTTCTGTAGTTATAAACATTAACAGCTGCTGTCTTCTTACAGAGTGTTTTAGTGGTTCACAGCTATAATGCTGTTAACAGGAAAGATCATAAGCTTAGCAGCAGTGGTGTGCTACACTCAGAAGAGGAAACAGCAAAGCGGCACCATATTGTGTTCAGTTGTATTACATTTTAGCGTCTTCACATCCACAAAAGGACTCCCAAGTTCATGTATTAGTATGGCAGTTATTACTTTGGAAAAGAGTGATGTTAAGAAAATCTTAAGAATTATTTGGGTAGATTTTTGTTATCTCTATTTCCAGTTTTTGCTGTGATTGTAAATGTGCATTGGGTTTTACTGGTTTAGTCTTTAAAAGGTCTGTTATTTCCACTAGAGCAATCCCTTTTCTTTTAGCCTTCAGGAAGGTTTGGTTCTGCCTTGGCAGTCCTGGACTTCAATGAGGATGGAGTGCCAGATCTGGCAATTGGAGCACCTTCTGTGGGATCTCAGTTTCTTACGTACAAAGTAAGCCACACACATGGGTTTGGTTTTATTTTTTTGCTCTGAACAGGGCATTTTTATTGATACATATTTTTTTGAACAGTGAAATAAGAATTTCTGTTGTTGCTCAAGGCGATGTTGTAAATTAAACACAAAGTTTTATACCCTTCGGGAGTACTTTGACAAGAGCAATGATAGCTATCTGTATTTCTCTTTGGTGACCTTTTTGCACATTAGAAATCCAGATTGCAACTGATGTGCTGGAAAGATAAGGAGCCATACATGAAATATAAGCCTACCCTTTTTATTTATGAACAGAGTTTGGAATGGACCTCATGGGACCATGAGCCTTGTCATCTGCTGTCACAGGCCAACATATGATATATAAAATGTGATATGAACACAAACACACTTACTAAGCTAATCAAGTTACAGAGGCCTAGTGACTTGCAGATAAGCCCCTGTAACGGTACCTGAGTATTTTCAGCCCATGCAAAATGTTCTGGTTTAAACCACATCCATTAAGCTTAAAATTTCAGAATTTCAGATACCAACTGCTTATATAAGAATTTACATGCTTTTAAGTAGACCCACTAGCTTGGAACATTGCATGCATCTGTTGTGCCTGGCACTGTGTGCCATTGCGTTAAATAATAATTAACAAAATTTGAGCTACCTGAATGTGTGTATAATGAACGTAAATATACAGTACACTGCCCTTGCTCCTTACCCACAGTTTGATGAAAATGTACTTCTCTGTACTTCTCTACTTTGTTGCCTGGTTATAGCAGTATGCATTACAACATGAGTATTAGTAGGTTTGGGATCTAAAAGACAGGTTTGGAGTGAAAAATACAGTATTATGAGAAGGCTATGACAGGAAAATGGAGTTGTATAAATAGCCCTTGCAGAGCTGTTTTGCTCCTTGTGCTCTGGCTTCATTTCATACTTGGTGCTGACTTGCAGGTACTCTCACGCTGTGTTTGCTTTTCCCACTGTTTAGGGTGCTGTGTATGTCTATTTTGGCACTGAGGAAAGAGGTTTGCCATCTCAACCCAACATCACCATAACTTGTCAGGTACATTGATCAGGCTAGCATGGGGCTGTGCAAGCAGGAGGTGAGATAAAGGGGGAAGGGGCCTATGGGCTTAAAAAAGTGACGTTAAAATCAAACTTCTAGTTCCAAGGGAATTTGGACTGGTTGGGGTGGTGAAAGCAGATGCTTTGCATGGGTTGGTTGTGTATGGGAAAGACATTTGTAGTCCAGTGCAGGGGAGGCAGCAGGGTGAATAGGCAGCTGCATAGCTCTCAAAAAAAAAAAAAAACCCAAACCAAAACTCAAAGAAAACAAAACTGAAGTCAGAGAGTGGGAGGATAATTTGAGCAGAAACAAAGTTAGCTCTTTAGAAGTAAATTGCTCTGTTTTGTTGCAGAATTGGTGGTTTCAGTGCAATTTCAGACTTAAACTAACTGTTTATTTCAGTATACCTACTGTAATCTTGGTTGGTCCCTCCTGGCAGCTGATGTTGATGGGGATGGAAATGCTGATCTGGTTGTGGGCTCTCCATATGCACCTGGTGGTGGGCAGCAGAGAGGATTTGTGGTTGCATTTTACTCTTATTTCAACAGGAGTGACCAAGGTAATATTTATTGAGGAAATTAACCTTCCCATAGTTTAAGTAACTGTTTGTTTCTAATTAATCATAGGATAATTCAGGTTCAAGGGGATCTCAGGAGGTGTCTAGTCCAGCTTTCTGCTCAATAAGGGGACAGCTATGAAGTTAGACCAGATTGCTGAGGGCTTTATGCAATTGGGTCTTAAAATCATCCAGTGATGCAGACTGCACAGTCACTCTGGGCAGCTGTTCCAGTTATTGGCCATACTCATAGGGGAAAAAAGTATCTAGTTACAGCCAGTATGAATCTCTGTTATTTCAGCTGATGCTCACTGTCTATTGTCCTTCCACCATCCATAGCGAAGTCAGAGGCACAGAAGGCACTGAGTATCCCAGTACACTGGGAACAGCCTGGCTCTATCTCCTTGTTAACCATCCTCATAGATACTGACAGACTGCCATTAGGTCTCAAAAGCTACTATTCTCCAGGCTGAATAAGTCCTGCTCCCTCAGTCTCTGCTTGCAGAGTGCTCCAGCCCCCAACCATCTTGGTTTCCTCTATTACATTCGCTCGAGTTTATTAATATCTTTACTGTTTTGTGAGGTCCAAAACTGAAAAATGTTTTATAGATGGGGTCTAGGAGCAGTAAAGGGGGAAAAAAATCACTTCTCTCGGACTCTTTACAGTGCTCGTTATGTAACCTGGGATGCTGTTGGCTCTCTCTGCCATCCGATCCTCACGCTCAGCTCTTTACCCACCAGAATACCCATTACCTTTTCCACATGGCTGTTCCCCAGCCAGCCTGCCCCCAGCCTATATCACTGCAAGGGCATTTCCTTTCCTAGAGGCAGGGCTTTGCATTTGTTGTTGCTGAATTTTGTGAGGTTACTGTCAGCCCTTTCCTCCCACCTGTCTGGGTTCTATTGAATGGTAGCCCTGTCCTCAAGTGATAGCTCCCCTCAACTCTCCTGTCATCTGCCAACTTCATGAAAGGGCATGATGTTGCCTTCTGCAGATCATTTATAGAAGTGTTCAACAGGATGAGTCTAAAGATGGCACTCTGCTTGCCACAGGCATTCAGAGTGTAACCCACTAATTGCTGCCCTGTGAGTTTTTTCCACCCTTCCAGACTGCAGTGTCCAAGCTTTTACACAAGAACGTTGTGGGAGGCTGAGTTGAAAGCCTTGCTAAAGCAATGGAATTCAGCTGTGTATTGGTGATACCAGGGAGGACTCACTCATCTTCCTTGGAAATTTGCAAATGTACCTCAAAAGATGAATTTTTATGATTCTGTCGGCTCCTTCAAGTGACTAAAAAGGAATGCTACGCATGAATACAGCTAATGAGCACAGCTGATGAGGATTGTTGTGAATGAGAGTGGAAAGGCCACATATGGAGCTAAATAAAGTTAGTAGGGGTTGGGCAGGATACGTAGGTATTCAAAGCTTTGTTGGAATCATGTAATTGAGATTTCCAATGACGCTTGATTTGAATTAAAGCCAGAATTATTTGAAGCTCCCTCACCCATCACCCTTGAAGAATTACAAGTTCTGATAAAGGTTCACTGCTGTCCTATCCCTAAGAAGCAGTTACTAGTTTAGGGCAGGGATGACTGATAGCTTTCATGTACTTTGTGTAGGCTGTTGCAATGGTTTGTAAGCCAACTGTGCTGAATAAAGACTTTTAGCAGCTGGTACTGTTGAAACTGAGCAAGTGAATTTATCAATAAGTGGTGCTTTATTGTGGATGGTATAACTTGTTTTTATAGGGTGAATCAGTGGAGGGTTGCTAACAGAGTTTTCTATGCCATGGTACATCAAGATTTAATTCATATTTCCCTGGTCTGTCAGGACATCTCTCAGTAGAGGATGCCAACTGGATGGTGGAGGGGGAAGAAAACTATGCTTGGTTTGGATTTTCACTTGCCAGCTGCCAGCTGGAGAACGTGACGTTGCTGCTGATTGGTAGCCCTACGTGGAAAAGTTGTGCTGGGTGTGTTGCATATGACAACTTGTTCTCTCCACCATTCTACCCTGCTTCTACAATGGTTAAGATTTGTAAAAATGTAGACTTCTGGCTTTCCAGGAATTATACTCTTTGTCCTGCTTAGAATATTTTTATTAAATTCATATTTCTGTGCTTTCATCCTTCCTCATGAAGGAGAGAGCCGGTCTTTAGACCCTTTATAGAGAGGGCCTTTGTTATTTAGGGACACTTAAGAACTTGTTGGGTTTTCTTCAGAAGGGGGAGGGGGGTAAAAAAATGCTAAGAGGGAAGCATGCCTAAAATAATCCTATACATAGTGCTTAGTTTGAGATGATAGCATTTTTAAAAGCAAACTGAACACAAGTGTGTATTGAGTGATAAAGGACTGTTTAGGCAGACCAAGTCTGTGCCGTAAATGACTTGTGACTGGTTAGAACGGGCATAGGAATTACTAAAATAGATTTCTAGAATTTGGCAGTCACTGTTAGTTCAAATGAAAAGGGGAAGACATTTTAAGAGGAGGAATCCTAGCTGAATTTACAAAAATGTGTTGTTACACACAATTATATTTTGCATTATAATTCAAGCTGCAATCCCTCCACGTTGTATGTCACACCGAGTGTCGGGAAGGTGTATGGGTATAACCCACCAAGCACAAAGCACTGGTTTGCAGTAACTGGACACAAGGTAGGCCTCCTTCTATTGTATGGGACCTTAGGTATAATTTGAAATAAAAAGACGTTCTGTGGAAATGACATAGGTTTTTTAAAAAATCTAACAGGCGATGGGCAGAATGGGTTTGTCTCTGGCCAGTGGTGTGATGTCTGTGGCTGGGATGACAAGGACGGTTTTGGTGGTGGGCGCACCTACTGCAGGTATGTCCTTCTGAAAACTGGAAACTATTTTTTCTTTGGGACATTTGTTTTTATATGGCAGGAGGATAGATACAAAATTAAAAGTTAGAAAAGGGAGCTTTTAGTTGCCACGTTATTAAAAAAAATAGTAAATTTGCAATAATCACTGTACTCACCTACAAGTGCCTTACCTGTAGAGTCCTCTGGGCTGTGCCTCAACTTCAATGGGTTTTTTCCTTCCTTAAAATTAGTTTAGTAGCATTATTACTTTGCATTATTTACATAGCAGTGATTTGCTAATAGACTGCATATTTCTTGGAAATGAAGCAACAGAGTATTTTGTCCATTCTCTCGCAGTAGGCAGTAAGGAATTAGGAAAGTAAAAGTGTAGAACTCTGTCTTTAACCTGCATACATTTTTCACTTCCTACTATTGCTAAGAGATTGTTTCTATGCTAATCAGTGTTAACGCCATATGTTTTATCAGATTAATAAATGATCTAATTTTTGTCCATTTTATATAATGCCAGTATATTGCAAGTACTAAACCCAAGTTCCTAAGTCTGATGCTCAGCTTCTGTGACTTTTTTTTTTTTTTCAGATAGCCTGTCTCGGATTTCATTTATATCCCCAATACTGCACCAGGCTGGACTGGTTCTGGTGTACGATCTGACAGACAACAGCAAGCCTTCTTTGCTCAGCACATTCAGTGGGGACAGGAGGTTTTCTCGCTTTGGAGGAGATGTTCACTTAAGTGACCTGGATAATGATGGACTAGGTAAAGCTTGATGCCTCTAGATCAGAGGTAAAATGTTTTACTTTTGCCAACGGGAATACTGGTCACTAGCATATTCATACAAGTGCTACGTACAGTCTGCTTCCTTAATTGACTTGTACAGGTATTCCATTATGCCTTGTGGGGAGGCATCTCTAAAATTCCAAGCCCCTTATTCAGAAATTGAAACGTTTTATCTGTCACGGTTAATAGGAACTGTGCCATCTGGAGGTTATATAAATGCCAGCTCTCCCGTGCTTTGGTTTATCATTATTTCACTTCTGATGTGTTATGTCATCCTTGTAATATTTGCAGATGAAATGATTGTGACTTCCCCCCTGCGAACTAACCATATTACCACAATACTGTTTGGTGGGGCAGCTGGCCGTGTTTATGTTTTCAATGGAAAGCAGGCATCCTCAGGGAATGTGACAGGCCACTGCAAATCATGGATATCTCCCTGTCCTGAGGACTGGGTAAGAAAACATAAAAGTGCAATCAGAACATGAGGTCATAATGACAGCTAATTAATTATGTCCTGTGCAAATATCTTGTGCATTCTAACTTGGTATCAGAAAACAGAAGGTCATGTTTTTGAATCTGTGTGATTTCAATCCTCTCGTTTGTTCTTGAATTACTTTGTCGTTTAGGAGACAGCTTTATTACACTGGTCTTCTGCTCGCCTAGTGAGGCTCCCTCCACTGAGGTTTTATTTTCTTTCATTTTTTATTTTCTTCTTCAGGCACAGTACATACTGATTTCTCCAGAGGTAAGTAACCAGAAAACAAACCCCTGAGAGAAAGAAAGAAGTCTCACTTTAAAAAACTAACAGCATTATAATATGCCATGTTGTTTTACAGGAACTATCAAGATTTGGGAGTTCAGTTATCACTGTGAAATCTGAAAGAAAGGTGAGAAAAATTACTGTTGTTGGTTGCTTCATAACATCTTACTACCTCAGTTGCATGTAATAGCTAACACATCACATACGTATCTTACTCATTTGCAAGGAAGTCTTAAGTGCTTTACATAGTTAATTACGTTTTCATTTTAGTCACTCTGTGAACTGATAATTAAAACCATTTTACAGGTAGATAATCTATGGAGTTGTCAAAACTTTGGCACCTGACATCTGAATTGAAAGATGTAAACCAGCCTGAAATCTAAACTACTTAGGAGTTTGCTCAAAGCTTGCCTGGTAAATCAAGTGTAGGTGCCAGCTGGCTTTGCACTGTTCATGCCAACCTATATGGAAAGTGGATGCTCAGCTTTGGGGTAAACCAGGCACTGAACCACCCCTTTCATTTAGTATTTTAAGGCTTGCTGTCCTAGCTATCGCTTGCGGTGAATGCTGTTCATGCATCGTGTTTCCAAGCATAGAGAGGCCCAGTTCTCACCTGAAAGATTTGGGATGTGTTTGTATACTTGTTTCTCTTGTTTCCCTCAGATGCCCATTATTCTTATCAAAAATCAATCCCTGTGTTTGTAGGATGCGCTGAGGAACATTTTTTTTCAGCTTGAAGGTTATTTAGTGCTTGTTCAGCTAAGGGGAGTCCAATGTTCTGTTTAATCTGATGTAACCTGTGTAAGAATTGAGGTTCTCTCCATGTACCCAGAAAGCCTCAGTACTAGGCTAAGGACATGTGCAACTGGTCTTCAACAATATTTTACTTCTTGCTGTTAAAACATGCAATGGAGAAACACCTGGAAATGTAAATCCTTCTAAACTAAGGTATAATCCATCACCTGAAACAAAGGTATCACTAATGACTTCTGCATGAGTATGAGTGAAGTCACTCTCCATGCAGCTGTGTTCTGTGCCATAGCACCAATTCAGTCCACACTCCAGCTTCATCTGTATTAATCTTACCCGAGAAATAGTTACATTGGCAATAGGTGTATTTGACTGGTTCCAGCTTCTTCCAGTTACCCAAATAAAATAGTGTGCGTCCCACCTTGTTTTGTTAACGGCTACTTTGATGAGGTGGGTTGTGCTCTCATTTCTGTACAACACTAGTGACATGGATAAAATCTGGGTTCCACTAGGGAAGCTTAAGGCAATTGTACACCTGCAGTTGCATTTTGCTAACTTTTGTTCTGTGTCTCTGCAGAAAGAAGTTGTAGTGGCAGCAGAGAGAAGTTCGGCGAAAGCTCGACTTAGTGGAAGGCTTTTTGTCTACTCGCTTTAAAAGTTCCTGGTAGCCTTTAAGACCAAGGCACAGCTGGTCCTGTAGTGAAGAACCTCTATAGTATCTATGATACCTTCCCTAACCCATACAAACCAACAGACCACGTGACAGTAAACTTTTGATAGGTAGCCTTAAGGGAAGGAGGGAGGGAAGCTCACTGGTTTTAAGTCGAGGGGAATATGAACAAGAACAGTGGTTTGACTTACAAACCAACCCAAACTTATGTCAGTCAAGTAAAAGCACGAGTTAATTCTGTTCTGAGCAGCAGCATCACTTAACCTAGAACAAGCAAGCTGGTCTAAAAAAACCTTTAGAGGCTGAAATGAGCAGAAGGCTACATTTTGGTAGTAATATTTGGCTCTATAAGGAATGTTCAGTCAACACCTTTACTGGTCTGCCTGTCCCTAGCAAAGTCTTGAGGCCCACATTCAGGGTGTAGAACAGCTGGGATTTCCCAGGGTGAAAAGTGCAAGCAAGACTAGGAAATTCGGAAATGCTTTTGCTATCACACTCATTCTGACACCCTTTTGTGTTTTCATGTAAAAATTCCATTACCATGGTAATTTAGAATTGTTAACAGCTTTTACTGTTAACAGTATTGTCTTCAACTAATTAACACTAATTTTGTACGATGTAGTTTTAATGATGCAAATTATCTATTAAACAACTTGAGCAGCAAGATGTGATGCTATTATTAGCAATACCGGTCCTTAGACACATATGTATTTTCTCTTTCTTGCCTCCTTCACAAACATAAAGCATTATTTTTATTTTAAATAACACAAGCCAGTGGAATAGCACAGAATTCTAAAGGTCATACTCCTAACATGACACACCTCAACTTACCTTCTCAGGAATTCTCTCTCTCTGAGGTTGTTTTAAACAAAAAGCAAACTGAAAATTAGCTTAATGTATCCTGACATCTGTTTTGCAGACTTTTCTTGCCTGAACAGCAGAACACTTACCAAAAAAGTTTTAAATCTGAATGTTATGTAAGAAGTAACTGGATGGAACTGGGAACGCAGTATTTACCTTACAACTGTGGTATGAGGCAAAGTGAACAGTGTATTTATAAGGGCAGAATAAGAGTTTTTAAATTAAAATTGATGGAACCAGTATCTTCTACAGCAATTCCATTCTGAACATGCAGCCTCCGCTGCCTTTGGCATTTTCTGAGTTATCTCAGAGTAACTTTACTGCACAAGAATGGATTTTGAATACCTGAATTGTAAGAAACTCACTAAACATTTGTGTATGTAGAAAGAAAAGCAGTCTAAAATGTGGCTTTCTCTTAGTGCTTTTATTGTCCTTTAAGTCAGTTATGTACAGGAAATGGAGTCAATACAGTTCACAGAAGCCTCTGCGCAAAAGACAGAGCTCTGAAAGCTTATGCAAAAGCTTCAAGCACAGCTGCACCAACACATTTTAGTCCTGGCCTAATGCAACTACAACTTGGTTGAAAACATCAGCATCCATATCCCCTCACACACTGGGCACTCCTGGGGTTTGTCAGCCAAGGTCTGCGAGCCACTGTTTTTTCCACTGGATTGCTCAGTTCAGAGGTTTTTCCATCTCTACCTGCTAAGCAAAAAGGCTGCAAAAAAATCAGGTAAAAACCTCAAAAACATTGCAAACCCCACTAATTTTCTCACTGTCTCATGCCCTTTATATCTGTAGTTGTAGTCACATACAAAGCAAGAACAACTGTTTGACCAAACTAGAATCACAAGCCTGCATAATTATTATTTCTGTACCTTTCTATTACCATTTTTGACTTGTTAGTCCTGAGTAAAATTGTTCACAGCTAGAGTTCTTGTCTTTTTAACCCCTGCTAGTACAGTGCTTATCTGGTGGCACCTACAGAGCTACTTGGTGTATGTTGCAGAGGTTAAAAAAAACCACAAATAACTAGACAGTTTGTGACCCGATTTAGAAGGATTTCATGCTCCCTCTACAGACTGAGAGAAACCAGTGGAGAACTACGCCCTCAGAGTTCACAGTTAAGTCCTAATTAAAAACAGGAGTTTTTCTCCTTCCCTCAGTCCATCACAGGACACCAAGCCTCCACCCACCCTTTACTAACCCAGCTAGCTTTGGTGCTGGCTAATCCATGCTCTGCCTTGTCCTGGAGACAAAAGAGAGAAAGTAGAGCCCAGCTTAAGAAAAACCAACAACTGGTGTGTTGTTTTTTATCAGTGTTTGAACCAGTCCTTATGACAACATGAGGAGACCCTTAACTGTGGCTGTATCGCTGCATGTTGAAATAGTGGCAGATGGCAGTTATCAATAGGCCTGCTGTTCTGCTTAAGTTTTGGGCCTAAGTTAATTGTTAAGCAATACCCAAGAAATTAGCCACATTTCAAAGCCCGTTATTGCTCACTTAAGGAAACAATAGTCTCTGGTTACTGCCAATTCAGAGGTGATGCCTCACTAAGATGCAGGAATGCTTTTCACCTCTGAAAATCTGTTCTCTGCAGTTAAATAGGGCCTTAAAAAAACATAAAAAGGCCCTTTTGGGGTGGATTTTGATATTTCAAGTCAGATTCCTAAATCTGCAGCTCCGAATCAGAATTGCTGATAAAAGCTGACCGTTGTCATCCTTTATGCTGAAAATACTGTTCTCTTTAAGAAAGGCCCTTGTGTGAAAAAGTATTTGACAGAAACACTTGAAATGAGAATGCCCCAGAAATAAGCACATGTATGTGATACAGAAAACTAACAGAACATACGTGTAATGGAAATGAGACAACTGGAAAGCCTGTTGTCCCCGTTTTCCCTTGTGCTTGTCTTGTGTGTGAGCACTGAAATCTCACTATGGGTCTTCCGGCACAAAATACATATTCAATTAGCAAGTTTAGAAAATCTTGTAGTTTTCAGTAAGGAAGAACAAACGCAAGGGAAGTGTTCTAAGTCCACTCTGTAACAGTAAGAGTCTCCTCATTCCTGCTGTTCCTATTGGCTTGTTAAGGTGCTTCTGCTCAGCCCAAATGTTTCTGCTTTAAGGTTGTTCTTTATCTCCACTCTTCCAGCTGCTGGTTGGGATTTTTTCAAAACTGCCGGAACCTAGGCAAGATACAAAATAGCTTGTGATTACATGAGAAGCTGCTCCATATGCAGCAGAAAGAAAGCTTCACAGAGGTGTGAATCCTGATTTTTCTCCTTTTATTTTCAGAACACTGTCTCTGGTTTCTCCCTCCCTAACACCTTTTGGTACAGTTCTCCAAGCCAAAGTTGGTATGAGCAACACTTGAGGATAATCCAGTTACCTGTAGTCACATTCAACAATCCACAATGAACTACTTCCATCTGCCTCTTACTGACGAGCGGAAGGAAGACAGCAAGTTTATCTGGGGCTCCCTTTCTTTTGCCACTTGTAGCAACTTAACTTTTGCATCCACTGATACTTCTCCATTACAGATATTAGATTGCAGAATAGAGGGAGATAACACAGCTCCATAAGCTTTGGCAGGAAGGAGTAGTGAACAAAGAAAATGACCCATACAAAATCTTGCTAATCTGAAGACGGTCTGCTTGGAAGTCTTCATACAGTGTGGTAAAACAGGGCCCTACAATGCCATCAAGCATCAATGGCAAAGATGGTGGTGTGCATGGGAGGGACTATTACAAACTTCATATTTGGAGTTGGGTTATCACAACCATGGTGTCATTCTCCAGAGATGCTGCAGCTAGTGTCTGTCCTCATCATCGTTCTATCTTTACCTTCTCTTTTGTAAGACAGGCACCACGTATCCAGAGTTAGTCTGTTGGGTGACAAGAGCAGCATCCCCAATGTGTCTCGCTATGCGTAAGACCAGCAGCTGAGAAGGGAAATTAGGGCCGCTTCTATCATAATCCTCATCTTCCCTTGGGCTGCCAGGTGTAAGGAAATAGGGCGTGTCTCAAGGAACAGCCTGCAGCTTCTGGCAATGGTGAGCTGTGTATTACTGCTCAACGTACCTCTGCCAGTGCTGGGCTTCCCATCTCATTCAGTTCAGCTAAGGAGAACCTTCTTCCTTGTAAAGTCAAGGAGAAGACACTGAGCTGAATTCCCCCATGGCCTGTGGCCCACCCCTCTCCAACAGCTTCTTTCTGTCTTTAGAAATGGACCACACATGCAGAGCCTGAGGCAGAATCCTCAGCCAGCCATACGTACGTGAGGAGGCAGCGGAGGTTCTAGGTGCCGTCCAAGAAAGGAAAGGAGGCGCCGCCATATTAGACCACTTCCCAGAAACATAATCCCTGTCACCAGCCAAAATATTCTGGGGTCCTACCGACAGAACATCCTCATTAGTCACGCAACTCTGTCTTCAGAAAAGGGATTATCGGAAGATAAACTCTCATTCCCCACCATTGTTCTCCTCCTTTATGGGAGAGAAGTGGTAAACTGTACTACAAACAGCTAAGCTTTACTTTGTTTCAGAGCAAAGCATTTCATTTAGAAATCACCCTACTGTATTCCGTTCCTGCCTCATTCAGTTTTCATTCCTTCATCAGCAAGTTTGGATATTCAGCCTTTCTAATGAATAAATATGGAAAGGAAGAAGTGGTTTTCGTTTGTTTTTTTCTTTGGTGGTGGGTTTTTTTTTGTTGTTTTTTTGAGAAGATGTGCAATTTTAAATTTCTACCCCCAGACTGTACCCCCACTGGTCTGGGTATAACAGTGTAACTGACACTGAAGTATTTCCTCTGGCACCTGGAAGTGCCCTGGCTGCTTGCCAGATACCCTTCCATGCAGGAGACAAAGCTGGGCTTTTCAGAACAGATGGCCATAAAAGAAACCTCAGTATTGTCCCATAGTCTGTCCTGATTCAACCATAATTTTGTCTTCCCATTTCTCTTCCATGGACTTTACACAGACAAAAAAAGCCTGAAATACTGTGCAGTTTACGGTAAAGCAATTTGTTTACAGAACAGTTACTGCCCTAACACAGGAATCACTGGACTAAATTACGTTACTTCACACACCAATATAAATATGGAGCTTTACTGATGGAAAGAATGGAGTTGTTCTAAACTGAACAGAGCCCATGTTTTTTGTCACTGATAAAAGCAGCATTCATTACTTACCTCTTCAAGAGATGACTCCAAGTTCATACCAAATGCAACCCCTATGAGTCCAAAGAGAGAGAGAGAGAAAGTTCCCATAGTCAGCTGCAAGTTCAGTCTCATCATCACATTACGGTGGCTAAAGAAGGGAGAAACATCTGTGAGGGAAACTCAAAAACATTTGCTGCCCAAATTCTCAAATTCCACACGGCATGCACTAAAATCAAATAAGTGAAACAGAGGAAGTTGGGATGGAATTAGACAACCCAGTAAGAAAACTCAGGAAACAGCAGCATAATGAGCTGGTAATTTTGAAATTGCTGCAGCAAGATACCTCTGAGGCAGCAGGTTCTGCTAAATCATTAGCAGACTTCCCTGCATCACTCACTTCTTAGAGGCAAGTCCACAGAGTAATAGTGAATCTGAATGGAAATCTGTGTTCTCTCACCACTAACTGGATGGAATGTCTATGTTCATACTCACAACCAAAAAAAAAATTCACTGTTACCTTGCAAAGGAATATACTTATAAAGAAGAAGACTTGGTAAATGCTGCAGACTATAAACTTGAGCATGTTTTAGAGAATCCCATATTCAAGTCTTCCCCAAAAGGATTTTGTGGTTTCCCGACGCAGCATCCATCAATTGCTTCTACAGATAACTCCTCAGTAAAGATGAGAAAGAATATTAAACACTTACCTCAGAGACAGAGTGGCACGTGCTTGCATGTGCAAGCTAATTACTTTTCATTAAGATAGCTGAGTACTAGTGAAAGCTGGAGCACACAGAGAGAAAATACTCACTGCAAAGTTTTTCATTCCTGTATCACTCCAGAGTGATAATGCAACTTGTACTGAACATCTGAGTAGCCTGCCAGACTCTTACTTAAACAAGAGTTTCGGTTTTGCTGAATTAAGAGCAAACTTCCCTGAGTAGAATTTTATTTTGTGACTAAACTTGCAGACATTTCCTCTAGCAAACAGCTCCCCAGAAGGGTCTTGGGGAAGCTTGGTTTCCTCTGCTCGTATAAACTGATGCTTAGCTAAAGAGGACTTTACGTATTCTAATCAAGGTGTCTGGTTGCTTTGCTTTATCCAGTTCACTAATAAGCAATAAGTGCAACGCAGCTTCTGGTGCTGTGACTGCAAGTGCATTCAAACCCTCATGAGGACAGAATTCCCCAACTTCCCTTGTAGGCAGCGATTTAAGAAAGACTAGGCAGCATTAAATTCTGCTCAGCTTTTGACAATCCAACAGACAGAGTAACTGACCTGTCCAGGTTGATAAAGATTATGCTTTCCGAGTCGTCAATCAGTACTCTGAGTTCACGAGCTTCATTTGCAAGATCTTCTGCTTGTCTGTAATAGTTCTCCAGCAGCAGCTCCATTTCCTCTGCGTGGTCAATCCCAGATGTACTCTCTTCACTGTGAGCAACAATTTATTTTTTCCTGGTTAGCTACATGTTGTACAGAAGCGAATTACTGATGTGCGACAAGGCACACGAGTTGTGGGGAAAGGCCAACAAGAGCACTGACATTAGATCTCAAAATCCAATCTTTTAAGCGAAGAACTTCTATCATTACCAACAGCTTAAAACAAAAGGCATATTTTCCTACCTATCAGTTGGTCAGCAAAGGCAGTCAAATATTTTGAGCAGAGCAGTTACCACTTGATATGCTCAAGGCATGCACAACACCACAAATCTTACTTTTCCAGCTATTAAAAAGTTATAAAGTTACATAAATTCCGTATTACTATAGATGTTTATATTATTATTATAAAATATTGACAAAAATTTTGAAAGATGCTGAATTTCTTGGTGCCCTCAAGTGGTGGAAGCTTGTAATAGTGCAGTCAAAAACTCCCAAGAATAAAGCATAACCAAAAGTCAATGTAAAAACAACTACACAATGAAGGGTTGTGTTTTAGGTGCATATTAAAATAGTTTAATTGTAAGGTGTTTCAGTTATGCCTAGTAATTATTGCAAAATGTTTGGGGATCATGATCAGCCAAGGAGCAAGTGTCAAATGGTCGATGGTGCTCTCTTGAATGAAGTCTGTCCAAGAGAATTTCATCTTCGTTCATGGTCTGACTGCTGGCACAGCAGCCTTCTCTGAGCAGGTATGTTTCTGGCAGTGCACAGGTTTGTTCAGTGTAGATGAAAGCTGAGGCACCAAGATCTCCAAGGGCTTGGAAACTAGCAGCAAAGCTAGGAAGATCCTTCATCATTTTTGCTTAAGTGGTATGACTTCAGCTCTTTACGGAGACTAAACTTTTTATAGAAGTTCATCCTGGCATTGCTGAATGTTAAAGAAACCTCTCTAAAACGTTCTTAGAAGAAAATTAGTGATTTAACAATCAACCCACGTAGGCCCCCTGGGGACCTTTAACAGAGCCCCTAGTTTCTCTCTTATGGGGCAGAAACTTTTGAGTTAGCCAGGCTGATTTTAAAGCCCTTCAGACATTCAGGGGCTTACTGCATACAGATGTGAGGAGGTGTGGAAGCCTTAGAGCGCTATCTGCTGTATTACAGATTCAATTCGTGGTCCTATTTGATGAGTATCTCTACATTGGCTCCTCTGTGGATATACAAAGGGAAACAACAAGCATAAGGGCTTGAAAATAACTGTCATCTGACTTGCTTTCAGTTAGCCTCCATCTGTCTCATGAATCTTTGACAGTCAAAGATCCCTTCAAAGATTGGATGTCTGACTCATCTTGTCTTTCTGGGGCCAGCTCACCATTCCTGCTGCAAATGACCTCTGATAGCACCCGTATGCCTACCTGCGTTCTTCCACACCTCCTCAAACTTCTTGAGTTCATCAAGTATCACCTGCATCAATCCTGAGGCCAAGAGAGCTGTCCAAACACTGCCAGCCTGCCTGCAAATGTGCTGTCATGGCTAGTGTTTCCTAGTGTGCTTCGTAGCATGGCTCCAACACTCTTCACACAACTTCCTACCACCTCTCCCATTTATCTGCAATGGTGGTGTCTGAAAGAAGGGATAATTTCAGCTTTCTCCCAACATCAGAGCCTAAGGAGACCATGCTATTTTTCCTGGATGTTCCCTACACATTGTCAACCACGGGGTGAGAAGAAATTTGCCAGCAGCTTGTATGAAGCCCAAAGGAAGGCTGGGAGCAAAAGCAGGACAAAGACCAGCTGCTGGCTCAGGAGCTATCTGGAATTCAGAGTCCTCCAAATACTCCCTCAAGACTCATTAGAAATTGAAACTATGTCCCACTTCTGGAATACTGAGTTTCTGCTGCAGATTTAAACTAAAGTCTGCAGGGCAAGAAACTATTTCTTAATTTTAAGCACAGAATGCTGTGTGGACAGTATTAACATACACAATGTGGTTAGGCGAAAATACTACTCGGTAACTTCCCGAAGGACCTGAAAAGTAGTTCTTTTTAGCTGCTTACACATAAAACATGTCTGAATGCCCAAGATTTAAACACAATTCAACCCCAAACATATTGGGATCTGATCCACTTTATTTTTCTGCTTTTTAGTTTTTGCTAAAGGAACTGCTGCTGCTGTGTGCTGTCTTTCAACAGAATCTGAGAGAGTGTAATAGGACTATTTCTGCACGCACATTTTTCCTGAAATGCTGCTCTTCAGGTGCACGATAAGGTTGTGTCAGGGCCTCTTTCCTTCAGGTTCTGCTGGTGAGCAAGAATCCAGAAGTAAGGTGTTCAGAACACTTCTAAGAAAAGAAGTGTGGTGCCTGGCCTACACAACACGAGCTTTAAAACCTGCCCCTTTGTTTTTTTTTTTTAGTGAAACTGAAGAAAATTCTCCCAGAGAGTGTTAATTTGTATTGAAAAATAACGTTTGCTTTTCCTCTTCTTGCCACCATCTCACATCCCATTACATACTAGATGAGCTGACCTGCTATGCCAAGAACTATCTGAACTGCATAATATGACTAGTGCTAACAGAGTCCCCCCCTCTCCAGAATGACAAATGCAATGAAGCAGCAAGCATTAGGGCTTTAAAAAAATTAAAGTCTTTTTCTTTCTGCTTCTTGGAAGGGAACACTCAGTTTAGTGTTCAAGTTCTCCTTAAACAAAAAACACTTTTAAAAAAGTATGTGGTTTCAAAGTATACATACAATACTTGTGGATCAGTCCATTTAGATAGACAGAGCTCTTCTATTAATTCTTCTTCATCTAAGATCTCCAGAATTGTTTCTTTGAAAACTTTAAGATCTGTTTCCAGTTCTGATAAGCTGAAGAAAGAACAGGCAAAAGGTCAAGTAATCCCCACTGGCACCAGTGCATAAAGGTAATCTCTAAATGAGTTTGCCAGCCATCACTCTCACCTGACAGAGACAGACTTCCTTGCAGGGTTCTAAAAGCTCCTTCAAGAAATTCTCTACAGGCCACACACTTAGCTGTGGCAGGGACCAGTGAGCTACAGACACCCACTAAAAGGGATTCAGATGTGTCTTCTGGACATATTCACAAGTCAGAGAATACAAGCACTCGATGAGCAGGCAGGGAGTGCATATTTGCACTGTCATGTCAGAGGGGCCAATAGAACCAAAGTACCAATGTATTAGTAACAGTAACCTTAAAGTGTAGATCCAATGGCTAATCTTGCTTTACATTAAAAAGGAACATTTTCATGATGCTGTTTTGTTCTCTACAGTATTATTTTGTTCTGTCAGATGCTATTTAAGAAGCCTGACAGTGTTTCTGACAACTCAGAACACATTTCCCTCTTTCCATTTCCCCCATCTCACTAGGTATACCATATACCGACTTCTACATTTACCAATAAGTTGCACAACCCAGAATTACAGTAAACTAAGGAATTCATATTAGATACAATTTTTCTAACATTTCATTGAATGTAATTTTCTGTGGTCACCTTCTAGTCTCTTCACAGCTTACTCTTATTTACCTCTTGCCATTTTGCAGGAGAATGTGTAGTTTACTCCTATCCACAGACAAAAGCTTGGGGTCCACTAGAGCTTCCAGTGTCTCAAGGATCTGAGGCTGCAAAGTGTTAAGTCTCCCCTGCAGTTTGCTGATCTAGATAACAACATGATCCTTTATAAGAATTAAAGCAATCCCTTTAGAATGACTTGGGCAACTGACTCCTGTCTCTGAACACACAATTCACAGCACTAGGTGGTTAACACAACCTGCTTTCCAATGCCCAGGAAATACTTGCTATAGGGATACCACTTACAAGATAAAACCAGTGCAAAATACAGTATTTTATAGAAGTGATTAGCACTGAACTGAAACCCACTGACAACCACACACCAATAAGGTTAAAACACTAATTATCTAGAAATGTCACATTAGCATTAGGCAACCATACATTTTTAGGGATAGCTAGAATTCAGTATCTGACTCCTGCCCAAGAGGCAAAAAAACCTCAGCACTTATCTATATAACTTCCATTTCAACTAAAGCACGTCTCTAGAAAGGAAGGTACTCTGACGTGTTTTTTTATCTGTCCAAGGATGGTGAAGCCATCCTACCCTTACATAAGTTGTTCCAAAAATGAACTTTCCAATTAGCACTTTCTTGAAAAGGGAATGGAAACACACTTAATACACAGAAAACCACAAAAGCTACACTAATGAGCCAAAACCAACCAAACAAAAAAGAGTTCCTGCAGTAGTGTGGAATACATATACAAATATGTATGTATAAATATTAATGCAAGAAGAAAATCATATTGTCCTTTCTATGAAGCAATAACTTCCAAAACAATTTAAATAAAAACGATATAGCTCACCCGGTACTGCAGGATTGCTTCTATGGCTCGGAATTCAAAGGGCAGGGAATACGTAACTAGTTGGCCTTCCCCAGCCAGCTGAGATGCTAGTTCATTCATGAGCCAGTGTTCCAGATTTAAATTACGGTAATCTAGTATCAGGAGAAACTCTGGTGTGATGACAGCCTTCAAGAACTGAAAAAGATAGTACAAGAAGGAGTCTGAAAAAGCAAATTCTCTGAAGATTTCTGAAGATGACTCTGCAGTGCATTTGATAATCCAGGCTTTGATCAAAACAGTGTTGAAATCTCTTTTCAGGAAGGAAAAGAATCTCATGCTAACTACAAACCAGTGTATTCACCATGGTTCAGACACGGCACTGTGCAAGGGGTGGTATTACTGAGAGGGAGGCTCTTCGTAAGCCTTGACACCTATGACAATTTTAATGATGTTTCTCCAGCTGCTCAACTAGGCAAACAGTCTTTAATGCGTACTGTCGGTAAACCCGTACCTCTGATTGCTAGAGAGAGCTTCAAAGACACATCTTCTGCTGGAATGCATGTCATAGAAAGCTAGTTTTAAAAGAACCGTGCAAGAAAATAAAAGTGCAAGAATAAGACACAGTTTAAGTTTACACTCAGCTATAGGGAAACCACTACCTCCATTCTCATGATGATCCTGTTGTTCCTAGCTGCAATGCTCATTAGGTGTTGAAATCTCAGATCTCGAGCCTGAAGACCCAGTTCCTGGTACAATTCTGTTTTCTTCTTTTCTATCAAAAAATATTTTTAGATTAAGCCATTTAAGGCACAAGCATGTATGTTCTGAAATTACATTTTAGTCTGTAACTCAGTCCCATAAAAGAATAGAAAAGGGCTTTAAAACAGTCATCTTCCCATTGATTCCTCGATGTAATTGATTTTTTTTACAAAGTTTAAAAGACTGTACCTCAAGTGGAAAGAGAAAAAAATCTACATATAAGTGGAAAAAGTTGGCCATGACAATTAAATTAATGTCAGAAACTAAGTGACTAATTTGAGAAAACACATGTAATCCTACAGGAAGGGAAACAGAAGGCAGGGGTCATAAAGGGAAAAGACAAGTAAAAATGAACTTTTGAAAAATGGTATATGTTATTTTCAAAATATTACTTAAAAATATACAAAAATTCTAACAATTAAGACACTATGAAGACCAATAGAAGGCAGCAAAACAGATGAAATGTTGCAACATCCCAAATAACCACAGTGAAGTATACCAAATATAGTTTTGTACCCCATGTAGATTCCAAATTGGGGTTTTCTGTATTGGACAAGGGAAAAAGAAAACCAATCAACAAAAAAACGAATCTGCAATGAAAACTCACCAAAATAGGTAGTATTTCCATCTTTGTCAAACTTCATCTACGAGTGGAAAAAAAAAAAAATCACAGAAATACTATAAAAGAAGAAATCCATTTCTAAAATTGTTTGCACTTGCCCAGAAGTAAAATGGAAAATACATTTTGAAGAAAAATGCCCTTTCTTCACAGTTCAACCCAGTTAAGAAAAACATCGCCCTAAATTGTCATATATTTCACTGTGTTTGTATACATACCAAACAAAACCAGTGTCACCTGGTTTAACCTCAGGAAGGAGACGATTTACAGAGGATCAGACTTGTTTAGGCACCAAAGGGCATCTTACATTTTAGATTACAAATTTTGTTTTGTCCTCTGGAGCAATCAGAAAAATTTACAAATAGAACTGAAATAGTAAAGTGTACCACAAATGGGGTAGTTAGGCCTTGTACCTATGTCAAGTATTGCATTAACCTGCTATTCAGCTAGTAACTTGCATCTAAATTCTTCTCATTTTACCACCTATCAAGATTATTCATTTAACACTTGTATCTCCCAGTAGAAGTATTTTATTGGAAAATCTGCAATGTTGTGTTTAATCAATAAGTTTGCTGTTTCGCTCAAAAAACATGTAGCTTGACTCCATATTTCTGGCTTTTAAAAATTACTTTCAGTGAACGAAACTTATCTGAGCACACATTTCAGTAGCACTGAAGTGGGTGTTACATGGTCACAAGGACCTAGCTGCACACACCTTGTCATGGACAAAAGTTCTCAACAAGGAGGCCTTACCTTCCCTCATATGCGCTAATAATGTTAATCAAGCAGTTTGCAAATGTCTTTCAGGCTAATTTAAAAAAAAAAAAACACAGTGAGTTTGTTTTTCCCCATCCTATGTTTGCTTGCAATTGCATCTACCAAGACACAGGAATAATATTTCTAGAAGGCATATATGAAAGGCAGAGATAGACTACTTTAGCAAGGTCTGCTGTGACAGGACAAGGAGTAAAGGTTTTAAACCAAGCGGTGGCAGATTTAGACTGGATATAAGGAAGGAATGAATATTTTACCATGAAGGTGGTAAAACAGTGGCACAGGTTGCCCAGGAAGGCAGTGGAGGCCCCATTCCTGGAAACACTGTCAGTTTGGATGGGTCTCTGAGCAACCTGATCTGGTTGAAGATGTCCCTGCTACAGCAGAAGGGCTGGATGAGAAAACCTGTCAGGTCCCTCCCGAACAAATGACTCTATTAGACAACCCTGGCAAGCCTGAAATTAACCTTCTGACTGCTTCTAGGACACACTAGAAAAACTTCTAAGAGCTGACCTGCCTTCACAATTAAAGCCAAAAAACTTCCAGCAGGCGCTTTATCTCAGAAAAC
Source organism: Tapera naevia (assembly GCA_033556795.1). Taxonomy (NCBI): domain Eukaryota; kingdom Metazoa; phylum Chordata; class Aves; order Cuculiformes; family Neomorphidae; genus Tapera; species Tapera naevia. The sequence goes on from JAUMJJ010000086.1 coordinate 868,093, forward strand.
CCATCTTGATGACTGCGTACCATACGTACCACGTGTATCTTAACGGGTCTTCAAGTCAGAGTACCTTAAACTAAACAACTTAGAACCAGGGATATTCTCTGAGAGATGAATCCATCTGCTTTTAAGGTGCTTTAAGGGAAAAAGAGAACAAAAAGAGAACGAGCACCGTCACCGTGCCTAAGCTGCCCCCGCTGGCAGAGAGGTCTGCGCACACTTACCACTGCAAAGACGGGAGACACGCTAGCCAAGGTGGCTTGGGAAGCCTCTGCTGCGGCATGCTGGTAACGCTCACCTGAAGAAAGACAACACGCTGCTACCTCCAGCACCAGCGCTTTCCAATTAATCACACGCTGCCCCGCAACAGACACTGATGTAAAACACAGTCACTTTAGGAAGCCTCCAGCGCTACGAGACCGGACACACGGAGCCCGCCCCAGCCCCGCCGCTCACCCGCACAGCGCAGCTCCCGCGCGCACAGCGGCGCCGCCAGACCCCGTCCCAGCAGCGGCCCCAGCGCTGCCCGCAGGCGGGTCCCGCCGACCGCCCCGCCGACCGCGCAGCAGCGCCGCAGGGCGCGGGGGAGCAGCGCGGCGCGCAGCATCGCCAGCCCCGGCCCGGCGCGCACCCCAGCGCGCAGCCGCGGCGGGGGAGGAGTCCGGGCGGAGCAGGGGTCACCCTGCGCGGGTGGGCGGAGCGGCGGCTGAGGCTGCTCCGCCGCGGGGCTGGGGCGCGGGGGCGGGGCGGAGCCGCGCTGCTGAGATCGGAGCCGGCGGCGGAGTTGGGGCGGCGGCGCGCGGCGCCCGGCTGGTACCGAAACTGCTGGCAAATGAACTCAACGAGAGTCGTTTTGGAGCTTTAGAAAGCAAGCGTCCCCCTCCACTCCTCTCTCTGCCTGGAGTCCTGTGTCCAGTTCTAGAATCCCCAGCGTAGGAAACATGTGGAACGGTTGCAGTGGGTCCAGAGGAAGCCACGACGATGGTCAGAGGGCTGGAGCACCTCTGCTATGAGGACAGGCTGAGAGAGTTGGGGTTGTTCAACCTGGAGAAGAGAAGGCTCCGGGGAGACCTTACAGCGGCCTTTCCAGTACCTGAGGGGGCTACAGGAAAGCTGGGGAGGGACTTTATACAAGGGCAAGTAGTGATGAGAGGGAATGGCTTTAAACTGGAGTGGGGAAGATTCAGATGAGACAATAGGAAGAAATTCTTCACGATGAGGAAAGTGAGGCACAGATTGCTCAGGGTGCTGGAAGTTGGATGGGCCCTTGAGCAGCCTGGTCTGGTGGGAGTTGTCCCTGCCCTTGGCAGGGGGGTTGGAACTGGATGGGCTTTAAGGTCTCTTGAAACCCAAACCATTCCAGGATTCTATCCTTATATGATTTAGTTAAGCGCTGGATACGTGAGGGAGTGATTTCCATCAATAATGGGTAACAAGACAAGAGCTGGGGGCAGAATGTGTTTCCCACTTACATGCACGTGTATAAATTCTCGCAGAAACCTTATACATATTCTGTTACTTTCAAGGACTAATTTTAATGTTATTATGAACTTCACAACAGCCAAATCTCTGCTAACTGGAGCTGTGGAGCCAGCTCTGTCTGACCTTGCATTTTAGACAGGGAAACACTACAAATAGAGGTGATCAGAGAAGAAGACACATCTGTTCAGCACAGACCGTACTGAATGCAAGGTGTTATCATTTCTCTCTGAACAGTGTCTGGAAGAACACTATTTGAAAAAAACATGCTATCAGGAAACTTTGCTGTCAGAGGGACATTCTGTCCAAATTTCAAAAAACAGGGTTACTTAATTGAAGTTAGTTAGAAATCTAATTCTATAGAAAATGATTTCTACTTTAGCTTAAACCTAAATATCAATAGTAATAGTAACTTTTTGTAATAGTAACTACTTCTTGTATCACAACGGGGCCCTGCCAGTCACTGCCACAGCGATGTGTGTGGGTCTGCAGCTGCAGGGAGGGTCCCTGCAAGGCCTGGGCAGTCTGGCGGCTCTGAGCTGACCTCCTGAGGTGCTCCATAATGAACCTCACAGTGCCTGGGATTTGGCCTTTGATGAAGATTTAATTTTACAATGCGGGTTTTTTTCTAGGGTAGAGCAGTTCTGCTACGTTCTCCCTCTACCCCTCCTTCCTGACTATAGCACTTGGATTTAAATTTCTTTGCCCAATTTGTGTGCCTAAAATAGACATAACCTGATTGGCTGTGATTTTTAACTTTAATTGATATCATTTCAGATTCCACTATTATATATTATTTGTAAACTGCAGCTTTCGTGTGCAAAAGGATAATGCAGTTAGCAGGAGCATCCTTTCTTTGGTTGGTTCTGTTGAAGCGTGTAAATCCATGTGAAGGCAAAGCCTGTGCTCCAAGCAGCACATCCTATCCCAGCAGGACATCCTGTCAAAATATACTTACTGCACTCATTACTCCTTAGTGGGGAAATAAAGGAGGAAGTGATTATGCTGCTAATGAAATTATTCCATATGGTTTAGCTGCCCCAACAGGAATGCACAAACCTAAACACTGTCCTGAACACAGGGCTGAGGTTTGAAGACAAGGGGATTGGGGCCGAATTCTGCTCTCAACTGAGCTGCGTGAGCTGAACACAAGCATAGCGCAGGAACAACCACAAAAATGAAAAGAATAAATTTATTTCTGTGTCCTCACAATGTGGGGTGAACGAAACAGCACCCAAGCAGAGGAAATGCAACCAGGAATGCAGACTCTGCAGAGCTCGGTCCTTGTTAGAAAGTGTGAGAGCAAACTACTGCTTTTTCCCCTATATAGCAGAGGAGTCTTTTGATCTCTCTCCCCACAGAGCTGGAATCTTAACACATTATAAGGCCTCAAGTTTCCCAGGCCTATGTTAGCCAAACATAAGAGCTCTTCTCATGAAACACACAAGGCTAAGCAGCAATTATTGTGATATATGTGTTTTTCTACATCCCAACTGCAAGGTCATTTGAGTGTGTCCATAGTTCCTCCTCACCAATCTTCCATTAGATTCCCACATGAGCTGTAAATTAGAGGAATTTGAGGGAAGTCACCTGAGGGCAGACACAGTCTCCCTCTTTCCCACACCACATCATCTGCATTTGTGTCTGTTTGGGTGCACACACATTAATATGCACAGATGAGTGTTTGTGGATTGACACGAACAGAATCAGTAAGATGGCTTACACACACTTAACACAACAATAAATGACTTCACAAGGAAGTAATTAAATAAAATATTTTCTTAGTAGTTCTATGCAGCATGTATGTGTAGACTGAAGCCATCAGAGGTTTTCAGTTTCAGAGTAAGCATGCCTGAATGCAAACATTGGCCCCCTTTATGCTTGATAAAAAGCTCATATCTACTCAAATGGAGTATTTCAGCTCTAGTTTTGGGTTAATCACAGCAGGTGGCAGTATGTACAAGACTAATTAATACTCTTGGCTGTCAGAGATACTTAAACAAAATTTGGAAATACCAGGCAGCAGGAGAGCAGGAAACGAACATGCACTGTTGCTGGCAACTAATGGCAGCTTATGTTGACTCTGTACATTTGGAACACAAAAGCTAGGGAAGCATCTGAAGATTATCTGCCAGAAATTTACATTTAATGAATTTGCAACAAATCTCACACAGCTGACATTTCACACTCTTCAGTAAAAAAGGGAAGATACTGGGTTGATCTATTTGTTTTCCTTTGTCCATCTGTTATTCTGGCTGCTTACACTACAGAAGTGTTGTAAATAAGATGACATAACTTCACACTGAATATATACAGATACCAATTTTGACATGTACGATACAACAGGCCAGTATACCAGGAACCATTAGTAGTGTATCTCTCTACAGCTGTATTATCAGTCATCATCATAATTGTCTGGAAGGGTATACAATAACCAAATATCACCTCTGTCTTCAGAGATGAAGGCAATGCATTGATGTGAACTGGCAGCCAGGGATAGGTTCTGAAGCACAGATATAATGTCTGATTTTATAGTACTGCTGACAGAAGATAACTGGAGATATATTTTAGAACTGTGATCTATTTATTACAGCTCCAACTTCTGATGAGCTGCTTCTTGCTTCTGCTGAACGCGCATGTCAGGCGTTCTGTCTGTCCTGCAGTACCAACTTTTGGAACCAGTTTTCTGTATTTAATGAAAAAAGTAATGGGTCAAGTTCATCTACTGTTTGTTGAAGAAGCTCATTGACACAAACTGGCAGGATGGCTATTCTCTGTTCAGCCAAAACGAGAGGATAGCTTCTGTACAGGTTTGCTTAGCCATGAATTTGCCATCCAAAATACAAGCTATTTGTGAGGTTGAATTAGTTCCACTGCTGGCTGAATGTCAGTGCAGACACGAGGGACTGGTCTGATTGTAGCTGCAATATGTGGAAGAGAAAGGGCAGAAACATCAAAGAAAGATGCACAGAGAGAAGGAAATCATAGGTATCATCAGAGGAGTCCTTATAAAACTCTACTGAAGAAAAGCTCAGAGACTTTTGGTAAAATTATGGTAGAAAGGCATATAGATGTCTGTCTACAGAGAAATTATCTCCCTGTGTATGATGTCTGCATATAATCAATCCTGTCTATAAAGAAACATATGCCTAAACCTATTACGTCTTTCATCACCTAAAAGAAATACTCACAGGAGCACCATTTTATTTACATTGAGAAACACAAACAAACACCACAAACAAAAAACTCCACAAGTTTGCTTTCAGACAGTAGATGAGTGTCTAATGGATGATCAGTGCAGCTAAATAAGGACATAAAAACAAAGATCCCATGGAGAACAAAATATATAACATTCATATTTAGAATAATTTATCTTATATGAATGAATCAAAAATATTCACTTGATAATCTCAGGTGCCTACATCTTGATCTAATGTATCTACAGTAATACACTGAAAAATCTTTGCCTAGAAGGGATAACTTCACTTTCATTACTCTGTACAAGGCCACATGAAATATTTTTTTCAACTTTTTCCCTACTTAAGCTAGCCACATGGAGTTTGTTTCTCTATGAAGAACTATTTCCTCATATGCCTCTAAGGATATGCCAAAGCCTTATTGCCTATGTAATCCTTTATCATCTCAGCTTTCTCAAGAATACCATTAGAAAAGAACTGTAGTTTAAATTGTAATTGTCTAAAGCTTTTTTTTTTTTTAAAGGGAAAACAACTGATCCTGGTATTCTAAGGAGTTTTTGATCTGGCAATTTTATAAGTAAATAAAATTCCTATGACACGAGTTTTAAAATTTATAACTGCACCAGTGTTTTGTTTCTTCCACTTAGTATATATGTGAGAGTGTTGAACTACCCAGTATTTATGTACTTTAAACTGTCAATGCAAGCAGTCCAGTTACCCCAGAATTACAGATGGGAATAAAGTGGCTGCTGTTGCTTGGTCTGATTTTTAGATATGCTACACAAAGGTGTACATGTTAAGTGTGATTCTCATCACGGTGTGCAACAGAACAAGCTGAATTTCATTCTCTGTGTTTAGAAACTTTTTATTTACCCCTTCTGTACATTCTGTCAGACTTTTCTTCAGCACTAGAACATATTCCCATCTTCGTGACCTTGTGTTTGCTGTCACTGATCTTTGTTGTCATAGATCTGCAACAAGCTGCAAAATCATTCCTGGTCCTGGGATGGCAGACCTCAAGCCATTTTGCTGCAGAAAGAGGAATCCTGCTTGATGCTATGTCACTATGCCATGGCCCTGTTCTCATCACAGCCTTCAACGTGTGCTTTTTGCATGACCTCAGGACCATCCCATGGTCCTGACACCTGACATGACTGATGTGGTTTCATGCATCAGCCTCAAGTAAGATGAGAGGTCTGATATTACTCCATCACAAAGAGATTATGTATCCCTTTGCATTAATCTCATTTGTCAGTGGGTTCAGCAGCTTGGCTCATTGTTGAGAACACGATAGGATATAGCTTAGAAATTGAAACAATAATGAGGACCTGGGGATAAGAGAACAGGCCCTGGAAGGGCTGGAAGGCTCAGATTCTCGTGGATGAAGGTCCTGCTGAAGTGTCTGAGCTTTTCTTAGCTTTCAGGCATTGGTCATCCTTAGGCAAGATGAAAAACATGCTGACTTTACACTGTATTTGAAATGCTCTGGTTTTGTTTTGCTTTGTTCATATCGCTGAAGAAAATAAAAGGATTTGTTCTGAGAAGACGGATGTAAAATAGTGTGATCTGTAGCCCATAGCGGCTGGACAGTTGCTTTTCAGGAGCTGAATTTGAAGGTCTTGCCTTAAGAGTAAGAAAACAGTGAGATTCCACTGCAGCACAAGCATGGGGATAGAGAGCAGACATGCAAGCAGCTGAATTTGAAAGACGAAGGCACTAGAGGCACCGCTATTAGCTATGTGAAGGTTAAACTACAGATGAAATGCTGTGTTGCAGTTCTTCAAAGGATTCATAATGTGCTTGTAGTTTTGAACAAAGATTTTGCCCACCAGTTCTGGGTTGCTTTAAGGCTAGCAATGCTTTCGTACCATTTAAGGAGTAGTTTATTGCAGTCCACAAAAGTGATTTTAACTAGCGTGGCCATAGGTAAAGACCAACAGTGTTTTGGAGTAGTATAAATGTCGAATTGGGTGCATGAGTAAAATATTCAGTGTCTTATTCCTATGTCAAAGGTGTTATGTGATTGTAAATTAGGCCTAAGATCACCAAAAGTGGTGGCATCTGGCACAAAATAGCAGATAGCTACATCGCTACTTGACTGAAGAATGCTGTGAAGGTCACCATTTTTTGTTTTTACACGAAAGTATATTTTTTAATACACATTTTCATTTCAGGTGGCAATAGATTGATGTTACACAGTATTATTTTGAGGATGATAATATGCTTGGTTCCCCCTTTCATTATTTAGAAGAAAATGAGCAGCAAATAGAGAAATTTAACTGTTAACCAATAACAGTGTATTTGACTTCCCTCACCCTGGAACTGCTTTTTTTTTTTTTTTTAATGGTTAACTGCCCTGTTGTAACTCACAGTAGGGGGTTAACTTTCCCATCAGAGGAGGTAAGATAAAAGGGAAGAAAAATTCTTTCCATTACATATTTTGAAATCCATTTGGAAGAACAATCATTACTGTACACTGAATAATTACAAGTAGGAAGGTCGAGACCAGTTTTAGTCTTGCAACAATCACTCGGGAAAAGGGGCTGTTAAAGGAGTTCAGGTTGAATTTAAGTCATTTTCTGGTTTATTTTCTCTTAGGTTCTATCATTTGTTCTACCCCCAGTGTGACGAAAATCCAGTGGAATCAAAGTCTCTGCATTTTATTATGCAGCTTCCTGGAAAGAGCAAAGCAGATGACATTAAAAAGTATAGGCAAAAGTCATGTCCCAAACATTACAGTGTTTTCAAGTAAGGAAAACTTACTTGTATTCAGAATTTGTTTGGGTACAACAGAGACTCATCATTGAATAAGCCCATAAGATGCATACTTCATTGATCTTTTTGCAATTTAAAAATAATTAATAAAATTAATGCAAAGTAAACTAAAATTAAAATGAAAATTAATTTTAATAAAATATACTATTCTGATAATGTAATATCCAAAGTTGCTTCCCAAACGCTGGACAGTCTGGAGATGTTTGGCTGACAATTAGCAAGGAAAATGCATCTTGAAGTGGATCATGTTTTTACAAAGTTTTAAAAATAGTTTAAGATGAAAATGGTATCAGCATGACTTTATGATATGACAGATTTATCTATGAAATCTAAGGGAGTCTTTTGATGATGATAGAGGCTGTATCTTGTCCTTAATGTATACATATTAATGTATTTTTATATATGCCATATCGTACCTACTGTGTACCAAAATCAACTTAGGAAATAGTGCAACATTAAGCCGATTTGACTGTTTTGTTCTTTGGACCACAAATGGGTTGTTTTACATTCTTTTTGTCTACTGTTTTTCTGGTTTAGTCTGTTGACATATTTTTGTTAAAAATAAATTGTGCCCAAGTATATTCTTCTGACTTATCAGGCTACTCTCCATAGTGTATTTTGAATTTGAGGTTCAGTGGGGCAAATCACCTCTGAGTCTGATTAACTGAACTTATCCAGACAGGATAGTTGATTTGGGCCAGCTCAACAGAAGTAGTATTAGCTGTTGTGACAGATTCTGGAGAACAAATACTATAACAGAGTCACTCAACCAAAGAATGATAGGAGTACTGGAAATCTTTTAAATATTTCAGGAATGCAAGTAACTAAATAAACTGATACTGGGGGAGTGCAGTTCAGTTTATGTTACTAGCAAATTTTGCTCATTCATATGGTTGGATGGGGGAAAAGCACCCAGTTTCTGCAACAATTACATATCACCTCCAAAAGGCACTCAGAGGGCATCATGTTAGTAGGCACATTAAAAGAAAACATCAATTGCCCATACATATATGGAATTAATTTTTGTAGTCCAAGAGCTTAATACCCCACTGATATTTTTTTTTCCCTGCAAGATCCCAGCCCAGCTTTTTTTCTGAACTGCAGCAAATGTAAACAGCAAATGGCAATAGGTCACATGGAGCACAGATTGTGTTTTCAGGTGGAATTTTTAATAACTGACGACAAGGAAAGTGAGAACGGAATAAAAAATGTTAGGTATGATTTTTCAGTGGTTCTTGTCCTTCATACATGGACCATCCTACACAAACAAGTGGTAATTGTTAGAGGTTAATAATGAACCAAAGGCAAAACCAGGCACCAAATGACTAAACCAAGCAATTCTATTATACTATAAATCTCCAGTGGAGAAAACATACATCAGAATCAGCAAAGGAATATGGAAAGGAAGCCACGGCAGAGAGCCTGATGGAGTAACTCATGGTGTAGGAAAGTCCTTTCAGTGGCAGCTGCAGCTGGCTCTTGTCTCCACCCTGGGCCAGCTCTTTAGCATCTTCATGACCTTGATCTGAAAGGGCTCATAAAACATTGAATCATAGAATCATAAAAGTCGGAAAAGACCTGTAAGATCATCAAGTCAAATCATTAGCCCAACACCACCGTGCCTACTAAACCATGTCCCAAAGTGCCACGTCTGCACATTTTTTGAACACCTCCAGGGATGGTGACTCCACCACTTCCCTGGGAAGCCTGTTCCAATGCTTGACCACTCTTTCAGTAAAGAAATTTTTCCTAATAACCAATCAAAACCTCCCCTGGCTCAACTTGAGGCTGTTTCTTTTATTACTTGGGAGAAGAAACCTAAGAGCCACCTCACTACAACCTCCTTTCAGGTAGTTGTGGAGGGCAATAAGGTTTCTCCTCAGCCTCTTTTTCTCCAGACTAAACAACCCCAGTTCCCTCAGCCACTTCTCATAAGAGTTGTGCTCCAGCCCCTTCACCAACTTTGTTCCCCTTCTCTGGACATGCTCTAGCACCTCAATGTCTTTCTTGCAGTGAGGGGAGCAAAACCGAATACAGGATTCAAGGTGCAGCCTCAGCAGTGCCAAGCACAGGGGACAATCCCTTCCCTACTCCTGCTGGCCACGCTATTTCTGATAGAAGCCTTCTTGGCTGCCTGGGCACACTGCTGGCACGTATTCAGCTGGCTGTTGACCCACACCTGGAAAGCCAGTCAGCTTTCCAGCCACTCTTCCCCAAACCTGCAGCACTGCATGGCATTGTTTTGACCAATTTGCAGGACCCAATACTTGGCCTTGTTGAATCTCATACAACTGGCCTTGTCCCATTGATCCAGCCTGTCCAGTTCCCTCTGCAGGGCATTCTTACCCTCAAGCAGATCCTGTGTGTCTGCACACACTTTGGAGGGTGGAATGCTTCTGAGGATTTTACTCACAGGTGCCAGATGGGTACCAGCACTGTCAGGGGAAATGGATCCCCAGGGAAGCCTGTCAGTGCAGTACAGATTCACCTATGAGCAATTGAAGTCAAACTAGACAGGCTTTAAAGATTGGTGGATAGTGATAGTAAGAATCCATAGCTGCTTTTATAGCGTTTCATAATATAATAACTGCATAGAAGAAACAGGTGAATTGCTATTGCTTGGGCATTTTCACAAAATAGTGATTATAAGCATGGGATAGACTCTAAAGATTCACCAGCTATACATGTTATTTTTTAAATGATTCTTCAGTATCCAGATGCTTTAGTCAATAAATAGTTCTAAGCTGACAATATGGCATTTAAATGGACATTTTTCATCCTCCTACATGCCCTTAAAAATTTGTTAGCCTATGAAAGTTTAATAGAAAATACAGCAAAAATCATAATACACTATGCCTTTACAGATGGCCAATGCGTAGCTCTTGAGTCTGATGCTTATGGTACAGAGAAAAATCCCAGGCTGGCCTCCACTTCCAGTTCCCCGTCCATTGTGATAGAGGAAGTAGTTACTATTACAAAAAGCAGAATATTTAGGTTTAAGCTAAAGTGTCATCTAAGTAATTGTATTTTTGAAAGTTACAGACTGTCCCTCTGATACCATGTTTTCACTGTTCAAACAAAAATGATAACACCTTGTGTTCAGTATGGTCTGTGCTGAACAGATGTGTCTTCTCTGATCACCTCTGTTTGTAGTGTTTCCCTGTCTAAAATGCAAGGTCAGACAGAGCTGGCTCCAAAGCTCCAGTTAACAGAGATTTGGCTGTTGTGAAGTTCATAAAAACATTAAAATTAGTCCATGGAAAGTAACAGAATATGCATAAGACTTCTGGGAAAATTTATACACGTGCGTGTGAATGGGAAATATTCTGCCCCCAGCTCTTGTACCGTTACGCGTATTTGATTGAAACCATTCCCCCACGCGTCCAGCGCTGAAATAAAGGACGCGCTTTCTAAAACCCCAAGCCGAGTCTCCGAGCGTTTCCTTGCGCCCGTGACAGCGCGGCGGCTGGTGGCCCCGCTGCTCGCCGTGACCGCTCCCGGCAGCCCACCCAGCGCGCACCTGCCGCGGCTCCGCTTCGCTCTGCCCAGCCCGCCCCGGCCCCCGCCCCTTCCCCGCCCCGCTGCCCGTGGGAACGCGGAGCCCGCTTGGCGCTTCCCCGGCTCAGCCGGGCGCCCCGCCCCGCGCGGCCCCGAGCCCCGGCGCGCGGCGGGGAGGAGGCGGCGAGCGGCGTCGCCCCGGCCGCCGAGGAGGAGGTGTAGGGCTGGGACTTCCCTCCTTGGCTCAGGTGCGGAGCCCGTGGTCCGGTTCCCTCTTTCCTCCTGTGCCCCCGCCGGCTTATCCCCTGCCTCCGGGCACGGCGCCTCCTCGTCCTAAATAATAACGGAATAGTTTGCCCGTGTTTCGTGCTGGCCCCTGCGCTGCCCCCGGCCCTTGTACTGTCCTTGCCTTTAGTCCCTGTGCTGCCCCCCTACGCCTGCGCTGTCCTCCCCCTGGTCCCTGCGCTGTCCTCCCCCTGGCTCCTGAGCTGTCCTCCCCCTGGTCCCTGCGCTGTCCTCCCCCTGGCTCCTGAGCTGTCCTGCCCCTGGTCCCTGAGCTGTCCTCCCCCTGGCTCCTGCCCTGTCCTTACACCTGTTTCCCTGCCCTGTCCTCCCCCACGGCGGGGCTTGAAGTTCTGGCTCTGCCCAGCTCCTGGCAGGCTCCCACCTGGCTGGGCACTGGAATGGCGAGCACACGCGGGATAGTTTCGCGAGGAGAGAGGGTGGTAGCGGCAAGCTGCTTTCCGTGGTGGCAAAACCGGAGGACAGAGTCCCTGGGTGGCCCTGGGTCCCTTGCAGCCCATTTTCCTGCTGGGTCGGATCCCCTTTTGTGCGATGCTTTGGGGTCTTTTTTTGCCTGAGTTAACCTCCCCACGCGCCAGGGAACGCACCTGGTTGCCTAGGAGGAGCCGCTCCTCAAGGGCTGAGCAGGGCTGTGCCTCCGGCCTTGGGGAGACTGTAATCCCTCCCCTCGGCTCCAGCCTCCCTCTTCTGCCTCCCTGGAGGTGGGCTGGGTGCCCTGGCCCCGGCGTGGGTGTAGGCGCGTCACCACTGGTAGGGAGTTGTCAGGGTGGAAGGGAGAGGGGTGCTCAGGCAGGAACTCTCTCCTGAATAAACAGGTGCAGACATCGCGGCGCCCGGGTAGTTTGGGCTGCGCAGGAGGTCCGAAGCCACCAGGCATGACTAATCCTGGCACGAAGGGGTCATGGCTCTCGCAGCCAGCGGTCAAGAGCGTGCTGGTGTATCGCAACGGGGACCCTTTCTTTCCGGGGCGCCGCATTGTCATCAATGAGAAGAAAGTGTCCAACTTCGAGGTTTTCCTGAAAGAGGTGACAGGTGGGGTGAAGGCACCCTTTGGAGCTGTGCGTAACATCTATACCCCTCGGGGTGGGCATCGTATCCGGCAGCTGGAGGAGCTTCAGAGTGGAGAGCAGTATGTGGCTGGTGGCAGGGAAGCCTTCAAGAAACTCAAGTGAGTGGCTAAAAAGTAGCATGAATTTTATATGGAACTTGAATATCAGCATTTGGGTTTTGGTACTGTGGCAGTACTTCAGAGGACCCCTTGCCCTACCCCTTTTATTAGGCATTGACTTAGAGGCTGTGACCCAAGAGAAAAAGAAAGGTAATTTTAGCAGAGTAAACTGTGAAAGAGGTTTAGAGATGAGCTACAGAAAGGCTGGTGGTACTATCAGTCGCATAGTGCCATCTCCTTGACATGATGGTAGAAAAGGAGAAACAGCCCTTTAACCTGAAAGACATATGGCAATGGCATGTTGTTGTGATGTGTGTGCTTAACTGAGGGGCAAGCATCAGTATTCGTGCTCAGTGGTAACAGGGAGAAAGCCATAGAAAGGTGGAGTGTTGACAGTCCTGCTGTGAAGTTGACGAGCCTGGGAATTTAATTCCCAACACTTCCTTTCTTGCTTATATTTAAAAAATCAAAAATGTTCTACTCAACTATTCAACTCTCCATCACTTCTGTTCATTTTGAGTGGCTGTATAGCCTTTTTATGACCGGAATAGTTGAGTCCCTCCTGTAGTTTAAAAAGTGACTGTTAGCCTAGACACCAAGAATTAAGCTGACAGTTTGTCTGTTTTCTAGTGAGTGACTGGGAGAGTATCATGGAGGATATCTGGGCCTTTAAGTGTGTTTCCCAAGTGGCTCTGCACGTGATCAGTCATAGTTCTTAATTCTGGCAGTGAATTCAATGGTCTCAATTGCCTAATTATATGTTTTATTCAGTCTTTATGGACACTTTTCCTACAGTTGAGATAAAAAAAAATCTCAGAATTAACAGTCCCTTTCTGGAGATGGCTGGAAATTTGTATGCTGAACTACCTGCTTTACAGGACCTCACTCATCATGGTTGTGTAAATTTGAGGACACTACATTTTTCAGGAGAGCTCATTGTGTTTTCGGACAAAGCTCTTGGTGTAATGAACAGATCTCTATCAGCACTCTTATTGTTTTTGTCACTGTCTGCTTCTGAGAGATTTATTGAAGCTTCTTGTGCTTCAATGACAAAGCTAGAGAGGAATATGGATGACAGGCTCAATATAAGCCCCTCTTCCATGTCACGTGTAATGCTGAACTCTCAAGAAACATCTACTGTACGTTTTTGGTATTAAATCCTGTGATTAGGTGGATGGCTTAAAGTTGTTAGTTGTCAGCACATCATGTTTCATCTCCCTAAATGTGTTTTATGTTCAACAGACAGGCTAAAAGTAGGTAAGAGTTTGGCATTAGCATGCACTATGTAGTGAATTGAGTGCTCTGGATTTATTTTGGGAGGGAAAAAGCATTTCTTTTTGTTATTTAGTGCTTTATGGTGAGAGTTTTATGGTGAGAGCTTTTTAGAATTTTATAGTTGCAACGTGCAACAAGCTACCTAAGTATTTCAAGGTCAACAAAGAGGATACTTTAAGAAAAGCTAACCTAAAGGAGTCTGTAAAAGCTGGCTGTTTTATATATCTCTTGATAGCACGTGATGGTCCTGTGCTGCAGGAAGGATAAGCAGGATGACTTAAGATCTTTTTCATTTCTGCATTCAGAATTGGAGTTCTTCACTATTAGTATTTATTTATATAGTGCTATAAATGTTGGCAGTGCTTTTACAAGCATTATTTAGGGTAGGCTGAAGGGCTTAATGTTGCTCTTGTTCTTAGCAGGTTTGTAGAGAGAATGGTAATTAGGGAGATGTCTTAGACAGAAAGGTCAGAGAAGAGGAAAGGTTAGTTGAACCTTTAGCATGTGAACCTCTGTCATTCCAAGCCCTGAATTTTAATATCTTAAGATTGATACTTCTGAATGTATCTACTCAATATGAACTGCTGCTATATTTAATATCTTAAGTAGAAAAATCAGCATTTAAAAATTCTGCTTTTAGAAAAATAGAAGTTTTCTTTAAAGGAAACAGCCTGGTCTGGTGGGAGGTGTCCCTGCCCATGGCAAAGGGATTGGAACTAGATGATCTTTAAGATCCCTTCCAACCTAAACCATTCTATGATTCTATGAATTATTAGCCAATATTGGGAATTTGCATAAAATATATCAGGTTTCCCAGCTTGTTTTGACATTTATAAGTGTGCTAAGTGAATAACAAGCGTTTTTGGCGTATATGTGGTGAGGTGTGTTGGTATGTCGTAGTTGTTGCAGTCGTAAGTAAGAACGGACATTCAGGCTTGCACTCCTGTAGAGTTCTTTCCTGAGTCTCAGCTTCCTGAAAGAAAACTGCCTATACTGGAGCTGATTTTGATTTTTAGCTTCTTTGCAGCATGCTACTCTGCCCTCATCCTTCTTTTGTCCATTTACTTGTATCTGTGCTCATTAATTAATGGTAGATTATCTTCTCTCCAGCAATGTCTCTTTAAACAACATTGTAGCTTCATCATTGCTTTGGATAGTTGTTGAATGGAAGTATTTCTGCTTTCTTAGCAGTGGGAATGCTTTTATAAAGCTTTTGGTCTGAGATATGTTTAGGTGTCCTTATCCCAAGAAAAGCCTTTGGCCATATTTAGACCTTTCAGATTTGTAGATCCCTCAAATTGGATAACTGAATGCCCTGACTCTGCATAGGGTGAATTTAAGCCTTTGTCTTCGTGTTTGCTTCTCTTTGTTGCTTTTCTCAGTTCTTCTCTAAATAATTCACAAATGCCCAGAGAACAAGAACCACGATCAGCAGCTGTTGTTATAGGCTGTTGGAACTATTTTGTCTGAAGCATTTTTTCTTGGTTTTGGTCTTGTAGACTTTAAAACTTCTTTTAATTTCAAGAGAACTAAATTCTTTTTACAGGGAGAAGTTTGCAAGAGTTTGTTTTTAAACATGAGGCTTGGACATTGTTTTCCTACTTTTTCCAAAGCATGAACATGCACTTTCAAATATTGCTTGGAAGCATTGCTGTGACCTGCTGTCCCCGCACACTGAAGTCTTGAAATCCTTGTGACCATTCTGTAGTGCCTTGATAAATGATTGCCATTCTTTCAAAGAATGAATGATTTTCTCTCTCTTTTTTTTTTTTTTTTAATTCTACTCCTTCATTCAGATCTCATGAATTCTCAGCTTTTGGCAGGCAGAAACTTCCTCTGGCAAATAAATCTTATCCCAGTCATTAACTACGGAGCATGACATTACTGGAAGGCTGCAGATGTACTGTGGTCTTTGAAGTCTTTTGGTGAGCTTACACTGATGCTTGCCGTCAGGTACACCTGCTTTTTTCAGGTAGGGTGGAAAGCCTGGAAAAGCATCTGAAGTTTTCCACTGAAAGTGGGAATAGGGAGAACCCGTAACAAATGCTGAACGCCTGTTGTTGGATAAGATACTCCTGGCATAGAATAAGTGCCCCAGGCATCCTTGTTCTCGTATTTAGTTCTTGGCAGAAAATCTTGAAAGGTGTTGCTGTACTGAGTTATAAATGCCCACACAAGTGTCTCATTCTACAGCACTAACTAGAAACATCTTGCGATGCCAGCAGCTACTGAGAGCTGCATTCATGACAAGAGCATCTCTTGGAGTGCTGACAAGTGAAAGAAGTTTAGCATAGCCTGGGTACCAGGACAGTTGCCTGTTTGACAGTCTATGAATTACTCATGCTTGAAAGCTTATTTAAATCTCTTTTTTTGGAAAGGCAACATACAGCTTACTCATCACTGTGTCTTTTAACTAACAGTTTTGTGTTAATGCAGTGTTTTTGTGGGAATATGTACTCTGATGAAAAGCAGTATTCCTCAATATTTTGTTTTCTTGTCCAGTTGAGGCTTGTGTTTTGTCTATGCATAAAATAAATCTGAAGATGCTGTTGGTTCAACACAACCGCAAGAAACCAGGATATACAGTGTTCGGATATGTTTACATCCTGTTGAAACACAAGTAGAGTACACCCTTTGAAACTTTAGCTGATGCCCTGGGTCAGAGTTGGGTACGGAGGAAAGCTTTAAATCTGTTAGAAACTTACTGTGAGAAACTAAGAGGCAAAAAGATGACTTTGAAAACTCTGGTAAGTTGATATTGAGCTGAGATTTATTGATCCGCCTCACACTACTATGTGAGCTTCTTTCTTACGAGGGGGTTACTAGTAGTCTGTTATAATCACCAATGACTTGAAGGTAGATAGGTGGTTCTCCTCTGTCTTTTGTATTAGCCCTGAGGGGTATCTTGCAGATTTATATTAACATTCCTTCAATTGAATCTTGAATTAGTTACTTTTTATGCTATTTTGAGGCATAATAAATTTTAAACGCTTCATGTATGAAAAAGTAGAAATATTTATATTGTGTAAGTTCAATACTTTTGTAAATAATCATCACTATTTTCCTTCCATAGCTATTTGGACATTGGTGAAACAAAGAAAAAACCTGCTGAAGTCAGTAATGAGGTAGGGTGTCTGAAATATTTAAGTAATCATGCAGTTAATGTTAGTGATGTGCCTGCATTTATGCCTGATTTATATATATATGCTTTATTATAATACTATTATCTAGAAATTTGAAGGTATTTTTAAGTTGATTATTGCTCTTATTGCTCTGAGAATGATACACTGTCTTCCACTCAGCCTCCTGAATCGCCACATCCACTTAAAAACTTTTGTGCACAAGAAGGTTGTGGTGTTGCAAAAGAGTGTGCATTGCTCTGAACATCTTGATAGGCATTAATAAAGGACTAACATTTGTTTATATTAAATAGAATGGTAGAGCTTGTATTAACTAACAGATCAAAGGACCCATAATTTGATATAAGGAATGTCTTGGACATCTGGACTGAAGGAGGAAGGTAACTGGCAAGAGAATTTAGGGAGTTTTAGACCAATAATTTTTTTTCAACACTTGGTATTTCCTCTGGAGAAGGGATGTTTTTGTTTGAAAAAAATTACACGGTTGAAATGCTTTTCCCACTCACTGTCAGTGTCAGTTGTAAACTTTGAACTAGTTCTAGTCCATAATTCTCCAAACTCACTTGTTTCTCTTCAATAGTGCTATTCTATAGCCTGCAGGCTTTAGAAAACAGTGTCTGTGGCATTTGTTAGAGGCTTGACTCTGCAGTTATTTTACTATATTCTTCTGTATGGAGGTAGCAGTGATTCTGAGCAAACAAATTACAGCTTCTGCCTGACAAGAAGCATCAGCTCACGTGTTTTCCCATTTATTTTACCTTCTGTGCTCATGCCACATTTCCATTGATTTAGTGGTTTCTGTAGTAGATGTCTTCTGACAGCAGGACACCTTGTACTAGAAGACCCTCAAAACTGAGGGCTTAGTGCCATAATGAATTTGCTGTGGTATTTGGATACTTCTTATTCAGAGGCTATGAAATATGATACCTGGATTTTATAATTGATCAGAACTTTGTAACCCATATTTTT
This sequence comes from Tapera naevia, assembly GCA_033556795.1. Lineage (NCBI taxonomy): Eukaryota > Metazoa > Chordata > Aves > Cuculiformes > Neomorphidae > Tapera > Tapera naevia. The sequence continues at coordinate 885,891 of JAUMJJ010000086.1, forward strand.
TCTTTCAAATGGGCACAATCTACAGGAAGATCAAATTTAAGTAGGAGATTTGAAATACTACTACAACTACCATACAAATTTACTCCAAGTTGGATTTTTTTCTCAGTTTATTTATGCAATTGACCACAACATTGTAGAGATATAATAGTTTCATTATTTTTGTGTAGCCATTCATGTTTCCCTGTTGTTTGGATCTTTTTTACAAAGGAAAAAGAGCAATTTTAAAGGTAGAAAAAATTAGTTAAACACTGACGAGGAAGCAGACTTATACTCTCTTGCTGACGTGTGTATAACACTGAGCAGCACACCTTTATATATGCACTATCTTCCCATGTCTAATTTGTAAATTTGATTTTTGACCTCCATCATTTTCTTATTCCAGTCCTGAGTCTCCTCTGGTCAAATTTTGTGACTCTTGATGAAACTAGTTACTTGCAAGCTGCACAGGCAGAGAATAAAGTAATTTATCTTCTTTTAACTATGATCTAAGTAAGAGACTATAATTTTGGGGGGATTTAAAATGTTTGTACAGTAGCAGTATTGCAGTTACCTGAACCTTCAACACATAAAACATAGGTCTGAAACGGGAAACCCACCTCTGGATGTTGACCAGTCTTTACTACTTTTTCTGAATATCTGAATGTGTCGATAGCACCATATTTTATGTATCTGGGTGAAAAAGAAAATTATTCTTACATATCCAGGACGAGAAAGAAGAGATCTTGAGGGCATTGCTTCTAACTATCTCTGAAAATGTCATGATATGCATTCATTATTATGTGTAACTGCCATTAATAGTGTGTGGTGTGACTAATGCCCTTTGCTGAGAAGGCGTTTACCTGCATGGAAGAATCAACCAAATCTCCCATACTGCCAGTTAGAAGGACGACCACAAGCTTGCTACTTTAAAGCTAGTTTTAAGACTGATGTTTTTGGTGCAGATCCTTAGAAAATTCCCAATATGGCAGAAGTTCTGTGTAGTTGGAGAATTAGTTGTAGCAGTTGGACGTGTTTTAGTTACAGTTGTATGTTTGGTAAGAGAGGCTTCTATTATTTCTTCTGAAATCAGTGCTTATTGTATATATCTTAACATTTTTTCGGCTATCTGTCAGGGCTTTGAAGTAAACCAGTATAAAACATCGATAATCTCAACTTTCTTTCTTCCTATTTGACTTATGTTTGCAATCTCCATGGTCTCTGTGGAGAGCTTAACTCCCCATGTTGAGTTTAACTTTACGTGATTGATTTCTTTGGGGAAAGGAGTCATAAAAATGAGATGAACCCTAGTAGTAATCTGCAGATTTTTATCAGGGTTTATGAATAACACAACTGTTTTCATGCTCTAATAATTTAGTTCCAGGAATGAACTTTCAGGAGTCTAGTAAGTGAACTTGTAATGTCTAAATAAATTTTTGTTAAAACAATAGGAGGAATCAAGTTCTGTTTTTACTTTTTTTTCCGGCATTTACTTGGAAATCAAAAAAATAGATATATTTTAAGATCAGAAGGGCAGCAGTATTGTTACATTTTTGTTCTTTTTTATTCTGCTGGATGAGCATCAGGAAACAAAAAACCCCCTCACGTTTTTCCATGCAGCCTAGTAGCAGTCTTTGATGCTATCCCACAAAGGTATTTTGCTCTCATAAGATGTTATTTCAGATTGAATTTCAGAAATAAAATCCTCCCTGTTTGTTTCATTAGAAGAAGAAAACAATATCAGTGTATGTGTGAATGACAACATTGCTAAAGAAAGTAATTTATGGCTCAGTCCTGCCAGCACAGAAAATACAATTTATGAATCATCTCAACGACTTCAGTAGAAAGATTAACATGGAGTTTTGCGTGTACTGAGAAATTTGTTGATAAGGTCTGAGATTCTAGTGTTCTGCTGAGCTGTTTTAGGAGCAGGAAGAAAAGAATTAATGAAATTATTTGGTTAATTATCTGGCTCACTGCAGCTTTGTGGGCTTCTAGCAGATCAAAGACCAGTTTGCTAGGTGTTGGATAAAAAACTCACTGATAGCTTCATAGACAACTCCAGGCTAACATTAGGGTGTGTTTTCAGGGCGATCTTTGTCAGTGCAATTACTGTTTTCTTAGTGCTTGTGCTGAATATTAACCTTCTGTCCTTCATTATCTCTACCTCCTTTTTCCTCCCTTCCTCCTTCTGACCCTTCCCTGCTCCTTTCCTTTCTTGCTTCTCCCCGCTCAATCCTCCAAATGTTTTTAGAACACAATATAATCTGTCAGGGCTCCCGCATTAATGCTCTGGACACCAGCTCGTTCTCATGACCTCTGCTGTTAGCCGGAGCCTGGAGTCAGCAAAGACTGTTCTTGAAGCGTCCTCTGGGGAACTACCTCTTACCTTTCTCATCTGGCAGCTGGCCTTGCTCTGACCATGAACTCAAGGATGAGCAGTCACAGCAATAAATGGCCTTGTGCCACAGTACTCCTGAGTGCTGGTGGTGTGTTTGGAATTGGTGCAGGATTTTTTGTTGCCCATGAGGAGATGGTCTTGGAGCTCTTAGAGATGTCTTGCCCGAGACCAAGTTTTGGAAGCACATATTGGCCTGGTGGTGATAACAGTTTTTCTCTACTTGTGTAGTGCCATATAACAAAGATCTGAAAACTTTAAAAAGGTGCCTTAGAAGTAGTACTTGACAAATGCACATTTTATATTTGTATGCATTTGTAGGCTTTTTTCATATTGGTTAAACTGCCAAATGTTTGACATCTGCTTTGGGGAGTACTTTAATGTTTTTCTTTGAAGGCAGCATCTCAATTACTGTAAATTTGCATATAACTAGATAAATATGTGTCAAATTAGAATTAAACAAGAAAAACAATAATGTTCAAAATACGATGTAGATATGGTGACCTGCATTCAGAAAGGGGAATAGACAGGATGTATAAAACGTTGGCATGTTGGCATGTAAAGTGCACCTTGCCTTGCCTAACGTATTTGGAGTTAAGTAGGAGCCTGTGTTCTCTGTGTGTCCTCTACAGATGACAAGAGGAACACTGGTAAGGTTTGGTCAAGAAGGTCTTAATATAGGTATGCTTTTACAAGACAGGAATGAACCAGTTATGTAAAGTTGTGTAAGCACTATACATCTATTTAATGTGAGAAGCAGAACATGCAAATAGTTGTGATTGTCTGTAAGATGGATCAGTGTTGGAATAAATTGAGGAGACACATTTTTTCTGTTTATACAAGTAGATATACCTTACTACAATATCAGTAACTGTAAAGTCTGTTTTTTTTTTTAAATTCCCATTTATAAGCTGATCCCCTAGAATTGTTGCATCTCATCTTAGTATAGACTTTTGGGGGAGAGGGTGAAGGTAGAGGGTAAGTTCAGATTTCTGCCTTCTCCCTCTTTCCATCAGGAAGAGCAGTAAGGGTGAAAGAAGTCCCTTGTCCCAGAAACATGGGAAAATTGTGTGTCAGTCTCAGCAGATAGCAGCCAGGCTCTCGATTGTTTTAAATCCTCTGGCAAAGCTCTCGTACTGTAATAATGTCTCAAAAAGTTTTATGGCTGTGTTACTGGTAGAGTAGGTAGTGAAAAGATTTCATCCTGATGCAAGCTAAAGCTTTGATACAAATTATTCCTCAGGTATGTTTCCATCCATCACTTCTTTTGGCAAACGACGTTCTTGTTTTGCAAGAGAGATTCCTTTTGCACTGAAGGTGATCTGCAATTACAAATACATTTTAAATGATGTGCTTGAGGAATCTATCAATCTCTTGAGGAAGTATGGACCAACATAGTTACCATTTGTTTATAATAAACTTAATTGTAAAAGGTACTGAATGTTATTTTCCAATTATAATGTATAAAGTATGGAAATTTGTATTTCTCTAGGCACTCTCTCTGGTGTTCTCTCCTTCTGCACTCAAAAAGATGAATTTTTCTTGTCATTGGGTTTGGGTAAGCTCCTGAAGAATTAACTGAGTTTTTGCATTTCAAAATCCTGTGGGCAGCTATTGTTTTAAGTTCTCTTTACTTCAGAAAAATATGTTCAGCTGAAACTGCCTTCTTCTTTGACTTTTTGTGACCAACAGTTTTTTGAACACAATAAAGTAAACAGACTTTGCAATGTGTGATTGTAAATGCAAAGAATTGCAGGCACCTAAGAAAAGCAGATGTATTTTGATAGTGAAGAACCAGTCTCTTGCAGCTGAAAGAAAAAAGGAAGGTTATAGTTTTTGTATGAAACAACATCTATTATCAGAAGTTCATGATAGCCCTGCATTAAAATGCTTTACTGACAATATAGATTTGTCCTTGGTTGACACATGAAAGATTTTCTTAGGTAGTAAAAAAAAAAAAACATCAGGTAGTTTTTTTATCTGCACTCCTGGACTTCTAGGACACGGTGATTTTTCGGCAAGATCTGACACAAGTGTTTTGTGTGCTGCTCAATATTCATTGTCTTTTGTGTTCTGCTTTTTTTTTTTACTGACATACATTCTACAAAAGCATTTGTGAAATTATTTAAGAAAACTCTATTTATATGTCTTACTCTGTGTAGGGAACTTAATGGGGTGTGTCTGTTCCTGTGATGAAGTATGACTGCAGAATGAAACCATGACTGGTAGAACATGCCTTCTAGTGATAGACGCCAGCTGTAGCACATCATCTTAGTTCTACTCCTGATTTGGGGTCTTGTGGGTCAGACATATTCAATTGGCAGATCACAGCTTAAGTCAGTCTCCCACTGAATTCTTGAAGGGATCCTGGATCAGGAAAGGTGCCCAAATTGCCCGGTGCTGACAGAAGAGTCCAGCACCATGTAAGGAGGATGTGAGGTGGGAAATACAATGCTTGAGACTTGGTAGATCAGAACTTACTTTTTTGAAAATTCTGATGGTACCTGGGATGTTGCTATAAAAGTATTTTGAGGAGCTGCCATTTTCCTGTTTCGCTTTGTTCCTCCTTATTCTGAAATTTGATTGTTTGAGTATTATTTATCACAATAATGTCTTCTGCATCCATTAAGCACATTTTTTGTTGTTAGACAATCACCACTCATCTGTTAGCAGTCATTGGATTAATTTGTAAAAACTGAATTTTTGAATTTTATTATGTGGTCTTGATTTCACAAATGATTTTGATATATTTATGCTGGATGTACTTTGTCCCTAACATACTTGCTTATTTTTTCCAAGTAAATTCTCATGAAAAATCCCAGTATTTATAATTATTACTTATTTCAAATCTATCTGACAAATAATGTACGAGTCTAACCAGGAGCAAAAAGTTGTTATTTTTCAGTGAATGGGTTCTTGATTCACTTTAACTTTTAACTGTCAATTAGAAATGGTTCATTCATTTTTTCTCTGCACAGGAGATAGTTTTGTGAGGGTAAAAGAGTGCCTACACAAATATTATAAAAGATTCCAGCATGTGTAAAATACAGCCATTTTATGTCAACATAATCTATCTTCACAGGATATTATTTCCTTTTTTTTTTCCTTAAGAATTGGAAAGAAACCAACACAATTTGTGCTACCTAGAATTACTGCACATGGAATATTTGTGTATCTGGAAACAAATTGTGTGTAAACGTCCACTTCATATTCCTGTGCCAATTTGCAAAATGAAACCCTCTTGCTATTCTGTGTCTGACCATTTTGATTTCTTTTACTGCTGGTGTTACAGACAAAGTAAGGAATTTCTAATTTTCTGATACTGAAGTAATTAGGACTTCTACTGTAGGTGTAGTTTAAGGAATAAGACTATCAAAATGCGAAGATTTTTAAAAAACGTGATATACCTCTTTAATCTTCTGAGCAACATCCTTATTAGTTAAATTTTTATATGTCATTGTTTGGTATTTAGTATCCTGGTAACATAATTACCACAACAAGACATACAAAACAGATATTCTTACTGAGTGTTCATAATTGAATTGCTTACAGATGGATTTGGTTGTTTTAGAGCAACAGAAAGACTTGCAGAGGTTTTGGTTCATGACAGTGGAGATTTCATTCTCTGTATTGAGTTTGATATGAAACTTGAAAGTTTGTCTCTTCCTTGATTAACATGTCTGCCTTGTTCTGTAGAATACCTGCTCTTTCTGCTTTGTGAGGAGGCTGGGAGGAAGGGAAGAGGTGCCAGTACTGAAGCTTTTAATGAGACATGGTAATCTCATTAAAAACTTGTGTGCTGCATACTGAATTGACTTTCTGGAAACATTAACAACTTTTAACTTTGATTTAAAATAATGGGAAAAAAATTATTTCAGGGATTACTTTTTGTTCTTCAGCTGTCACTATTCACATGTGCAGGCCCTTCTGATCATCCACAATGGGCAGAAATTTCCTTTTGGTTTGAATGAGTCTGAGGAATTTGGGGAAAATGCACAAATTATTAGAGGTAAAAATAGTCAGCATTTGCAGTAGGATGTCAGTGACAGAAATAGAGCGTTAGGATCTCTTTTGCTTGAATAAAATCTGTATTATTGAGCCTATGGTTGTGTGTCTTGTGCAGGGTACAGCTTCATGCAACTTGGAGAAGAAACAGGAGCTATTGGGATCGAGAAGCAACACAGGGGTGATCTGTTTTGGAGCACTTCACAGGCTAAGTGCTTGAGCAGATAAGGCCATGTCACTGTCTGATTTATCCCAGATGAAGATCTGACCACTAGTTCAAAGCCCTAAAACTATAAGAGATCGCAAGTGAAACATTTTTCTGCGCAGGGCTTAGCTAGGTGGGATGACACTTTCCTCCAGATGCATGAGGGATATGAACTCCATTTCTCTTCCTGTGGCTAAAAAGGAGAGCAATACACCTCGGGGATGAACAGAGTGGCTTTAAACACTTTGGGAGTTTTGTAGGAGCCTTGCAGTCTAGAAGGCTCCCTGAATCTGTACATGACTGTTTGTTGTTGGCGTAGTTCATTTTCAGTTCCTCTGTACTTTATGTGGGCTGATGATTTTACATACTGCTGTGGTGTTGTCACATATTTAAGAAAAATAGGAAATCTGATCAGTTAATAGCAGTTTGAGTGGTGCTTTGTATACATATCAGTAAGAAAGGCTAGTAGTCTCTTGCTCAAGGCTGTTTTGTACTATCCAGTGTACCATCTAGTAATGCCCAGCAGCCAGGGAAATACAGATTATCCAGGTTAATCACTGCGTAGGATAACTGAAACTGTTTTCTTTTGACCAAAAATCTCAGTGAGTTTGATTCTGCATCTTTCATCAAAGTGTATAAAAATTTCGAAAAAGTTTCATTTATATGAAATAGTTAAGATGTTTCCTGTGCTCTAATAGCTTTAGAAAACTTATCTTTCTAATTTGCTTTTGATCACTGAACCTTGAAAATTCCTTTCTTTCAGATCACAGGATGGTGATGGGTGTGTATAAATGGAGTTTTGGTTCTTTTGACCCCAGTTCTACCCTAGGGGAATGCAAATATTTGTTCTCAATTTCCTGGGCACATTGATTAACAAACAGGCCATTGTAACAAACTGGCAAAGCCATGGCTCATTGCATGAGCTGATAAATTTGGAATGTGACATTATGTTGAAATATTTTAAACTCTGAAAGGTTAGTTATAAAGTGATGTGAGTAATGAATTAGATGTTCGTAGCACCCAAGACTACCTTAATACAACAATAAGAAAGGCCAGCACTTAAACCTATATAAATCAAACCAGCACACAGCATCTGGTTCAAAGAGGAGATGGTTTTTGACTGTTTTGCTGCTGTCCAGAATGGCTTTATAAATAAATGTAAACCTGTAAGTCTTGCAGCTGTAGGTTAGAGGGCACTTCTGGTAGGAAAAGCAACAAATCAGATAGTCATACCATTTTTTAGCCATGGATAACTAGCCTATGTCTTCGTGGCAGTCTGTGAAAGTGCTGCCAGACCTCAGTATTTAGCACATCTTTAATTATTTAATATACAGAGGAGAGAAAAAACAAGCTAAGAATGGCACATTTCTATTTGAAACTATTCTCAAGTCCATAAAAGCTATCTTCTTAGAAACTATGTTTTGCTATATGTGATTTTTGCCTTTTACTGGTTGACACATGTCTAAAGAAAGAAGTGAACCTGTGTATTTCAAACCAATGTGTGGGCTGTTCAGGGTCCTTACATGAATAGCTATTCTCAATGATGGTTTCCCTGTTATGCCATATATGTTATGCTCTACTGCCAATGTAACATTGCTTTGAGTGAGAAGCATTGCATGACCATCCATAATGTTCTAAAAAGTAATAATGTATTTTCAGTTAATCTTCTCTTTCATTTAGACAATTGCCCACAAATATAATATATATTTCTGTATGGAAATTATATTAAATTTGTGTATGTGTGCATAGACACCTTATAAAGAAGTATACACGTGGATATGTGCACACTAATTTAAAATGTTTTTTTTTGCGAAAATTATTTTTCATATCTGTGCGTATGTTACTGTACTTAAGATAATGGCCTGGCTGCTGATCATTTTATTTATTTTTATTTTTATTTACTTTGCCAACAGTCAACAGTGGAAGATGTAAGTACCTAAAGTAGATTGTACAATGTGTTGTGTGTGTGTGTTGTGTTTTCTCTGTTTGTTAAATTTTATGAATATTTAGCTTTTTTTTTTAGTGTAAGGGAAAAATGTATAGGATGTTGTTATGAAGCATCTGTGAGTATGGATTTTTTTACCATATTTCAGTTAGATCCTGATCTGCATGTTGGCTTTGTGTTTTCAGAGGGATGTTAAGAGGCATTCAGCTGCAGCTGAATGTTTCAGCATTGCTGTTGTTTTCAACAACACAAATTCAACTACAGTGAATTACAACTGAAGATATAAGCTGGGCTCTAATAGACTCTGTAGAAAGTATTCTGAAATTCAAGAACAAACACTGCAGATGGATCCCTACTCCCAGAACCGAGTCTGTGTTGAGTTTAGCTGCTTTGTTTTTCCTGAACTGCAAGGTGCATTACAAAGTTATTTCACAAGCTGTAACTCCTCCCTGAAGCAAGTAAGATCCATGCTGCTGTTGGTGTAGGGGGCACTGTGGAAAATAACAAATTCTTTATAAAGTGGAAAGGTAAAATTATGGTGAGTTTGAGTATCTGTGATTCCAAGGTGTATTTTCAGCTGTATTTAGTTCTTGTTGCCTTGCAAATTCTCATTTGATTGATTGCCCCCAGCTTTAAGTTCCCTCTGAGTTTCATCTGATAACAATACTTCCTCCTGTAAATGCTTTGTGTTGCTATTGTATATTCTGGTGTAATACCTGAGATGAGTATCTCATCACAGATTATAAAATGTTGGCAACATTTGTCAATCATGTATGGAAGCTGCCCTGGAATGGGCTTTTCAACAAGATGAAAATGTACAAAATTTGAAGATAAAATCATAATGAGGCCAGACTATTGATTAACGTAAATCTGCTTACAATTGCTGACGTAAATGGGAAAGAGCTGATTTACATCAGTGGAGAATGTAGCTGGTGGAATTAAAAGAAAATAAAGGGTTTAGGGGGTCTAGTGATGCTCGTGTCTTAATGAAAGCACAAACTTTCACACAAGACTGCATTGCTGTTAAAATGTAACTCTGCAGTGCCAGACGGGTCAGGCTACTCCAGACACTGCAACGCTGTGGTACCTCCTACAAACAAAAGAGCAGCAGAACCATGTATTCTTTAATTAAATCCTGGATCAAGTCTTCCGCTGGGGTGATTTGGCATAACTCCATATATTTCAAAGGAACTAGGTTGTTTTACTGTGGCTGAGCACTTGGTCTTTTATTAATGTATGGTTCTTTATACTGAAATTCAGTGGCTTGCTTTAGAATATACAGCTCTTTTCATAACGCTAACTAGTACAATACTGATCAGATTAAAGTTATTCTAAACAATATAAAGGAGTCAACTTGAAGACTATGCCAAAGAGAGTTCGACAGTCAGGTTAATTACAAGAATGATGTGCAAGGTGGTTTGTTGTTTTTTTTTTTTTTTGGAGGAGGGGGTATTTTTTCCCCCTTCTCTTTTTTTTTTTAAAAAAATCACAGTGCTACCCAGACTGTTTTTTTTCACAAAGGTGGCTTCAGAGCAGGCTATGGTGTTTTCTGCTGAGTTTTTGTGCTATTGGATTCAAAGAGCTTGATATGCTCTGGTGTAGCCAAAACATACATTCAGCATCTGTAAGAATTATCTCTTGTGCATTGTGGAATACAATTTTATCCTATATTGTAATTGCTTGCACATCTGCATGCTTGCCAGCTTCAAAATCAAGGGTGTTGTACAGAGCTCATTCATAGCACCTCTGTACCAGTGCTTCCCCGTGTGTTTTTTTTTAAAGTTTTCTTATAATTTATATATTTATTTTCTTCTTTCCTCTCTCTCATTTGCAACATCAGAATGTCATTGTGTCCTGGATGAATATAAAGAGTTTATCTTTCTTTTGGCCCCTAAAGCAGATCAGGTATAAAATGTGCCTTCAGGAAGCAAGCAGTCCTAAAGATTTTTGTTATCACTCCTCTTCTAGACAAACAGCAGTAGCCTAAACATATGCCTAAGAGCGTGTGGACCCCAAGAAAGATGCAGCACGCTTGTCCCTGCTGTTCATGTCAGGTGTGCCAAAAGACTCTTCAGGGATTTCTATACCACCATGGTCCAGTATCTGCTTCATTTAATTTGGGGTACTCTGTTCCAAGCTCCCAGAAACTGAGGTCTTGTCTATGCACTATGCTAAATACTGGTGGGTGTTTTTATAGTCATAGTTACCGTGGTGTTTCCAAGCACTGTTTTTTGTGGTGTTACATTAGCGAATGTAATATTGCACTTGCATATTCTTTTCACCTTTTCGTATAGGAGATACATTTGATATAACCATGCTTAGCAAAACAGCACAAGCTTGTGTTTTGTTCTGGTTTAGGCCATATTCAGGTAGAAAACACAAATATCAAGACTCTACCCAAGCTGATCCCATCGTACAGTCCCCTGCCATTTGCTTGTTTAAGAACAGGGCTGACTTTTTAGGGCACAGAAGGCTGCCAGATATGTTAGTGACTCTTTGAGAGAGTAACCCAAAAGACAGACTTGCAAGCTGGTGCCATAGTATCCATAATTGGTATAACAGGACATTGATGCTGGACTTGGCGGGCAGATTTTGGATTATTTAAGGAACTAGTCAGGAAAGTTCTTAGTGGGAAATAGTTCTTAGTGTCAAGGGGGTCCAGGAAGGCTGGATGCACTTCAAGAATGAAATCTTGAAGCCGCAGGAGCGGGCTGTCCCCATGTGTTGTAAGAAGAGTCGTAGGGGCAGACGGCCGGCCTGGATGAGTAGGGAGCTTCTGAAGGAACTAAGTAAGAAGAAGAGGATGTATCGTCGTTGGAAAGAAGGGGATGTAAGCCAGGTCATGTTCAAAGATGTTGTTAAGTCGTGTAGGAAAAAAATCAGGGAAGCAAAAGCCCAGCTGGAGCTCAAATTGGCCACTTCTGTTAAGGATAATAAGAAGGGTTTTTATAAATATATCAATGGTAGGAAGAAGAACGGCAGCGACCTCCACTCCTTGTTGGATGTGGAGGGAAATATAGTAACCAGAGATGCAGAGAAGGCTGAGGTACTTAATGCCTTTTTTGCCTCAGTTTTCAACAGTAAGGATGTCTGTTCGCTTGACAGTTGGTCCTCTGAAGTGGTTGATGGGGGCAGGGTGAAATATGGCCCTCCTGCAATCCATGAGGAGGAAGTTAGAGACCTGCTGAGCCACTTGGACCCTCATAAGTCTATGGGGCTGGATGGGATCCATCCTAGGGTGATGAGAGAGCTGGTGGATGAGCTTGCTGAGCCGCTCTCCATCATCTTTTAGCAGTCCTGGCTCACTGGAGAGGTCCCGGAAGAGTGGAAGTTGGCCAATGTGACGCCCATCCACAAGAAGGGCCGTAAGGATGGCCCAGGTAATTACAGACCTGTCAGCCTGACCTCGGTCCCAGGTAAAATCATGGAGCAGATAATCCTGGGTGCAATCATGCGGCACCTGCAGAACGGCCAAGAGATCAGGCCCAGCCAGCATGGGTTTAGGAGGGGTAGGTCCTGCCTGACCAACCTGATCTCCTTTTATGACCATGTGACTCGCCTGGTGGATGAGAGGAAGGCTGTGGATGTGGTATACTTGGACTTCAGCAAGGCCTTTGACACTGTCTCCCACAGTAGACTCCTAGGGAAGCTGGCAGCCCGTGGCTTAGATGTGAGCACTCTGTGCTGGGTTAGGAATTGGCTGGATGGCCGAGCCCAAAGAGTGGTGGTGAATGGTGTTTCATCCAGTTGGCGGCCGGTCACCAGTGGTGTCCCCCAGGGATCGATATTGGGTCCCGTCCTGTTTAATATCTTTATTGATGATCTGGATGAGGGGATTGAGTCCATCATCAGCAAGTTTGCAGATGATACCAAGCTGGGAGGAAGGGTTGATCTGTTAGAGGGTAGGATGGCCCTACAGAGGGACCTGGACAGATTGGAGAGCTGGGCTGATTCTAATGGGATGATGTTTAATAAGTCCAAATTTTGGGTACTTCATTTTGGACACAACAATCCCATGCAGAGCTATAGACTGGGGACAGAGTGGCTGGAGAGTAGTCAGGCAGAAAGGGACCTGGGAGTGCTGGTTGACAGGAAGCTCAACATTAGCCAGCAGTGTGCCCAGGTGGCCAAGAAGGCCAATGGAATTCTGGCCTGCATCAGGAATAGTGTGGCGAGCAGGACCAAAGAAGTTATCGTCCCCCTGTACTCGGCACTGGTCAGGCCTCATCTTGAATATTGTGTCCAGTTCTGGGCCCCCCAGTTTGGGAAAGATGTGAGGATGCTGGAGTGTGTCCAGAGGAGGGCAACGAAGATGGTGAAGGGGCTGGAGCACAAGCCCTACGAGGAGCGACTGAGGGAGTTGGGGCTGTTTAGTCTGAAGAAGAGGAGGCTCAGGGGAGACCTCATTGCTCTCTACAACTACCTAAAAGGAGGTTGTAGTCGGGCAGGGATTGGTCTCTTCTCTCAGGTGACCAGTGGCAGAACTAGAGGGCATGGACTCAAGCTTCGTCAGGGAAAGTTTAGGCTTGATGTGAGGAAAAAGTTCTTCACTGAAAGGGTGATTGGCCACTGGAATGGGCTGCCCAGGGAGGTGGTGGTGTTGCCGACCCTGGAGATGTTTAAGGGGAGACTGGATGAGGCACTGAGTGCCATGATTTAGATGATGGGTTGGTGTTAGTGTTGGTGTTAATGTTGGGTTATAGGTTGGACTCAATGATCTCGGAGGGCCTTTCCAACCTTATGATACTGTGATACTGTGATAACTGCAACCCTTCAAATAATAAATGAGCCCTTAACATCTGTCAGGTTGCTTGTTTTCTCAGAGGCCCAGTGATTGGGATGCATGCAATAACACTATGGCCTTCTGAGAAGCCTACACAAAAATTAATGGTTTCATCAGCTTGCAGGAGCAACTAAATAATTGGAGACACCTGGGACTATTATAAAGGGCTGCTTTCTGCTTAGAAAATGCTTTCTAACTAGTTCCAGTAAAACCTGAACATTGCAGACTCGATCAGAGAGCTTAATTTATTGGACTGTTTGGAGTGTATGGGAGCTCAAGCATAGGCATCAACAATATAAGTGAATATCAGCAATGGATAAGGAATCAGCCTTTAAAAAGGTGATATAAGGCTTTACTAGTCATATATTCAGTACTTTGTGGGTGATTAGCTTGGCAATCTAGCAGCTATGCAGAAAGGTGTAAAAGTAGCCCAAATTAGGTAATTTCTGTTTTGGATGCAACCTATGTTTGGATCTTGAATATTAGGATCTGATGATGTAGAAGTAAATCAATATTGCCTCAGCTTTCAGTTGCATACTTTTTAGAAAGGTACCTTACTTTTGCGTATTCTGAAGCTCTCTATTACACTGATTACAATAGGCACAAACCTTTAATGGTTGATAATAGCAGTAGAAAAGGTTTCAGACATTGCGGTTAAGTTCTGTTTTCATTTTACTTCTAGAGACTCAAAATTTTCATCTCAAATTTTTAATGACATAAACAACCAATTATGCTCTTAAAAATGTGCTTTAAATGTTTCTACAAGAATGGCTAAAATCCTAAATTAGGACCATCTCCAAAAATTTCTTTGCCTCCCCTAATGATCTGTATGATAAAACACTCATGCTCTTTCCAAGCCTGAAGGTGTGAATCTCTCACCTGATTCAGAACGTATTGGAATTAACAGCAAGTCGGTGAATTGCAATTACTGTAGGCATTAAGACATAGCTTATGTACAGTCTAGTACAAAATTTCTTATTGTATAAGGCCAAGACAAACATGTATCTACTAAATAGATCCTAGGGAGTAAATACAGTACCTAGTAAATTGCTTGCATGAAGGGAAGGTCCCCAGCCATTCCAGGAGCCTCTTTCCTAGCCTGGTCCACAAGCACTGCTGGCACAATACAGCAGTAAGTTCTTTGTTGCTGTCTCTGGCCAAAATATCCCTTTGCACTGAGCTTTAGGTCATTCTGCCCCTACTGCTTCTTATTGCTTCTGTTTAGTCACTGTGCTGTGCAAAGGCTAGTTCTGCCTTCATCCATACATGAGCAGCGTCAGCTTTTATGTCCTCTGAATTTCAGAAAATGGAAGACTGGGGCTACACTGCTCACAAGGGCCTTTGAGAAAGGCAAGAGGCTGAAATGAGTTGAATTCAGAACAGGTATGTTTCTTTTTTAGCAGACATTGAGAACAGATTTAGTTCAGCAGGTTTACCTGTTCCTGTCTTTCACTTGAAGTGTTTATACATCAAGGAATGCCAGCTTTGCTTTTGCTTTGTTGGTTGCTTTTTCCCTAAGAGAGTTGTTTTACCTGCACAGTTTATGCGCTTGGTGCAGAATTTGCTGTATGAGGTTATTTGGGTTATGTACGAAGTCAGATTTGATTATTTTAATAATAAGTTTTAGTTAGTTTGAAATATCTAGTATCTTGAGAGTCTCCCTGGCTTTTTCATTATATATCTGGAAAACAGTCCTGTTAGTACTAAGTGAATTTGTGTGAAAATCCATGCAAAGCCTTAAAGCACTGGAGCCCAGACCATTTTCCATGAATTAAGCGAGGAGTATTGGTTAAACCAGCACAGAGTGTGATAAAGCTACAGCACACCATGTCATTAGACTGCTTTACATAGTGACAGGAACATTTCTGGTTTAAAGAGACTTTGTACATTTGTTTGAAAGCATATATTTGTGCATGCTGGCTATTTAATCCTTTAAGCTTTTATGTTTCTCTGAAGTGTAGACAACTTGTTAATGCATATACTGTGACTTTTGAACATTTGTTTGGGTTTGACATCTTATTTTGATTTGCTAATTATGGAGAATTGAAAAAAAACCTCTTCCTAATGATTTTTGAGTTTGGTTTTACCCCCTTTTTTAAAAAAAATTGAAAGCATGTATAAATGCAATAGGGAGTCCTAGGTGGGCTGTATTACATAACTTTTTGCTCAGTATAGTGTCATTAATGTTGAGCCTCCTGATTTATCTCAGTAAAGCGTCAATTCAAAAGAGTACAGGAAATAATGCTGGGAATTAACTATCCTATGTTTTATTTTGAGAGATAAAAACCTGCAATTCACTGCACTTGTGAGTCATTGCCCTAAAATGAGGATAGTATTCAGCAACCTTTATAAATCACTGATGGATTTGGATATAAAGACCTGTACAAGAGCAAAAGTACTTGTTACCTAACAACAGAGAGACCTAGAGATGATATTTATTGTTAGAGAGAAGATGGTTTAATTGTCTGGGCCATTGTTATGAGGAGTAAGGACTAAGAAAGTAAGAACAGCATTTAGGGGTGTTGCTTTGGGTCTCTAGGAACAACACCTGAGAAGTCACCAAAGATGTCCATACAATTCTGACCTCTTGGTGGAAACCATGCATTGTGCCATGCTACACTGTGGTATAGTATGCTGTGGTTGTTATTCAACAAGTATATAAACCTGTACTAATAATTATGTAGAAGGTGAACTGGAACGGAATAAAATGCATGTTTAAAACCAGAAACTTCTTTCTGCAGATATGCTGCCTTCCTTGCTGATTCTGGTCAGGGCAAAGCCTTTCCCAGTATGAAGACTGAGTAATTTCTACTTTGCTTTGTCCCTTCAGGTCAAACCGGTTACACACAGTAGAATCACTGTTTCAGCACGGTTTCGAAAACCACTCCAGGAGCCCTACACTATTTTGTAAGTAGAGTTTTCAGTTAGTGAACTGTCATTTCAGGGTGTGTTGTAGGGGATGGCCTTAACTTCAGATGAGTTTTGTTTAAAATGCTCCTCCAAATTATTTTACTTTGCTTTACTTTGCTTTATTTCAGCCTGGTTGCTAACGGAGACGTTATTAGCCCTGTAGTACGCCTCCTTATTCCCAGAAAAACACTGAATCACTGGGACCATGTTCTTGAAATGGTTACAGGAAAAGTTACCCTCAGAAGCGGAGCTGTTCACAGGTATCAGAAAACTGGATATTTGCTTTGGATATGAATAGATATGTCTTTAAAAGTCCATAGGTAAATACAGTGGATTGGTCCTACCTCATGGGAAATTCCACTATAAAAAAATACATCAAAAAGCCACAAAATGCTAGTATGTTGACTCCAAATAACCTTCAAGTTTCAACTGCCATTTTAAAAAAGAAAAACCTCAAATTGTTTCAACTGTTATTTCTTGATTAAGTATTTGGTTTGCAGGCATGTAATGATACAATAATAATGCAATGTATTTAGTATTAATAATTAAGTTACATACCAGAATAAAATGAATGAGAACAATAAAGTTGGTGAAGGTGTTTGGAATGTGCAAATGATAGATGCGATCCATGTTACCTTTTAATTTTGATACTTCTGTGAATACATTGGGGCAAACATTTTCAAGGAAAATGTATTTTTGGGGGGGTTTTGAAGACCTATGTTTCAAAAC
Organism: Tapera naevia; assembly: GCA_033556795.1. Classification (NCBI taxonomy): domain Eukaryota; kingdom Metazoa; phylum Chordata; class Aves; order Cuculiformes; family Neomorphidae; genus Tapera; species Tapera naevia. The sequence continues at coordinate 902,842 of JAUMJJ010000086.1, forward strand.
TAGGTCTAGGATGTCCTTTATACTCAGCCAACTCTGACTCCTAATAACAGCCTAATAACAACCGAAGTTGTAGTTGGGATTTGTCAATTCCAATATCTCAGCTGGTCTGAATTGTTGTGGAATAGGAGGGTACCGCTTGGATAAGTAAGTTTCAGTCCCTTAAGACTTTTACAATGTGAAATAAGCTCTCTAAAATAGGATTTGTTTGTTGTTTTAGTTTTAGAGCAAAACGGTATATGCAGTTTCCATGAGAAACACTGCAGTGTAAGCTGGCTGCTAAGGTGTGTGCCAGCGAACTACTGACATTCCAGTGTTGCCCCATGCAGAGCACATTACAGAAATATGTTGCTTAGATGGGAAAGGGCGTTTTGTGGAAAGTCATTCTTCACAGCTTAGGCAATGTCTCAGACTAAGCTTGCAAACTTTCTCAAATCAGTGAAGATTAGGTGGTCTTTCAGTTCTTCCGACTGCTTTCTGAGAGGTGGGTACAAACAATAAAAGATTGAGGTAATGCTGTCTGTTGACTATTAGCTCTCATCTAATTTTTCCTCTCAGTCTGGCATTTCTTTACTCCCTTTATCTGGCTACTTAGCACTTTTACTTGTAGTAAAGTAAGCTACACGTGTGGCAGCTTTCTGGATTTGGTTGTCAGTACAACTCAGAAATGCGAAAAGTAACAGCCGTTTACAGCATACCATTCCTTTCTGCACTCAGACTCTTTAGCATTTTTAAAACCTATTACATTTTATTCTCATTACTTGGTGTCACTCCTTGGTGAAACCGAATAATCTACATGAAAGCACAAATTATTCTGTCCCTAGCTAGAACTGCTTTTGAGAAGTTCCCTTCAGTGCTCAGTTTTAATCCTTTAAGAAGTAAGATAATATATATCATGTTTTGAATTACTTAATGTTTTCCTTTTTCTGATTTTCTATTAACCCATTTTTCATTTTTTTTTTCCTTAAAGTGCTAGGAATACATATCAAATACGTTCGTAAAGTGATCGTTGTTCTTTAATAAGTTACACATTAATTACTGGTGTTTACTGGAACTATGTTAGCATTAGGGGAGCTCCTCTGAGACCACTGATGCTAGGAAGATATAGTTGTTCATTAAAGAAGGATAAGTGGAATTATGGGACCCTGTATTATCTATATGACAGTTTGTCTTTTCCATGTTATTAGAAGACATACAAAGCTGCCAAGTCTTACGCAAATTCACATCCGGCTTTATAAAAAAAAATTGCTCAGGCCCATCAGAATAGGAATGGAAGAATTATGAGAGAGAATAGAAAGGAACATAGCTCTTCTGCTTGCTAGATTGTGCATTGGGATGGGGTACCTGATGGGTCAGTACCTGGTGCATCGGCAGCAGAGAATTTGGTGATATAGGTCTCACGAGGTGAGTCTTGGCTGTGCTGTTGTCAGCCTGTATGCTTGCTTTGTTCTGGCTGCCACTTATTGGCATTGTAGGGACCTAAGATACACAGCTTCTTGTTAGAATGTATTATTGTATTTCCTGCAGGCACGTTCCAACCTTCTGATCTATACAATCTAAGTGCAATGTTATCAACTTGCTCTGTGTTAGGTGGACAGGGTTTTCAGTCATGAGGCCATTAATTCCCTGTGACCAGAGCACAGATGAGAGGTGGAACTTGGTATGAGAGGGGCCAGGAACTCACGGAATAGATGCCTTCCAAGGTATCAGGGAAAAGGCATTAAAGACCTTCTAAATACTAAGTAGTTTATAAAGTAATTTATTTAATTTTAGAATTTATGAGAGTATTCCATCTATCATAGCACTTCATATTTCATTAGTTTTATATAAACTGTCATTTAGGTCATTATTTTGTTCTGTCTTTCCTTGTTTCTTGTTTTGTTTTTTTTTGTATAGTGATCATTGTATGGCATCCACTGTACTTTATTGGATTTCAGAGCTGGAAATTCAAAATTATTTAGTGACTTAAGATTAATGTAGCTTTCAATGCACTTAATACACCTAACTGAATGTTGAATTTTATTATATTAAGCATTTTCATTTCAGACTTTACACTTTAGATGGAAAACTTGTTCAGAGTGGGTCAGACTTGGAAAATGGGCAAATTTATGTTGCAGCAGGTAGAGAAAAGTTTAAAAAGTTGCCATATGGTGATCTCCTGTTTAGCAAATCTGCAATGAGAAGGCCACAGGGGTAAGTTCTATCAGTGTGTGATATGCATGTTTGCGTATGTCAATTTGTTAACAAAGTACCACCAGCAAACTACAAATGATCATTCCAAGAATGAGGGAGGGAGGGAGGGAGGGATGGATAGATGAATGGGTGGGTGGCTGGATTAGTATGGGTGCAAATTTTTATTGACTGCTTCTGAGGAAGTTGAGATGCAAAAAAAAAAAAGAGAAAATGGAAATCTGGAAGACTGTTTCACCTCATAAACACACCATTGATCATACATCACAAAATTAATACCAAAGAAAGGATTATTTTGACTTAATTTCTTTTTCCTGGGATACAAATGAGTACGACTGAATGAGATTAGGTGCAGCTGCACTAGTCTGGGTCTACTCTTGCTTGGTAATATTTTATGGAATATATATTCCTTTAAGAATGCTTTATGTTTTCCTCTATTTTTTGTAAGCTAGAATTATAACATTATACATTTCTAAACTAGGTATCTGTAAAGAGAAACTGGGCTTTTTTAATATCTTTGAAACTGTGGAAACTGGGAGACATTTCATTGAAATAAATAGAAATAGATGGAAATTTGTCCCACAAACTCATGTAATTTAGAGAATTTGTCCCGTATTCTGCATATAAACTGGAGTGTGATATATATACTTTAGTAAGCAATTGTAGATCATGTGAATAACTTCAAAGTATTTTGGGAAACAGCATTTGCAAAAAAATCATTTAAGGACAATGAAAAGCTATTGTCAGTTGATCAATTGGTGTAAATGCAGTTTTATTGAAATTGCTGGAACTTTTCATTATCATAGTTGCAAGGATCTTTTGCAGAGTAATACGCTCAGTATTGCTCTGCAAATTTTTGGCGTATGAAGTATGTATTGTGGGGAAATGTGGTGCATTTGTTTGAATAAGTTAATGTTTATGCATTTAAATGTTGTCTAGTGAAGAGAAATGAGTGATTCTAGGTAAAAATATGCAAAAAGTAAAACAATGAACTCTGTTGCGATAGCTAACTTGGTGTTATCTGACATGGTTACACATACATAGTATCTATGATAGTGACAGTGTACGGAGTGCTAAAATACTGCTTATTTCTGCAGTTCCAAAACCTCGGTATTACCTCCGATTGTGGGATCTCGGAAGTCTAAAGGCAGTGTAAGTATCAAGTATCATAATAAAGTTTGTTTCTAATTTTGCTTAATTCTGGCAGATGGAAAGTCCCTGTCCTTTGGGTTTTAATTAAACCTGAAGAGAAAAAATCCACAGCCACCTGGAGATATGCTTATTAAGGCTTGATGAATCTGTAGCTATTTGCAGTGTCAATTAGCCAAAAGAATCTGAGAAAATATTATTGCAGTGATAGCTGCTTATTTTTTTATAACACCTTTCATAGCAAATATCAACAGCTGCCTTGAGGTCTTTTCCATAAACCTTGTTAGCAATATTTGTGTCTTTGTTTATTTGTTGATTCAAATTAAACACCTAAAGGAAGAACACAGAACCTTTTACAAAACATCTTGCAGAAAATGGTGTTTCTGCTTGCTGAGTCTGAATAAGGCCCTAAACCAGTTTTCAATCTGATATGTTTTGTTCTAGCTAACCATTAATACACAGCTTGAGCCTCCGGTGCTTTGTATTTTGTATAACTATTTATATGTGTACAAAATGAATCTGTGGATTCAAAACAGTGCTAAATTGGAATATAAATATCTGTTTGCACCAGTTCTGTACAAGTGCAGTTTACTGTACCAGTACAAAAGAATGGAGAATCGGACTCACAGTCTGTCATTATAATTGTGGTAGTCTATTTACTGATTACAATCAAAAAGCTTAGAGCCACTAAACAACATAAGCAATAAAATTTGCAAGTCTCTTCCATTCTGTTGAAATTCAGTAGAATATAAAACATTGGTAAAGAACATGCTTTCAAGTGCTTTTTTAAAAAATTTGACCTTTGCGCTTCTAGTATTTTAAAAAATAACTCTTGAATAGTTTTAATTTTTGCCTCTTCTACTATTGCTTAACAGCATATTAAAAAGTTATTTCATTTTCACTGTTATTCCATTGGGTTTGTAACAAAAGACCAGGGCTCCGATATTTGGCAAACAGGATTCAAAACTTAAGGAGACAGGAATATGTATTACTGTTCTTAAGCATCTAATGCAGCACTTGAACTGGTATAGATAATGCAATTTTTTCTTCAATTTGATTTCTACACTTTTTTACTGTTGTTGCTTGGGACTAACAGTCTACAGTTTGAATTAGAAGAGACTGAAATATTGCCGTACTATCACTGGAGGTGTTGGAATAGGTCCAGAGGAAGGCCGTGAGATGATCAAAGGGCTGGAGCACCTCTGCTATGAGGACAGGCTGAGAGAGCTGGGCTTGTGCAGCCTGGAGAAGAGAAGGCTCCTGGGAGACCTTAGAGCAGCCTCCCAGTACCTGATGGGGCTACAGGAAGGCTGGAGAGGGACTTTGTACAAGGGCTTGTAGTGATAGGACAGGGGGGAAATGGCTTTAAATTGGAAGGGGGAAGATTTAGGTTAGACATTAGGATGAAATTCTTCATGATGAATGTGCTGAGGCACTGGCACATGTTGCCCAGGGAAGCTGTGGATGCCCCTCCCTGGAAGTGTTCAAGGCCAGGTTGGATGGGGCCTTGAGAAGCCTGGTCTAGTGGAAGGTGTCCCTGCCCATGGCAGGGGGGGTTGGAATTAGATGATCTTTAAGAATCACATCCTTGACTATTGTAGAAAGAAAGGTCTTTCTGGTGGGCAAGTTCTAGAATGGCACGAACTTAAAAGGTTTTCTGCTCTGTCTGCTAGAGTGTCTTATTATATGGAGTGTTTTGACAGAACTGGACTGGGAAAAAACTGCACATACTTTTAGAGTGGCAAAAGTAGGAGGCTGTCAGCCTCTAATGAGAGGCAACGATAGGGGTGTTCAGTTGGTAAAGTCTTTATGCAGCCAAGTACAATATAAACAACATCCTAAATGGCTGCTGCATACAGTTCAGGTCTTTACAATGCTGATTGTGAACAGATTTAGACTGAAGAAAAATGTGTATAAATAATAAAATCTCTGGCTACTACACCCAGGATTCTATGTACACCAAAGCTGTAAAAATAAGGACCAGGTTTCTGGTTCTGGTTCTGTTTCTAGATACACTACAGAGCAAGCAGAGAAACTGGCTGATGTCCTTGGAGGTAATTCAGAGGGGACATGTTACCAGACCCCTTTCTAGGTGCGCACTTGGCAGTCAGTGTTACTGCCACATGAAGACTGTCGTCCTCTTCCAGCTGCTTGTGACACCACAGTAATGCTCGTGTCTCATGTACACAGGCAGTGAATTATTCACAGGTTACCTATGTGACATATTGTGACTTTCCACACATGTGACTAGATTGGGTATAGCTGTATATCATATGCAAGCATGTCTAGATTCACCTAGCCATTGTTTTCATCAAATGAAGCATATATTTCTTTGTATTAAATTTGTTATTTTCTTCTGTGAGTTGTTGAGGAGCACTTAATCAGTTGTATTGTATAGAAAGTTAATGAGATTGTTACAATTTTCTGGATGGTTTAAGATATTACCTAACTGTACTTATTGTAAATTAGTATGGTTCTTTAACACCTGATACTAATCCTTTGTTTTAAAAGGCTGAAACAATATCGAAATTTAAAAAATAAACTTTTATCATATTCACCAGTGATAATTTTATACACTTCTTTTCAGGGAAATGACCGGCAGTCTAAATCTACTGTTGGATCCAGTGACCCAGGAGAAAACAGTTCCACTTCTCCGCCTCCCAAAGGGAAAGACAAAAAAAGCCAGAATCCACAGGATTCCATGTCAAGACGACACTTTTCTAACAACTCTACAAAAGTAAAACAGACAGTAAAAGTAACAGCTTCCACAGGAGTCCTTCAAGATAATGGTCAGTACTGAGAGAGGACACTATCGTAGCATAGTGGCTTTTGATCTTCAGTTGAGACAGTGAAACAGTGGAATAATATGCTCTTGTAGCTCTCAAATTGTCCATTTACTCTAGCTGAGTTTGCAAAAGTTCTTACTGCTAGGAAATGTACATATGCATAACTGCTACATTTCTGACTTCATTTTCATACCACAAGAGGCTGTGTATGACAGTTAGTATACCTTGGAAGTTAAACTAATGTGGTCCTATCCTTGTACTTTGGTTAAAAGTATAATAGAAAACATATTTGGACCATTTTCCCACTGTTCTGCACTGCAAAAAGTAAAGAAATGGATCTGGTAGGCTCAAAGGACACCCCACTGTCCCTCAGGGTCCCTGGTTGGCTGTATGGTTCTGTGTAGCAAAGTGACTAGTCCCTGGGGGAGTAAGGCAAACACTAGCTGCTGAGACTAATCAAACAGCTGCTACAAGTACTTTCAGAATTTCTCCCCTACTGTGCTGTGGTAACAATTTAGAACTGTAGTCATAAACATCCTCTTTGAGAAACTGCTTTTCTTACCTTACGGTGCGATATTTGCCCTTTCCCCAATTAAGTTTTTTCAGTGACTGGAAGTCTGTCCCCTCACTACAGATATTGCTGACATGCTGGCATGGCTATTTTTCCTCATTAGTGATAGTCCCAAAAGTCTTTAATACAGGACAATTAATATCTGTCAGGAGAAATAAATTATACTTTTTATAGCATTTGATATGTCTTATTATTGCTGTTTAGGTGTTAATAATTAAGTGTACAGCAATAAATCATTGTCTAAAAACTTCAGTATATGCCATCAAACAGCGTTTTTTACCTTTGTCTAGAATCATGAGCTCTGAGTTTACTTAGAGTCAAGAACAGGCTTGTAAACTTGAACTTCAAAAGATCAACGAAGTATAATCTTTTGTAAAATAGTTGTCTTTTCAAGAGTAGGCCGTTGAATTTGAGATTTATTTTAGTCTTGATTCAGATATCATTTTATCCTTTTGCTGGTAAGTGGGCATAATTTTAGTCAGCTCTTTTCTAATTAAGTTTGGTTTTGTGCTGGTTATCTTATAACATAATTATAAGATGGTTATCTTATAACATAATTATAAGGAAAGTGACAGGAAATATTTGTCCTTTCTAACTCATGAAATTACTGAATATATTCTTATCCTTGAACTCATCATGGAGACCCACTTTTTACAGATTTAATTGTGCATGCTAAAAATATATGAGGGAAAGACTACCAGAGATGACCTCTCAGAGAGGGCCTTCCATGTTTGGCTTACCATTTATAAAGGCGTAGAATCATTATGCAAGACACAAAGAATACAGGGAAAAGCTTTTACATTTAGGCAGTTTTTCACCCTGGACACCATGAATTGTTAATGTTTTCATCTTTTTGAGATAGATGCATTGACTTCTGTTGGGAAATACCAGTGTAGAATTCTTGATACAGAGGTCAAAACCCACATGTTCTGATCCAGTCTCCTGTTCAGAGTACTGAACTTCTCTGAACCTCTACTTAAGACTCGGTAGATCTCAGTCAAGCCTCTTACCTTAAGAACAGCCAAGACACATAACTTGTCTTTTTAGGTATAGTGCCATTATGGTGATTTGCCACATGCTGCTTTTTCTGGCCTGAGTATTTTTGTAAGTATTTTCTACAGATTTTCTCTGGACACAAACAGACCCCTCTTGCCGAGCTGAGAGAAATTTGTTCTTCGCCATTCTTGGCCTTGCATTAGGTTATCAGAGGTTTCTGATTGCTTTTCTTCATTTCCCGGTAGAAGGAAGACTGCCTGAAGCAGCAATAGTGTCTCTGTTCTTTCAGCAGGCAGTGACTAAGAGACAAATCTTACTTTATTATATAGTAGACAAATAAACGGAAATATTTACTTTCCCATATTTAGCACTGTTGCTGCTCCACCTGCTGACAGAATTGGTTGGAAATCCACTAAGTTTACTGAGGAAGTGAATGCTTGTTTCTCACTTCAGCTTTGCCATGCTTTGTGACTCTTGGGTAGGAGAAGGAATTCAAGGCAGTTATTTCTCTAGTTTCGGCTAAAAGGCGTGTTGGGAGAAGCTCTGTGTTCTTTTTGTGCTCTTTTATTTATCCTTCATGAATGAAGACCAGCTAGCAGAAGTGGAAATAGGCCATTTGATATGTGTGTTCTTCTGCAAGTCTAGATTTACCTAGCTGGTCATTCAGGCACTTGCAGGGGGAGAAGAATTCTCTAGGTTGAATTAGCAGGTTGAGGGAGGTGACGCTCCCCCTGTACTCCATTCTCATGAGTTTTCACCTGCAGTACTACACTCAGTTTTGGAGTCCTCATCGCAGGAAGGACATAGATCTGTTAAAACAAGTCCAGAGGAGGGCAATGAAGAGGGTAAGAGACCTTATACCAGCCTTGCAGTACTGAAAGGGGGTCTACGGGAAAGATAAGGAGGGGCTCTTTATCAGTGAGTGTAGTCATAGGACAAAGGGTAATGGTTTCTCATTGAAAGAGGGGAGATTTAGATCAGATGTTGGGAAGAAATTTTTTTACTGTGAGGGTGGTGAGGCACCAGAGCAGGTTGCCCAGAGAAGTTGTGGATGCCCCATCCCTGGAGGTGTTCAAGGCCAGGTTGGATGGGGCTTTGAGCAATCTGATCCAGTGGAAGCTGTCTCTGCCCATGGCAGTGGGGTTGGATCTACATGATCTTTAATATCCCTTCCAGTGCAAAACATTCCATGATCTTACATTTTTTATTTTATTTTTTCCTGATAGACAGTAAAAAAGACTCTTGGCTTTTTAGTTGACTGCATTTGGCTGTCACTGACGTGGGATTAATTTATTTTAATTTGAAACCAATAAACTGTGTTGTAAGTTTATACATACACAGTTTGGAGTGTACTGAGAGATAAGAAAATATTCATAGCAGATAATGTATCCCATATTCTTTGCTGTCCTTGTCCCTGCCAGTTTTTAATAGTTATGTGGAATATCCTGTCTTTTGAGTGCCAGACTGCTTGAAAGTGATTGTTTCCTGAAAATTATGCTCATAGGGTACTTAACCTTATCTTCCAATAGAGTTTAGCTGAGCTAGCCATGTATTTACTTTGAATGTTTTTTAATGCACTGAAAATTTCACCACCATGCTGTTCATATGACAACTGATCCATGTCATAATCCTCGAGAATCAAGATGATTAAAGAATTTCTTAATGTTGAAAGCTGTTTGTGCAAGATTTAAATTCACCACTTCTTAAAGCAAATCCAAGCGTGGTACTAATGCTGTAATCGGACTCTCATTGCACTGGTAGAAACCTAAACAGTATTGAATATATTATGTATAACAGTAATTGCAATTGGAAATGTGAGGCTTAGAGCTTAGATTGGCACAGCTGTTTCAGCAGAATTTAGACTTGTGAAAATGACACTAAAGGCACGTTTAATTATCAGCATCTTGGTTTATGGTTTGAAAATAAAAACAAAAATCAAAACTACTTATTTTTTGCTTTGTGCCACCTTCTATAAATAGCATGCTGTAAGAAGTTAAATAGGAAAGCAGCAAATTCAGAAACATAGTAGAAAATTAGTGCAAGGGAGCTCTGACTTTTATAACCTATTCCATTCAAAGACAGTATTTTAATTGTGGCTGCATGGCTTGCAAAGTAACCCTCACACAATCTATAAATGAAGTTCTAGTAGTAACAGAATATGAAGTTTGAGTTCTTGCTATGATTTGAAAAAGTACTCTACTGGAGATGGGCTGAGCTGCTCCACTGTTTTTCAGATCTAGTTTTGAGGATTATGAAGTCTTTGCAGTTAGCAGTCATTTGAGTTTCTTGATTTTGCTATTAGTTAAAAAAAAAAGAAGGCCAACCCTTAATCAAAGGGAAAGCTGCACAGAACATTAGGATTGGCAGCTGCTCCTGCTGTTGTACTCTGAATTGCTTTCAATAAAATTGTGAACCTGCCAAAGATAATGAACCTGGTATGACGAATATTAGCTGTGCATTGTGAGCTAAAATTGTTGTTGTCCATGTTTTCCTGCTGACAGCTTTTAGGATTAAAAAGCTATCTGTAGTTAAAATGTAGACATATAGACCGTATCATTACTGTATAGTCAGAGCAGGCAAAACCTGTGCTGAACAAAGAAACGTCATCTTGTTTCTTATTTGCACAGACTTTACAGGACAGGTAGGTTGTTCCTCACATAATAGGAGATAAAATCACAATCTGTTGTAAGAAATAAGAACCTGCATTAGTGTGTATTGTTACAGTGGTAACTGATCATAGTAACTAGAATATACTAATACAATGGGGAACTAAGATGATGGCAAACTTTGCATCTTCTTTCTTTGAGCACATGGTGAATTTTTTCAGGTTCACTTTTAGCAAAAGGAATACATTGCACAATACAAAGCAGGCAGCAGGAAAGCCATGATGCCTAGCTTGCTGCAGGATGGAATGTAGGTATACTGATGCTTAGTTTTGGAATTAATGGACCAGGACAGATGTTTCAGGGCTTTTTCATTTGCTTTGTGAGCGTTTAGCCCTTAGGACCCAGTCGTATCAAAGAGAAGGCTTAGTTTTGGAACAGGCATGGCATTGAAATAGTGTGGCTGGATGGGAGCTGCTGTATTAGTTTCAAAATGCAAATAGTGTTAATGATCTATCATTTATTATAAATAGATGAATAAATTATATGCTTAGAAACACAGAAAATAAATAAGATGCATGACCGAAGCAGAGAGAAGGAAGTGGAAGCCTCATATTATGACACACAGTCCTTATTTTTGTAGCTATGTATGTGAACAGATGACTGAGCTATTGCACCTGGCCAAGGCAGCTTTCCTTTGCTCTATCTGTGTTACCACATTTCCTATCAGTAAAGGAGACTGCTGCAAACAAGGTAAACTTCTAGAAGCAGCTTTTGCAGTTTCTATTGAGGTAGTCAGGTATAGGTAATCTGTAATAGTGCAAAATCTGATCAGAAATTCAATGTTTTCTGAAGAGAGGAACTAATTGCTTAGAAGCTTGAATCTGCAGTAGTATCAAGTGAAGAAATATGTTTTTTTAATATTCCCAACAGTTTCATATGTATATTGTTACAAGTTTCTCTTTAATTCCATTACTGCTTGATGATAGAAGTCACAGGCATGTAAACATATGCAAACCTATCACCAAGGCACTGTTTTTTGTTGGAAAATGGCCTTTTGTAACACTGATATTTGAAATTAAAACAACCAAACAAATCAACCACCCAACAAAACCCAGAAATTAAAATTATGTTGTAGACAGGCATAAATGCACACGTTCTCCCTGTTCCTCATAACGATCTATTCAGTTTAATGAGCCATGGATTTTTTACATTTTGTTTTTAATTTGACTTAACATTTTTATGAGGCACCCTCTGTGGTAAGTCACATTAACTTCCTCACTTACATACAGAGCTTGCAGCTAGGAAATGCCTCTGATTTCCATAAAATATTCAGGGCAGGTTATTATTACAATATTTTTTTTATCGCTACTGCTAAACTTCAATCAGTTTAAAATTTGAAATGCAGTAATGACTGTACAATGTTGTAATTTGTGCTGCAATAGATGTTTTACAGTTAATGCTGGTTAGGAAAAGAGCTTATACAGGAGCCATTAATTGCTATATTTAATTATTTCAAATATATAGATTTTTCTGAGTTAGGTCAATGTATAACTCAATTCCTATATAATAAAGTCATCCAACTTTCTTGTACAAAAGGATTCCAGCTGAAATACGGAATGGCATCAGACAGAAAACGATCTTTGCACTATAAACGAGATTTCTTCAGTTATACATGCACCAATTAATTGATTCTTTCTGTACATACTGAACTGACTGCACAATATGCAGAACATCTGTGTATTGAGACACCCAGTAACATGTATTAGGTGAAACGTTGTTAGTCAGAATGTTCTGGATGTTCATAAATTTGCTGTTGCTGACAGTTAATCTGCTCTGTACCTATCAGGAGATCAGCCAGGAGTATAATATATCTAGAAATTTCCCCTGAATGACCAGTGGACTCGCTTTCACACAAATGAATTCTCAGGGCTGCACAGCCAGCATCCCTGGCACGGGTGAGAGGACAGGACAGTAGGTAACTTTGTGGATGAAGATCCTTGGCTATGAAGATCCATTATTCAAGAAGTGGAATTTACAGCAGTCTTAGCGTTGTCTTAAGTAATATTAGTTTTATTTGTCCATTTGCAACAAAGTCACAGAGGTGAAAAAGTTCTGTAGGAATACAGTACTGCCTTTTCTTATCATTGGTGAAACCAGCTGAGCATTGAGACATTTCCTTTATGAAGCAGACCTTGGCCAAATGCAAAACTGGTCGACCCCACACACTATCAGTCAACATCTTTTCTAAAGTTCTGATCCACACCTGACTGCTCTGCCTTTCTTCTACCCATAACCTCTGGACCTAATTTCCAAAGCTCTAGGCCCTCTGAGAACATCCTCCCTCATGTAATTTCACCACCTTTTTCTGCTGAAAATGTTCTCTTGTTTTTACTGTTTGTGTGGCTCCATTGCTTCTAGAGGTTAACCTATGGTTAACCAGAGTTTCAACAGCCATATCATTTGACTTGACTTAGTCCAGGTTGAGTTGGTTCACCATGTTTTTGAGGCACTACCTACCTCTCTTCAGTTGCCATGCCCCAGGTGTTCTTTTTCCTGGTAACCCTCACAAGGCTTTGGGGAATTCAGAACTTGAAGCAGTCTGGATCCTCTTGAGATTTCATCAGTCTTTCTCTCTGTGGGATTCTGGAGCTGGAGAAGAGGTGAGATAGAGCATAACTCTTGAAGAAACTCCATAGGAGAGCACTTGCAGTTTCCATTTTCATTCATCCCTTCAGCCCGAAGATGAAAAGTACTGTAAGAATTCTTTCTTCAGACTGTAGAGCTACTACACAGAGACTTACTAAATATTGTTTGCTGTAGGAATAAATAAGACTAAGAAATCAGGAAAAAATACATTGAGTGTTTTTTTATTATTGCTCTTTGCTGCACCTCTGTCACAAACGAGTGTGTATAGGAACATCTGAACACAGAAATTCAATTGCAGCTAGGTACTAGTAAAATTATATTCCTCTTTTCAGGCTTTCCTGAATGAAGATTCCTTTAAAAAACTTAAGTTGGCATGGATACCTTCTCATTCTTTCAAGCTTCTGCTCTTATGCTACACATTCCTGCCAGGATGCTGGACCCCATTTCATCCCTTAATTTCCAATGATATTTCTTCATTTGCTCTTGTTCAATTCCTCATTCAACACTTTCCTTACTGTGCCATCATAATTTCCCTCTGCGTCCATATCCTCCAGCCTCTGCATATACTCTCTAGTTGACTGCTTCTCTTGACTACCTTTTCCCTCCTGCAATCTGTTCTTTGCCCTTCTGCAGGTACTTTTTTTCCTCCCTCTTGCCTGAATTGTACTGAACATGACCTTGCTTTAAAATAATCAGAAATAATGGAAGATGTTTATTTAGGTTACCTCACTTCTCTCTGTATACGGTATGGAAAATAGTGGTGATTTTTAGCTCAAGGTAGTGACTCATGAACCCTGAAAATTTCCAGTCCTTCTGGTTGTCTGGACACCATGGAAAAATATACACACAAAATCCTCTGATATACAAACATAGATGTAAGGTGACATTTTGGAGTTGAAAGTGCCCTTGAATCTTTTGATGCCATTGTATTCTACTCATCTTGGAGAAAATGGGTAGAGTATGCCACAGCTTGGCTGGAATGCTTGGACCTACCTTTCTTTCTTACTGCTTTTGAGAGCTTTTATACCCCAATATTACCATGACCCTGACTATGACCAATTCTTGATTAGATTGAGGCACAGAAAGTCAGAACTAGCTCTTGTATGAGGAGCATATTTAATCTACAATGTTTTATGAACCCTTTGAGTAGGCATAAATGTTTCATCTAATGGAAGTGCTGGGAAATCTCTTTTCAGTAAGATACATGACTTATTTCTAACTTTAGTAGAGACTGCAATATAAGACTACAACAATATAGAAGGAAGACTTACAAAAATGCTTTTCCTTGTAATTTATAGTATTTCTAAAATATCTTCTTGTTTTTTCCACCGCTAGAGATGTGTATAGAGACAGACTAATGATTCAGAGAAACAAGTGAAATACTGCATCAATAAGATTTTTTGGGTGCTTTTTTTTTCCTAAACCAAAAAGCATTTCTGAAATATTACCTATAAAATATAAGGCAAAATTACCCAACCTAACACATTTGTTTGGGAACTGCTGAGTAACTCATAGCACTCCTAATAGAGATTAATGTGGTCTGCAAACTCCTGCTGACAAGATCTTGACACAAAATCACATAAAAAAGGAATGTGTTGGCCTTTCACCCAGCTGTCCTCTTCCAGATGTTTGTAAATTCAGATGCAAAAAGTGTAAATACTTATGGCTGAAGTAAAACAGCAACACTAACAATGTTTACATTTTAAGCTATTTTCTTAATGCTCCATTTGATCAATTTAAATTCTGTAAATTATTTTACAACTTTTGTTTTCACTTTTGATACAGAAGTGAAAGTCCTAATGTAAGACTTGCAATTTTCTTTGAATTTTTTAATTTGTTCAAGTGTTACAACTTTCCCATTTTTCAATTAGTGTCAACATTTTCTTCACTTGTTTTGACACATTTCAGACCTAAGTGTTTTTTTTCCTTCCCTTACTATTAATTGGGTAGATGTGTTTTGGACATTTATCCTCTTTAGTCAGGTTTCTGCAGAGCCAAAAAATTTCCCCCTTTGTTGTCAGTTTTCTTATTTCCTTATTTCCTTATTTCCTTTTCTTTTCCTTTTCTGTCAACAAACATTTTTTGAGATCCTTTCAGAAACAGACTAATGATTTTTTGTGTTATATGCATTTCATATATGCTATTCTTTAACTGTTTTTTTTTCTGCAAAGAATATTGCTGTTCTGAGAATGGGCTGATTTCCCATTTTGTCTGAAGAAAAATGTCCTTGAAGGCTTTTTTGTGAATTGTGTGGCTGCTAAAATCTCTCATTGCAGCCTGCCATCTAGTTTTGATATCTTGCACTTGCTCTCCATGCAAGGAAATCAACATGGGTATCACTGAGAGCTTAGGCAGAGCTTTTTTCAACTGATTTCATTTGTGACCAGCTTTCTGAGCAGAGACCTGTTAGAAAGCACTTGGAGAAAATCCCATGGGATTTTCAATTTTTGTTTGTTGAAATCCCTTGTTACTAGCTTTTTGTGTACACTATTTCAAATGGGAAAGCTGTTTGCAGGAACTCCTTAGGAAGCTATTGTCTTCTTTCCTCTTCCTCACAGTCTCCTGGCTTCATGATTAAGGTTTTTGAAAGTACTGCACATCTGTCTACTTGTGCTGTGTTGTTCAGCATAACCCTGAGGCTAATCTACTCTTCTAAAGAGAGGTGCTTTAAAATTGAGAATCCTGAGCTCTTAAGATGAATGTTGCGGATTTGGCCTCCAGGACCAACAAATGTTCATCTACCTTGTATCTCCTCTTTTCACCTGTGGGAGAAAAAACTTAGGAGAATTACTTCTGCACCTCTAGACAGATCCATCTTCATTGAAAGGCTTTTGGGTCTTGAAGGCAAAGGTGTTATTACAAGTCTGAATGGAATGATGGTGATGTTAAATGCAGTTCTCAGACGCTTATTTGACTTTTTATAGGTCAGTGAGCCAAGGAATGTAGCTTATTTTCTTAGGCACTTAAGAGAAAGCCTTGAGTTAGGAAGGTCATCACAGTGGCTTTCAAGGAACACACTACATTTTCCTGTCAGAATACAGGGGTAATCTGTATCTCAATTGAATGTTTATGACGAGAGGTAATAGATAATATCAGAGAAACAGACCCTTCTGTCCGTTAGAGAGCTCAGAAAAATGGGAAATAAGTGCATTGATCATTGATTATTTGAAAAAGTAGGAGTAACCCATTCAGATATATTTTATTACTAGTCTCAACTGCTCCATGTTTCTGTTACTAAATTTGTCAAAAAAACTTAGCAAAGGGGATCTGTAGTGAGGTAGGCACATGTAGATTGTCTGAGATTTACCAGCAAGTGTTAGATGCCTTTAGTTGGTTTCAATGGAACATGCTACAACAGGTACATTATATGTAATAATCTACAAAAGAAAATTGAGAAAAGGAAAAATATTTCCATGCTAAGTATGAAGATGGGACCTTTTTCAAGATGTATGACATGTTTAAGGTTTAATCCAACAAAATATGCTAAGAACCCTGTGGTATTTCCAACACCAGTACTTTCAGAAGACAAGCACTATAGATTTCTGCCTCTTTGTTTTAAATCGTGAGAATGGCTTTAGTTTTTGGTGCTCTGGTCAGTGGCCTCTCAGTAGTCATCCAGGGCCATCTGAATGAGCTGGCACCTCCCCTCCAGTTAGCCATTTGCAGTGGTATGTGCCTCAGAATTTTGTTTCCAGGGTAAACTCTCTCTTTGACTCTTGTAGTGATGAGAAAGTAACTGGAAAACTAACTTCCAGAGTAATTAATGCTGACAATTTCTGCGGGCGGACTCTGGATTTCTGAGTCTTCTTTTTTAATCCATTGTTTTTCCTCCTGAGAAGGAAAATTGAGAAATTTTCCTCTGAGAGATGGTTCCATGAATGTTTCAGTGCTACACTAGGCTTGTTTATTTACCAGTGTCCTGTAAGGCAGATCAGTTTGCATGGTCAGTTGATATTATCGAGTTCACAATCTTTTATGAAGACTCAAAGACACTCCAGGACAGCACAAGTATGTTTTCTTCTTTCTTATTGTAGTTACTTATGATAGCTATGAACACATCAGCAAAGGACTATCTGTCTTTCCTAGGTAGATGGATAGAGAGGGAGATAATTTGGAATAACATGTTCTTTTAATTTCTGGACTGTTTTCAGTTTGGGGTGAAGGGAGAGAGGAATGTGTGTTACTTGGAAATTGTTTTCTCCGTGTACCTGTCTTCGCTTTCCTATTTAGCTGGTATCAAAAGACCTGTATTAGAAACTCTGAAGACCTCTAGTTATTACTTACACTTGAAGGAAAAAGAATTTCTCAAACTGAATGATATAAAATCTCTGCAAAATTTAATATCATTGTAACCATTAACCTTGTTAGCTATGAGTGTGTGCTTTTTAATGTGGATGTGGAGTTGCAGCTATAATTCTACTTGCACATGCCCAAGGGTGAGGAGCAACATTAGTCCCAACTGTTTCTGTTAATCTTTTAATCCTGTCCTTGTTCACTATGTTTTCTATTCATTCAGTGCCTGAGATTTTTGCTAGATGTTTGTTATAATGTTAATTATGAGAGGGTACTATCATCAACTGTAGGAACAGAAGTTGTATGTTGTTTTTGTAACGTGGTAAGTTCGGATTCACTCCAGACCTTTGCCAGAAATAAAGGAACTTCAGATCCAGGTCTTTATTCAGTCTGTCGAATTTCCTTTTCCCAAACGGTGTAGCATGTAATTATTTGTTATTAAAAAGGAAAGGAAAACAAGTTGAGAATAGTGGGAGATAGAAAACTTCATCAAAAGAACTGTGTAGACAAAGGTGGGTCAGCTCAGAAACCTGCTCTCAGAAACAAAATTGAGTGCAGTTCAGTACTTCTGCCACAGAGTGTCACAAATGTACTTTACTTCCTTCCACCCTGTATCTTTCCCATTGTAGGTGAGGATCTTTACAAAGCCAGAGAAGAGCAGTCTGAAATTTGGGGAGCAGCTGAAGTGCAGGAAGATGAAGATACTCTTGTAGAAGTTCCACTGGACCAGGTATTGATCGAGGTTTAAATAAATGGCTTTTTTTTTTTTAGAATCATAGGTTATCTGTTTCTTTTTCCTTGGTTTCTTTCAAGGGTACCGTATAAATGTGTGGGGATGATTGTAACAGCCCAATGATATGGATTCTTTTATGGGAGCTTTAGAAAATCTTCATTTGTCTGTTAGTGTGTCAAATATCAGTTACCTTTTCATTAGCTTCAGAACTGTTCCGAGGGCCCACATAGAGCCTTAGAGAATCAGGAGCCCCTACTGTCAAAACCTACCAAATACAACCACCTGGATCACACTGCCTTTATACTGGGAGAGCGGTGTAAAAGGATTATGGCACAAAATAAAGGTTGGAATTCCTGCAGTCCTGAACCACAAACAGGTGTGGATTTTTCTGATCTTTATGAAAGTTGCCAGCATTTTCTCCTGTTGGAACAACATGGTATTTAGTTGGCCAACTTTTTAATTGTAAGACTTAGGTGCAATAAACAGGTCTTGATAACTAAACCTTTTGTTTGATTGTGATTTGTTTTTAAAATAAACTCCTGTGAACTGAAACAATAGAGTAAATAATTAACTTGAAGTTTATGCCAATGAAGTGGAGAGTAGTCCTGCTTTTTTTTTTTCTTTCCTGCGAGCGAATTTCTCACAAGCCATCTTAGGTGTTTATAGGCATTTGCCAGCTTGTTACATATCACATCCAGTTCACAAGATGTTGCACTGTGCTCTTGGAGTCTGTTGACAATGGCTTGGGGCCAGCCACCTAAGCCACAAGATAATATTTCTGATCCATACTGCAGTGTAAGGAATCACAGCTTACCCAGTAGATTTCTCAGGCTAAAAACCATACCAAAACCATAAGGAATTCTTGAGCATATTTCTGACTTTCTTGTGGTCAGCTCAGCACTGAGAAACAATTGTGAATGTGAGATTGTAAACAAGTGGGAGGAAGGGAGGTAAAAGTAGTTTGTTTTAAATACATTTTAACTACCTAGGGCAACATGATAGAACACAAACAATTCAGGAGACCTCTAGAGTGCGTTGGTGACAATTTTTTTGATGTAGGGGGTGGGGTACATGATTAAGAGAGATAATCTGCAGGATTTTCTCCTCCTGAATAGAGAGGAACTGCTGGGGTATGTGATACTCAGTGGCAACCTTAGTTGCAGTGGGCATGAGACAAGTGGGATGGCAATTGACAAAATAAAAATCCTAGAATTCTTGACAGTAGACTTTGGCTTGCTTGAGGAACTGGCAGGCAGGATCCTGTGCCGAGGAATATAGGAGCTCTGGTTGATCTCCAAGGGCATCTTCTTCAAAGCATAGGAACTATCCCCGTTTGCAAGAGAACAAGCGGTCATAGTAGGAGATCAGTTTGAACAGAGGACTCCGGACCTCATACTAAAATGTGGCAGGTAGAAGAGGGAATGGACTGCTAAGGAGCAGTGTAGAGAGATTGCCTGGGCATGCAGGGGTTAAACTGAGAAAGCCAAAGTTTTTTGAGAAATGGAAACTGATGGATGTGATTGGGGATAGCCAATGTGAATTTAGTATGGGAAACTTCTTTGCCTCCATAATGAAATAACTGGCTCTGTGGATGAAGGGGGAACAATTATTGTCATCTATCTTGCTTTCAGCGTAGAATTCCATATTTGTAGGAGAAATTGGAAGAAGTGTGATATGGGGAGGAAGATACCTTTAATGAAGGTAGGGTCTGGACTTGTGGGCTACAAGGTAGATGAAAATCTGGTTCGATGGGACTTAAAAGGTCAGTTGAAATGGCATCTATTTATAGATGATAGGTTTGATACCAGGTCTGATACTTTTTAGCATGTTTATCGGTGACATGAATGATAGCACAGGATGCAGCCTTATCTAGGCTCAACAGTAAAGCTAAGCTGTCATTATCAGATGATATGCAGGGCTGCTTTTCCAGCTTGAAGGAATGAGCTTACTCAAACCTTAATAAGTTCAACAAATAGAAGTACAAAGTGGGGTACCTGGGATGGGGTAACTGTGCATTGGTACAGTCAACATGGGGAGGGTAAGGAGGAGCTCTGCAGGAGAGGCCATGCAGCTCCTGTGACTAAACAAGATGACAACGAGCCGGCAGTCTTACCTTTTGGTGATGAAGGTTGACTGTGCAGGCTGGGCTGCATTTGTAAAAGCACAGCCAGCACATCAAGGGAGTGGATTATCTCCCTCTTGGGACCTCTGAGCTTGCATCTAGAATATTTTGTCCAGTTTTGAGTCCTTCCCAGTGCAAGAGAGGAATTTGCAAACAGGAGAGAGACCAGCACAGCAACACACTAAAAAGTTTAGAGGGTTACAGTCTGTGACACAAGGAGGAGCTTAGGGAACTGGGTTTGTTTCATCTTAAAGGCTAAGCAAAAGAAGGCAGATCAAATAGCTCTCTTCAGCAACACATGGAGTTGCAGAGGAGATAGAGCCAACAGTTTCTCTGTGTTGCACACTGAAAGGATGAGGCAATGGTCAGAATTTGCAGCAAGGAAAATATTTAGACATAAGAAAAACATTTTCAGCAGTGAGAACGTTAAGCGCTTTCCTGTCCAGAGAGAGCCTCCAGTGATTTTTAAAACTAAACTGGACAGGGCCTTAAATAACTTATTCTTATTTTGAAGCTGGTCCAGCAGGACACTGACCTAGATCATCTCTGGAACAGTTGTCTTCAAAGTGGAGCATGCACAGCCGAGGAGGATATAAATACAGTCCTTTGGAGCGCAGAAGGAAAATGTTAGAACTTCAGTAGTACACATATATAATTTATCAATGAGTAAATATAAATTGGGGATAAATGCTTAATATTTTTTTACTGATAGGGTTGTGCATTCAAAACAATTTGGAGACCACTTCTCTAGAGGTGTCTTCAAGCCTATTTTTTGTGATTTAGTATTTGTTTGTCTTTGTTTTTTATGATTTAGTATTTGTTTGTCTTTGATTATTTCAGTCCTATAAACAACTTTTTTTTTTTTTTTTTAGTAAGTTTTGCCTCTTTTTGTGCTTACTCTTTCACTGGTTGATTTTTTAATTTGTTTGTATTGGGTAAAGAATACTATATATATACATTTTTTTATGTCCTCTGCCTTTAAAAAATGCCTGAGGGGAAAATAAACAGAAGTTTTAGGAGCTTATACTTTCTTTTAATTTCTGCCTGCTATATGTGGTTGCTGCTGTAGCTGTTTTGAAGAATGGCACAAGGCTCATTTGGAAAAAGATATGGATCTCTTCCTTTTATTTTAGGCTGCTATTTCTAAGAAGGACTACTCTCAATTATTTATTCCCTTTAATGGGAAGAAGTGTTGCTCAGTTACTTTATTGACATTGTTCTTGAAGATGTGTGATTAAGGTGATTGAATGAAACAAGACCATGATTGTAGTGGTTCCTGATATGTGGAATACTACAGCTGTGTCTTTTCACAGCAAATCCTTGCCCCAGCCTCAGAGACTTCTGTGCTAAACACCATTGGGCTCATCAGCCTTGTTAACTGCAGTTGTCCTTGTGAGGTGGTGTGATAATTGGGATGTGTTGGGTTGTACTGATAGTACTGACATTGGGGAAGAACATGCTGCCTGTCGTATTCATCTTTGTTCCTTATGACATCTTGAAGTGTATCCTGCCCTGGTCTTGGCAGCATAATAACAAAATTGAGAAAAGATTAGTCTATTTGTTGGCCTCTGAAAATGCATAAAGAATTCCTCTGGGTAGTGTAAAACATTTGACAATGCGAATTGTGTTGTCAAGTCTTAGTTTGTAGGTTGACTGCAATTTGTATGAAATCCAAGAGCTGTGGAGACAGTAGCCTTACTTCCTGACAAAGGAAACAGCTTTGCTGGTGGGTCTCACCAGTTTGCCTTAGCCAGGAGGCAGTAGGGAGGGGAAACTTGCTACTGCTCATCTCCAGTTCTGTACAGTGGTGGCTGGGTTTGTTGATAGAGTTGCCACTGAGCACTGCTTGTGCTGGCAAGCTTGCAATGGAGAAGCTTGTTTGATACCTCTAAGCTCGTGTACCAAGACCCATGCATCATCCTCAACTGGAAATATTTTTCAGCTGCTATCAATTAATTTTGCTGCCTGGACAAGGAACTGAAAGCAGGTGTGTTTGAGAGGGGAAAGAAAATAATCAGTAATATACACTATTAATAATCTGATTTTCATATTTTCAGAAAAGCTAAACTTTCAAATTTCAGAAAATTATTTCAACTGAAGCCATGATTTATTTCTCATTTTAAAATTTCATTTATAGTTTTTCAAGGTATTCTGGTAAGAAGATAGGTCATTCTGAGTAGCAATGAGTACTTTTTATTCCCAGATAACTGAGGTTACTCAGACCTTGGAAGTGCTGAACATTTTACATGTTCAGGTTTTTAGTAATTACCACTTTAAATTGTTTTAAATTCTGTGATCTAAAACTTTATAGCTTTTTCTTATCTGAACTACAGTTTATGTTATTGCTAGAAATATGGAAAAGGACAGCCAGCCAGGGCTTGACTATCTTGCATAATGCATAAATATTTACATGCTGGCTTTCACTAGATTGCTGACACTTCTGATATGCTATCATTTCCATCAACCACATAATGAGGTGGTGAAGACAGAGCTTAGTCCCTTTTCTTTTTATACACCTTCTCTGTCTTGCCATTTGAAGTACATGGTTGAACAAATGCCAGAATAGCCATTAACTAAATTTAGTGTAATACTGGTTAGGTACCTGCTGAAGTCCTATTCTGTAAAATGCTGTCTGCCAGTTGAGAACACATTAAAAGAGCAGGATTGGCTTTACTCCAGACTAGCTGACAGTTGTAATTGAACATATAGGAGGAAAAAACAGTCTTTTGCCTAAAACCAAATTGGACTCTTCTGTTCTGTATTCCATAATGAGAACTTCAGCTTCCATATACAAAACAGATAGTTTGTTCTTTTGACATGCAGACTCACTCCAGGTTTGTTGTTTACATCACTGTGTCAAGATCCATGGGAACTGATAAGAGACTATAAAGTCAACTGTGCAAGTAGCACGGGAACAAGGTGGGTTTATTGCAGTTCTTGGTAGGGAGGCAACAGAACAATACAAGTTTCTTATTTGAAATGGTAATTGTGTTCCTTTGAATTTGCTGATAATAATATAAATGTATTCAAAGTGACACTTTCTGAGATAGAAAATTTTCTAACTTTTAAAGCTGTCAGAACAAAGTACTACTTTTTCTTTAATTTTATGTAAGTTGTGAAATACAAAAGCTGCAGTTGGTAATAACAGTAATGAAATAACACTGCAAGTTTGCACAGACTTATCCATTTCCATAAGCATGGTTATTCTCCCATGCTCAGCCCTTGGGAGAGGAGATAAGCATAAAAGTTATGAGATATGAAGTTGTCCAGTGCATGATCCCTATAAGGAATTCAGGCATATTGTTGTACTACTTTGCTGCGAGGTACATGATACTGGCTATTGAGATTTAAGTGTTGTAGAATGAATCTGTTACTTTGGGGTATTTTTTTCCCCCTCCAGATTCATCATCCCTATCTCACTCTATCTATATTTATTTGTAAAAAACACTGGATGAGAAATTTGTCAAATATGTACTGAATTGGGATTTTGTGTAGATGTACACACTCTTGGCTCTTTCACTAGCCATTTGTTTGCCATTATTACGGATGTGTCCACTTATTAATGTAGTCCTGATGCCACTCATTATTCCCCGTATTTTGGGTTGTGATGTGATGTGAGATTGTGTAGATCCCCTAGGTGATGTCTCCGTAGGCAGAGTGTATCATCAGAAGCAGAAAATTTGCACCTTTCATTTGTAGTTTTCATAATGGAATATAAATCTTGCTTTAGAGACCCAAGATTCACCTCAGCGAAGAGAACAAAGTGTTTATCTTTGCTATTGCTGAAGGCAAAATGTTATACTTTGCGTTGATTCAACATTAAAACAAGCAGACTACTCAAAAAGACATTCATTGGGTAAAAATGCTAGAACTTTTCAAGAAGAAAGATTTGCTCTACATCAGGAAAGATTTCAAAATGGCATTTGGAAACAATACATGCAAAAGTTTCAATGCCCAGATTTCACTACAAATGATGCAGCCGTAATTTAAGCCTTCTGGATTCTGGGTACTGACAAGCAGATAAGATTTTCTCCTGCATGTTCTTCTTTCACCTCCTCTGATTTACATATTTTTTTTAAGTTGGGGAAACTTATTCTGGTTGGTTCCTTGCAGCTCAGCATGAGAACAGAGATCTTCCCTCAGTTTCTACATTGTATGACTATGATTTCTAAAGCTATAGCAGCAAGGTCTGACCTTTTCTTTAAAGGCCTGTGTGGCCTTCACTTCATCTGAGTGAAACCTGCAAATTTTGCAAAATTAGTGCTGTTACCGCTTTGAAAAAAGTTACCTCTCTCTGTGCACCTGTCTTGAAAAAAATCTGGCAGTCTTAGAGTGGACAGTTTCTCTAATTGCTTAACTTTTAAAGCATTTTTCATTCACTGTAGAGGAGTCTGTTTCTGGAAATTTTTTTTTTCTGTATTTTTGCAATCTCTGTAGGGCTTTTTTTAAATGTTTATCGGTCTTCTCATTGTCTACAAAGATGCAATACAGATCGTATTATATTGTAGGGTGTGAAGTTTAGGTAAATTTTAAGGTATACCTGGAAAACGTTATGGAAAAAGTAGACATGGAATAAGTAGACATGATTGTCAGTGAAACAGATAGAGAAAAATATTTTTGTCTGAGGCACATCTTAAGAAAGTAGGCATCTGATCAGATGTTTTCTTCTCTGCCATGGCCATCTTATGATTAAGAAATTATACATGCTTCCCATTACCGTGCAATGAAACTGAGGAATGGAGTTTGAAAAGCTGTTTTTCTGGACTTCAAGTTGCATAGTTTCCATTCCAGTTAGACTTCTTGGTGCTCTGATCTTATGAAAAATTGTACTCTGTGGACTCAGGTGTTGCAGTAATTGTAAATAAATAAATAAATAATAATGCAGCCAACTCATAAAAAGGTTGGAGTTTAAATGGGTGGATAAAGACTTTTTTGTCCTCAGAAATAACACTGTGAGGGATGTGGAAGACAGATGAACCCTTAACTATTCATTTGCTTGTTTTTTAAGAGCCTGGGTTTTGTAAATGATGTGGAAGAGAAGAGGGCTGCTGTCACTTAGCAACCCTGTCTGGTTCAGGAACAAAATGTTTTGCTGTTGGAATCTGTTTAGTACGGCTACAAAGCATTCCTGGCTGGGTAGGAGCAGAAGCTGCTCTGTCCTGGAGAGGTCTGGTGCAATCAAAGTTAAGTGTTCCTGATGCTGCATTTGTGAGATTTATTCCTGCCGGCGTTTGTGACTGTTTAGATTTTTGTTGCCAACCTCATTGTTTGTCTGTTGTGACCATTAGCCAAGTAAACATTCCAAATGGCTTCAATAAAACAAAACGATGTTTTACATTAATGGTACAAAATAATTCTGACCTTAAATGATTTGTGATACTGCACTTTTCAATACTCTGGTATCAGTCATGTACAAACCTTCTGAGAGGTTACATTAGCATCCCTAGAGGAAAAGAAGCCAAATGCTTCAATGTCTGAAGATTTCCTGACTTATTGCTTTTGAATGATGATGGCATTTGGTAACGTAGCTCTTAATGAATGATAGCGATGAGTGTAATTAGAATACATCTTTCTTTTTTAAACGCTCTGTTTTTGCTGAGATTAAAAATACCATCAAGCAATCATATTTCTTGAATGCAAAATGAAATTCACTCTGTTCCTCATCAGCCTGCTAGTAAGCCAGGAGGTTTCTAGAAGGCAAGCTGAGTCTGTGTTTCTGGCATGAATTTGATAATTAGTTCAGTTATTCTTTCTGCCTTTGATTGAATACGCCTTTCAATGGATACACACAAGCCTTTTTATTGCTATTCCATGACAAGTGAAGTGTGCTCACAGTCATGAAGGAACAGTTTGAAGACCATTTATTCTAACTACTGTACTTTCAACTGGGAAACTGCAAAAGCATCATCTTCACTTAAAAGATGCATCCAGCAATACAAGAAAGGTTACTTCCTGTTTTCTTGCAATTGTACAAAAGGCAAAATTACAAACCTCACTATGAGTAGTTCTGACTGTAGGAGGAGTGATGGTAATCCATCACAGTCACCAGAAAAAAACCCTGTCCTAGAAATCTCTTACTTCTCTGTGAAAATTACCTCAAAGAATAAGAAGGTAGTTGCCTTATGTTTTTCTGATCCTAGTTTTATTGCTGTCATTTTCTAGTTGGACTGCTATTTTTTTTGTGATATGGACACAGTACTTAAGTAACACAGGAACATTTACTCTGTAGTTCATTGCAGTATATATACATGTTCAGTTACCCCGGGCTACAACTCTCTGGGCCCTTCCAACATGAATTTTTGAAGTGCCCCTTGTTGTCTGTTATGATCCTGGAATCTCTCATGTCAATGTGTTGTTAATTTTTGATGCTTATGTTTGTTTAGTTGTGTTACAAAGTGGTGAGAGGTCTCAGTCCCTCAGGCCTGAAGATACACTTTGTTTTCTGGATTTGAGATGCCATGAGCTTTTACCAGAATCCCAAATGTAATGTACTTGTATGATTTCCTGTGAACCAACATACTGGCTGAAAGCTGAAATCTGACTTCTCAGGTGCAAAGAGGAGCAGCAGAGTCCCACATCCGTCTTGGCTCTCCAGCCAATGCATTTTGTGTAGGAAGCTGTTACTGGGAATATCCTGACTGATGAAAAGCTAAAAGTGATGGCGTGAAATGTCACTGCTTTTCTCTAACTGTACAAGATCATTGCTGGCTTCTAGAAATTAGTCTGATAATTTCTGTGAAGACATGTAGGTCTGAATTGATGTACCTGTTTTGCTTTCAGTATGCACATTCTGATTTATTCTGACTGACAGAACACAGTTTGCAGTAACTTTGATGTATACGTAATGGGCATTCTGTACAGTTGTAAGAGAAGGGATGGGTGTTGTGTATCAAATTCAATGAAAAGGTTCCCATGGACTCCAGGGCATTTTGAATTATACCCTGACCCAGCAAGTACTTTAATGTAGTTTTTAGCTCACTATTTCAGTTTCACTGAAATCACCAGAACTGTTCAAGAAGGTAAAGTTAAGCATATATAGCATTTACAGGCTTTGAACCATAAAAAAATGTCAGTTTTTCTCCCTTTTTATTTTCCTCCATGCCATGTATAAATGCACATAAATATTCTCTTTCCCTAAATATGAAAGTTCTAATTTTGCTAAGTGTAACTTTTTCCCAGTGAGTAAGGGGTACTTAAAATAGAGAATACTAATTTATGCATAGGTAGTAGAACAATGAAATCTCAGTAGAAAGTATCACACTTTTTATGTAGAGAAATACATGATTTGGTGGGTGATTTTGACCCTGCACTCCTGTCTTAGGTCTGCTGTGCAGTCTTCTGAATTGCATCATCTGTGGCCATATTCACATTTCAAAGCCCACCTATGACTCTGCTTGCAGTGGGAACTATACTACATTTTAGATTACCTTGTGGAAGGTCTTTTCCTCCAGATTAATGTTGATTTTAACTTGTTTCACTTGTTTAACTTCATCCATTCTAAGAGAGTGCAGCTTGAAATGAGATTAAATGAAGAACACATTTTGCTGTCCAATTAGCTTACTATTTTTTTCTGTACTAGTAATAACCATTGTAGTGATATGCTCAGCTATCTTTAAATTTTCACTTACTGTAAAAACTTACTTTCACTGATGGGATTTGCTTTACTGATCTTGTTTTTTACTGTTACTTTTCAGGCAATTTAGCTTGACTGGTCGAGTTAAATTAGTTGAAATGTGAATGTTATTTCATGACAGTTCCCTGAGCTTCCAGTGAGTTTCTGGGTACAGTTAAATAATGTTACTCGGTTTTAACTCTTTACAAGCTTACACCCACACCTATTTTAGACAGACAAGGTCTGTCTAAACTCCCTAACACCTTAGGAAGTTATTGCCTCTCAAATGTCTATGTCAAAGACTTCTTGCACAGCAATTAAACCAGTAAAATTGTATGCATTAGGATACATATGTTTACACCATGGCATAAAGTCTCCACACCTTCTACAGTCCAAAATTAGCCGCCATACTAAAGCAGTTCAGGCAAGGGCAGATATTCTCTTCTGATTGTATCCACTATTGGGTAGTAACAAAAAGCTGGAAATAATATCTTGGATGACTTCAACAGTTAACTGACAAAGCCTGATATTACTTTTCTTCTTTTCTTACCCTGTCTTCATTTGATATTTTTAATGTGATAGAAAGCAAGTGTCATTAAGCAAGACCTAAATTGCTTACTTTTAGCTAGTGGTGTCTGATGCATTTAATTTGTACTGCCTTCTCTCTTTCTGGTCAGAATCCAGAGCTGCTGATTTCCTTAGCAGACTGAAAACAAATTACTAGGTCACATGTAAAACTAGCATGTAAATTCTGAGAATTTATGGATCTACAGATTATTTGCTGCCTTTATGTGCTGGAGGTTACCAAAGTTGACCCAGGGTTGCTTTGGATCGTGTTTTCTTTGAAGGTGTCTGTAAAGAACTGGCTTGTTTAATTTTTATTTTAGTGGTAATAAGGACAGTTTGATGTTACCAGATGAAAGGGAGTCTGGAAGGCTTGAACAAAAAACACACAGAGACTCCTGTACTTCAAAAATTACTTTTGAAACCACTATGTATCAGGTCAGGTAACCCTGTAATATTTCTAGTAATTTGTCATTCTGTGAATTATAATAACACAATAACTTGTCCTTTTTGAAACTGTGCCAATGCAGTACTGTGCACTGGAATAATGAAGTTGTCTTATGTTGCTACCTAGATATCAAAGCAAAAGCAAGGTGTCTCATCAAGAGGCTTCGATCAATTGTTGGTGTTGTGAACTGGTTTTACTAATATGTTGAAGGTGATGAGAGAACTCTTTTGAAATGTTAGTATTAGGGAGGGAAAGAGATCTTTTAGAAGACACAACCTATAGATATGTAGCAGATAGCTGCCTGCGTAAAGGAGCTGCTAATGAAAGTAAAATTCCAAACACTTTTGATTAAGGGATAATCTATTTCTCTCGGTTTGTTTGCTTTAGATTTAGAGTCTGCTGAGGCTGTGTGCGAGACTGACACCCTGCCACTCCTGTGGGATTTCTTTTCTCTTTATTTTCATTCAAACCTTAGCACAACTACATAAGTCATCTTGTCAGTGGGGACAGTGGTTCACTGAATAGTCAGATGAATCTTCAAAAATGATACTGGAAGACAAGGGACAAAGACTAGATGGCATGCACATCAGTCTTCCAGGTTATCATGAAATGTTGTTGCTAGCAGCTTTATCTCTAGTCATTTTCTGCTTACTGTTCTTCAATATGGGAGAAGATCCTGTTCCTCCTGTCTGCTGGTGTGACTCGGTGGGAAAAATTAATTGCTGAATGTCAAACAAATACTAGCCATATCACCCTATACAGAATTATTTGGGAAAGGAAATGATGTTATGGAAGTGAGCAGTAGGTCTGCTTCATCTCTCATGCTACTTTTCTGTGGAAGCAAAGAAGACAAAGCTGCAGCACAGGACCGATTGACATGGCATGGTCTGGTCCATAGGTAAAATCCTTCATGAGGAACAGTTTGTGGGCTAGTGATGTATGATATTTTATTGTGACAGGATTTTATAAACAACTAGATGCTAGAAAGTCGGAGAACCTGGAAGAGCTGGAACAAAATATCTGTTGCTCAATTAAATCTAGCTCATTCCAGATTTCCAGTATGGTCAAATGGATTAAGCCAGCGTAATGCATTTAAATCTCAATAACACGTTTTTATGTAAAATAAGAATGCATCGTGGGGTGTTAGTATAGGAGCATCATTTTCTGTCCATGTAGAGAAACCTAAAATTAGCATACTTCCTCTCCAGTAATAATGTAATTGTAATTTTGACGTCTGTCGTGTTTCAGAACAGCATGGAGCATTCTGATTAAAAATGCCTCATGATGATGCTGCTTTTCCTTTCACCAGAGGCCAGCAGAAATTGTAGATGAAGAAGAAAATGCAGAAGAGGAAAATGACAGGGGAGAGGAGGCGTATAAAGGAGATGAAGAATATCCAGAAGTCAATAGAGAGAAAAGTGGGGAAACTGTTGAAGAAAGAAGTGAAATGGAAGAAAGCAAGAAGAAATTAAATGGGTATTATGAAGATGAAGCAGAAGAAACAGGGAATGTTGACCAAGCAGCAGAAGAGGAACTTATCCATTTAAATGGCAAGCAAAATGAAGAAACTGGTGAGGGAATGGCACACTTGAACTACCAAGGTGAACTTCAGCCTGAAGAAATAAAACAAGAGGATTTTGACAGTCCAAACCAGGTTAAGTGTTTATCTTTTCAGTTTGTTCTTCTTATGTTATTGTTCTTCGTACATCTCATCCTTAGGCCTCTCAACTGGTCTCTAAGTATCTCACTCCTCATAAGGTCCTGAGAGCATTTACAAGAACTTCAGTTTGTGGGAAAAGCTGTTTTCTGTCTATATAGATCAATTACATCAGTAGTTATATTATATACTCTCCAACTGAGAAAGCAGACGTTTCTTGCTATTGGATGAATCTGCATCTCCTGCTCTCCTGATTATGCTGAATTTTGGAAAAAAGTAATTAAAAAATTTCTTGCTGTTTCCAGGTAAGCATAGTCATTATGTATTTCCACACTACATTGACCTTTAGGACAGAGCAGGAGAGTGCACTCGTGAGCCAACAGTGCCTCATTATTTCAATGAATTGACTTTCATAGAAGAGGCATTTCATAAAGGGCTCTTGCCATTCCTTTGTGAAAGTTTCATCTCCTTTTCTTAGAAATTGGAAAAGATAGTGAAGATTAACAAGTCCTGAAAGCAAGGGACTTTAGTGCAGTTTACAGGCAAATATCCCATTAATTTAGGAGACACAGCATCACGCTGTTGGCCTAGATGGAGGTGTACAGCCCAGGAAAATAAAGTGAACTACGCTATGTGGTTGTGAGATAAACTGCCCAGTGAACAGAATGCAGGAAATTAAGTGTTTTGTTTGGTGAGGAGCATCCAGATCTGGGAAGTAGGATTCTTGAGCATCAGAAGCAGAACAAATTGTTGCATATTCCCTTCCTTCCTCTGCTTCTTGTGATCCTGGGCATTGTTTATTACACCTTGCAGCTGGGCTTTCTTCTGGTTCTGTATGACACACAAGAACATTTTACAGTTAAGAGAGATGAATAATGTGACATTTTCTTGAGTCTTAAAATTATTCTTTTCTTGCTATATTGCTTTTGTTTGTTTATAGAAAAGTTAGTTATTTATAGAAGTGGAGAAAGTGAGTGAGCATTTGTGTTAAATGGACATGTGGGTAACAATATTTGATGAAAGAACTGGGGAGAGAACATCTGATTTGAGTACTTCCTCCTTTGGAAAGCATATAAGTGGAAAATAAATAAAAATGTTAATGTAATCACTCTTGGAAAACATTTTTTCACGTTATAGATACCTTGTGGAATTTTTAGTATGAAGTGCTAACACTATTGAAAAGAGTTGAATCTTTGTAACCTGATGAAGTTAACAGTATCTGTCCTTTTCCTCTAGGTTGATTCCCCTCTTGAAAAAACATCCACAAATCCAAGGGTGACAATCACAAGCCCACAGGAAAGTGAAAAAAATGACCAAAGCAATGACTATGCTGCAGTTGCATAGATAGAAAAAGTATAATAAGCAGAAAATTAAAGATTATAATACTTTAAATATTATATAAAGCATGTTATTTTTTGTGGTTGATGACTTATAATGGGAAGATAGGTTAAGTACACACATATTGAGCCTTGAGATTATGATAATGCCTTATTGACTGATAAAGAAAACAAACATTAATAGCTACTAGAATGTGAAATTATTTTCACAAGGTGCAATTTTCCAGTAGAATTTGAGGAAGGAAATACCAGGCTGCTGTTATTAGAAATAAATAAACTGGTATAAGATGGTTAGCAGCAATAGAATAACCACAAAAATGACACAGAAAAAAAGAAAAAAACTACCTGAAAATTTAATGTTGATACTTCTTTACAGATTTGTTCAGAGAAGAGAATCGATTTTTAACTTTTAATGAAGACATATGTAATTTTTCCTTTAAAAGTCCAGATGATATATATGATTTTCAGGCATAACATTAAGATGTAATTAGAATATGTGGCTCACTTAATGGACCTATACCCACAAAAAATGAGGTACTATAACAAGGTGTCAGTCCTACTATTACTAAATAGTGGATTTTCAATATATTAATTAGAATTGATATCTTTTACATTCATAAATGGCATTTATTTAGTACTATGAATATATGTATATGTAGACAGGCTGCAATACTGCAGGTTGTTCCCACCTACAGCAAGAAGTGTTATTGATTGTCCTGTTCTTAGTCACTAAATAGTGAATTATTATCATAGTAGAAAAAAAAGCAAAGGGGTATGTAGCAGATTAGTTTCAAAAGTTGAGTTAGTTTGGATGTATTTGTAATTCAGTCTTAAGTGAAATTTAATTTATGAATAAGAAAAAATGAATAGGTCTTGTTTCAGTCTGAAATTAATATGAAACCCTTGTTATCAATGGAGCCATTTTAATACAAAACATGTTAGGATAAGCCCACCTGTTTTCTGTGAAAGTTGGTAAGATTTGCTGCATTTATGAATCATTTACATAGCCTTAATGGTCTCATCATCTTTTTGAGTAAGCTGGCTCCTGATATGCTGTAGCTTAATTTGCATTAGTAAATAAGGCATTGGTCCACCATATTAGTTCTCTTAATGACACTAATCCTATTGGTCTTATTGTTTCTCTGTTACTAATAGGAATAACTTGCAGTTCATAGAAATACAGCCCTGAGCATAATTTCTTTAATTATACAGAAGAAATAGTGAATTTTGTTAATGTTACTTAATTATTACTATGAGAAAGTAAATGCCTTTTTTAAAAAAAAAATCATGCTATTAAGGAAATAATTACGTTTACTGACAAATTGATCTTGAAGCACTGTTTGAGGAATGTGAAGAACCACCTGACTGAAACTCATACAAACATACTCACTTTTTCTAGTAACTACTAAATACATTTTTCCAGTGGAGTAGAAATATGTAGAGATCCTTCAGCGTGTTTCTGAGTATTGGCAAAGTGAGTACAAAAATCATAATTTTAAAAACCGTAGGAACAAGATTAGAATGGTTTGTCCTGTGGCATCCTTAAAGTGTCTATGATTCATGTGTTCTTTGTTGAACTGTTTTACAAGGATTTTATGGTATATTAAATTTGTGTTCAGTTAAAAATTAGCTTCTAATTTAGCCAAGCTCTTAAGTAAATGTGTGCTTCTTTTATTTGGCGCAATAAGCAAGCCTATGCTTGAATATCTTTGATTTCACTGGGATTTAAGACATTTACAGTTAATCAGAAGTGAAAAACAACTACACCCCCCTCCCGAACCAGAATGAAAAAAATAACTGTACATGCTGGTGAGGGAAAATGACACAGAGAAAGGCTCTAGGTACTTTTATAGTTAATCCTACACTGGAATAATACATGCAGTAGCATTAAAAGCCCTCATACAATACTTAACCAGTCAGAGAAGGAACCTCTGTCTCCTTGGGGACATTAGAGGAATTTGCCCACCGAGCATTCAGTGCAAAGCTGACCAAGGAAAATGGCTAATGCTGCGTCTTTGCTCGCTTAGAGCTGAATAGCTCATAGGTTTACCAGTAAGCATGAACTTAAATGTGTTGCTCAATCAAGACAAATGACAATAATCTCGTATCAACATTAATATGAACGGGCTCTTTGCTAGAAGTTAATGGTGTACTGAGTATAGGACTCTGCTTGCTGTCATCTTATTGGAGACTTGAACAAGCTCTGAGTTGTTCTTCATCCTCAAAAGTTTGAAGTTAAATCGACGCCTAAAATTGTCTGATGGAGTTTACTTAGTTTTGAGAATGTTTCCCTCAAAATATTATACCTAGAAACAATACTTAGAAGAAACTGAGGGATTTGTATGGTGATACTTTTCTCCCTTTGATTTCTATTTGTATCTCCTGTCTGCCAACATTTTGTGTCATTTCTTCCCTTTTCCCAAAATGTTCAGTGTCTTCCATGCTTAAAAGACTTACAGATATCAGTAAGAGTGATTTAAAAGCTTAAACTAAATTCTAGGAAATGGTAATATGGTAATGAGTAATATTCAGTCTTTAAAATGTTTTTCCTCTCTATTTTCTTGTAAGAAAGACAGGATCTATTTCTTCAGAACAGCAGATCAGACCTTTTGGAAATACGGATATAACCATTTTATCATTCACCATGCAACACTGACAATTGAATTTCATATCAGGTTCTTTTACATAGAGAAATTAGTTTATGCACAACAAATGATGTTAAAGTAGAAAATAAACAAAGAGTATACAGGTGGTCTTGCTAACAGTTTTTCTGTCTGGATTTGCTGTCTGTGATAGCTTTACAGTTTTACATAAGAAATACATTATTTTGTTAAGCTTGCGTAAGGTTATTTATTAAGCTTAAATGCATCAGTTCTGAGGCTTTTTTTCAGACTTGTTTTGGTTTTATTTTTAAAAAGTAATTTGCTATTAAAGACGACTTGCATACAGATTTTCCTGTGTTTTGTCTCATTTCAAGGCCTGTTTGATGGTAAGTCTGTCTTGGGGTGACTGACTTTACAAACCTGGTGATTTTGCAGCTGATAAGATTCTCCCATAATTAGAACTTTTTTTAAAAAAATATCAGATTTGATAGTTTTTGTATTGTAACTGTTAAAGAAAATATTCTGACAATTTAGCTATTATACAGTTGTAAGTCAAACTTATATATCTAAGAATAACAGCAGAAGAAAACTGGCCGATGGTTTTAAATGTCATCATTCAAGTTAGGGCTGGATTATCGCTATGTGTATACTTTTTATCTGATACTCAGCAAATAACATGAGTTTTATCTGTCCACTGGCAATGCTTGAGAAAACTACCAAACCTTCTAGATGTCTTCTTAAAGCATTAAAGCAGTTTCTTAAATCCCATAGGACTGCAGTTTTCTATTAAATTTTATCTAACGATTTGGTGCTTTGACATATCAGAGTCAAAATAAAGTTACTTTCTGGAAAGAAATGGGTGAAAATAAGGGAGATGCAATCCTTGCTCAGTCTCATCTAAAGAAAAGCAGAACAAACCTGTATGCAGAAGAAAAAGGAATACTTGAAAATATGGAGAAAGGATTGTTGCCTGGGTGTTTTGATCGATTATCACAAAGGTACATTCAAATAACCACTAGATAATAAATGTAAGTACAAAATGTAGTATCTTGAGGAAGGATGTATTTATTAAATAGTAGCAATCACAATGACTTAATGGGATGTGTTGTTCCGGGGGTGAAGCAGCCCCCTTTGCCCTGCAGACTTCGCCCCCTTTGCCCTGCAGACTTCAACCCTGCCATAGCTGCATCTCTTGTGGAGCTGTGCCCCTTACTTCTGACCTTGACTCAGCTTTCCCAGGACAGGTGAATTGTGCGAGGGAGGCTCTCTCACAGCTGCAGCCTGGGATCTGGAGCTGCTTGGAAGGAGATAAGCTGATGGGAGTCTTTGGGAGTCCTGCTTGAGAGGCTGGGAACAGCCAGCCCTGGAGGGGAGTAATAAGTACCCCAGCTGTCAGCTGAAGCAGTTGGATGTCACAAAAGCACAGATCTGAATATTAGGAGACTGCAAAGTCAATGCTTGAGGTTGGAGAAACTGTCTGTTTTTATTTACAGGTAGGTAGGGGATGGGTGCTCTTTGTGCTCACATGGGTGAGTGGATTCTCTTGCTCTGGAAGGAAGAAAATATCTCCAGACCTCAATGAAATGTAAATTTTTGTGCTTATCTCAGTTGGGAAGAACTTCTGATTTGACTAGAGATTTGACTGATTTAAACTCCTCTGTCTCAGTGGTGAAGTGGTGGTCTCAGAGATGTGCAACCATGCTGCTGCTGTGCTTTGGATACCCAGCTCGATATCCTGATGCAGAAGTCACCCTTGTTTCCTCTGCTGCCACAGGTCATAATTTCATTACTGCTTAACAACTCTGCATCTTTCTGTTTCTCTGCTGCATTTGCTTCTTCCAGCTCAGTTGTAAGTAATGATCTTTCTAAAAATAATGCCTGTGCCCTGTGTTATTTCTTGGTGCAAAGCCAGCATCCTCAGAGAAGCCTAAACTTTACACCTTCCCCTCCCATTCTCTTAATGCTTGCACTACCCCACCAAAGAGAAACTCATTTGGTAAGTCAAGGGCTAGGATTTGCATCCCCTGTTTAGAAGGAGTCTCTCTTTCTGCAAGGAAAGAGAAGTGGATGAAGGCTATTTCTCCTTTTCACGCAACACAAGGCCTAGTTCTAGATGACCAAAGCAGCATCCTTAGCTATTAGTGGCTTATCTCAGAAAGTAGGGCAGCAAAACCTCTTGGGTGCTTCTGGCTGGGGACCTTGCTCACGAGCACATCTTATGCTTGCAGATGTGCCCATATTGTGCAAAGGGAGACAGCTGTCTCCTGTGTCAGCATCATGCTCACGCGTGGGGATTAGAGTCTCTTCCTGGCAGAGACTTCCTAAGTGCAAGTTCCTGTGGACAAACCAAAGCAGAGGGGTTTTTGCATAAGAGATGTGGTGGGTTTTTTTTGGGAGGGGTGGACAGTTCATTGTAAAGGCCTTAAGGTTAGATTGTATCACTTACTATCAACACTGACACCTATCGCTGACACTCAGATACCCTGCTGTAGCTCTCTGCAGGGAAGCTGTGCCCTGCTGCAAGCAGCCCCCAAACTTGGCTGCTGGCAGGTGGACAGGTGCCTGGCTGGTGAGTGAGGAAAGGAGATCATGGTGAGCTGACTGACTTGCTAATGTTTCCCACTGCTTTCAGACAAATGCCTGTTTCTCTGAAAGCTTGTTGCTTCCACTAGGAAGCGAAAAGGACTACAGGTATCCCTTACCTATCAGGGCTCTCACATTGAAAGGAGTGATGTATGAGTCAGGTGCTGAGCTGCACATATATCCTGTGACTATTCAGCTCCATCCACCCATGGCTCATTTCCCTGGCACGTGGTGCTTGCTCCCAGCAGCTCTGCCCCCTTTACTGCTCACCCCTCCTTACAAGCAATGAGCCTGTGCTACATTAATTCCCTTACACGTGGGATGCAGAGTGTGGTCTTTGACACCTCCAGTTTCTGCGCTTTGCTGTGCATGTGCCTGAACATAGGTATGAGACATGCAGGAGACACAGCCAGCAACCTCCTTGCGGAGCAAATCTGGAGATACTTTGAGGTTCCTCTAACTCAACATCTTTGTGATCCATAGCTGGGTGTTTTGAAGGTGAGGACTCAGTGGCCTGCTCTACACTGCTCTTGGAGAATGGCTTGTGAACTGCCTTCTGTATGCCTGCCTGCTGGGTTGCTTGCAGACAGACTGTATGAATAGACTTTGCAGCATACAAGATAGGGACCAGAACCCTCTCAAAACATGGGTGCCATGCATGCTTCTGTAGAGAGAAAACAATCTGGCTATCAGTTCTGGAGCTACTTTTGAGCTAAGACCTTCAGTTCATGCCATTGGTTTAGGCAGGTGAACTTCGGCATGATCTGGATGATGCTTTCTTGCGAGGCTAAGCAAGAGTGGTGTCTGGAGAAAGGGCAGTTTGGTTCAGAGGGCAATGCCAGGGCACTCCTCAGAGGGCAATCCCTGCTGCTGGAGAAACAATAGTAGGGCAGAGGACCCAGAGAATGCTCCATGTCAGGGCAAAGATTCAGTGGTAGCTCATGTAGACATAAGGTTAAACACAAGACATGTTTAAACCAACGAATCAACCTATCACTTTCCACAGTTGCATGATCACCTGGAGGTCAGCATAAGTTAGTAGCAGCCATTCTTTTGTGATTTTGAGCTATGCAGAAGCTGGTTACACACACTGCAAGAATCTTGCTTAAATGGGTGTTTACTATGAGGGACCAAGCTCTTACCACAGCTTATCTCATAAGTAATCCAAGAGATAGTGATATCTTACCCTGGAGAAATCTGAGACCTTGGCTTTTTGGGGCATGTGAAAGTTCACAAGATTCCTAATGGTGGTTTTGGAAAAATGCTGGAGCTGCCCCTTGCTCTCAGAACTCAGATATAGGACAGAGCTGAAAGGAGCTGGCACTGGCTCCTGTGGCTATACTAGAAGTTGGAGAGTGCTACTGCTCTGCTTTGGATTGATGGTGTGCCTTGGCCATCTCAGTCACCTCTGCTTTGCAAGGGAAGATAATGATAGGATGCAGATGAGCCCACTTGGTTGTGGCCTTACAAAGCTGTGAGCTAGAGAGCCAACCAGCCTCTCTGTGATGGATGCTGGGGGACACTCTGGCAATCTCTGCTTCTTGTAGATAGTGGCAAAGTGTTCAGCAGCCTTTGAAGTGTTTTTTTCCTGGCACAAACTTGCTCCAGTCTCAAGAGAAAGGGTCAGGTGAGAGCCGAACCCCGTCTGAGCAACAGCTCTCAGAAGAGATTTCTTTATTACACTACATTAAAGGGAAAAATATGTTCTCACACTGGGGACAATGCACTTATCCAAGAATAAAGTCCTCATGCTTCTCTAGCCACCTGTAGCAAACAGAATATTGATGTTAAAAGATGCTTTTTTAAAGATGTCTGGTTCTGTGAAGATTTTAGCCACCGTATTTATGTTGTTCTGGTCACAGGTTTTAGTCCTGCAGCAAGCTTTTCTGTATCTTCAATATTCACTGACTATTTCTTCCGATCTTGGTTGACAGATGACCAATACTGATGCTCAAAATGCTACATTTTGCCAGATCTCCCCCACAGATTCCTTCCCACTCACCTCTTTCCCCCCTCACCTCTCTCCTGACAGTGCTGCAGACCTGCATCCCCTGCGCCACTGTTTCAGGCAGGCACATTTTGCACCTCCTCCGAGATATGCCTGGGGCAGAGGTCCCTCTTGCCTCACCTCTGGTGCTGTACCAAAAACTAGATGTGGAGGCTGAAGCAGGAAATATCAGGGCACAAGGTTTCCAAAGGAGTTAGGGAGAGAAAACGCAGCAGATGCTGAAGTCATTAGGTGAGTAGATGCAGGGAAATAATGACATTCCAGAAAGGTCTCTCGCTGGCTGAACAAGCATCCTCCCAGCCTCAGACTGGAGGGTGCCTTTAGCTCGGCAATGGCCTGAAGTTAAGATTCTTGAGGCTGAAATTCCTGGAACAGCAGAGCTAGTACATTGTTAAATTGACTAGCTTATTAACAGTGTTTAGAAATGATCTCCCATCTTTATTTGCAAAAGCCCATGAATGGTACATTATAAAAAGAGTGGGACTGCAAAAAACAGCTGCGAATTATTAGGTAAAACAATAAAACTATTTACTTGCATGCTGCCTCTTCTGTCTGCGAGGCCATTAGAAGTATTGGCCTGACTTAATATGCAGAGTTTATTTTCCTAACAGTCCCTTTGTAAATTATCTGACAGCAAAACCTGATCTTTGCCCTGCTTAATGTATATCAAGTGAACTAATGCAGGAAACATGCATTGTGTGGTCTGCTGCACATCCAGATAAGAGCTGAAGCAAATCAGGATGTGGACAGATTGTTTGCCCAGAGATCAGAAGCCTCTGGAAAGAGCATGCGCAGTCTCTAAATATCAGAAATAGGAGGAGGCTACGTGGGTCTCCCATTTGCTGTGATGCTCCTTGAGGACAAACCGTGCTATGGAGATGGCTTGGCAAAACCCATACAGAGCTTCTGTAAGAGGTGTGTGGGCATTAACCCCCAATGGCCAGCATGGGATAATGCTTTGTAGAGATGCTGCTTTTCTCAGCAGTGCAAGTGGTGGGATGAGGAGGGAATAAAGCTGTGTCTCCAAAGCCCACTCAAGGAGCGTTGTAGTGTCTTGCTACTCCTGGGTTGCAGTGAGCTGAGAGGGCAGCCTGCTGTGTGATGGCAGGATGACTGGTCAGTGCTGAATGAGCCAAACTGCCAGTTCCTTTATTTTACCAAAATTGTTGGTCTGCTATTAGCCCTTTGATAGAAAGCTGCTGGCAAAGTGCATCCAACTAAAGTTCTTGCAATTTTTTGCTGTCTCACTTGGATTTCACAGCCTTTGGGGCTGGACAGCCTCCCCCATGTACAGGTTCTGCTTCTGCTCTCCTTCTGCCAAACCCTTCTCTCTCTACTGGCTGCTGGTCAGGACCCTGCAGCTTCCCCACTCTGCTGCTGCCACTGCTTTTGTGAAGAGCTGTTTCCTTACAATTGCATGTGATTAAAAAAGAAGAACAAAAAACAGTTCTCATACTTGGAGATGGCAGGCTGTAGCAGAACCCAGGAATTAAATCTGCTTACAGGCAGCTCAGGAGGAGGAGATGTTTCTGCATCTCTGCCTTTGCCTGTGATTCACTGTGCACTGTGAACAAATGGAAGACAAAGGGGTCAAGACGGCCTGGAGGGGGAAGGACAGAACAAATGCCGAAGAGAAGTCTTTTCTGCACAGTGCGGTAGGGGAAGCAGATCTAACCTTTCAGGAGAGCACGTATTAACAAAAATGAAGTCAGTGATTACCAAACAGACTGAAAAATGTGATTTCTTTCACCACTAGTACAGAGAAAATTACGTATGGCTCCATTGCAATTTAAAGCCAAACAAGGGTAAAAGGGGGGCAAAAAAATAAGGTGAGCATGAAGAAGCTGAAAGAAGCCTCCTGAGTAGGGAGGTCAGAGGGTTGGAAAAAGAAGAGCTTGGCTGTTCAAGCTGTATTTTATTTGCTTTAGGGAGTCCATTAATGTGCCCTTTGGAAAGGTAAAGGCAGCCAGTGTCAGGACAGGAAGCCTCAGGCAGCCCCAGAGTGGAAAGTGTGCTGCAATTTGGTGTGAATGGAAAAAGAATATACAGTAAAGAAATGATACGTGCAAA
The DNA here is from genome assembly GCA_033556795.1 of Tapera naevia. Classification (NCBI taxonomy): domain Eukaryota; kingdom Metazoa; phylum Chordata; class Aves; order Cuculiformes; family Neomorphidae; genus Tapera; species Tapera naevia. The sequence goes on from JAUMJJ010000086.1 coordinate 943,813, forward strand.
CAGATTGCCTTCAGTCTCGCTGGAAAGTTTCCAGAGAGCTTGGCTGCCCCTCACTGCTCCCCAGCAGGAGGCCATATCACAGACATTTTCCATGAGACCAGCAAAAAGCACCTCCACTGCTCTTCTGCTGATGCTTCATTTCCCACAACAAAGGATGAAGGTGTTAAAACATTGCAAGGAAATGGATGTTGAAAATTATTCTCATGTCTTAAACTTTCCAGCGTGTGGCTTCTTAATAGTGGAGTAATTTTCTGTTCCGTATTTGTACAAAAGCCTTATGTGACACTGATTCTGTGCTATGAAGGATTGCAGCCTCTGGAGATCTCAATTCTGAAAAAGCTCTAAGCAACTGGAACAAGGGTTTAATGACATGAAATGTGTGTGGCAACATTAGCCATGACACCATTACCAGCCTTGCAACTGCTGATAAATCCCAAATGCATTTCCAATTCCAGCAAGCTTCAGTAAGATCCTCAAGGGTTTTTCTTTTTCCCTAACACCTGGGTAATGCCATGCATGACTCATCCTCTCTCATACTGTCAAAGCATGTTCAGTTCTGTAGGAGAGATGCACAATGTGAGTGAACACCTGATGCTTGTGATAGCTTTATTAATTACCTGTTGAGTCAGCTGTCCTCAAGACAAACAGTTGCAACACTCACATATGTGTGTACGTACATGTGGGGTACGTTTGAAGGAGAACCATATACAGCTATAGCTATGTTAGGTAAAAAAGCCTAACCTGTGCTTTCTTTTCTAGATGCATTTTCAGTCAAACTTCCAGTACAGCGTTTACAAAAGGTAGGTGAAGAGAAGAGACTCAGTAATAGCTACAGGAGCCCTCACTCTCATCTCCTTTGGTGAACTTCACTGTGAAACTTAATGTCACATTTCCTCCATGCACCGTTTTTAATTAAAAACTCTCCCTTGAAAAGGTCAGGACAGCTTGACTCTCTGCTGCCCAAGAACTGATAGCCTGACAGCAGTGAAAACTGACAGCAGTAAACAAAATTCCTCCCAACTTGAAAAAGAAAGTACTGAGGATGCTTTCTACCTGGAATAAGTAATGAATGGCAGCAGTGACAGTGTTTCAGCTCTGCTTGTGAGGAATTGCTACCCATCACCCCTATTCCTGCTGGCTTTCTTTATAAATAATACACATCTCCTCATCTTAGCAGTCTTCTCATATTTGCCTCTTAAGCACTGCTTCATCTGGTTCTCCCCCAGATAACAACCCTATTTTTAAACACTTAGTGCAATGTGCTTTTGCATTTCTATTATATGGGTGCCAGCAAACTGACAGATGCTCCAAAGCCTACTTTGTTTGATGCTCTGTAATTGCACGCATGTGACAAGCTCCTGCCCATCCATCTTATCAGTGCTAATGTTTGGACACTACAATTGTCTTGCTAAGATAGCCACTTTCTTTTCAGAAAAAAATTTTACTCCAAATGCTGTTGTCAGCCATGATAATTCTCACAGATTCAACTGAAACTTCCAAACACATATGTTCTGGTATTTTTAAGTTATGGAGGTATGAACCGAGTTACGGACCACAAAATCTTTTATCAGCAATGGAAAGAGTACAGCTGTTACCAAGTACCTGTTGTTATTGTGTTGGAACCCTTTTTGTATTCAGCTGAAAACACAGACCATGTTAGGAGATCAGTGAGCTTCAACCACCAGTTTCTCCTTTCAAACTGAAATAGTAGATTTACAGAGAAACCTGTTTTGACGAGAAAGAGACTTTTCAGGAAATCCATGGTTGGCTCACGCCTAGAGTTTTATTCAATCCATTCAAAAAATAGACAGAACTATAAGGTAGCACATATTGTCAGAGAGTACAAATGTCACATCTTTCTTTATACACTTTAATTTAAATCCATAGATTAAGACAGTGAAATAATTGCCCTGGGTGGGAAAATAATTAAGGGCCTTCCGTGAAAGGACAAGTCTTCAGGTAAGCACTTGCACAAATGTATCTAGTTAAGCATAACTTTTTCTATCCTCTATAAAAATATAAACAGCATTTCAAAATGTCTTTAGATAAGTTTGTTAAGGTCATCTAACATGGCATTAATGTACTGACAGAATATGGGGCCTGGGCATGTCAAACCACATTTAGTAATCTATACCCAGCCAAAACTGAAACATTTTGTATAAGCTTCAAATGTAATACAATATAATGAAAGAAACAATATCAAACCAAAGATACACAAGTATGAGGTTCCTCCTCCCACATCAATTCTTTATTTTGCATTTTTTGTTAACACGGCAATCACTAAGACAAAAGTGGCAGTTTTGCACATGTTAATTGTAACTCAGGATCAAGTTTAACTTGTCTTTCCCAGAAAGTAACATTGCTGGGAAGTGACATGTGCCAGGATCAAATTAAGGGCACTCACTGTCATGTATGTTTTAACTCCACAGTATTACCTCAATACAGACTGTAGCATGTGACAGAAGGACAAGTGCAAATTACAAGGGCAGAATCTTGGCTTCCCAGACAGCAGAACCAGGCAGTAAAAGTAGGACTAAACAATATTTTAAAGGCAAGGAGAAAATTAAACAAAAAGCCAACTCATCCAAACTTTAAATGGTGGGACGTAGGTAGTTCCTGGCACAGCTGTCATAAACGCACCCTATATTTTTTAGGGATGCAATCAGACCAGCTAAACATCTAATTGTTGTTGCAAGGATTTATTGGTTCAACACAGATTAAAATGTTTGAATACAGTGAATATATTGGTCACAGGTCTAATCACATAATTCCCCTTTCCCAATCCTAAATTTGTATTGGAGCAGCTTCCCTATCAGCTGTGTGTTCGTATAGCAGAGCACTCAATGTTGTAATTGACTAGCACGTATGCCAACAACAGCTGATGTTATCCAGTTAAAGTAATCTACCAGTGAGAACAAAACCTAAGGGAAGGGTCAGGTTTCAGATAAAGGTTGGACGTTTTGAACTTTGGACAAAGTGACAGGTATCTTTGATTCCCCTGGTGCTGGCGCTTTTGTGACTGGGTTTGCATGGGCTTTTATATCAGCTATTCTCTCTTTAAACCTCTGCTGGAGGTACTTTTCTTCTTTGGAGTAACTTTTAGCAAACGCAGACATCAGCAGACATGCTGCCACAGTGGACCCTCCAACACAAAACAAGATTGCTCCTGCCAACTTGCATATCTCAAGGGACCCATTAAACTGAATGGCACGGGTATCCACCACAACAAAATCATCTTTCCCAAGAGCTTCGATTTTTGGTGGCACAAGAAAACCCACTACAAGAACCGTTAAACCTATCAGCATAAAAGCCGTCCCAGAGATGAGTCCGACCTAGAAAACAAACAAACAAACAAAAAAAAAACCCAATTAATATGTCTTTTCAGTTTTTAGTTGGAAGGTGGTCCTAGGAGGTATTTAGTTTTCACAGTGTCCTATATGTACATCTCTCTCTTCTAAGAGAAAGCTGATATTTTTCTTTAGGACATATGTGGCCCTATGAGAACTAGAGTTAGATGGAGAACCTATCTTTTTACAATTCATATTTATATAATTCAGAGTTGACATTTCTGGAAACAATGGAATATGCATCTACAAGGCTAAATAGCATTTCATGTCAAAAACCCATCACAGAGAGCACCACAGCTTAACCCCAGGGCTCTATGACTGTTTTATTTTTGGGTTTAGGTGGTGGTTAGCACCAACAGTTCAGTCCTTGCTAATAGACTGTGTCATATCCACCACTTGCTTTTAGCCCATGAAATGTCAATCCTTTGCAGGGATCAGAAGGAAGTTGCTAGTGCCACGAACAGGTCACATCCTATTCCTAGAACATTTCACGTATAAGTGCAAAATTTGGTTGATGCAGAATGGCCCTACCATCAGAGCAGAAGGGTTGGATTAGATGGCCTCATAGCCTCTGGTGTTCTCCAATTCTGTCAAATTCTATGACCTCAATGGTTTTCTTGATCCCTAGGTCACATAACTAGTGGAGTTACTGCTGTTAGCCTACCAGTCCTATTACAAATAATCTGGCAGGACTATTGTGTGTGCAGAGCATAGGTAAACTACACTTTTAAGCTATGGGTGGAGTTTCCCAGATAAGGCTTTGTTTCAGTGACAGAGAAACTAGAAAGTCCAAAGACCTAAGAACTCCCTTGGAAGCTGATATGTCTTGGTAAGAGCACCCTGTTTTCAGGCAGATGGTTATTCAGTAATCTCATGGAAATGTCGTGAGATGGGAGTTTTTCTCTCCAGTAAAACAACAAAGGGTATTACCTTCCAGAATGCAGAGCTCCACCTGCTAGGCGATCTCTGGATCTGAAAATCATCCTCATACTCCCAAATTGAAGCTGTGCAGTCCTCATAAAACTGATGCAGGTAGGACCGAACTCCATACCGTTGGTACCCTCCCTCAGTGCTGCCCTGCACATGCTTGGACCCGCAGATGTCAGCATAGGAGCTCATCCTTCCTACCTGTAATGAGAGTTTTCATGCAAAGCAGATCATTATTGATGAGGTGGGAGAGCACAGCTGGTGACAAATTCTCCAGATTACACGAAGAAAAGCAGCCACAGAGAAACATCTCCTTCATTTTTTTTCCAAACCAAGAAATGAGCTTGGTAGAGTTGCAGGCGGTGACTCAACTCAAGTGAGCCCTGGGCACTCTGCATCTCAGTGCAGCATAGCGTAAAGGTGCTGCAGAGAACATTCCATCCCGTACACAGGGTGCCCACTCCCCATTTTTCACACTAGCATGCTACTGCTTTTTTTCCATGGAGATCAAAAAAACCCAGAACATATCAGGTAACAAAAGCCAGTATCCCTCAAGGCCTCATGTTGCCTCTCATCCAGACTGCTTCTATCAGTTAACTAGAGTTTGCAACCTTAAGAAATTTCCAGACTGCTGGGTAAGTTTTCTTAAATGCCTTTGCCCAAGCTTTTGAAGTGCAGGGCTAAGCACTGATATAGCATTCATAGCCATGAGAAACAGAGGCAATATAAGTCTTAGACAGATTGAAACTATATATACTGTATACCTAAATATGGATAACTAAAAATGAAAAAGATGAAATGCCAAATGGCTCACTGAAGAGAGTGAAATATTAATACTAAGTGTGGTAAACCACTCCTCCCTTGGAGAAGTCAATGCCCAAGCTCCTGCTGACTTTAACAAATTCAAAATTTTGCCTGCTATGAAAACAACCAACAGTGTTCCCTACTCTTTCCACTTCATGGAAGTTGTAACACACAAACTTTTTATTTAACTATGCAGGTTCCAGGCCTGACCTTGCCTGCACAGGTACAATGCTGCTGAATTCATTGAAGTAATACCAGCCCCTGAAGAACTCGAGCAACAGGTCAATGCTACTTAAACTGACTGACTTCCCTTTAAAGATGTTCAAAAGTCTTAGTCCAAAGCAATCTGTTAATCAGTATTTGCATCTGAATGTCACAGCTCAATTTATATCAGCTTCAAGCAGTTCATCTGATTGCCACAGCAATTTTACTCAGAGGGAAGGAAGGTTTGATGTGCTCCTAGCAGCTAGGATCTCCCAAGTTTGCAGCCCTACAGTCCTTTGCCCTTCAGGAATGGGTGATCTTGCTGGGTATGAAATACCAGACTATGCAAGAAAAACAAACACTGCTGCATTTAAATTAAGCAGAATCCTGAAAGTATCGTTGGGAAATGGCAGCAGCCTGAATGAATCTCTTGACTGGCTCTGAAATCACTGCTGGTATAACAGTGATCTTCCAGCCTTTTGGTATCTGGTTGCATTCTTGGTTCAGGTATAGAGAAGGATCTGTTTTCTCCTCCTTATAAAAAAACAGTAGTCTTGGTTTTTTCTTTACTTTGCATATCTAATATGTATTTAGTTTGGGATTTCATGATCTCAAAAATTTACAATTGCAAATTTCTATCCTGCAACCGAAGATGACTTTTCAAGGCTTCCACAAAAGTCATAGTCAAGTGGAGGACGTGGCCTGTGTGATGCTGGGCCCCAAGCCAGGGCCAGAGCTCCCTCCAGAAGAAGGGGGGAACCATGCTGGTGGCTGAGCTTTGGGAAGCAGCAGGGGTAGTGCCAATCACAGCTTCCAGCAGGAGCCCCTTCTTTGAACCCAGAACAGTCTTTGCATTTTCTGCAGGTTTCCCTTTTCCACTTCAACCACTCTAAAATGTAAAGAAACCAAAGAAATGCTCTCTGCTCGAGGTGCTGAACTTCCTAGGCAAGGCAGAGAAACAGGCAGAGTGGACGGAGACCTTGAGATAGCAGGAAACTCCTGGGTAACATCAGCTGTTCACCAGGTGAGCAGAGAGAGTTTGGTACCAAGGCCACCCCGTGTCAAGGTGTATGTCACGAACGCTGACGATTCCCACAACAGAAACTATACAAAAAAAAAAGTCTGCTTTACTCTTTTACAATGCTATAAGCTTTTTAACACTACTACTTTTTGAGGTATGTAAGAAATAGTGGTATGGATATAAGAATATAATGTGAACGCTTGTGGGGAAACACTGAAAGTTATTCTAATTTTACAGCCCATTTGTTCTTCTGCAAAAGAGCTATTTTTGTTTCCTTTGGGAGTGCCTCCTTCTGCTGTTTGTTCCCTGCCTGAAACAGGAGGAAGCAAGTCCTCTTTTCTCACTGCCACCATTTCTTCAACAGCTCGCTGTAATCTTCCACAGGACAAGCACTGGAGAGTTCTCATAAGCCCAGAGTTCTGCCCACTTAATAAAAATACTTTTGGGTGAAAGGAAAAGATGAAGCAATGGTGTAGTTTACAATAGCTTCCCCAGCTTCCACAAACAGGGTCTCACAGCCTGTACCTCAAGGATAACAACAGTTTATGTCCATATCCCTCAACACATCTTCTAGTTATGAGTAAGCAAGCACTCCATCTCCCACATCAGAAAGAGAAGAAAGTAAAGAGGCCAACCAAAGATCTACAGTGACTCGTTCTCTTGGGTCCTCACTTAGATTTTTATTCTCACACGAACCCTATCTCCTTAAATAAATTATGCTTTACTCCTTGCCAAACTTATTTAACAACACATAATGCACAGAAAGGGAGGTATTTTCCCCATGCGTAAGTGAATCCGTAAGGTCAACACAGGGAAGGACCAGACCTAACATGACCAGATAAATGGCCTGCCAAAGCTCGCTTGCATTACTCCAGCTGCCACCATGAGACAATTTGAGAGCTTTTTTTCTTCGGTTTCTCTAGAATTCAGAAAGTAGGTGAAGCACATTGCAGAGTCTGAACCAGCAACTGTGGTTACTGCAATTAATTTAAGAAAACTCAAGGTAATGTGACAGAAAGCTGTATCAACACTATCTTGCATTCACTGTGCTGTCTGTAGGCCTAGTTAAGAGAGAAAAAGACGGGTATAGCATTTCTAACAGCTTGATGAAGAATTGTCCATATACAGCCTGACATTACTTACATTACAGATAGATTCTTTTTCTTTAGCAACCTAAAATGCTAATAGGTGGTTTTAGTCAGGCATAGGAGCAAAATGATAAACGAGCTGGGAGATGGAATAGAAAAAAAAAAAAAAATCTTTGGCTTGAAAGAGTTGTGATAGCATCAAATAGTATGACCTTTTAAAAGGAAGGAAAAAAAAAAAAGAGGACTGCCAGCATCATTAATTCTCTTCAGGCACTGCATAATATTAGTGCTACTGAACATTTTCTTTACTTATAAGTGGAAGAGTCTAAGCATAATCTCCATTCTTTGCAAAATATCCTTTCCCTTAGTGAGAAGAAAAGGAGGCTTCCCAGCCTTACATGACTCATTGAAGCAGCCTGGTAATTTGGCCTAAGATGGCCTCTTTTCTTAGCTGCTATGGAAATATAATGATAATGTTCTTGCTACTAACAGATAGAGCAGAGGAGCTGAAACAGTCAGAGTACGACGGGAGAAAACAGTTCTCCACAAATAAGGAAACGTTTGTCAGAGTGTCAGTTTATATTGGATGAATAAAAGCTGCAGTTGCTACAATGCCCTGAGTGTTGATGTGTTTTTGCATGTCTCACTACCATGGCTGAGAAACTAAATGCTGAAATGTTGGGAAACTTTTGCTAAAAAGAGTCACTGTTACCCAAATCTGTGTTACGCATGAGCTTAAAACATGCATCCAGGCCACAGGAAGTGGTTTAATCATTAAAAGTTTTCCAGTGCCTAAACCCAAGGTGCCTAGGAACACGTGGGATGTATGATCACAGCTTCAGAGCACACCACTGCGTAGTAGTGATCCATCCCCTAGCAACTTTTGTTTCCATGGCAAAAGCTGTGCTGTTTACTTTGAGCTTTACTATTCTCCACTGATCTGGGGAGATGTGACTGGATTGGTGAACAGGCAGATTAAAAGATGAGCAAGCACCAAGAAAAATCACCAATTATTTTGTTTCCTTATTGAAGGGTTGGACATGTTAAAAAAAAAATGTAAGGAATTGATATCTAAAGGGCAGGACAAAGCAAATCCAGATGTGCCACTGGTCGATGACACCACATAGCCATCAAATGAAGCCCCAAGTGGGTTCACACCAGTGATGTTCCCCTCTCTCTTCTCCAGCTTTACACCCTTAGACCATTCTGTTCAGAGGGCCATTTCCAGTCTTGACCTATAGAACGCAAGATCCTTCCAGACCACTATTCCGGAGTGCATATTGGAAGAAAAGACCTGTCTTTGGACATCAGTCTCTAAGACGGCTTTTTTTGATGCCTGAACCGCCTGTCAGACCAGCGTCCCGCACTCTCCCAGGCCAATCCATGCTGGGCCTGACCCCATCCACAAAGGTGGACATCAGCCCTCACGCAGTCGTGTCCCCAACCCAGCACACGGGACAGTGGGATACCCTGCCACCCGGACAAGACGTAGTCTCGATGGCCCGGTGGTATTCTGCGGCGCAGACCTTGATCCCTGCGACCCCGAACAGCGCCGCAGCCCCACATGCCGAGACCCCGCGGGCAGCAGAGCGCTCAGCCCAGCCGCCCTTCCCAACACTGCCCTTGCCCTGCAGCGCCCGGCGGCGGGGGGAGGCGGCGGGGCAGCAGCAGCCCGGCAACATCGCAGACCCTGTCCCGGTGGCAGCATCTCCCACCCCGGCGGCCCCGCTCCCTGCCCCTGCCCTGCAGCGCCCGATGGCGCAGCCCCATCCCGGCGGCGCAGCTCCATTCCAGCGCCAGAGCAGCAGCATCTCCCGGCCCAGCTGCCCCCTTCCCCGGGCCGGGATGTGAAGCCCCCAGCCCCTGCCCCCCACTTCATCCCCCTTCTTCTCCCCTCCCGCCACCTCTCCCGTGGGAAGCTCCGCGCCGTAACCCCCATCACCCTCCACCTTTTCTCCCCCATCCTTCCCCCTCACTCGCTTCATCCCCCCACCCCCATCGCGAGGACATCGGCGGCCGCAGGAGCCTTCCCCGCCAACCCAAGTTCGCCGAGAGGGCGGGAGCGGCGTCCCCGGGGTTTACCTGTCCCTCCCGCCGCTCCCCCCGGCCGGCTGAGCAACCGCGGCAGCGCTAGCTGCGGCTCTCCCAGCCCGGTCCCATCTCCGCTCTGCGCCGCTGCCGGCCCCGGGTACCACGTATTATGTACGGCCCGGAGCGCCGCTCTCCCGCACCGTGCCTGCGCACTGAGCCCCCGCCGCCACCCCCGCGCCAGGCCGGCTGCGCGGGGCTCTCGGCAGAGGCGGCGGCAACAGAAAGTGTTCCTCAACGGCGGCAGGTTTGGAATAGCCACCCGCACCCTCCGCCCCCCGCCTTGTAACCAGCATCGAAAACTGCAAGACGACTCAGCGGTCTGTTACTTGTCCAGTCGTAGGATGACAGAATGGTTTGGTTTGGAAGGGACTGTAAAGCCCATCCAGTTCCATCCCTCCTGCCATGGTCAGGGACAACTCCCACCAGACCAGGCTGCTCAAGACCCCATCCAGCCTGGCCTTGAACACTTTTAGGGAGGGGGCATCCACAGCTTCCCTGGGCAGCCTCTGCCAGTGTCTCACCATCTACATCGTGAAGAATTTCTTCCTAATGTCTCATCTAAATCTCCCCCCTTCCAGTTTAAATCCGTTCCCCCTTGTCCTGTCGCTGCTTGCCCTTATAAAATGTCCCTCCCCAGCTTTCTTGCGGGCCCCCTTCAGGTACTGAAAGGCCAAGTGGATGAACATCATAGAAGTGATGTATGAGCTACAAAGGATAAGGCACTAAGGTCTGGAGGCTAAGGAAATAAATCGGTCAGCAGATGACCCAAATGGACTTTTAAAGAGAAACAAAGAGGCTGAGAGGAAGGCATTAGTGTCTGGGGTTTGCTCTAATAACAACAGGCTGTTTTTTCAGATGGAAAACATTTCAAACAAGCAAGTTTGGGGAAGTAAGGAAGTTAGGGAGGGAAGAGTTAGAGAGCATGACAAGGCAGTAAGAGCTGGAGATGCTAAAATATATCACAGGAAAAGGCAATATATCATTCCTCTGAAAAAAATAGTAAGAACATAAAAGGCAAGAGTGCTAGAGAGTCATTTCAATACTCTACTGAAATACACACAGAGATAGAATATTGTGGCATGTGGAAAACAAGGAGTGCATTAAAGCAAAATGGGTAGTATTAGTCAAAGGAAAAACAAGGTCTTTCTAAAGTGCTTAAATCACTATAGTCCATGAAGAAGAAGGTGAGAATGATGGAGATTTCATTAATAGCAGTGCCCAAGCTCCTCTGAAAAAAAACCTGCATTTGATCACAACAGTAAATTTGGGCAATTCCAAACTAGGAATCAGAAAAGCAGCTATTAAAAAAGAGCAAGTAACGCATTGCATTTGGAGGAAGAAATGCTGGTTTCAGTGGATTTCATCCTGTCCTTCTAACGCTGTTACGCCTTTCTTGTTTCAAGTAATGAGTAATGCCACATGTGGTTCCCCTGACCTGACAGAGCTGCTTCCACAGCAGCTTGCTACTCAATGAGTAGCGTTGGCGTACCCCAGCCTAAGGCAACTAGCAAGACAATATACTATCTTTTTTTTTTTTTGTGAAAAAACAGGAAAATATAGTGAAGTGATTAATGAGTGAAAAGCAGGATGGAGTATCAGTTTTAAAAGAAATTTCCTAGTTGATTGTCTGGTAAGACTAACATCAGATTTACATGTAGTATCACTGTTATGACTGATTGCTGCTTTATCCCAGATGAGGAAGATGTCTTCTATAGAAAAAGCAATTAATCTACGTGACCTGTGCTCTCCCTGTTCACAAAGCTTGCTTATTTTGATTACTTATCTACTGACAAAGGGAATAAATAAAAGGAACACAAAATACCTGGCCCAGTAGAGTTTTGCTTCCTGACACAGAAGCGATATGCTCAGCGAACCAAGACAAATTAGTTTTGTAGCAATGGGGACATTTGTTGCAATGCTGAAAATGATCTGTGAACTCTAAATTAAAATCCTGGAGTTTAACCATTGATAATCTTAAAAGGTGGGTGTAGTGCACTTTCAATACATTAGGAAAACAGCAAACTCAATCTGCGATCATAGCTGTTCTTGAAGTTTGATTCTGACGAGTGTCAAACAGTAGAGTGTAAATGTTCTGTTTAACCTTGAAATCAGTAACATTAATGCAAAGATGTTTTAGAATACCAGGACTTATGGGTCATGATGTGACTCACAGTGTTTTATGAAAGAATGTCCAAATGTAAGTTTTTTCTGAGTTCTAAGCTTTCACAAAATTTAGACTGTGTCTATACTGAAGGCTTCAGATGGGAGTGGCATTGAAAGCAAGTGTGATATTCTACCTCAAGCTGTTAGATGTTGTTAACTTGATTTTTTTTTCCTTTGTGGAGAGAGCCTAAGCCTAGTGCTTTCCTTATCTTCCACCTGCTATGCTAAAGGTTTGTGATGGACAGTAGTGAGCATGCTGAGGAAAAACATCCCGCGTTGTTAAGAACTTCTGTAGATGGTGGTGATGGTTGCCATAGCGTTTATCAGGTTTCCCTCTTGCTGAGAGGTGAGGTGATTGTATCAGCCAGCTTAGCTTCTGGGAGCCTGTGCTGAATAGGAAGAATTAGAGCTTCTGGAAAACACATTTCTATTGCAGCAAAATGCAGCAATGGGTATGAGACTTGTATACTGAGCTGCAGATGTCTGTGCCTGTGCCTTTTTGGATAATGATGATGGCAATCTTCCAGAGGCAGCTCTTCTGTTTCATACGTTGCAGGAAGCTGTGACCTGAATACTTCTGCTGCAGTGACATTATTGACACAGTTACCTGTCCTTCCCTTCACCTGGAGAGCAAGGCCCATAATGCTCCCACTTCCCAGAAAACCACAGGGAGCAGCTTGGACATCTAAAGCTGAACCCTCACATCTTCAGGCTTTAAAGGATAGCAGAAGAGAGGTGGGAGAGCTCCTTCCACAACAGAAGTGGCTGAAGGGGGCAATGAAGACCAGGAGCTAATAGCTGTCATCTGCTCTGCTTCTGGCTTCGAGTCTCTTCCAGGAACTGTTGCTGCAGTTGGGGTGGTGCCTCTAGGTGGGCAGAAATACTGGGGTGGAATGGGGCAAAAAGATAGAGGTCAGTTCAGGTCTGTAGAGCTGCTATGGCAGTTCAAAATTACTAGAGGAGGCTGTGAGGGGAAAGGTGGCCATTTCTCATCCACTCTCGTGTCAAATTGAGAGCAGATGCTCCTTTTAGGATGCCTGGTATCCACACCATTTTCTGATAGCGGATCTTGGAGGACAAATCTATAGCTGTCACAAGTGCAAATTCAACATGCTGGCCTAAAAGACATGAATATCTTTGTGAACAGGTTGCATTCTTGCATACCTTTCTCTTGCCTCAAATGAGATTGGTGTTCTCTTCCAGCATCTTTTGAAGAGATATTTGGTGAGACAGGCTGGTTCTAGGGGAGGCAGACATTGCCATTCACTCTCCATACTGACTTGAATCAAGTAGCCAGAGAGGGTATATTATAAAGATTAATTTATTGTTCAAAACTTCTGATGCAGAGGGTAGTTTATGAATGGAAGAGGTTTTTTTCAGACTCTAGGCAGATACTGCCAGCTGCTCCATTCCTGTTTTATCCGAGGTGATTTGCCTGTTGATGTTATCTAGAAGTCTGTGCTTGGCTGCTGGTTTTTCAGATATTGCTGTATTTCCCTGTGCTTTCTTCAGAACGTTCTAGCTAACAAAAATAATTAATTGTGATAATTTTTCATATTCTACTATTGCCATCTTTGTATACAGATTTGTCCTTGTCCCCGAGCCAAAATACGGAAGATGCTTTCTTTACAATAAAAGTGATAAATCTAGGTGCTTTTTCTTACTCTGACAGCTAGGAGCTGTCAGTTTTCTTTTTCATTCTTGTTGGTGCTGGTGAATGTGAGTATTATGATAACAGGGAATATTTGGGAGCTATCTAATCCAAAATGCATACATACAAGTGATTGAAGATGTGGCAATAACAAGGATTTCGTATGAGGGAGTGTACACCTTGCCTGTGAGGGGCTGCTTGACAAAGAGGCATGAACAGGAGGAATTAGAAGTATTACAGTGACCTGTCTTCACTCAGAGACTGCCTCCGTTAATCATGTTTGTGTTTCCAGGGTTCAGTAAGAAACTTGCTTCTATTTAGGTCTGATTATTTCCAAATAAGCTTTGCAGATGCAGTGTGTCTGCAGGGTTTACAGGCAAACCCCTTAATTTAGATCCAAATGAAATGGCAAAATGTTAAACCCATCATTTTCTAGAAGCATCAATTGTTGGACAGCAAAAGTGTACAGCAGGGAGTATTTGTAGCAGAGAGTACTACCGCTAGACGGCTGTATTGTTCTAAAATACACTGCCTGTGAGGATCATTGCCTAGGAACTTGGGTTAATTTTTAAAATTTGGTTTCTCAAGGGAAATTTAATTCAAAGTCAAGGGCAGGTGGGGAGAAACGATTCAGAATCAGACTAAGAAATTCAGTTTTCTCAAGAGGAGATGTGGTTTAATGCACCTTCAAGTGCTGAGCACCTCTGTCAAGAGCAGACTTTCAAGAGTGCTTGGCTCCCAGTAGGACAGCCAGCCAGGGGCCGAGTTTCCAGTTGTGCTGAGCCGTGTCTGCCACGTGCGTGAGTTACTGTGCCTGAGTGGGTTAGGCCACGTCAGCTTTGTGTCTCTTTCTGATGTATTCCTGCCTGTGAGGAAAAATGTGTGAATCAAAGTGTCTTTCAGTAACACTAGCATTCCTGTGATTTCTGTTCCTTTATGTGAGGTTGCTAAAGATGCTCCATATACCACATGCCGAGTTCTTCTGTGTTTTGGTGCCCAGTTGGAAACAGGAACATCTGAAAACTTGACCTCTGCTGTGAATGCTGGGGGTCATGAGGGTAGCATTAATAACCGCTCTCAAAATGCACTGGAGTAAACATTTTGTCTGGCTGATCACCCTCCCAGAGGCCATTATACTGCTTCCTATCATCTTTTGAAAAACTGGATGGCTTTTGTAATGCAGCCATTGTAAGTTTATAATGCCATTACTCTTACATATCTTTACATGTAATCCAAATGATAACAACATGTCAGAGTGAAGGTAGTACACAAATACAGTACAATCAATGTTAACAAAGTTTTCAAAGGTGTATTTTGATTATGAGGCCAAAGATGGGAAGGATGACACCGTAGTGTTAGTGCTTATGCATATTGGAAGAGTCTGTGAGTCGCTGTTATCAGGCAGGAACTGCATTGTCTGGAGGATGCTGTACAAACCTCTGTGCAAAGACATTTTCTGGTTCAAACAGCTATTTGTTTTTGTTGTCTAAACCAGTGTAATCACACTGTATTTGTAATGTAATTCACCACTATATCAAGAGCCAATTGCCAGGCTGTCATGGATTGTCTGTTAATCTCTATTTCTTGTTCAGAAAACACTGCTTGATATTAGCAATGAAAGTCTTTCTCCAAACAATTGTTTCTCTGAGAACTGTGAGAAGGATTAGGTGAATGACATCTCAGCTTTTGCAACCAACTATATACTTACTTTCAAGAGAACCTGTGCCAAACTGCAGTGTAGCTATGAGGCTTTCCAGCACATTTAAACTCTATTTAGAAGGAAAATCCCAAACTGAGGAGAGCATGCACTGATTGTTCACATGATTTACAGGTGTTATGAAAGAACAAATGTGTCAAATCTGTCCAGGGTGTTTGAACTGAGACCTGAAGGAAATGTCATCTTCTTTAGAGCCAACCCAGTAAAAATTCTGTTCCACCTTTGGCTCAGTTGCACTTTTGTAGGGCATGGCACTGGGGAGTTTACAAGCAGGTACCCTTAAGAGAGTAGAACACAATCTATTTTTTCTGAACCAAAAATAATTAAAGTTCTGTGATGACATTCTACACCTTAATTAATTGATGATATTCAAAAGTAAACAAGCAACAATCGTACCCAGTCCAGTTCCACTGATGGGCACCTGAGGGTGAGATGAGCAACTGTATGCTCTTTGATATATAAAACCAGCAAGATTTCAGTGTGACTATCATCCTTTTGACATTATCCTTGGACTTGCATGTGGGACATTTAAAACACTGCTGCCTTTGTGAAGATGCCACAAGAACAGATGCATTGACGTAAATCTGCTTATTCTTATAGTTTTAAACCCATTTTGATTTCTGTAACCACATTTCAATGGCAGTGTGGTGCTCTGCACTTGGCAGAGCTAATTAAGCAGAGGAACTTTTCTAAAGTTGTTTCTTACGTTGGCACTAAAAAAATTCATTAGTTTTTGTTGCTGCCCAAGAATGAATTACCTGCACTTATCTTGACTAATATTATTTTGCTTACAAAGAGAGTGTAATAATCCCTCATTTAATTGAACAGGGTAGAATAACAGTTGTGTGCAGACTTCATGAAGAAATTGCACCGGTTTCCCTAAGAAAATCTCTTTCTCTGTCTCCTTATTGCTGTTTTCTTTCTTAGTGTTTATATGCTTTTAAATGCTAGCTGCCTAAAGTTTGAAAGAGGAGTAATTTCTTTGAAGTCAGGGATCAGTTAAGAGTAGTGGGCAGTCCTGTATCTCTCTAGAAGCCTGTGCCTAATGGTGGCCAGTTGGAAGTGTGTTTGGAAAGGTTGTAAAAACAGGGCAATCACAAGAGGCTCTTTAGAGAGCTTAGCTTCTCCCAGTGCACAGCCTAGGGACTTAGAGGCTAAAGGTAGTCATAGCCACCTCTTTGTGTTTAACTGCTCATAATGAATGTTCACTTGTGAACTTAGGAGTCCTCCTGCTTTTTGAATCTACTTTTGCTTTTGACAGCTGCTGCAATGGGTTGTGGTCTTAATTCAGCATGAAAGGGAATTATGGTCCAGGTATCTGTGCAGAATGAACTTTCAACTGGGAAGTAAGTCACTTTTTCATTCTATGACCTTGTCTAATAGTGTACTCAGGACAGCTGCTTGCTGTAGGTGTTTTGTGTGGCAAAGCTTAGAGACTAAGGCCCAGATCTTCAAAACTGCTTTGGGATCTACCTATTCAGGCAATGGTATCTCACTGAACAGAGTGAAGCCCTTTGGAACGAATGAGATGTAGTTGCCTAAATAATATGAGTGCTTTTTTTTTTTCAGTCTAAGGAGATTGACATGTATTTTTTACCACTTCACACTATACAGCACAATTTTTTCTGATTGTTGATCGTGATGTCACCGACATAGTTTGGTAAGTACTGACATAGCCTGGAATTTTCCCTGGATCACCAGATAAGCCTTTTTAGTTAGCTAGCTTTAGAGGTTTTGACTGCAATCTAAGTGCTCTACAGCTAGAAGTGGAAAAACTAGCATCTTCGGTTCATGATTGATATAGAATCATAGAACAGTTTGGATCGGAAGGGACGATGAAGTTCATCTAGTCCAGCCCCCCTGCAGTGAGCTGGGACATCTTCAACTAGATCAGATTGCTTAGAGCTCCACCCAACCTGACTTAGAATGTTTCCAGGGATGGGGCAACCACTGCCTCTCTGGGCAACCTGTGACAGTGTTGCACCACTCTCAGCATCAAAAAATCTCTTCCTAGTATCTAGTCTAAAAATCTCCTCCATTAGTTTAAACCCATTACCTCTTGTCCTATCACTACAGGCCCTTCTAAAAAGATTTTGCCCATCTCTCATAAGCCCCCTTTAAGTATTGGAAGTCCACAATAAGGTCTCCTTGGAGCCTTCTCTTCTCCAAGCTGAGCACCCCAACTCTCTCAGCCCCTCTTCACAGGGAAGGTGTTCCAGGCCTTTGATCATTTCTGAATTTTGATTTTGAGTGCGGGATATATACCTGGCATTCAAAGAAAATTCTCTAATTCTCTTAGCTTATGTTATCAGTCACAAGGCTGAAAGATACCATTATGTTTTTCTATCCAACATCTCTCTTAGAGCAGTAATTCTGTTCTCCAGATCTTTCCCCAACTTTTGGAATTATTTTTACCTATTACATAAGTGAAAATACAGGGTTTTTTGACACATTTTAAATTCTCTGAAAAAATAGTTTCTGGAGGGCTGGGAAGAGAAAATATGTTTTTATTTGGTGAGAAAACAAATAGGTGGAAGGAGAAAGGAGAGATTTTGAAAAAAAATGATAAACCATTATTCAAAATGAAATATTTCAAATTACTTTTGAAATGTCAAATATTTCCATTTTCAAACTTAACCCATTGACTCTTCCATTTAAAACAGTGATTTGATAAATTGTTTAATAAATATCTAGTAAATGTACCAAAGCAGAGAGAGAAAAAATGATACAAAAGGAATAGCCCCAAAATGAAAAAAAAAGGCCCTCTTGTTTTGTGTTAGTCCAAAATAAATATTTATGTTTTGCAACCAAACCAAGCATCCCTTTGTTTGTCTAATTGTAATGGCTTTCTTGGTTACTTATTCCAGTGGTTAAATGACCTTACTGTTGTAAAGGGGCATCTCAGTCATAATCTCTTTAATGACATTGCACTAGACGATGGCTTTTATTGGGAGGCTTTTTAGTTATTTATAGCATTTTCATAGATGTAATCAACACTGTGACTATTGTAGTAGAGGCAATTTCTGGTAGTTAATGACTGTAATCTAAGGGAAAATAAGGTGTTGTGATAAAGGGGTTCAAAACTAATACAGTGCTAATGCAGGCTAGGAATGAGGAACATTATTCTAACTGTAAACTAACTAATTGCTTTAACATTTTGACTAGGAATTAGGTAGATTCTTTTCATCTTCTTTCTTAATCAAGATTGGTAGTCTTTTTGGTAGAAGTCTCAGTCCACAATGAATAACAGGCTTCATTCAGGAGTTGTCTGAAACCATGTAGCCTGAATTACACCCAAGATGAGACTTGTGTTCTTTTCAGTATAGTCTTAAAAGACATACCTATTGAACAGTAGTGTAGCTCCATTGAAATAAACAACAAAAATCCCTATCATTTCAGTGGTGATTATATTTCATCACTGTCTCAGCAGTGCTTCCTCAGTTTAGGTGGCTGTGTGGAACAAAACCTGAGGCTGTCTTTGTCTGAACCTTAATTGTAAGAATAGGGGCGATAGAAGCGTTTTACCGAGATGTTTGACTTCCCACCTGACTGTTGTAGCAATGTCATCCAGGTGATACCATTTCAATGCAGTTATGTTGAATAATAGCATTGTAGCACTCCTCAGTTTCAGATTTCTTCAAGCCTTAGGGCAGGGACATTTTCAAATGCCTCTAATACCTACTGTACTGAGGCAGGTTACCACAAAGCCTTTAGAAGTGGTACACAGATATAAAGTGGTGTGAAGAGGTCTTCCAGACTCTTTTGTCTTATACAGAATAGGGTTTGTGTTTTTTGTTTTGGCTTTTTTTTTTTTTTTTATTAAGCTTATGCTAGGAAATGAATTAGCAATTCAATATAAGACTATTTTGTTTCTTCATGATAAATCACAAAGGAAGAATTGCATCAACAGTCTACCCAATTAAAACCTTCTGCAACAATGGCTCAAGGGTCTCCTGAATGCATGATTAACACTATCGTGCCCTTTGACTCGCAGTTATTAGGTATTTAATCTATTAATTTAAACCCAGTTTCAGGAGTGCTTTATAATGAGGTTCACACACACATGTTGCCTAGGTTATAAGGGGATGAGAGGATCAACTTTCTTCTTGGGAAATTCAATAGAAGGGATGTAGGTCTACAAAGTTGTGTGTGTGAGATTCTTGGTACCAGCTCTTTCTATTCTTTGTTCTTTCATGTTGTTATGGCTAATAATTAGTTTCACAAGTCTTAGGATTAAATTGTGTGTTGCAAAATAAAAGTAAAGTTACTTTCAAGAATAAGCTTTGTCCATGAGAGTGCTGAATGGGTTGAAACTCATCCACCAGTTGTGTGACTTCATGTACTTGCATTAAGCTTTTGCACTTGACAATGGTACCCCTCAAGACATAACGTTTGCTTTGTAAGTTGATTATTTTGTGCATGTGCTTAACTCTGAATAAATATTTCTTCAGAATTGCCAGAGGACAGTACTGGGTCTTGCCAGTATCTAATGTTTACTGCTGTCTCCATCTGCTGCTGCTATGTTTTTCTCTCTTGAGATTCAGTTTGTTTTGACTCTTATTCTCCTTGTATGTTAATTATATTCATGCTGCGCTCCTATTGATGAGGAAAAGGTTGAAATAGCAAGGCCAGCAAGGAACTTGCTCTTTTTTATTTGTATGTGTTTGTTTTAGTAATGTATGGGTGTTTTCTATTATACTTTTTCATATTTCTCTGTGGTCCTGATCTTGGAACCTAGAAGGTAAATTAGGAATAAACTGGACTGAAATCCACTGGAGCCAAGTTAAATTGAATTATGCTATCTTTTATTTTTGATTGCATCAGATATTTTATAGACTTCTGGTGTCTTCTGTCTCTAGAACATGTTACCTGTTGGTTTGTATCTTTTACTTTACAGGTCTTTAAATGCATTTTGCAAGAGATAGTGGGTGCTATGCTCTGTAATTGTGGGGAAAAAAAAGAACCTAATATTCTTGGCTTTTGGTCTGGTGACTGTTTTGATTGCTTCATTTATTAAGGGCATGTTTTTGAGGTAATGAGTTCTCATACCCACTGTTTTTTCATCTGAGAACATCCCGAACCCTGGGTGGCACTGAGGTAATGAATGTACTCCCCAAGAAGGAAGATGTCTTGCCAGCAATGCATTCATACCTCACCATAGATAATTAGCTGAACAAATAGCTTTAGATAATGTTCTCAGTGACTTGGGAATGCAAAATGAAAATATCTGCAGCTGTGAGATGTTATGCCTTAGCCTTCTGGGTATCTTGGCCCACATCCTTCAAAAATCCATTCTGTCCTTCTGCTGCATGATTATTTGGCGTATAAATATGCTTAGTGTCTGCTATATTTTGAGTGAGATAAGGCAGGAAATTAATAGAGGAGCAATGATAGAAATAGGGCTAAGTGGTTTGATATCTGGCAAAGAGTTTCAGATCCATGGATTTGGAGGCTTAAATCAACCTTTAATTTGCTAAATTATCTGCTTGTTTGCCTTTGTATACTCTAGCAATTTCTCATTACATATTGGAAAATATATAGCTTCACAGAAAGGTATAAAATTTATCCTGAAGGCATGAGAAACAATGACCAAAAGTGAAGGCTCAAATCCTTTTGAAATTCATGGAAACATCTCAAGATTTTTATGTTTCTAGACCAGGCAGTGAGTTAGGGAAAAGGATATGGCTGACAGCTTCATCAAGGTTGTCTGAGGTAGTGGTTATTATAGGAGAACTGATTTATGTTTAGCATTATGTAGGCTTATTGAATTCTGTTCCTAAAATCTAGTTCTTTTCTGCTTAGTACTGACACTGAATGTTACAGGAAATCTTGGTGAACTACACTTCTATACAAACTTTTTGCTGTATTGCAGAGACACACAGCGGTTTAGAAAGTATTCGGGGTTCACTCAGATATGGGGTTCACATTACATGATGACTTATACAATTTGTCTTGTATTTACATTCAAAAATGTATAGTGGATGCATTTTTATATTCACAAGATTGTTCTTTTTTCCTAGTATGCAGACATCTTGCAAAAGAACAAAAGGCCTAAATTGTATAACTCCTTACACTAAAAATGTTTTCAAATATTAGTAAAGGTGATTTCTTCTTTGTGTTTTTAATGAGAAATATGTAAGAATACCAAACAAGTTACAAAGATGATAATGTCTCAAAACTCAGGAGATATGGTTTGTAGGAAAATGAAAGAGAAAGAAAATTTCATCCCAGAATATTTGTAGTTAGCTCTTGCAAATGTCATGATTTTTTCATGGGTATTTCATCAAAGAGGACTCAAAGTACTAATTTGTATCATATCCCTCTATGGAGTAAATTGATATAATTCTACTTTAAATTAGAAAGACTATGATGAATCTCTGCTGTGGCCTGTGGCCATAAAGCTAGAAGGTCTGAAATTTGAATCACATTGCAATATTTCTCATCTTGTGAAAAGGCATGTGTTTCAAGGTGACTGAATTTTCTGAGTTTTGCTTCAGAAAAAGGTGGCAAGCCACGAACTGGCTGTTGGACTCCTATTGGGATGGTTGTGCCTCACAATACTGAAATACAGCCGACAGAACATACCTGTAATTTAAATAAACTTTCAGTACACTGTGTTGATGCTGAGCAGTGTATATAATAATAAGTCACTTGACTGGAATGTCTGTCTTAGAAGGCTTTGCCGAGGAACGATCAAAGTGATCCAGATAAGGTGTTTTGGTAAGAGACCTACCTGAAATTAGGTGGTGTATGACAATACAGATGGCTACCTATTTGATCACTTTTATTTTTCTGACTGGGTACCCTAAGTAGCCTCAACCGCATGAGAAAACTTCACAGTTACCTGTTGTGGAAGCCATCTCATCTCATATCAAGCACAATGCTCTTTTCTTTTGCCCATGGTTGGAATATTTCACAGACCTTTTAAGGAAGGGCTGGTATTGGGTGATGCGATTTGACTGATGAGGGTTATAACAAGCAATGTATTGCTAAGATTTGTGTAAGGGAGGAGGCCTGATCACGTTATTTTCTTCTTGCTGTGTCCTCTGGTGCAAGGAGCTATATCTGGGAACTGCCGTTCCTATCTGCAGACTCATCCATGCCAAAAATGTTAGGCTTTTTTTTAGACCAAGGAAACAGTTATAATTTTTATAGTACTTGGCATCGCTTAGAAACGGAAGCAATTGTCTCTGCAGTTCCCAGTACTTCTATAAGGTACAGTCTGTCAGTAAATAAAACAGGCCAAGTTCTTTACTGTGGTCTTAAGGGTAATTTGGTCTAGCATGGCTTCTGTCTGTAGGGTAGCACACATACCTGTCCCCACTCTTCTCCACCATCCATGTTGCATATACGAACCATGCTTTGTGAATGTGTCCTTGCATTGTCTGGGTAACATGAGCCAGAATGGGTTCAGGCAGTGGGCCAACAAGTCAGAGGCAGGGCACATACATGCGCCACAGCTGGCTCACTAGTATACATATGGCCATGGGGAGCAGCAACAAAGTTCCAGGTTTATCCAACAAGAGTAATTTGTGCTGTGACATCCGCCTTCTACTGCTCCCGTGTTCACATCCAGATCTTCTGTCTGAAGAAGGAACTCCACTTTCTTTCAGCACTGAGTCTAGAAGGGCTTATCAATCAGCTGAGGCTAGAGAAAATAGCCGTTATGGTTGGGGTATGTTGGAGGAAGCCTTGAAGGGCTCAAGACCCATTTTGTTTCATTAAATGTTTGGTATATATAGCCAGAGGATGATTTGTCACTTGAGGCCTTTATATGTTTGACTTCTTTACCAGTGGTATAGAGTGCATTACCTTTCCTTCACTGAGATATTTCCAAAGGGTTCCTGGTCTGAATCAGTAGAGCTGAGCAAAGCTCACTAAGTAAATTAATGAAATAATTAGCTCCTTAATTGACTCACTTTTGAAAAGTCTACGCATTTATATTTTGTCCATGTCACCTGTTCTTGTCAAATTCATAGTAAATCAAGAAATTTCTTAATTGCACCAATTGCTAGCATAGTGGAAGTACTGAAGTTATGAATTATCTGGTCCAGTCTGCTGTGAAGTTACAATTGCATTATAGCAAAGCAGTGTTACTCAGGGCTCACCATTGGGGCTAGTTCTGTTTAATATCTTTATCAATGATCTCGATAAGTAGATTGAGTTTTACCTCAGTAAGTTTGCGGACAACACCAAATGGGGCAGAAGGGTTGATCTGATTTTAGGGCAGGAAGGCTCTACAGAGGGATCAGGACAGGCTGGATTGGTGGGCTGTGGCCAGTTGCATGATGTTCAACAAGGCCAGGTGCTGGATTGTGCGCTTTGACCACAATAATTCCATGCAGTCGTATGGGCTTGGGGAAGACTGACTGGAAAGCTGTCTGGCAGAAAAGGACCTGGGTTTACTGGTCAACAGCCAGCTAAATATGAGCCAGCAGTGTGCCCAGATGGCCAAGAAGGCCAAGAGCATTCTGGCTTGTATCAGAAATAGCATGACCAGCAGGAAAAGAAAGTGATTGTGCCCCTGTACTCAGCACTGGCAAGGCTGTACCTTGAATCTTGTGTGTTCAGTTTTGCGCTGCTCACAACAAGAAAGACTTTGAGGTGCTGGAACGTGTCCAAAGAAGGGCAATGAAACTAGTGCCGGGTCTTGAGAAGAAGTTTTACGAAGCGTGGCTGAGGGAACTGGGATTATTTAGTCTGGAGAAAAGGAGGCTGAGAAGAGGCCTTATTGCCCTCTAAAACTAACTGAAAGAAGATTGTAGTGAGGTGAATGTTGATATCTTATCCCAAAAGACTAATGATAAGATGAGAAGAAATGGCCTCAAGTTGCCAAAGGGAAGGTTTAGATTGGATATTAGGAATTTTTTTTTTTTTGCTGCAAGAGTGGTGAAGGATTTCAACAGGCTTCCCAGTGGTTTTGTCACCATCCCTGGAGGTATTAAAAAAATGTGTAGACGTGGCAACTTGAGGGTTGATGATTTGACTTGATTATCTTGGAGGTCTTTTCCAGCCTTTATGATTCTATGATCACTTAGGACCTAGTTGCAGATGTATGAAGCAGGTGCCAATGAGTCCTGGTCAGAATGTGGAAACTGAGCCAGATAACCAGGGATAAGTCTGATTTGAGCACATCTGAGCCACAATTGTGTCTTGGGATTGCATGGAGCATTTACTATTGAATAACTCTGTTCTAAGCAGTTTTTTTTAGGATGATTTTCAAAAGGCTAAATCAAGTTCCTTCAAACTTGCCCATGTTAATTCTGAGGTGGTGGTCAAACAGAGAGCCAAAGCAGGCCTGGTACCATTAGCAGCTATCTCATAATGACTCTTAGAGGATAAGTGTGATTTTAAGAGGGTAATTGTGAGGCTGAATTTTTAAAATGGTTGAAGAAAGCTGGAGAGGGAATCGAAGTTGAGGACCTGGAAAAGAGCTAACAGACTACAAACATAATGCAGAGGTAGCAAAACAAATAGCTTTCAGAAATTTACTCTTTGAAGTTGGTATGCAGAAATTGTGCTCTGCTATGCCCCATCTTCAGTTACTTGTCTCCAGACTTTAAGACTGCTACAAAAATGGGCATAATCAACTGCTCACTAACACTGCAGAGAACAAGACATACTGCACAGTAAGAGTTTATCATAAATTATAGGAACCACTTTTTTAGCTGTGAATTCAGTTACACAGTTAAGTATAGTTGTTCTTAAAGTTGTTATTCCAATGAAATTTCCTTAGATAGACTGACTATGATAGGTTTTATTCTATAATTAGTCCTGTCTTAATTTTTTTTATGGCTAACTCCCACAGGCGCCAAGGGGAAGATGGCATGCCTGAAAATCCCCTAAATTACATGCTGAGGTGCTGATCTGTGAAAGCCCCTACGTGATAATGGGATTTAAATACTTAAAATACCCCTGAGAAATCTGAGCATGAGACCTTCCAAGGTTTTGAAACAATGATGGAAGAGCTCTCAATTTTAGCATAAATTATTCCTATGTTTTCCAAAAATGGAATTTGTAAAGTGCTGGATTTCTCAACAGACTACTCTAGCCCCTTGAGATCCACCTCTGCCTCCTTGGACACTCTTTCCTGTGATACTTGACCTTTCCAGGTGCCTGAACATGTTTGCTTTGAGATTCTCAGTCCCATGTACTAGCATAAAGTGATGTATGAACTGTGGCATGTGTAAAAGTTAACATCCATTGATTCATAAACCTCATAGGTGCCTTCAGAAAATATTTTCTCATGTGTTTCTCATAGTGGTTATTTGCAAAACTGTTGAGGACACTTCAGCTCCTGTTCAAACCGGGCTAGTTTTCAGAATACCCAGTTTACTATAAGATGATAATCCTACTGTGCTAGTTAGTCAGCTTTTAGAAACATTTTTTCTGCAATGAGGTAATCTCTCTGTTTGCTGCACAGATTTTCTTGAGTTGATTGATATTCAAGCATGTTAATATTTAAAGCTTGTGACCTTTTCTTCTCTTGTTTTCCCATTGCCTCATTAACAGCTACAGGTAACATCACCAATGCCCTCTTAATAACCACATATCCTCTACACGTCAGTACATGCATACAACTTGCTCAGCACTTCTGTGTAAACCTTGCCAGCCTTTCCAGACTCTCTGTATCAGATTAGTTATTTCCAATACAGAGTGAATGGATTCTAGTTTTGCAAACTGCTTGCTGTGGGGAGAGGGCTTTGGAGGAATCTGAAGCTACCTAGCAAGGCTTTTGTTCCTTTTCTCAGATCTTCATGTGTGAAAGCTTGAAATCTGTTCCTTCCCTGTACTGATTTCTTACAAGTTCATATTGTATTCATATTCTCAATCACTGTGATGACATTTAAGAGACAAGCTTAAAAATTGAAGTGAGAGTATAGTTTTCCTCATCAAATGAACTGTAAGGCTCTGTTCCCTGTGCGTGCATGTTTTCTGCAGTTAGGTTTCCTTTGGGATAAAAGATGCTAAAAATGGAGTGATGGATGTTGTGGTGACTGTAGAGGCTACAGGCACTTCAGATTAGAGTGCTGTTTCAAATTCCATGGAACCAGTAGCCACAGCTTAGTCGGAACTGCTTTGGGACTGGATTTAAGCTTCTCATTCATACAGCAATACTCTCACTTTCTGTAGCATAAGCCATGATGTCTCCATCCCCGGTAGTTTGCAGTAGAGTTCAGCTGCGCTGTAAGAAGTGTGCACATCCTCCAACAAATTAATTTGTGCTGATAGCCTCTGTTTTCTTGGTGATTCATCAGTTTTATGTATACCTGAGTCAGCCACAACCCCAGATTGTTTCTATCAAAGATGCTTTTAATGGAAAAGTTGTTAAAAGGAAGGGGCAGGAACAGGAAAGATGTTAACTTAGAATTTCATGTTTTGCAAGTCAAAAGGGCATGTGCTTCTGCTGTATTCACTGGAAAGAAAAATAATGAAGTAACCAAAATCAGTTGGTTTCAAGGTTAAGTGGGCAGCTTTCTAAAACTGAAAAAGAATACATGCGTCTTAAACTTACCAAAAGGGCAGTTGCAGGCTGTTACACATGTATCAAGAAATTGTAATTTACTTTGTTTATGTAAACTGATACATAAAATCCAAGTCCAGATAGTCAAAAAGTGCTATCTAGTTTATGTTTTTGCCTTTATACCTACATTACCTACATATATGAAATATATTATTTTAGGACTTGTATTGAACTCCCCACTGCTTTCGAGAAGTAATATCATGGAAGAATCTTCTATAACCACTGAGTCTGATTTCAAGGGTGCTTGAAAAATACAAGGGAAACTTGGAGAGAACAATGATTTTTCTGTAATTTTTGAGTATATAAATCATTAAGATAATTTTCAGTTCCGTTACTGGGTTTGAAAAATACAATTATAAGACCTTCTCCCTCAAGTCCTACAATGACATTCTCTGTTTCCCTTTATTGCTACTTTCTCTTCTTGGGGATTGTAGTGTGCAGAATTAATTCTGTCTTGTTCTGACTTTGTTACTTAGTGTAAACCACTCTCATCTGCCTGGATATGTTTCATTCTTCAAAATCCTAAGAGACTAGTTTTTTAGAAAAGCATGGCAGTGGGATTTTAATTATATCCTTTAAATAGTACTTGGATATTAACTTACCTTTTAACTCATAAGGAGATATCATGTTCTTTGAGTCTTTAGGCTATATCAGGCAAATAGCTGCAGTAATATCAAGCTGTGTGGAAAATGTTCAGCTCCATTATCCAGATGGTAATTAGTGAAGTGCCAAAAACTAGAGACATACTGCTTTGTGCAGTTCACTTGATGTTACTGATTATACAACTCTTTCTAGGGTGCTGCTTCATCAAGCATTTGAGGAACACGGTATGGTTTATGTTGAGCTTGAGTTGAGGGAGTGGTATGGTTTGGACCCCTGTGCTCCCCATACTTGTTGTAAAGGTGAATGAAGTAGTTGTGTTTAGTCCTCCTTAGCGAGTCAAAGGCTGTTAGGAATGACTGGGAGGAAAAATACTTGAGAACGTTGAATTGCTGACCAAGTCCAATAGTCCTGTGATCTTACAGGAGTATAAGGGCTGACTGACTCTGCCATAGGACTAATAATACAAGTGAAACCACTCTTCTGCTCTTGAAGTCCCCTCCAACAGTTCACTTTCATGCCAAATTCTGCTTGTTTGTTGATCTGGAAGAGACCAGACCACTTTTCTGAGGTGGAGTGTTAGAAATTTTCACGCCCAAATTAGAATTTAAATGTGCTGCAAATAACAAAGAGCGAGCTTCTCTTTTGAAGTAAGACAAGATGCTGGGGATTGTCTAAATGGTGGCACCTCACTGCTTTGTGGTGGAAAGTCCCTTGATAGGAATCCTGCTGCAGCCCAAGTGAGGACTTGCTGCTTCTTTCAACAACTCTTTAGATAGTGTGATCCCCACCTTTGCATGTTCATTCAGTTCTACCTATGGACCTTTTTCTTGACTTGTGAACCTGAGGAGATACCAGGAGGCTTATGTGACAAAATTAAATTTGAAAGCTGGCAGCACTACCCTAGCTAGACAAGTTGAAGATATAAGCCTCTTACACTGGGTGTGAGAGAGAAGGAATAGGTGGCTTCAAGAGTTTGGAGTGGGACTGGGAAAGAAATGAGTACTAATTTGGGATGTCGCAGTTGAAGGTTTGAATCCCCCTTTAAAAGAAGTACTGTTGTTTGTCAGATAAATAGAGTTATATAGTTATAGGTAGATCCATGCAGCCCTATGACTTTGTTAGTTACTGGGTGTTATAGTTGTCTGCTGGGTGTTATTTAGTTCCTTTTTGTCCTTTTTTTTTCATTTCCCTTCCCCTCTTCCCTTCCTCCTTTGCATATCCTTGCGTTGTAGTTCTTTATATTTAGAAAAATATAGAAATACATATATATAGTGTGATTTTGGTTTCTTTTGTGCTTTTTTTTTTCCTTTGAAAGGGGGTAAGGTTTGGGAGAGAGGCAGACTGAGTGGTTTGAGAGCTTGGGAAAGCTAGCTCAAACCAGCTCAGGGTGTGTGTCTGCATGTGCACCGCTGTAGCTATTAAACTGCTATTGTACACCAGTTTAAATTCATACCTTGGGTTGTACAGAACACATTAGACCGTTCACATTTTTGAGAGCTGAAAATAAAGCCTTGTAATTATCAGTGATATTGTCAATTACGGAAACAATCTCCTTGTTCTGGTAAGCAGTCCTGTATACAGGAATGCTAAAACAGAGCCATTAGCAAGTCTCCATGCTAGAAATTTTTGTGCAAGGCTTGTTGTATCCACAGGCCTCTAAATTGACTGGTATTTGGAAAGGGAGAAGCATTTTTACAGGTGACCAACCATTCTAAGTATTAGTGGAAAGCATTGAGATGAAAATATGTAACCTAAAGGCAAGGCTGTTAAGGATGGCTGAGGATCTGAACTTGATTGTTAAATAAGGGATGTGAACCTCTTCTCTGGGGCATAAGCTATCTTAAATTGATTGAAGGAAAGGAAAAACTGTGTAGTTGAGCATCACCTGGCAGCCAGGCATGGACTTTCTTGTTTCTCTCTCTAAAGTGCATACAGATCTGGAGTTGATTCCCATTCAGGTATTCCCAAGCAGGACCAGTTCTCTGCTGCATAAGGAAAGTTTCTCTGTCTTTGTGTAGAACGTTCTAACAGCACGTATATCTGTTTTATTGCATTCAGCATATTCTAGTCTAAACATAGTTTAAACTGCTTTAAAAATAAACCTAAGTCTGCTACTCATTCTGATTCACCATTGTAAACTTAATTATTTGATGTTCTCAGTAAACAGACTGAGAGACAATTGGTGATTATTTTAAAAGAAATCCCTGCATGATTCCATGCTATCGTCATTAATTTTTTGGGATCATGTAACCCCCAATCACAATTTCATGATGAAAGTTGTTTAAATAAATGCAACCACCTCCCCATATCCAAAAGCTGTATTCCTAATTGCTGAGAATTTTAAATGTTCAGTATGCATCTTCAAAATTTTCCAATGATGTAAAGCAGTTTCAGTGCTTGTTTCAGGCAAACTATGTTACACATCTTTATCACTACAGCATCTTTGACAGCACGATGATTCAAGTATTGTTTGATGGCTAATGTGAAGGTATGTGTTTAGTTGAATTTCTCAGATTCTTTCAACGTGCCTTTAAGGTGTATCCATATGCTTATAAATGTAAAGAACCCAGACAGACAGTTCAAAATGTTCACAAATTCCTCTGGCTACCACAATGTGTCAAGAATGTACAAGAGGGTATAAGAAGTGCTATTATGTTTTCTGCTTCTGTGGAACATCTTATTATATTTGTGATGAATGTTGGCAGGTTTCCATAGTTAGCTGCTCATGGCCACTGTCTAGCCTGCTGCTATTTCTATGGATGTTACCATGGGCACTGATGGAGGGAAATTCATATCGAACGGAAAACAATAATGGAAAAAAGACAGGAGGCAGAAAAGGAGGGACAACAATAACTGGGCTAGGGGTCAAGATAGTCTTGTAATTGTGGAAGAGCTCTGAAGCTGTAATGGCATCATATGGTACAGAAATGATCAGTGTATATAGGTTGTGACTATGGAGGGAGGAGATAATGCTTCCAGCCCCAAAACCAATCTATGGCTGTAATTCTAATAATCTAGGAGCCGTGACTCTTAAGCTCACAGTGCTAGAATAAAAAAAATGCATCACTCTCCATAGACAATACAGAGTGAATGTGTTCCTAATTCACTCCTTTAGGAGCATGCTGCCTAGATATAAATAATCACATTTGTGTGCAGCATGAAACATGTCATCTTGGCTGAGATAAGGATAGGATATTTGAGGAAGAAGAATTTGAAAAGTGAAACACCACCCTCAAAAAAAACCCACAAAAAACCAAAACAAACTCCAAAAGCCCCAAATAAAAAAAAAAACCACAAACTCCACATAAACCAATCCAATCCACAAAAAAACAGCCAACTAGCCAAACCAAATAAACAAACAAAGATACCTCAACAAAACCCAACATCCCCAAACAACATTCCTTTGATGCTAGTGCTGCTGTACAGTGTTGATTTCTGAAAATAATTTAAATCCCACATCATTCTGCTGGTATTTGGAATGGAAGGTGTCAAAACCTTAGAACAGTAGACACTGGCAATTCACTTAGGTGCAAGCGATCCTAATGTGATTAATTTTATTGAGAAGCCACTCACTAGGACTTCTGATGTGCTTATTTTCAAGAACAGAAGTACATTTTACCAAGTTTCAGTTTCAAGCTGTCCCTGTCTTTCATAACGAGCATCTCATCTACCTGCAGTTATTCTGCTGCTGTCATCTGTAGTTTTCCAAGCTCTTTCTGGCTATGTCAAAAGTAGTTCCCTAGCTTGTCTGTATTACTCGTTCCCTAGAAAGGGAATCACAGAAATGTGAAAGTAAAAAAATGAATTGTATGTCTCTTTAAATATTGAGAAAAATTGTATGTATACAGAGAAAAGTCTCTCTTTTACTTTAAATTCAGTATTCCCATCCTTAAACTAAGTTTTAGACATACCACACACACAAACTTGCTTTCTTCCCTCTGCTTTCCTGCCCCAATTAAACTTCCTTTTGTCTGTCATAGGGAATTCCAAATCTCTTCATCATGTGGCTTATGCCCCACCTGATTCCTTGTGGTACTTTAGTTTCTAAGCAAATAAAAATAATATTTCATAATGGTGTTTTGCATCCATCTTGCACTTGTATAACTTAATAAATAAGCCTCAGGGCAATAGTGAATTGATTTCAGAAGCTCTAATAATGATTCTGCACTCCTGCTTTAAGAAATATTATTTTATTCTGAAAGTTTAAGGTTTTAATGTGAAATCTCAAACCAGCTTTTTCATCCTTCAGTGTAGCATCTTTTTGTTTGTTTGGTTGTTTTTTTTCTCTCTCGATAAGGAATGTTTGTGACATACTGCACTTATTTAAATTACCAGTTGCAGGATCTAGTCAGTGTGGACATGTGCAGTGCTTTCCTGATGAAATCAAGTCAGTTATTCCTTTCACTGCATTTTCTCTAATTTATTTTGAAGAAGGACGGAGGAGTGGAAGAGAAGGTTGCAGGTTTAGTTGGAAACTTTATAGAGACATGTCAATAGGCAAAAAAAAAGTCAATATCATTCATGTTTACTTTTCATGTCTGTTTTTTTTTCACAAGAAATAATATTTATTGCTCCTTTCTGTTAAACGTGTAAGTATAGCTCTGTCTGCACATTGAGGCAAAGAAGGTTCTTCCATTTCCCTCTTGTCAGAGGTCCTTACTATTAAAATGTGTTTCTTAAAGCTGCGCAGGAAACAATACGCTTATACAATAAAAGAACCTTCTCAAAAGATATGGTTTTAAACTAATTTGGCTTCCACTTTATTTGGCCATTAAGACGTAGGTGTGCCATGCCCCTGGTATCTCCTGTTAGGCAGGTCCAAAGCACTGTGTGGGGGCTCCCCCCTTACCACATTGGGGAGAAGTGGGAACTTGTGTTTCACCCTTCCTGCTGGATATTGACCAATGTCCCATGAAGCACTTTTCCAGAATCTGTAAAGACTTTCTGATTCTTGATTTCTATATCTAGGCAGAATTGTAGAGTTTTGAAAACTACACTTTCAAAATTTAACCCAGAACACAGCTGCTTTGAAAGTGATTTTTTGTCTTTACTTATATATTTATTTAAATGAGCCTTAAACTTCAACAACAAGAGTGAGTGAACCAAGAAGTAGTTTCCAGACCTGTCTTGGTAGAGATGTTACATCTGTTATGTGTTTTTCCTTGGTTTGTTGTTATGAAGGAGAAATGTGCTGGATGTTACTGAATGATGCTTGGTTAATGAAACAACTCTTGGTATGGTAATCACCACAGTGATTAACTGCCCACCTATGATCTGAATTACTATTTTCCTGTTTGGACTTTTAAATGGCCATAGTTTGTTGGGTTTTTTTTATTTTTTTTTTTTTGACCAGTAGTGAATCACACGTGATCTGGGTCTGAGACTTTGTCATGTTCAACATCAGAGAGTACTTCTGTACCTCTAAAAGATGCTGTGTGTGCCTCTAGGAGAGGTGGTAAATGCTTAGCAAATGTGTGGATGTGTTCTCTAAGTAGAGGAAATGCAAGCAAACTTTTTTTTTTTCTTTAACTGATTCTGTAAGAGCAGAGCCATATGTTATCCATTTTATGCCTCTTCTGAATTAATTAGAGCATGACAGTGTTTCCTGACTAATGAGGCAAACACTCTTATTTAGACTCATTTGTGGAAAGCTTTCTATCACTGTACAGATTTTTGCATGGTAGCAGTAGCAGTTGCTGCAGTGTGATCAATAGAAGAATCTGCATTATGCAGGGTGATAAACAGACTTAATTGAGCATTAAAGGTTTTGTAAACACAGACCCACTTAGCTGCTGGTGCATTTCTGTTGTTCCTGGAATGAGATTTTCTTCTCATATGAGAGATCTTTAATATGTGTGTCTCTACTATGTGTCTAGGATCTTCTAAATACAGATGCTTCTCAGAGGAACCTTGATGTACAGGCAGACTTAAAACCTGCTGGATTCAAAATGTGAGTTAAAGGGTTTGCAGAAGTACTAACTTTACTGCCTGCCTTTTCAGGAATCTTCAGCTTCATTGGAAGGGATGTTTTCTTCTCACTTTATAGTCTGAGCCCAACTGCAATGGCCTGAGGTCTGGCAGCACAGAACTTTTATAAATTGTGATAGACCAGTGCTACTTGGTTTGAGAAGGCCGCGCTGCAAAAACTCTGCTTCATATTATGCTTAAGGGAGGCAGTGGCATGCTATATTTTCAATGGGAGGGTCTGTGGTGTATTCTGGGTTTTTTCTCTATTCCTTTTCCTCGCCTGCTTCCCTTCCTCCCCCATTCACCCCCATCCCTTCCTCCCAGTTTTGTCCAGGACAATAGCCTTCAGAAAATAATTTTGGTTTCTTTCCTTTAAATCAGCAAAATTTTCTTTTTAAAGTCTCTGAAATATTTAATTTGTGCATATATTGTTGTGCCTGGGGGGCAAGGCACTAGTGCTTCCTGTGTTATGGGCCAGTAGAGGTGCTAACATCTTCCAGTCCTGAAGCATACTGTTGCATGAGCATCAGTCTGTATTCATGTTAATAATCCTTAACTATCAGGATATGTTTTCTCAACTTTATGGCCCTTCTGGCTAAAAATATGAGTAGATATGTGAAGACATGCAACTTGAAGAACAAAATATAAATATTAAAGGATTTTTTTTCTGGGGCAGGTTTTCAGGATATCATTATTTATTCTAGTAAATTTGCACTATTATATACTAATAGTTGCATGCATTTTTCTTACTCCTGACAGAGTTTGCACCCAAGGAAAGCTTATCAGATTTTTCCCATTGTAATAAAGGGTCTACAGTGTTCACAGAAGAAGGGATAGAGATGGATGGAAAAGTAGAATGCAGAAGTGCCTGCATGATTAGCAAACATTGGTGAAACAGAGTGCTCCATCTGTAAGCCCAATTTGTGTGCCTTTGACTGAAAATGACCACAGTGAACAGGTATGGTGATGATCATGGGTTTATTGGGGCTGTATCTGCACAGTACTGTGGGGTAGAGTTAACTCTGCAAGGTGTATACTGTTATAGATGTGTTGTTCTGACCTTGGGGAATTTGTGTGAGTGACATTGGCTATTTGTATTGGGGAGTGGATGTCTGTACTACGTTGGGAGTATGTAATGTGTGTATACGAAGTCCCGACACAAAAAAATCAAGACTAACCCTATAGGCTGGGAACCAAGAGTGTGAGGGGAGAGACAAAGATAGTTATAGAACACATTATAACCTTTCACAGTGAGACAAGACTCAACTCGATGGCTTCACTCAGTATGGGTTGACACGTACTAAAATATAGATGTTTTCTTACTCTTGGTCAGAAAATGTTTGTGTGTACCAGCCCACAACACTTTGTCTGTGAAGCAGGTTTTAGCTTATAAGAACATTTGTTGTGCCTGAGCGCCCACCCTATTTGCCAGACCTGGCTCCCTCTTCCCAAAGATGAAGTTGGTGCTCAAAGAAACCCAATTTTTGTCAGTAGAAGAGGTGAAATCAAAAATGACAGAGATCCTCAACGACCTTTCAGAAAATAATCTACGCAATTGATTTGAACCTTGACAGCATTGCATGCAGCTGTGTGTCTACTCAGGAGGAAACTATTTTGAAGGTGACTGTATTTGATTTTCTTAGTTTGTTAAATAAAAAGTGCTACAAGCACAGTCTTGTTTTTTTGTGTCAGACCTTGTATTTGTGCTATCGTCACGATTTCATCATGACAGTGTTGGCAGGCACTGTTGTGTTTTCTTTACCTTCTGTGTCTTTCTCACTGCACACTTGTTGCTCTGAATGCTTGGTGTTTCTTCTCTGTCCTTTTCTTCTTTTTATGCCTCTGTGGCACATCCTTCACTCTGGACAGTTGTTGCTGGTGTGTGTGTGATGGGGTAGCACAGAGCAGTCACCTGCCTCAGTGCATAACTCAGCTTAAATAGATGGGAAACCATTACAGCCACAGAAAGCAGAACTGTGCAGATACACACTTGTGTGCAATGAGGAGTCTCTCTAAGGTCATCTTACACCTGAGGAGCAAGTTTCATGCATGAATTGTCTAAATGTTAGTTGATTGCTTGAGCTTTAATAGTAGAAGAACATGAGCTCTTTGCCTCTATGTAGTAGGAGAAATCCAGACACAAAAGGGAATGTGAAGCTCATGGAGTCAAAAAAAATGATAAGGTGCCAGGCTCCTGGCTTGCCAGGAGATGCTGTTCCTTGCAGTGAATAAATGAATATACAGAAGAGTGCCTGTAGCATCCCTGGGTGTAGGGCAAAGGGAGTCAGCATGACTTCCTCTTTACTGCTCTCAGAGGTAAAGTTCCAACCTCACACAGATCTTCCCTAACAGTAGCTTATTGGAGTGGCTGTTTTGTTTTACCATCATCATGATCAATAATAATACAAACCAAAAAAGCCTACAACAAACCTAACCAACATTAAAAAGTAAAAAAAACCAAGTGCAACCTAAACTCCACCAAAACCAAAACAACAAAGAAAAGATGATGGTGGGGAACATCATCACATGTTCCTTCCAAAGAAGCAGCCACCTTGTGGCAAAGGACCATTCTGCCATTTCTGCACTAACCACCTTCCCAGGGAGCTGAGAGGCTGTTGCATTTGACCCCGCCTTGCAAGTGGGGGTGGGGACAGTGGGCAGTGAGACACTTCTCATTTTGCACCTGACGTCCTACACCAGGACACATTGACCATTGTATCCTAGAATAGTAATGACCATATCTTATACTGTCTGAATTATCACACTCCCTTAAGCCAAAGTGGTGTTTCAGCTACCTATGTTTTTACTATGCATCAGGCAGTACTCCTGCTTGCCTTATCTGACTTGAGATGATAGCTTTTGTCAGCTGCCTTTCAAAATACACAGAGTTCTCCAGATATTCTGTTCTTTCTCCCCCACAAACCCAATGACAGACCCTGACTGTGTTCTCTGAAAGCTTTGGTTGGAAAAAGAATAATCTGTGGAGAGGTGTGCAAAGTGGGATAGTCACTTGGTGCTGTGTTTCTGGACGTGCTGACACAGAGCTTCTTTAAGGAGAGTGAGAAATATGTCACAGGGGCTATTGGCTGACTAAAAACCTTTTCATCTGATAACAATGAAAAGTGCCAGGGTTTTGAGGTGCTGTTTTGCTCAAATGTGTCAAATAAAAATACAGTCAGTGAGGGTGTCTGTATCTCCTTCTGCTGCAAGAGATGGAAAGTGGCTTCCACAGAGGTCTCGTCCTTCCTTGAACCCCTTAGGAGATTAGGATTGTCAAATCAAACAGAAGACTCATAAACTAGTGGAGAGTACAGTTAATTGGGAAGATTTGTAAGCTTGTTAGCTGAAATGTTTCTTAATTTAAAATGTCAGTGTATTCCCTGAAGTTCTTCTGGAAGCCTTAATTGGAATGGGCTAACTTTTGGTGCTGGGTCTAGCAATAAAAAAATTCTTCTGTCTCAACCAAGAGGAGAGCTATTTCAATTTCACAAGCTGTAAAGCTGTCAAGAATACCAGTTTTGGGTTTCTCACCTGAGGCCACAGAGGAGACTGAAAAGTGAACAGCAGCACTGGCCAGTAGCAGGAAGGTGTTTTCTTTGTGTTTTGCCTAAAGCTGACTAGGAAACATCATAACTTTTTTGCCCCTTACTTGAACAGTGATGCTAGTGGTCTTGTACAGAAATTGCTTCAAATATGCATATCTTGATAGATTGCAGTTTAAATGTTCACAGGTTGGGTAAAATTGAGATATATTTCTGGAGATAGAACTGTATGCTTGTACAGAAAATAATCACAAGGATTATTCAAATATTTTTTCAAAATATTTTGAAATATCACCAAGAGGCAATATCTGCAACCAATTCATGCCAATGGAAGATCTGATTTCAGTGTCATATATCTGCTTAGATGGTATAATGGACTCTTGTCTCCTATTTATTCCAATGAACTTGCTGCACTGTTATTTTAGGCCCTTGTTCCTATCTGCTATATTAGGAAAGAGCAACATTTTTTAATGCATAAATAGATGTATGTTTCTGGAGTGGAGAGTCTCAAGTAGAGACATGGATGCAACAGGGGAGCAAAAGAGAATTATTATTCCCATTATGCAGAGGTTTGCAACTGCAGAGATGATGCAAAAGCTGTCTAAAGTCCCTTTGATGCTTTGGACTGGGATACTACATAGGAAGTACTTAGCCAGCCAGGTTTATAGAATAGTCCTCCTGATAGAAAGCAATATTAGGCTGCTCTACACTACTTGATCTTGAGCGGTGGGACTGTTGTTGGCACAGAGCTTCCTGCTGAGCATGTTCAGGCTTTGTAGGCTCTGGCCACCAATGGAGGTTGAAACAGCTCTCTAAGGTTCCTAATAGGAATCTGGAAACCATCCCTGCTTAAGAAGTGGGCCTACATGAACATCAAGAGGCTCAACAAGGCCAAGTGCAAGATCCTGCACAAGGATCAGGACAACACCTGGTATCACTACAGGCTAGGGTATAAAGTGATTGAGAGCAGCCCTGCTGAGAAGGACTTGTGGGTATTGGTGGATGAAAATCTGGACAGGAGCTGGTAATGTGATTTTACAGCCCAGAAAGCCAACCATATCCTGGGATGCATCAAGGCAAGAATGGCCAGTAGGTTGAGGGAGGTGATTCTGCCCTTCTTCTCTAGTCAGACCCCACCTGAAATACTCTGTCCAGCTCTGGAGCCTTGAGGACAGGAAAGACGTTGACCTGTTGGAGAAGGTCCAGAGGAGACCACAAAAATGATCAGAGGAATGGAACACCTCTCCTGTGAGGTTGAGAGAGTTGGGGTTGTTCAGCCTAAAAAAGAAATGGCTCCGAGGAGACCTTATTGCAGCCTTTCAGTACTTGAAGTGGGCTCATAAGAAAGATGGTAGTGTGCGTAGCAATAGGACAAGGAGTAATGATTTTAAACTTTTAAAAGAGGACAGATTTAGACTACAGATAATGAAGAAATTTTTTTACTGTGAGGGTGGTGAAACACTGGAACAGGCTACCCAGAGAGATAGTAAATCATGGAATCATAGAATCGTTAAGGTTTGAAAAGACCTCTAATATCATTGTCAAACCATCAACAACAACAGGCCTACTAAACCATCTACCACATCCAGGGATGGTGACTCCACCACTTCCCTGGGCAGCCTGTTCCAATGCTTCACCACTCTTTAGTAAAGATTTTTTTCCCCAATATCCAATCTGAACCTTCCCTGGGGCAACGTGAGGCCATTTCTTCTTGTCCTATCACTAATTGCTTGAAATATGATGCCACATCCCTGGAACGATTCGAGGCCAGGTTGGATGGGGCTATGACCAACCTGATCTGGTTGAAGATGTCTGTGCTCTGGGACTTGATGACCTTGAAGTCCCTTCCAACCCAAACCATTCTATGAGTCTTCTGTGCCTTAGGGAAAGTTTATTCACCGAGAGGGGGCTCAATCACTGGAACAGAGTGCCCAGGGAAAAGGTCACAGCACCAACCTTGTCAAAGTTCAAGGAACATCTGCACGTGATGCTCTTAGTCATGTGGTTTGGTTATAGGTGGTTCTGTGAGGAGCAGGTGGTTTGACTTGATGATCCTTATGGATCCTTTCCAACTTGAGAGATTCTGTGAATCTGTGTACTCAGGTGGAGCGTGTGCTTCCCTGTCTTTTTCAACTATTTTTTGGTTGGCTGGTGTTTTTCATTGTTGTTTTGGTTTGGATGCACCTTATGAGCTCTGTCACTGAATTGCTTCTATGAATCTCTCTCTCATGAGAACAAGCAGCCATAGGGTATTATTTCTTTCTCTTTCTTCTAGGAACAAATTTTTGTTAATTGGCTAGGAAATCCTGCTATCTCACCAGCCCTATATCTGGCACAAAAGGGCACTGGTTTCTTACTTGTGTAACTTCTTGTAACACAAACGAAGTAATAGCTTCAGAAACCTCTGTGTGCATGCAAATATCAGGTAGCAGAAGACTCAGACAAGTGTGATAAACCTGAAGATTCACTCTCTGGGCCTTCCTGTAACTGGAAGTGCCAGGCAGGGTTAAATGTGCCCATCGTGCCAGCAGCTCTTACCTGCCCAGGACAAGGGGCCCATGGGAGGTGTGGCAGGCAGAAATCACAAGGGATGGATGGGAGGAAGGCAGAGGATTGTGGTGTGAGATTTCCATGGCAACGAGGTGTCTGACTATGGGTCATCTGTGACTCTGGTGCAGAAATAACTCCTCAAGCCTTCTGTAAATAAGTGTGTGCCTGGAGCTTGATCCTTCAGACTCATGTGGTTGCTTTTGATATATGACTCATTCTGTGAACATATAGCTTGTGGAAAAGGAAAAAAATACAGTTCTATGGTACTTTATGTTTTTAGGAAATCTATCTCTTCTTAAAGGAGATTTTTTTTTTAAGTTCTGAAAATATAATAATTTATAACATGTAGGCTTGGTTTATGAGGTCTGCCACATCTGTT
Source organism: Tapera naevia (assembly GCA_033556795.1). Taxonomy (NCBI): domain Eukaryota; kingdom Metazoa; phylum Chordata; class Aves; order Cuculiformes; family Neomorphidae; genus Tapera; species Tapera naevia. Next base: position 983,391 of record JAUMJJ010000086.1, read on the forward strand.
ATGAAAATACTCAATATTTACAGTTCATGAGAGCAAAGGTAGAAATATCTTAAATCAAATTCTTTAACTTCAAAACTCTAAATTCAGGAAAGCATTTCCAAGGTCAAATCCTATTTTGCATCAAGAGTGATGTGTTTAAAGAAAGCCTAGACTCCACTGCTTAGAATTAGAATGACTGTGTTTGAGTTAACTTCTGAGTTTAGAAATAAAGCTAGAAAAATTGCTAATAAGTGGTGCTGACACTCAGACTACTTGGAGTGCATAAAGCTATAAGCACCTGATAAAATAAATGTCAGAGGAAAGAAAGGGAAAAAAATCTTATCTAGTTCTCTTTTCTGTGTTAAGCCTCAAGGTAGCTTTTAATTAACTTGTGACACCATGTTTTTGATGTCAAACAATTTATTGTCTGAGGTTTTCAGTGTCCTAAATAGTATCCATTAGCATCATCCCTTTGGTTTCCTTGGCAACTGAGGCTATCAATTCTATGACAGTTTTAATGGCATGGAAAAGCACCAGCTTCCAGAGTTGTGGAAAGAAGTACAAAAAATTGGTAGACTGGAATCTACCTCTTGGTAGACCAGATTTATTTCTTTCTCTGGTCCTCTCTGTTTTTTGAGTTTCAAGAAGTAATTAAGCACATCTCACTTCAAACTGTGCTCTGCTTCTCTATCAGTGATGCTTGATGCTGACTCTGAAGTATCCACAGATCCACTCAGCAGAGGTGTGAGGGTCTTTTGAGTTTTACAGCCTGGGAACCTTCTTCATTTCATATTTTGGATTGAGTGTGTATATATACAATTGTTCTTTTTCGGAGTGTTAATTAGAATCTGGCAACATCAAGGTCATCAACATGTTCTCATGGGCAGAGGAAAGGGGCCCAGTTGCTGCTGCTGCTTCCGAGATTCCTTCCCAGTACTAAGGGACAATGTGCAGTTTGAACTTTCTATCACTCACAACCTGCCTGAAGAACAAATTCAGAAATCCAAGAGGAATGGCAAACGGCCAATGCCCAGAAGTTGTCCTGCAATCTCTGCTTATGAAGGAAGATGATCTGGCTGGGAGATATATTCCTTTCAAAAGTCTATTATACACATATTTTTTAAATTTTCCCTTTTCAGTCCTGCTGAAGCTTCAGTCCAACTCTAAGTATGTTTCTTTCTGCAGGAAGGCTTACTTTTCTGAATTTGCCCTGCATTGTCAGTACTAAAATACCAGTAAGGAGAGCAATAATGATGTGATGGTGAGTTATTGGAAGAGCTCTATGCTGTTTACACGAAACAGCTTTTTTTCTTCATATAGTTTTTCTTCATTTCTTCAAAGTCTGAAAACTTGAAGTACTCTCAAGAAATACAGCATATAAGATGAAAACTTGACTATATGTCAACTGCTGCTCCTGAAGCATAGACAGAACTGTTGTTTTGATGCTTATATTCCTTTAGATTCTTAATTTTTTTTAACAGCCTGATCAAGCCTCTTGAAGTGGGTGCAGTAAGATCCCTGAGGTTTGTGCGGAGACTGATCCAAGCTAATTGGAGAACATGAAAATTCATTAAACAATAAATGCATCACAAGTTTCACTTAGTTCTGATGACCACTGCCGTAAAACTCAAACAAAAACTCTATTAGTCCTTCCAATCTTTAAGCCTATGAGCATTACAACCATAAGTAAGACTGCTTGCAAATTTCTGAGTTCAGAGTTGGAAAAAATTGGGTTGACGAGTCAGGCTTGCTCACTATCATGAGTGCTGATAATAGTACTCACCCCCGTGAAGTAACAGGGCACTGTAGAATGAATCACAGGCTTTTTTTGGGATTCTGTTTTCCCCTGGCTGCTTCATGATTCAGTTCCTGCAGTTGCCATGAAGTAGCTGTTACAGAATCTCGTACTGATGGCCATGCAGAACCTTAATATTACAATGTAACTGAAGCCATGAACTTTTTTAAAATATAAAAGTGTCTTCATTGTTTCACTAATTTAAGTTTTTGAAGCTGTTCAACTGTCTTCCAGAACAATTACCTTAATATTAGTTGGACTCCAATATGGCACATGCCTGTCAGGATTTCTGTAACCACACACCCTCATTTGATTTCAGCTACAGGAGGAAAAAGGCCTTTTAGAGTTTCTCAAACCTCATGTGAGTACTGATGTTCTGCAGCAGATTTGGTTTGACCCTGGCATAGGGTGGAAGTATTCAGTGTATATGGAGGTTTTTATTTTTTGTTCTCACTCTATCAGATGAAATAACTTGCTTCTAATTGGATACATAAAGATCACCTGTCATGATAAAATTTCACTGTCATGACTGTGTAAACATATTTTTCTGCTACACCTTCCCCTCTACCCCCGCATTTTTACCCATCTTGATGTTTTGGGCAGAACTCAGCACAATATATCCAAGCACAACCTCTTTGGTTTTCTCACTCATTTCTACCAGTTATCATGGAGATGAACAGTAGTTACAGGGAATTGCAGGTTGTGGATTTGATGTTTCTAAGATCAATGAACATGTTTATTGTCTGTTTGCAATTGCATTTGGGAGCTTGAATTTTTGGCTGACAAATACAGGTGTCACTCTACTAATTACCACTCTGAGAATCAGATTTTTGCATGTGCAAATCCTCAGAAGGCATTTGCAAATCTGGCACTTAAAACATTTGCTGCTCAACACCTGTACTGTTCGCAAGAGTGGAAAAGGCAATTTTGATTGGGCTATGAATACAGATATTTTTACATACATAGAAGCATTTGGGATTTGTTCAAGGACAAAATTCCATGTACTTGAAAGGGCCCAAATAATATTTGACTGAGATAATTTGTGAAAGCTCTCAGAAATTCAGCAAGTGTGCCAAAACTTAATAATTATTTTGGGACGAGTTGTAGTTATCTCCTTGTGCCTGGAACAAAACGTAGTAGCCACCATTGGCACTTCATGTTTCTGCACTGAAAGTCTTCATATATACCTCTTCTTTATTAAAATAAAGGTTGCAGAAAGAACTTACAACCAAACTAATTAAGCTAATATTTTTCCTGCTCATAAGCTGTGGTTCATGAATCAACCATCACAATACTCGTGGCTTCTGATAATTAGGACAAACCACTCATTATGGCTGTTCTGTTATGTTTATACACTCTAGTGGAAAAAGAGTTTAGAGGAGGACGCAAGCAATAATGAAATTAAAGGGCCTTTATGGCAGGAGACAGAGAAGGTTTTGAAGAATTTTTCTGGAAACAACCAGAATGAGTTCAAATGTGGTGGCCCTAACTCAGAAGTACTTCTGGAAAATGGGAAGGAATATTCTGTATTTGAATATTTTGAACTCTCTTCCATTTTCATCATTAATTTCTAAAAATGTCTTCACTGTAGTAACTTTGTATAATCTTTAATTTCCTTACATTATTATTATTTATTATGTAAACAATTACATACCAGATAAAACCAGGATGTATGCATTGAACTGGTGATATAAAGTGATTTATTTTCCTCTTGTCAGGAGGTTTCCCTACAAGAAAATAAAGTGGAATATCACTGGGAATGAATTAGGTGTACAAGAATCAGAAGAACTGGAAAAATACTAGCTAATTTCGCATGTGAAATTTTTACCCAGCAAATTAATCTGTGAGCGTAGCTATATGTGCTGTAAATAAAATGCCATGTGAAAGCATTGTATTTGAGAAATATCCACAGCATCAAGAGATATAATTGGACTTTCAGAAACAAAGGAATGTTGATCTTGTTCCACTACACTAAACTTTGCAAGCATTTTTTTTTTCTTAGGAACTGTGTTTCAGGCATTATATGGCTCTACTTGTGTCAACCACCTTAATGTAGATAGGGCGATGCTTTGAGCAGTCATCATGAGAGGCTCTGTTAACTATCCTGTGAAGTGAGCTTGTTGGAAGTAAACAGCCTAGAACAAGGAATGAATTAGTTGTCTGCCATCAGCCTCCCTTTGACAGTCTACTCAGATTGAATTCAGGTCTGGCAAAGTGTGGTAAAAATGTACAGCTCACTTGCCTAAAAGTGTTCACAGCCACTGTTTTTAGCAAACACCTCTGCTGGGGAAGAGTGATCATTAGGAGTGCAATGATCCTGCAAACAGCTCTCTTGTAAGACATCTCCCATGTTGATGTCTTAAACATTTTTTTTTAAATAAAAATGTGGGATGGATTTAAAAATAACAAGAAAGAATTTTTTTTTTGTCTTTTAGAAAGTTTCTACCTGTCAAAACTGGGAGTTATTGCATTCCTACTGTTAAAAAACTTAAACATGTTCTGCTGCTGAGTGAATGAACTTTGCCCAGGTACCAGCAGACACATATTGTTCCTGTGCTCTCTGGGAATGGCTGTCTTGCAGTCCGAGAGTAATTTGCCAGGGTGTTTCTGCTTTGGCTTACATGGCTTCCTTTATAGTCATCTTGTGTTTTAGTGAAGATTGCCATATACCACCCCGATGTGCTTGGGGAAGAAGCATCTTGTCTGCTCTATTGTCTCCCTGCTCACTGTGCAGTAGGGTATTTGGCATTTTTATGAGCACAGAGAAAACAGAATGAGGGCAGAACTTTGCTTCAACTTATATTGCTGTGAGGCAGTCAAAAGCGGTTTAAAAATCTCCTGTCAATTAATCTCATTGAAACCTCTGTTGAAGATTTGACTAACTGTGCCCTCATGGCTCTGTTAGTTTATTCATTTTGATTTGGAGATGGGTTACTAGAAGTGGCAGTGGCAAATTGCCTTCCTATCACAACAACAGAAAAGGTAAAAATGAGTGATGTCTCACACTGCACGGTAGGTAATATTCTGCTAAAGAAAAAACATGATACTTGAAATTAATATTTTAACCCTTAAAAACTGTGTGTCATATTCATAAGATAATTTCATTGCTATCCATCTGCAAGTTGCTTGGTATGGAGGTGATTATTCAGCACCTATTTGACAGGTGGGAACTGAGCAGAGAGGTTTTCCTTATATAGCATTGGTAAAAGATGAAGTTGATGGGGCACTCAGGCTTCTAATCCGATACTTAGTCATTGTAAGATTCATCCGTTTTTATTTCTGAGACCATGGTTTCCCATGGATAGTTCTAAATTTAGCATTCAGCTTAATTCCATTCTCATTCACCTTCAGCCCCCAGTAAAATATCATTGCCCTCCTATAGGTTCTTTTGACAGCATGAAACAGCAAAACGATTCATATTCAAAGTGTGTATTTTAATTTTGAATTGCTGATAGCTGTAGTGCATTCATGACATGGTGGTGTGGAAGTGCCTGTGGTCTCAGCAAGCCACAGAAACCTTTAGTGTCGTATGAGTTTACCAGAGCGCTAACTTGTGGTTTCCACAGGAATTTCCTGCTCCCTTTCTCAAAAGGATTTCCAAGATCTCAAGTCCTCATTTTTATAAACTAGCTTGGCAGTGATTAAAGGGTCTTGTTGTTTTTTTGCGGGGGGGGAAGGAAGGATGGGCAGGGAGGCTGTATCAATCTATGTCCTAGATGGAGGAGAAGTGCAGCAGGTTTATTGATACATGACCGCCAGCCTGACAGTGCGGTGCTCTTGGTCAGACTATATCAGGATTTGCTCATGCTTGTGAACATCAGGAACGTGGATTGTAGATTAGCTTGAATGGAATTAGGTGTTTTCCAACAGAGGTTCCTAACCATACTTCCTGAAATAAGGAGAATGGCTGATGGCTCTAAAAGCTGTGATTGGAGAGACACCGTGTGCTTTAGGCAATGTAAGGATGTTTTTTACCTTTGTTTTCTACTACAAAATATTACCAGCATTGAGGTATTGTCAAGAAATGGTAGAATTACATCATGAACATTTTAATCTCCCCACTCTCACGAAGAAGCTTGTATTTGTGGCTGTGAAGTCTGGCAATTGAACTGGCTGAACGTGAAAATCATTTCTGGCTAGCAAGAGAAACTTATTATCGATCATTTTTCAGTAGCTTTTTCCCCACAGAAGACAAGATATTTCTTCTTAGAAACATTTTGCGAGGCTAATACACATCTATGCAAGCAAGAATTGTTAGATACTCCTCAGAAATTGCCTTTTATAGCGTTTGATTTATTCTCTAACCTCAAGCCAATATAATAAGCATTTCTCAAGAGCATTAAACCTTGCAAAGTTGCAAGCAATTGCATAAATGCATCCTTTGAATGATGACATCTGTTGTCGTTTGTTTATATGTGCCTGTACATCTGTAGCAACTGAGAGGTAAAGATGTCTCCTGAGAGCTATCTGAAATTGCACTGTCACAGGCATGTACAAACATGATGCACTGGTTGTGTGTTTCCTATTGGCATTAGACCTAATACCAGAGTATGAAGAATGAGGACATTTCTGCCAGCACAAATTTAGATTTATCTATTTTATTGTAACAGATGTTGGAAGTCATATGAACTCTGCTGTTAGCTTCTGCTATTACCTTGATAAATAACTTTATACCATTTCTACAAAACTTGATCCAAAAAAGCTCTGATTCCAGTATGCCACAAGTCTGAGATACATTTGACTTCCACATAGTTCTTCTATGTAGTATTTTTGTTTGTGCATTTTATATCAAGTTTGTAGCTAGGAAATCAAAACGAGAAAGACTATAACATGATAATTGACACAGAGACTGGCAGTCCCTTGATGCCAGAAGGGGCCAAACTGTACCATTTTGGACAAAACAGTATATTTCAATGAGACTATCTTTATCCTCCTGTAAGTTGAGCTTAATAGGACTGATCCCTTTTGTAGTTTAATCTACTGATGGAAGAAATTGAATAACACATAACCTATTATAAAACTTTGGAGTGAAATTATGCTTAAAAATGTTTTTAATTTGCCTTAGTATGCAAGTTCTGCTGAGCCAGCAGCATCTTGAAAGGAACAGATGTTAATTACAAAATTAAATTTTGCTGTTCTGAACTTATTTTTCCATTAGGTCAAGCACCTAGTAAGCACACAAAATGTATTATTGAATATATGAGTTCTTGGAAATTTCCATGTTGTATCAAGAGACTTGTACTTCATTTCAGAAAGGAACAACAAATTGCATCTGCTCAGGATAAAATGAGAAAAGAAACCTTTAATTGTTTGTTTTCGTGATATAAAAAAATTCCCTGAAATATTCTTAAAACCCACATTTATTCTATTCCAGAATAAAGACATCCTTGATCTGTCAGCATGATTTTTTTTTAGTGGGTTTTTTTTTAGATAAGAGGATTGAAGTAGAATAATTACATCCCAATACACAGAAATTGGCATTTTAAGTGCTATGTAGTTACAAAGGAGTGATATGAAAAGGAAGACGTTCCTGTTTCCATCAGAGGTACTAGCTGACCTAAACCCTTATTTCTTTAGAGAAGATATAAATGAAACCTGCTCTTCACATTCATTGTGTGGATCCTATCTGAGAAATCATGTGCAGTTGAATAGTTTTTTAGCAAGTATAGCTGCAGCAGAATGTAGTTAGAGATACTGGGAGTAAAGAATCTTGTATATTGGAGCGGTGATGGGAGAAAAAAAATCAAATAGAACTTTTTTTGTAATAAGCCTTTCATCAGGGCTGTAAAGCCATGGCAAAGAAGCTAAATGCGACACACAAAATCACAGCCAGTGTCAGATTACTTATGATGGAGTTCTGAACAAATGCAAACTTGAAGTGCTTGTGGATGCTTGAGGAAGTAACAAATCCACCTGGAAATGTTGCTTGTATGTAACATTTAAATTCATTAGACTTAAATTAGTTGTGCTGCATACAAAGGCATTCAAGTATATTTTCTAGTTGCTCTGGTAGGATGTATAGTGTAAAGCGTTCAGTAACCCAAAGGAAGAACAGAACTTGGTGGGAGTGACACACTGCCTGTGGGAGAGACAGCGAAATGGAATTCTACTGTGGATATATATTTCAGGGCTAATTAGAAGTTAATTCATGTTAAGGTAAATGGATGACTTAGATTACTTTTATATAGTAAAGCTGTACAAATGCTGACTTAGACCTTATTGCAGCATTTGGGTTTTGGGTAGTGATGCTGATCCATTTTGCCTTGTCTAGGTAACGGTTATGCTAAGAATAAGAATTAATACGTTTGAGAGTAAGGATTTTATCTAGAAGTTAGATTTGGAAGATGCATAAATTCTGATCCACTTAATGAGATTTGTTTAGCTTAGTTCAGTCTTGCTGCATGCTACAAGGCTCTATTTCACTACAGTACTTTAATATATAGTGGTTGAAACCTCCTGTATCTGGTAAAACTAGTCCAGAATATTGCCTCAGCTGACTGCAGTCTGAACTGAATTTTAATCACCCAATGCCAGGTAAAACTACACTAAATTGAAAAGTTTTTTTTTTTAGTTTTGATGTTATTACTTAGTAATATGTTCAATTCTCTTTGCTGCTAGGCATGGGTAATAGTCCAAGACTTTAAGCTAAGAAACTAGTCCAATTATTTTTGGGAGCATTCTGGCTCCATTATAAATACAAGGTTATTGTTAGATTGATTATAACATAATATCTTTTCCTATCTGAAGTACTGCAAAACAGGATAGTCTGGCAGTGCAATTTTGCACTGAGAAACTGCCAGGACACAGGAAAAGACTGTTTGGAAGATGGCACCTAATTTTTTTAAAAATAATGTTTTTTCTCTAGGCACAGGTAATAGTATCTTCATGATCCAGATATTTTTTCTTAACCATTTCACTTCCCCTTTCCTGTCTCTACTTTGGTGTTTTCTGAATGTGCTGCTTCAAATTTCTCAGACATAAACAGGTTGCTTTTGAAAAAATATTTTTGCTATTCAGGCTTATTTTTGTCAAGATGCTGACTCTTCTCCCTGTCTCAGAGAGCCTGCTAGTCCTAATGAGAACTAGTTGCCATAAACAGACTTCAGTATTTTCTTATTTATTTTTTAAGTGATATCTCAAGAGTCAGTGGTGAATAATATACTTATGTACCCCATTGATGTACCCAATTGTCCTTTGTTTCTTTGGTCCCAGCCCAATTTGCCAGCATTATTACATTAATGAAGGTATAATAATTTTGATCACTAGCTCTATAGGATAATTGATGAGAAAGTCCCGTGCCTATACTATAAATGCCAGCATAGACTATGTTTACATTATTGTGTTGTGTTGTAGACCTTTAAGGGATAGATGATACCACTGAAAAGGTATGTATTGCTTAAACCAGGTCTCTATATATTTAGTTCAGGATGTCACGAATCTTGTGTTAGTTATCTGGGTTTTTGATGTCTTATTACAGTTCTTTTGGTTAATCCTTTCCCTTTAAATGGAAAATGTTTTTGGTTTTTTCTTTTCTCCCCCACTCCATGAGAAATTTTTCCCTGTGAGGGAATTTGCCAGGGTTTTTAGCTTTCCCAGAAAGGAGAGTAAAAATCTCATGGACTGAGATGCTAATATTTAATAGATTTTTTTTAAAGTTTCTGTCAGAAAAACTGTTAATTCTTCAAACACAGAATTTCATTGAAGAAATTAAAAAAAAAATATATATATTTTATTTCCTGAATAATATGTCTAGCTCTAATTTTTAGATGCTTAAGTAGGAAATAGGGAAAACGGGAAGCCAGAGCTTGAGAACCAACCATGATACCAAGTTGATCTTTGGTATCTTATTTTTATTCTGTTAGGAATAAGCTGCTTGGTTATCAGCATCAGGTTATCTGTGATCAGTCACAATATTAAAATCAATACTGCTGTTGGAGCACCTCTGTGCCTCAAAGTAGAGACTGTTGCAGCTGGGTGCTAGATAGCTAGTGGTCTGCTTTTGCAACCTGAGCTAGAAATTCTGCTCCTACTGTGTTGTGTCACATTGAAATACCAACTTGCTCTGAGGCTGGGACTTTATGGCGTGACAAAGCCAATCCAGCATCTAACTGCAATAAAAAAGTGCACTTTTTCTGGTTTGTTTATGCTGAAGTGTCTGCAGTGAGCCTGCTAAACCAGTGAAAATTTAGATTTGTATGTGTAAGGAGATTTTTCTATTTAGCTTCCAGCCTCTACAAGGGAGACCATGAGAACCTGTGGCTGGGAATGAAGGATGGGAGAAGAGTTCACAAGACCAGTAGGTGTGTGGAGAAAGTTGTTTCAGGTGAGCAAGCTGGAGAAGAATGTGTTAATGGAAAGGAGTGGAGGAAGGCAAGGACTGGACAAAAAAAAAAAAACAAAAACAAATGAGAAAAACCTTTAACCTTCAGATTTTCCTTAACTTGTTTGTTTTCCCACTCTCTCAGCCTGAGTGCAATAAAGGTTGCAGGAAGAACTGGAGGTTTCTAGGCATTTTATGCCAGCTGAGCTCATGATGCTGTTTTAATAGTCTATCAGAGATGACTCAGCCAGCTCAGACAGTGTAAAATCATCGATTATTTATTTCTAAGTTTTAAGTATTGCTGATCTTTGGAGATCATTAAGTCTGGATGCAAAATTACTGTGGAAAGGTAGTGCTTTACCTCTCTTGCAACATCGTTAAAATATTCACAGAGGTCGTAAACAAGGATGTTTCCTCTGGAGCAATTACAATCTAAGCATTTGAGGGATCATGCCTAATTTAGTATTCTGTATTCATTCTTCCTCTCTAACACTTACCTAACCAAATAGCAATACTTGCCATTGCAGTTGAAAAGACCTAATTTCATCCTCATGTAAATTTTTGCTTTAGGTGTTTGCTTGGTTTCCTTAATAATTCTTCCCTGCTCTTAGACAAAATCAGATTACTCATCTATGACTCACTAGGTTTCCATTCACATGTTATTTTGCAATTAAAAATTAAATGAGAGCTAAAGGTACATTCTTTCTTTTGTCCTCTGGTCTAGGTACTATTATGATTTACGTTTTTTATGGGGTGATGATTTGGGGGGTATTTTTCCTTTTTAATTTTGGTAGTGATTGTGCAGTTACAATCATGGTGTCTTGAGGAGAGGTTTGTAAAATACTGGCCTTTTATTTAGCTAACTGTTTCAGCTAGAAAAGACAGTACTCAGTTTTCTGGGTGTAATGAGTCCTTCTATAGGTTCTACTAAAGACAAGAAGGTGATACTGGTAGCTGCAGAGAGTATTCTTTTGCCAAGGATATTCATGTAAACTTTGCTTATTTGAAGTGGGATCCATATATGCAGAAAGCGTGTGTAATATCTTTTCTCATTCTTTATCTGCAATTCTTTTTCTATGTATTTTCACTTTTAACAGAGCAGCTCTTGTGTAAAATAGGTGGAAGTTTAATCCTACTCTGAGAAAATGGGGAGAAATCTGTTCAAATGACCGTATGGTGTCTGTGCCATATCTTGACTTTAGAGCTAGGTCTTCAGAAACACAGTATAATGTCTGCCACAGGACTGTGTTTGCATTATTTCTTGAACCTCTGCCAAAATGCTTGTCTGTCATCTGTCAATAAGACTTGTATCATAGCAGGCAAAAATACAGAAGTATGTGAAAGTTATTATCACAGAGTTTCAGGGTGACATACAGTCTAAGCTTTAGTAATGTTATCCTGTGCAACAAAAGGCAAATAAATCATGCATTCCTAAATTGGGGATCTGGCTTATTTTCTACTGCATCCATGATGACTAGAAGGTACCTCAGCCATCAGACAGTATTTTCTTAGTTTTGACACTGTATTTGACACTGTTTACATATGCTGTCTGTGGGTGTTTGTAGAAGAGAAACTGTGCAGATTTTATAGTACCCTGAGACTTAGAAATGTCTAAATAGTGGTGTGTGACTGACGGATTTCAAACATGAAGATATCTTAACTGTAAATTGATAATGCTAATAGCTTTGAGCAATTTCACATCTACTCCACTGTCTGCTCCTAAAGGGGGATGGCTCCGTGCTCTCCAGCAAATTCACAACTTCAGTCAGGCTTTGCCAGCGATGTTCCTTGGATTGTGTTAGTTTAATGAATGCTGTGAGGGATTTCAGCCTTACCTCTTGGCTTTGACACAAGAAACTTGACTTTCAAAATTTTATGTTGGATTAATGCTGGGAGGCTTTTTCACGCAGAATAAATCTCACTGTTTTATCCCCACTTAACTTATGCTGGTGGACCCAAAAGCAATTCACTTTTGAGAGAAGCTGAAAAACAGTCATCAAAACTGATATTCCCTAAATGAATGACTTGGGAAAGTTAAGACAATATTGACAAAGAGCAAGAGGAACTATTTACTTTCTATATATGCACTTTCCCCCCAAGCCTGCAAAGTGACAAAAGCTCATCAAAATGTGCATAATCAAGTACTTCCAATGAATCATCAAATGCCATGAAATGTCATAGCAAAAAATTGTTCTTGGGACTCTCACTGAACACATTCTGCCTGCTGATTTCCACTGCCAGACATGTCTTAAGATTGAAACATGAAGTGGAGCTGTGGAAGAAGGAATCCTACCTTGTCGGACATTTTCTCTCCCTCTCTTAAATCTCCCAGTGCATTTCTGTCTACCATTAAGAACACTGTGTTGTTGAAGAGGCTGGTTCTTTCACTCTGTATCACTGACATTCCACGAAGGTGGAGAAAGGTCCCAAAATTGGTCCTTTTAAACTGATTTCATTGTAGGTACAAGCTGACCTTTAATACTTTTGCACTGTTGTAGCTTGATGTCTCATTCTAATTGTACAGATGAATAAGTGAAAAGCCAGACAGGGATCACTGATTAGTAAATACTATAGTAGGACATTACCACAGTGACTAACAAAGAGCTACCTGCTGTTCCTTGCCATAATGCTCCTAATGTCATTTTTAAAATCGGTGCTCTTTCTGCTAGATTCATCTTATGATTTCAAGGACTTAATTTAGGTCTTGTTTTGCCTATTTATAACTCAGACTCACCTAATGGCACAATTCTTGATTTTTAAATTTTTTTTTTACAAGAAATGTAAAACCTCAACTCTCTCTTTTTTCTCTGTGGGAATCTTACTTTAGTTCTATTGGCTATTCCCACACCAGAGTCTTTCCAATTTGTTGCTACTGAGCACCTTTATGGACGTATGTGGAGCTGCCTTGCGCGTGTGTACACACATGCTTTCTTGCTTGCTCTCGTTTCAGTAGCTCAATGTGCTGCATGAGTGCTACAGGGCAGCTTGCTCCTTTAATTGCCACCATTTGTTAGTCAGGCCCAGGATTCATGCCCTCGCTGGAGAGAAGATCAGAGAGGCTGCCTCCTAGAGTGAGAAGACCAGTTGCGAGTATAGGGTCCCCTAGAGGCCCTCAGGGTGTGGGTGTTGAGCAGGTCTCCATCAGTATGCTGGTATACCTAGTGATAAGGATGATAGCTTTCAAGGCTGACTCTTGTGGGGCCTCAGAGTCCTCATCTTTTTTTTTTTTTTTGGCTGTTGTACCTGTCCTTGGAGACTTTGGTATTTCTGCAGCAGCATGTTTGCCATGATCTGCAATGTTGTCAAGCTTTTGGCAGTGCTAAATGTTTAAAGGATGTTGTTTTCTACCCATGGTATAGTGTGGCACCTAAACAGGGCAGTGAAGGGGGACTGGAAAGTAGCAGAGACATTTTTTATTTTCATAATCTTTGGCAGCTGCTTCGTATTGTCAACCAATAAGAGTACCAATGAGGATATTTCTAGCTGGAGCCAAATATAGCTCCTCTTAGTCCTGATTTGGGTCAAGTTTATGCATTTTTGGCATGGTCAACTGGAAATTGAATATTAGTGCCCTAAAAATGATGGCTTTGCAGGAATTCTACAATACATTTTCTTATCTCAGAGGATCAGTAAACAGGTGATACTCCATTCAGAAGTGTAATGAAGGTAACTTGTACCTTTCTAAGTTTGATGTACTTACAAATGTAAAGCAATACCTATGTGTTCAAAGAAACTAAAAACAACCCCCAAATCCTTCTGAAACCTGAGCCATAAATAAAAGCCTCGGTAAAAAGAGATTGCCTCCAAACAGTGTCCAGATCTTCCTGTGTATCTGCCCTCTCTGATCATTAGTTTGCCTGACCCTTCCTGTCTGAGTGTACAGCTGCAGATGCTGTCAGATGAGCTGGCTGGGAAGCCTGGAGCCTGGTAGAGAGTGGTTGCATTTTATCTTCTTCTCTGTGTTGTGTCTTGCTTCAGCTGCTGCAACATTTCAAAAGGGCAGGTTTGATGAGCTGGAGGATATTCTGTCAAATCCTGGGAATATGTTTTGATTCATTCAGAAGCTGAAGGTAGTTGAAAAACCTTTCTTTCTTTTCCAGGGTGTGTGTTTTATTGCATTTTATAGTCTAGTGTATGTCTTTCAGTAGTGCAGAAAGGAGAACGGTTAACGAGGGTTACATCTTTCTGCTGACTTTAAACAAGTATTAGTCTTTGAAATAATATTTGGGTTTCCTTCCCTTATAGAGGGTATAAAGACAAACAGGCAAAATCCCAATTTCCCATTATAACCAATTTGGGTGTTAAATACTTTCCTGAGGCTTACAAGCTCAAAGTGAATTCAATTATGCCAAGTATTTTTCTCATGTAATGTTCAAAAGTACATTAACTGCCCTCACCAAAACCTAGTAGGAAAGCAAATTCTCACCTTTCGTTCTGCCTTTCTAGCTCCACACTCTGTTATTATTTCTTGCTTATTTCTCTGAAGCGCTGAGGTGTTCTTTTTTTTCACCTCTCAGTGGTGTGATCTGAATTTCTTCCACATTTTCAGAAGCTGACTTATGCCCTGAATAATATAAACATTTCTACCCCTGTTTATTTCGATTGAATGTAGCTTTATGTATTCTTATTAGGATTAGACTTCTCTGAAATCTTCTAACTCTTAACCCCATTGATACATCTTATCACCAGTTTTCATTAAAAAACTGCACAACTTACCACCTTGAAAAGATCAGGGATACACAATTGTTGTATTTCAGCAAGCTATACTTCATACTTGCTTGAGTCCCATAAACTGGCATGCCAGTTTTTTCATGTTTTCATGTCTGTTTTCTTTAAATATTCAGTAAGATATACTAATTTTTTCTCCTTTATGTGTTTGTGGTGTATGTGGTTTTCAAGTGTTGAAATATATACTCCGAAGAGAAGTTCTATAGCAACAACTTCAATTGCAAGGTGTAAACAACGTGTTTCTAGCAGACTGTTAGGCTAGGAACAAGATGTTGCACTAGCCTTTAGTCAGTAGCTTAATGTGTGTCCTGGCAGTGTCTCAAGTTGTCTATAGCCAGGTAACACAAGCATTTTAAAAGTATTTTTATGCCTCAGCCTTTTGGGAGGGCAACTCTAAATCTGGTATTTGGTTAACTAAGAAGTGCATGTGTTATATGAGTCTTCTGGAAGGGTGATTTGACTCCTGAAACGTGAGGGAAAAATTAATACACGAGAATATGTGGATCCCGAATTGACATCTCTGGGGTTGAATTCCAATGAATAATATTGAATTAATGTTCTCAAGTTTGGAAACTGATTAGTCCATTCTCAAGCTGGTGGCAATCCTATATGGAATTGTACACCCATCTTCCACCTGCTGTAGGAACAGGAGGATGAAGGAAAATTTAGATGAGCTACATGGACTCATTTCAGAGCTGCTAGTATCTCAAAGGGGAGAATGAGAACAGAGTATCCATGACAGAGAGTGGACTAACATGCAGGTAAAAACCTAGTAGCTGGGAAAAGGGAGGGATGCATCCATCAGTTCTGATTGTCTCCTCAGATTTGTAGCTACCTCTACTTTGTGGATGCACTTTGCTTCATAATGAAGTAATATGTCAGAACTAAGTGTAATGTTTCCTTATTGACCATAGCAGGTCATAGCTGCTGTCTTCAGTTAGAGCAGTTGCAGGTACAGTGAGAGACTTTGACTTACTTCTCTTTTATAGTGAAAAGAAAATGGCAAAAATCACAGTGGAGATCTGTCAAGTTTTCTTATCTGTATTTATTTAAATATCAAACTATTGCAACTTCCTCCAGCTGAGGATTTCAGAATGTTAATTAAATTCAAGTTTTGATTTTCAGATAAATATTTAGAGATAAATCGTAGGGTAGTTTTATTATGCCAGTGGGATTAAAGTGGTTGTCCTTCCTACTTAGTTTCAGTACTAGTGCCATCTGGTGACTAAATGTTATTCTGGAGCCCTTCCTTCTGCTGCTGGAAGGATGCAGGGTAACTTTGGCTAGTGGTTCCGAATTTGAGGATCAGGAGAAACCTTTGAAGGCACCTTAGATCTTTGCAGAGTGATCAAGCTAACTTCCGGTCAAAGCATTCCTGCGACCGACAGTTTAGAGAGGCGATTCATATAGAGTGAATTA
This sequence comes from Tapera naevia, assembly GCA_033556795.1. Classification (NCBI taxonomy): domain Eukaryota; kingdom Metazoa; phylum Chordata; class Aves; order Cuculiformes; family Neomorphidae; genus Tapera; species Tapera naevia. The sequence goes on from JAUMJJ010000086.1 coordinate 999,632, forward strand.
ATTTTAACGCTGAAATGATTAGCTGAAATACTATAATTCATAGTCTGCTAGAGCTAAACAAGCTGTCTTCAAAGTAATTTGGGCTGAGGCAGCAATATTGTTTTGGAATTAGTGGTCATTACTGTGAATTTCAGTTTGTCACCGTTTGATAACAGGTTCAAAGGATGGACTGCTTGCTATAGATTTGCAGTATGTTTTTGCTGTAGGAGATGACCCTCTATACCCTTTCAGAATCTTCTTACTTGACTCATCAGTTTAAAAATGCACTGACCTTTTAGATAGTACCACATATATATATTTTACTTACTAGCTCTTTGCTAAGATAATTTTAGAGTGTTTAAGGACAACTAGATTTTAAAGAAGAGATCTTATCAGAATATAGTTCAGAAATGGTTTGAAATTCTTTTTAAATAGGAGACTGAAAAAAATCTTAAATTTCCTTATTTTTTTCTGAGTACTTGTCACATAAAATAGTGCTCTGTCATTGTGTTGCATTGATGGCTTCTCTTGCAGCAGTTCAGTATGCCCAATAGCTGTCATCAGCATCTCTATTTGTTAACTACTATTCCTCCTGTATAGCATTGCATTAATGAAAATGTAGGGTAGTAAGAGAACCAGATACCTCTTAAAGGATGAGTCTAGTTAAAATGAAGAAAGTTAGAAATAAAGAGTGAAAGCAGTAACTTTTGCCTTCGTCTCCAGAGATGTCGTTTCAAAGGTCTGTATGAGCTGCCAAACTGTTTGCCATAATACTCACAAAAAGAGCATCAGTGGCCAGCTGATATTCTCTTGGCACATGAAATTGCTCCTTGGAAGTTACAAAGCGAAGTGAGCCTTGGACTTTATTTTACCTCTTTTGGATCTAGGATTGGAACTGTGAGCAAAATCAAACCAACCTGTTCTTACAACATAACTGAAACCCAGTGGGCTTTGCTGGGCAGCCAAAACTCTGATACTGGGATTTATTCTGACTGCTTCTTTAATCACTTCTATTTATCTGCAGGGGAAATAATGGACTTATTCCAGGAAAATAAAACATGTACACGGAAGATGTATACATGTGTAGCTAAACTGCTGACAACAAGCACCTGCTATATTATTTTGAAACTTGACAATGTATTGTGAGAAGTCACATCTCGACATTAAAATTTTGAGAATAACAATGTGTTCTTGAAAAAAACCCTATGAGTTAATAAATGTGTATTGTGCAAATTCATATACGTCTGTGTAGGAGTATGCACATGCACTAAAAGGAAAGGCCCAGAATTTCAGAGAAGAAAGCCTGGCCTGTGTTGTCAAGGGGAAATATTTAGTTCTTTCTGAAAACTGAGCCCCTTCAAGACCCCTGAAACTGGAAAGCCTTGGTCTATGAGCATTCAATCTTTTTACATCTCTGGAAATTCCTGGCCATAGATTCTTAAGCGCAATGCCTGTAAAGGAATTCTGGAAACGATTTATAACATCTTGTTTTAGTAGGTATGTGTTGTTTCAGCAGTATGGAACTTAAATGGAGACAAACTGAAGCCTGGAAAAGGCGAAACAGGTGAGGATATTCCATTGGCCACAGTTGTGTCCAGAGTTCAGAATTAGATGTGTCCAATTCCAAACCTAGCTTGAAGGTAGCCCAAGCTAATGCAGTAAGTATTACCATGCTAAGTTTCCTGAGTTTTCTATCATTTTAAGCTAAAATTCAGGGTTAGATAATCTGTCTTTCTGTAACAGCTGCAACAGGAGAAAACATGTGCTGAGTAAGGTAGAGAAATTGCCGAAGGCAGAGTTTAGGAGCAGCAAAACCCATTGAGGGGTTGAGTTCCATTGACTAAGGTTCTTATGTCTTGACAGCTAATGCCGCTCAAGAAAATGATCTTAGGATCTTTCCAGGTCTGCCCCACAGTCAGACAAAGAAGAGGTTAAAGTGTAGGTCCTATAGTCCTATAGAGGCAGGCACCCCTGACAGCAGTATTCATCATACGCACCTTCTCCTGGTGGTGGCAAGAGCCCATGGTTCCAGCTCTTGACACCATTCCTGACAGAAATTGTTCAGCGGATGGTTACTTTTCCCCTCTCTGCAATGGACCTGGGAGAAGAGTGTGCTACCTCCAGGGCAGAGAAGGCATTATAGAGGCAAGTATTTGCAGAAGCAGGGTCCTTAAGGTAAAGTCAGCTGTTGATAAACAACGTTAATGAAGAGAATAAGGAAGAAAGACACAAGTATACTCTTAACTGTGATGTCCGAGAACTCCTTCATGCTCTGAGAACGTTAATGACCTTTTCACTCTGTGTGTTTGGACTGCGGAGACTACAAATTCACAGAATTAATTAAGTGTGAGGTGTTAGGCAGAGTTTAGACTTATCTGAACTTGAGCCTTTCTGCATCTGTATCTATTTGCAACAAGGCTGGTGAAGGGGCTGGAGAACAAACCTTACGAGGAGTGGCTGAGGAAACTGGGGTTGTTTAGCTTAGAGAAGAGGAGGCTGAGGGGAGACCTCATCACTCTCTACACTATCTGATAGGAGGCTGCAGCAAGGGGAGCGTTGCTCTCTTCTTCCAAGTGACAGGCGATAGGACAAGAGGAAAGGGCTGCAAGTTTCACTAGGGCTGGTTCAGACTAGACTGTAGGGAAAATTTCTTCACTGAAAGGGTTGTCAGGCACTGGCACAGCTTCCCAGTGAGGTGGTTGAGTACCTTGCATGGAGATGTTTAAAAGATGGGTAGATGAGTTTCTGAGGGACACGGTTTAGCAAGTGGACAGGTACAGTTGGACTTGATGATCTCAGAGGTCCTTTCCAACCAGAAGTTTCTGTAATTCTATGATTATATTCCTTCCAAAAACTAGGAATTTCTTATTTGATGCCCAGAATTGAAGAGAAAAGGTATCAAATACTGTATTACTGTGATGAATTACTGCAAGTACTGTGTGATATTTTTATGATTCAGCTGTGAGATTCACCTACTAGCCTTTGGATGGAGATCAGTGGAAAAGCTACTGAAGTCCACAGCTACTCCATTTCTTAGCCTTTGCAGCAGTGCAATGGTACATCTCACCTCCAACATAAACAGTAAAAAATCTCCAAAAACATGGTGAAAATGATCACGGTCTTTTGGCTCTGAGACTCCATCACATGTTTTGGAAGAAAAGTGGGTAAAATCGGCAACTCGCTTTTATCTAGAGGGTTTGGACCCTGCTGGCACCAAACAAACAAATCAAAAAGCCAGCTTCCTAGGCACGGTTAACTTTTTGAAATATTTTTGTAGTACTGTAGGTATGAACACAAAGGTACGAATCATTCGAAGCTAATATCATGTGGGTCAGAATAAATGGTCTGTATTTTCAAAGCATTGTCTTAGACCTTTTTTTTTTTGTCTTTCACTAATGCAGGTCTATCTAAGACTAGAAAATCTAGGTAAGTGCTAGACACATGTTTATTTCTAATTTCTAGCTTAGGGCTCGATGGTATAATCTTTATTCATACATGACTGAACTGTACTGGTTTTGTACATCACATGAATGGAGCTTCTGGAGATGACAGTCAGAAACAAGAGTGCATGCTGCAACTATGGACCTTTCTTAACTGTGTATCAAATGAGGGGGGAAATTCTTTTCTCAGTTTGCCCAGCAGCTTATAGCTGATTTTCCATGATGCTTGGGTAATGCAGGGAAAGCATAGACTATTTTCCTTGAGTGGGCCATATCCCTCTTACTTGAAGAGATTCTCTAGGAGAGGAGCGTGCTTGGAGGTGTAATGATGCATTTGTAGACCTGAGACCCTTGTTTTAATCCTGGAGTGCTGGAGCAAACTAGGAGGTAGGATTCAATTTCAAATCAGACCTGAAGAGGATGTTGCATGTTGGAATGATCATTCTCCTGATATTCATCTTACAGATAAGAAAGTTTTCCTCTTGTGCAAATTGAAGAATGTGGTTTCTCCATAGGTTTTCCTTTTGCTGTTCATCACCTTGTTCTTGTCTCCCACTACTTAAAAATAGATGGAGAAAAGAGCTGTTTGCATTAATAATGTGTTGCTTGTGAATGGAAGTGGTCTAAGGAAATACAGAAAGCTGTATTTTATTACTGCTAGAGGCTAACTATGCATAGATCCCTTCCTTTTCTCCTTCTTCCCCCTCCAATCCATTCCCACTGCAGCATATAAAGACCTTCAGGTATTGTGAATCTTCTGTCCATAGATGAATGCAGAGGATGCCCTTTTCCTTGTGCATCACTCAGTCACTACACTGAGCTGCCTGCTTTTACAAGGCTGCGCTGGCTGTAGCAATGTGGGATGGAGCCTGTGTCTGTCACTTGAATTTCCCTCATAGTTCCCTGAGAAATCATCAGGTCACAGCGAGCATCTGTAACAGACTCCTGTCCCTGCTGTGTTGACTCACCCCTGCTGGTTATCAATAAAGAACTTCAATGCTAGGAAGAGGGGCATGAGGAGCTTCTGCTGTAATATTCTGAAAATATTTACAGAATAAATTAAACGTATTAATAAATCAATATTTATATAAAGAAAGAATGAGAGTGAGAGTTCTAACCCCGGTTTTGAAGGTATATCCCATTCTGGGTTTGTTCTTAACTTTTTTAATCCATGCTTGACCAAGTAATAACAAGGGGAGGAGCTACAGCAGATGAAAATGAGAGGCAGTTTCTGCCTAGCCCTCAGCAGAGTGGGGAACAGTTTTCTATAGTGTGAGTGCTCAGGTTCAATCCCATTGATTTTATCTTTCAGGCCAAGGGGTTTGAACTCTCTTCTTTAGTAAACGACTTTATTTGCCTTATTAAGCACAGGACTGCCTCTCCTACCTGGTAGGATATTTTGACCCAAAATTCATTTAAACACAAGAGCCTTTTGTTATCTGAAGTCCCAGGTGAGTTTCAGCAAAATGTGTAACTGGATAAAATCGTCTAGCCTTTCTGGCTGGGTAATGACATCTGTAAGTTTGGAAGCCTACAGGAAAATTTTGTCTTCTACTGAAAGACCAAGTTTCAGCTCAAATTCAGAAATGTGTTGCTTGAAAAGGCTATACTTCATCAGTGTAAAAAGTACAGTTTTATGATGATTAACTTTTAGATCTACTTCAGAGCAATTTTAAAAGAGGCAGAATGTGGGCAGGTACTAAGTACCTGTCAAAATTAGTGTGCATCTTATTGTACATATTTAAGAAATTAATGACAGTGGGTGGTTAGAACTGTCTCATTACTACTAATTTGTATGGTAAGACTTTAGTAGGCCATTGGTGAAATAAGAATAACTATGAAATGTGATGTCAATAGATTATAAGAGAACAGATACACTTGAAGTCCAGCAACAATAGTGGGAAACAATCTTTGCTTTTTTTCCGAGACATTTCAATGCATCTCTTACTTGAAAAGCAAGTGTATATTTTATCTTAAGTATTTATTTGAGGAAAATCATTCCTAAGAAGTGCATTCAGTTATTCTAATAGAATATGGAATTTTTGTGGCAGCTTGATAACTTTCTAATCCTTCTTCCTGTATTTGCACCTTTTTTAATATTTTCACCAATTGCATGGAATAGCATACATGGAGAGTCTATATGCATAAGCGTTTAGTTAATATAAATTCAACATAATGTTTCTTGAGTTGTGATATCCTCTTTCTAGTATTCGTCTCTTCTTTCTCTATAGTAATGGATGTTCAGGCAGAGTTTGTCTACAGATCATGAAAAATGGCCAAATATGACAAAATTACTACAGAAATATTAAAAATGAGAGTAAGACCAAGAATGTTGAGAATGTTAGAATGTTAGCTTTGGATCAGTGCCTTTGAAAAATGAAAAAACTGCAAGCAGATCAAATTGAAATCTGCTTTTTACATTTCCTTTACTAAGCCACAGATATCTGCTTTAGTTAAAATTAAAATATTAATTTAGCTAGAATTGAGTTACTTTAATTAAATGCAAATTTAAGAATTTTGAAACCTTCTTTTTTAATGGAAAGTCTAAGATTTGAACCTTTCTTTATTTCATTCAGAGGTGGAATTTGAACCTATGTTTCCTACCTCCTGAATGAGTACCAGAAATACAATTGTCTAGTATTGTCTGTTCCTTTAAATAAGCAGTAGGTGAATATGCATTGGATACAAAGGATATGCCAAATGAATTGTCTCAACTTGCATACCACTTGTTCATAGAAAAACAGACTCATTCAGGCTGGAAGAGACCTCCTGGGATCTGTAATCTAGCCCATTGCTCAAAGTAGAGCTACCTGTGGGGTCAGATCTGCCTTCATCCAGCTGGGTCATGAAAACTTCCAAGGATGGAGGCTGCTGAACCTCTCTGGGCAGCTTTTCCTACACCATCATCATCTTTACGGGGAAACATTTTCTCATGTGTAGTGTGAATCTCTCTCAAATTGATTTGTACATTCTGGCTGTTGTCCTCTCTTAATGAGCAACAGAAGAGCGTGGCTCCATCTTCTTGATAAGCTCCTTAGAGGTATTGACAGGCTGCTGCCAGGTCCTCTTGAAGCCATTTCTCTTCCAGGTTGAACAAGCCCTGGTCCTTTGGCCTCTCCTCGTAGAGCAAGTGCTCCAGGTCCTGACCATCCTCATTGCCTTCTGCTGAACTTGTTCCAGTTTGTCAGTGTGTGGTCTTTTTTCTGTCCCTGTTTATATGCAGTACTATCGCTAAATAGGTTTGGCAAATACCTCTAAAGACTTGAACGCTTTCAGTTAGACTGCCTCTTCAAAGCCATGGAGATTTCAGAGGAGCTTTCAATTTTTTTTTTCTCATCTTCAATGCCCAGATCAGTATTCCACTGCTGGATTTACATTCTATCAACAGAATTTAAATCCCATTAGGAGCTTTTATGCAATGAACTGTGAGGAAAGGCTGATGGAGTAGTCCTTACAAAGTCTGTAAAAGAGAAGACTTCATGAGTACCTAGTAGCAGCCTGCCAATACGTCTGAAGAGCTTATCAAGAGGATAGAGCCATGTTCTTCTATAGCGATCCATGTAAGAATGATACAGCAAATATAAAGTGACAAGGGGCCTGCTGATGTCTCTTTAAATCTTAATTTTCCCGAGATCCATTCTCTGTATTCATAATGAGCTTCTCTCCACCCCAAGGGCTTATCCTTGACATATTATGAATGCTTAGCTGTGTGCCTTGTGCTGATGTACAGAAGGGGATGGTGACTCTGACAGTGTATAATAACTGTTGGTTTGCAAAGGAGAATGAGAAATACTGAGGCAGGAACAGAAGAGTGAATTATGAAGTTACAGGGAAGACATAAGCTTTGCAGGATTTTGCAGGTAGAAAGAGAGTAGGGTAATTGAAAAGCTGATGAAGTTTAATGTTTCCTTTTGAGAAATGTGTACTGCTAAAGAAACCTCTCGGCCTTTCTGAGGATTATAATAATCTCAATTGTAATATTTGAGACTGCATGATTAATATTCTGCTGGAAGCAAATGATTTGACATGAGAGAACTCATTGAAGTGTACGTAGTGTTTCCTGATGCCGGTGGAGAGGCTGCCTGTAAAGCTGCATTCCAGCTAGCCTTCCAGATTTTATGAGGGTGTCATTTCATGTAATGGGGAGAATTTTGGATTTTTTCAGTTTATTTCATAATTTTATTTTCATCCAAGAGCTTTCCATTTGCTTTGGTAGAAGAGTAACCACCTGTCCCCTTGGATTACTTACTGCACATGGTTTTGAATGCTACTGCACAAATGTTAATGCCTCTTGTATTAATGAAGTTTATGCTGTGAGAGCAGGCAGCTCTGACAAGGTGCATTTTAGTATTAAATTGATTATCAAGCAGGGAAAAGCCATACTTTTTCCACAGACTCAATTTATAGATCATCATTCTTTTTTTGTGTTAAATTACAGAAAAGCCTTTATTATTGGAAAAGGAACAGCAACCTCCTCTCAACATCTTGAAAAATTTTCTTTAGTGCTCTGAGCCCATCTAGTACCTTCAGTCTGTCAGGATTTAAATGATCAAGTGTTGCACCACTTTCATTCCTGCTGCAATATTCCGAAACACTTGCAAGAAAGCTGACAACTGCCATACTAGAGGTATGAGGCGAGAGAAGTAGTGAAGACTAGACATAATTAATTTAGGGAATTAATTCAGAGCACAAATTAGAAGATGATGGATCCTTTCGTATTCCTGTGGCTAAGAGCCCTTCTGTTTGACTCAGGCTTTCAATGTAGTTAAATGCAGGCATTGAAAGTGGAAAAATATGACATACAATTGTAGATTTTGTGTCAACTACGGGACTTTTTTCATAAGGCAAATAACAGGGTGGTATTGTGTAGAAAGGCTGAATGTATAGACATTTTTTAAGCAGAAAGTCAAACTCAGTAACAGTTGTTTCTTAATGAAGGCAGAAGCCAGTGTACAGGAGGACAGATGTGGAGATGAAACAGAGTGAGACAATATCACAAAAATGTTCTGGTGCTGCTGCTCTCTGGACCAGTTGAAAATCAAGCAATGGTCAATAAAGTTTTTTGACTTTTTTCCTTCCCTTCTCTCTTCTCTTCCACGTGTCTTCCTCCATCCGTTTACTAATCTGTTATATTGAATTTCATATCCAAACAATGCTTGTGTATGATCTTATAATCAATTTAATGAATCACTTTCAGAGCATTACCAAATGTTATTCTGTTTTCTTTAGAACTGCATTTTCTTTGCAGTTGAACCTTAAAAATGCTTAGACTGACTATTAGACTGGGACTGATCCAGAAGGATGCTAGAAAAGCAAATAATTTCAGAGAAACCCTGAGGGATGTTGTACTGTTGTGAGATTTTTGTTATTTTTTTTTAGAGAATTCTTAGTTCGAAGTTCAGCGTAGTTAATGATGATGTCTTTCTCAATAACTATAATTTTCAGTAGTCCCTAATTTGTTTTTAAAATTATAGAGATCCTTTTTTCTTAAGTAGTCTCAAAACTTCAGAGATTTCATAACTCTGAAACATAACATCCCATAAGTAATGTTTTGTATAATTTTACTGTACGTTTTTCTAAAGTGCTTGCCTTATGTTATGGTTATGCAAGTTCCCTGTGTTCTTCAGTTTATCCTTTCTCGTTTTCTTCCTCCCAAGCTCAATAGATTTTCGAGTCCTTCTAGTCACTTAAGTAGACAACGATATACTCTTGGAAGGACATTTTGTCTCAAGATCATTAAATGCAACCTTGATGTCAGCTTAACATGTTTTAGGGGAGTGCTTTGGACTGGCTGCATAATTATGATATTATTGACTAATGGATCCAAAAAAATATGTAATTTTTCAGTTTTAGTGATAGACTAATGAAATAACTAAGGCAACAAAGAGGTTTTTACCTTGCTCTGTGTGTTTACATTTTTCTGCAACCTGCTGGTCTTGTTTGTTCTACTTACCATGTGACCATTCTCCCTTTCAGCCACTTCCAGTAACTGACTTGAGCACATTGAGTTCTCTGTAGAAAGGTAGCATCTCCACTTCTATTTATGATTGCTTAAATGTCAAAAGCAGTTTGATACTTGAATATAACTTTGAAATTTTAACTTGCAGAGTGATTCGGTAGAATTTTTCACATGTTTTTTTTTTTTTAAATGAGCATAAATGCTTTTATTAAGACTTACGGACTGAAAATTGAAATTACTATAACTGCAGGTTGTACTAATTCCCTAATTTGTAGCAGTTTGGATAGTAAGTGTCTACATACATTGTAAAAGGCTGACAACACCCTTTATTTTATAGGATTGGAAAACAGACAAGAATGTGATTTGAAATCTAGTCTCAGCCATGTCAGGAAACAGAAGTGTAGTTTTTTGTGTCCCAAATTAGTGTATGCCCCATCTCCTCTCTGCAAGAAAAAACGTATAAAAACAGCAGATGGAAAGCTTAGAATTGTCATAGCTTTGGCATATATACAAAAGTAAATCAGTGTTTTACAACTAATGAGAGTTGACAAAAGCAAGGTAGGGAGAGGAAATAGTGTTAGAAGACAGTAAGGGAGTCACAGCCAGAGGATTTGAGGAGGAGGAAGTGATAAGTCATTTCTAATTTATCATCGAATGCTTCTGCTGTCAGCTGCAGCACAGAAGTTATGTGAAAGGAATGAAACCTGGAATGGACAAAACTCTTCAAGCAATTGAGATCGTCACATGAAGGCATATTTCTAATCTGTTCTTTTAATATAATTTTTTGATGGCCAACTTGATAATTGCAGTTATCCCACACAGGCTTTTCAACAGCATCAGATTCAATTGGCCATGCAACAACTACTGCACTACAGTGGTCATTAAGGAGCTCCTATACTTTTTCTTCAAAGGGAAGAATATGAGTTTAAAAACTCTGCAGAATGTTTTAACTGACTTATTTGTGTTTCCATTCATAAAGGGGAATTATACTTTGTAAGTATTTATGTATAGATACAATTGAAACAGTGAGGAACTGCCCCATACATCTGAGAGACCTTGAGTAAAATCATACCCATATATGTAATGTTACAGAATTGTCTTTGTTCATGGTAATATTAGTTTACTTTAAAAAAATTGTACAAGTTGATATATTCTTCCCCCAACAGTGTAAATCTTGTCTTAATTGTGAAATTATAGACTCAGTTTGGGTTAGTGAGCTGCTCTGGTTTGCAGATAGAATTGCTGACATGTTCATTTGCATTTACTGAATTTCTTCATTCTTCTTCTCTCTTCCTCCTCCCCTAAGATATCCACTTTCTTACTTAAATACCTCTCTAAAGTCAGCCTCTCAAAGAAACAGACAAGAGTCTGGTATTCAATAACTATTTAGAGTCATTTCATAGCACAATATGTTTGACATGAGCCGTGGGTGAAAGAGTGAAAAGGGGATCCTCTCCTCTGGTTCAGCTGCTGGCACTCATTCTCCTCCTTGTTGCTCTTACCTTGATCCCTCTGATTGTGAACTCTTCTAAACTTCATTATCTGTAAGGTTGTGCTCCATTATGACAGTATGTGTTTAAGTAGAGATTGGACAAGATTCCCTGAAAAAAGATGTTTTCACTGTAGAAAGGGCATTTAAGTAAGTAGTATTGTTCAGAGAGAAAAATAGCTTGTGTTGTACATTGGTATCTTTAGCTGTTACTGAATTTTCTGTCTTTGGTCATGGATTCCTTTTATCTTCTATGAACTAACTTGGTACAAGAGAATAAGGAAGATTTGTCCTCGTGTGGCTTCAGAGGATACATATAATAGCCTGCAATCATGATATAGACTTGTGCAGGTTAAGAGAGCAGTCTGTGGTAAGGTACCTTATGGCAGGGTACTGAAATGCTTCCTATCCTTTTAGATCGACTCCAAGTTTGTGAGCATAGCACTGAACTATGAGCAGTGACAGCAGAATTGCTGAGTGCATAACTTTGTCAGTACAGACACCCTGGCCTTCGCAGATACCTATAGATGGGAAAGGATTCACATCTGTGCTTTAGACAAAGTAATTTGCAGAAGGCATGCCAGTGGCTAGATGGATGTAATGGTGGAATTTTGCAGTGGATGTTTTCCAATATTACTCTTATAAATTACCAACAGTAATCATTCTCTAAGCAATATAAAGTCAGGGACAGTGGAAAAAGTGAGCTATAAAACATGTCGTGGTTGCCTCTTGGATGTTTTGCAACTTCCTGGCCAAGAGTGTACTGATTTTATAGGTCTCTGAAACTTTAGTACCAAATGCAGCTAGAGACCTATGAATTATCTGGGCTTACATTAACTCAGAACCAAGGGGAGGAGAGTAGTTAGTTACTCCCAGACTTTTCAAATATCAGTCTTGCTCAAGAAAATGGAATTGTGAATGTTACAGTAGAGTCAGAAGGGGCGCAGCTCCCTGGGTTAGAAAAGAGCTGTGTAAATCTACAGATTTTGCTGATTGACATGTACCAAGCATATCTGCAAGGTGTCTATCATCTGGTTTATATGGACTTTTGCCTGGTCAAGGGGAGACTAGAAAAGGTTGTACTGAAGCCAGAGGGGAGATAGGGTAATTGAGTGGTATGTGAACTTGTATTGTTACAGTTACAGAGACTTAGTTATATTATGGTTGTTTAGAGCTGATTGAAACTAGTAGGATTTATTTTCTGGAGAGGAAAGTAAGAGAGATTTTCTGGAAATTATTTCTTGGTTGGAAAGCTGAATGTGTGAGAATTGTGCCTAGGTGAATTAGAAGATGTGCTTTCCAGACCTAGAGAAGTGAGAGAGATGGTTAGGCTTGGGAAACCTCTTATTTCCTGCCCAAGAAGACAGAAGTGGATGAGCTCATCCTGGCAGCTGGCGAGCTTGAGAGCTTGAACAGTGATGGAGAGTCTGGTATAGAAACAGGTGCTCCTGAAAAACAAGAAAACTCTTTGCATATTGATGTTCTTCATGATTCCATCCCAACTCACTGCGTATGGCTCAGAATGGAAACCAAGTTTTGTGTTTTCCTCCTTCTTTGTAGCTTTAGCAGACACTCAGGATGAACTTGTAGGATAGTTACTTTAAGTAGAACTTTTTCTTCCTTGTTTTCAGCTCAAAGTAGGATGTCTGCCAGCTTGTGTGAGTGCTATTGATGCCTTTAAAGAGATTTTCTCATGCAATGTGAAAACTGTATCAAAGCTATCTTGATACTACAAAGCTGTCCTAAGGAACTTTGCTCTGTGCTGCACTTGTTGCTTTTCTCCATAGATATGTGTGGAGTTTGTGTCCTTGTGTTTTCCCTACCTTTTCAGCTTTTACTAAACCTGCTTCAGCTGTGAAGACTGTGGACCCAGCAGTACTACAGGCTGGTAATGTCTTCCTGCTGGCTGAAGCATCAGGATTTTTCCTTCAAAGTTTAAAAAAACCCAACTATATGTGTATGTGCAATCTACACTTGTAATTTCCAGTGCTGACGAGTTCACCAACAGCTTTCAGCTTTTGAACCTGTGTCAGGACATCTGTGTGTACAAGCTCTGGTTCTATTGTAAGCCCCTCCTAGAAAGATCCTTCTAGACTGCCTTAATTTTAAGTGAAGCCTTTAGGCCTCAATTAAATGACTTTAACGTCACTTCTTCTAGCACGACACCACACTTTCCTGCATTAATTTAATTAAATACTTGTTGCTGTCTACTTTTCATTGCTGGACTTCTAAATTCCCTAATATTTGCTTACATAAATCAATCTATGAACTCTTCCGTCCTATTAATTATTTTAAAATGATTAAAAAGCCTTTCTATGGTCTGCATTACTTTCTCTGTTCTTGGAAGGTTCTACTGGTTGTAGGCTGAGTTCTTATGAGCTGCCGATGTTCAGTCTAACCTGAGATTTCAGTGTTTTGAATCTCGATAATGTCAAGCCCATGCTAAACGTCTGATTAACTTGTCCAGTGATGCATTATATTTTCTATCCCATAATGTAATCCAGAAGCCTTTAATCTATTTAGCTATTGTACTGATGGGCAGCAAAATATATAACTTGTTTACCTTTCCTTCTCAGTTTCTGCTTCTCTACGAGATGTCATTACACCTACTGAATTTCAGTGCTGACACTGTGGGTGTTTGAGCCTTGCACACTAAACTTTTATGCTTGTGTGATGCTGCTTATCTGTAATATGGAAGTGGAAAAACAAATCTTTAAATTCTTGTGAACAATATCTTTGTTGTTACATAAAGGAACTAATTGAAAGGTAGTCTCCTAGGTCATCCATGGAAGTTTTTTTTTCTGTCCAGCCCCTACCTGACACATCTGTCCATGAAGGCTGGGGGAGCCTCACTGGCATGGAGTGCTGTGTGACGTAAGGGTAGTGGGTCTGATATGGTTTGTTCACTTCCTCACTCCTCACTGGGCCAAACAAGGATGGCTGCAAGGCACTGGGCCCAGGAGGAGCTATCAGAGGCCATAACTGTGTCTTTGAAGGGAGACCATAAGATTTTTTTCCTCTTCTCTTCCATACAGTGGGAATTCTTGTGACCATTTTAGTCTGACAGCTTTTTCTACTCTAAAATGAAAGACCTTTCTGAGATATATTTTTCTTCCCTTCATAAACAAAAAAAAACCCAAATTGCCATGACGTTCTGATTTGAGCTAATGTAGAATCAGTGTTCTAACTTCAGTGAAACCTTGTTAAGTAGCTTCATTTTCGGAAAGTTAACTGCATGTTTTTTCAGACAGTGTTTCTCTTTAGAAATGATAACATGGAGCATTGGTATGCCGAAAGACCATTGCTTATACTTTGTCCTATAGAAACCAAGGCCATCCTTGAGCTGGTGGATGCCGTAACTGAGTGAGGAGTGGACAAGACAGGTGACCCAAAACTCATTTGGTGACCCAAAATTATTCCATTCCACATATAGACCTCATCTGTCTTTTTGCCCCTATCCTGGACCTTTGCATTCCTGAATCCAGTTCCTGAGTCCAGCTCCCTTCTGCCACTGACCTTTTCCCCATGTTTACTCTGCAGCATCTGTGGTGATATAATCATCGTGGTGGGGAGAGCAATTGCAGGATAATTATATTAATGTTGAAAATGAAAAATTGTTTTTTAAACAGCCTTAGGATAGCTAGTGTTTTTGACTGTGGTAAAGTTTGTGATGTTATTAGCTAAAACTTTAAAATGAATACGTGATATGAGGTAAGAAACTGAGTCCACTATAGTTCATTTTCAATAAAGCTATAGTCCAAGCATTGAAATAAAAATGAAGATGAATCTAAGAAGCAGTTAATATTCTGCATAATATTAGCTAGTTAGTGTTGTTATCAGATCATTCTGTTTCTAATCGTGGCTTGTTCTGTTGGCTCTGTGTTCTCTCTAGAAGATCTTTTAAACTCTCTCAACTCAAAACATTCTGTAATGGGCAAAACCTCCCATATCCTGGGCTCAATGCTCTCCTTGGCAATTATTCACTGAGTAACTCTAGTAATGGGGCCCTTGGTTAACAAAGCACTTAAACATTGTCCATATGCTTGAATACTGTCCAAAACAAAAAAAATATTCATCACGCGCATCTGAACTGAGAAGATCATCTTTGGTTTGCTCACGAGCTGTTGGCACTTCATCAGTGCGCTGGTTGTGAGGGGTGTAGCTGGATCCACAGGATATGTGCTGCTGGCTGGGCAAATGTGCATCCTGGCAACTGCTTCCAGTTGTTCCACTTGCTAATCTCACAAATATTCTTTGGTGTTAACTTGAATGATTGCAGACATAGCAGTTTGGCCATACATTTGCTATTGGGAATTCACTAAGGCAAAACTCACTTCAGTGGTGATTGAATTGCTCAACTGGTCCTGCTGAGTTGGAGGGGAGAGGCAGGGATGTTATCTCCATGTTGACAGCACTGACACATGAACCAAGTGTGTGTAACATTTTATTGGATTCAAATGGGTGCTGAATAAAATCCTTGACAAGATTAAAATGCTCTATTACTGTAAGGCAGCTGCTTTCAGGGCAGCTCCAAAAATCAGCAAATTTAACCTTTTCTTAGGCAGTAAGATCTGCAAACATGGACAAATAAACTAGGAAAGCATGATGATCGATGGCACTTAATAGATGATTACATATCTGTCCTTGTGTATCCTTGGTCACAGTAACTTACTGAAAAGACAGAGAACTGCTAGAGTCACAGTCTGCCAGTTTTAGGAAATTTTACTGTACTTATACAATATACATATATTCAAATCTAGTATATAGATCATCTGCTTCTGGTGTTGCTTCTTTATTTTTTTTAACTGATATCTTTTTTTTTTTTTATTCTATAGAAAGAGGTATACTGTTCCCAAGAAAGTAAAAAGAGACATGAGATAGAGCAAATTAGCTTCAGTCTTTTAATCAGTGCATGCCATTCACTTCTGGATAATGTTAACTCTCTTTTTAATAGCAAGTCATTAATAAGTTCTACAGTTTACTTGACTGTCCTAGCTTTACTTTGTGCATGCTCTTTTTAGACTGCAAATAAGTAACAGACAAAAGCTACAGTCTACATGCACGTAATTGACCTCTGTCTGGTGTTAATTAAAACTAGTGACTGAGCTATGGAAATACTATGAAGTGTAGAATTAGCATTAATCTGTTTAGAGTAATAGCTTTGACTTCTATACCCATAAGAGGGCAGAGACAATTATACCTCTGCATAAATGGTATCAGTTTTTACATGAGTTACATATAGAAATTGTAGAGTAAAAATTGTAATAATGCCATGTTCTTTAAAAAAAAATCTAACCTCAGAAACTTTGAGCAAGCAAATAGGCGAGTTGTAACTGAATGGGTTACTCCCTCTAGTATGGCATCCACGGATACCTGTTCCTCAACATAATAAGCAGTATTTCTTGCACAACATGCCTGATGTATATTCAGATGTACCAAAGGAAAAATGATTGATTGTAGCCTTGGCAACAGTAAGTCATTCTTTTTTTTTAAAAAAAAGACGGGAAAAAACCAAAGACTGAAATGTCTGGTTGAAGGTAGCTGGAAACATGATCTATTTCAGAGTAGAAATTAGACAGCAGATAACCTTTCCAAATGAAATTACTTTCCATGATCTGTTATATAGCACCCAAGCTGGTTCACAAAAGAGTTTGAAAAGAACCCCCACTTTTATCCGGCAATCATTTGCCAAATGCCTAAAGAATTGTCACAGAATATGACGACTGTTCTTGCTACTTTGACAGTAGGAGTTTGGTATTGACCAAAATCCATGGCAGCTATGAGCTAGGAATGGTTCTGTGGCAGCACAGGGAGTTGGTACTTTGCTGGAGGTTTCTTTGTCTTGACATTTATGCACATGCTAAAAAAAAGACAGGATTAAATTACAAGTGAGCTCTTTTAACTCTACCTTTGCTTTGCTATTCTTGTCTTTCTTTTTTTTTTTGTATTGAGTGCCCAGAGAGGGGGAGGTGTGGCAAGAATGCCACAGGCATTCAGAAAGAGGCTCCTTTGGCTCACTTTTCTGCAGAGAGCACCAGTGTTAACGTCCTGCAACCTGTCTGTGGCTGCATTGAAGACTGTGTCCTTGAACAATTCAAAACATGGCTTTCTACTACTTGAAGTACTTCAGAAAACTGTTTAAATCACATGGTTAGACCCATAAACTGTTATTCCACTAGGGCCTGTAGTCCTTTATTTGGTCTCTATTTGAAAGCAATTTAAGATGTATCTATTTATTCAGGGCACCTAGAACATATATAAGTTTTTAAAGCTTCTGCTGCTGTACCAGGAATTCCCCTGCGTGCTATGTGATGTTTTTTGTTAGATGGTGGGGGTTTTGCTGTCTTTTTTCTTCTTTTTTCAGGAGGTGGCAAGATTGTAAGGGCTACCATAGCACAGAAAGCACAGCCTTTCCTTTGCTCCTAAGTAGTGTGCTCATTCTTCAGGTGGTACTTCTTTGGATGGAGATATGTGCTCGTGGCTGTCTTCCACATCCTTGTTCCAAAAAGCTGTCTTCCTTATGTTCGATGGCAAAAGCCCAATAAGCAGGCAATAATGCCCAAGCTTTTGTGATTAGATGTTATCAGATCAGTAGAACTTCATGACGAGAGTGGGAACTAAAGTTTCAATTGATCATTATTTACCAGTTTGTGAAAAATGATCCAAGTTGATGTGCTATTCCAGTATGGACCCAACTCATCCAGAGGCCAAGACTGAAAAACTGTCACTTGAATTGCTGCTTAAATCTGAGAGAAATAATTTTGTTCTCATGCCTCACTGATCTTCTTGGTACTTTTCTTTTTTTTAATTCCACTTTTCCTTATGTTTTGCTGGTTCTATTCTGCAGTTGTCCCTCTGTTCTTTCCTTTTGCTTCATATGTCTCTTCCTTAATCAGCCTAGTCAACTTCACCTGCAATATTAGAGTCTATATATGGTTTGAGTGTATTTCAGCATGGAGGCACTGTTTCATATGAATTTACATACAATGATATATGTTTGCAGAGACTGCATTAAATGACATATGCAAGAGCTTCTTCTATCATGCATCTCACTTGATCGCCCGCTTGTGCCTGCTCATGCCTTCCCTTTCAATGCCACCACTACTAGTGGTGGCATTAATCCATGCTTTTTTGATGAACTGAAGATTTAACAAACGTTCTGTTTTGTTTTGAAACTCTGTCACAATCCGCCTTCATTGTACTAGTGTTACATTCTTTCGATCTGACATGTCCTCTGAGCGTGCCGTGCACATGCTGATGGAGCTAGTGAAGTAACTCAGGCTTTATCCTCCTCCTTCTTGTACCAGATATGGTGCAAGCTTGTTTGACTTCCCTTGACATGTCCAGGTTTGGATGGATGGCAGTTCTGAGTCTTTGTTCAGCTTCAGTAGGGACTTCATCTTCTACTCAAATTCCAGTTGTGTGGTCAAGTATTAGAGTTGTAACTTGGAAATGATCTGCCTGCCAGGTCTACCATTGATGGAGTTTCCACCTGGGGCATGCTTAACCCTTTTCCTCACTTCTGTTTGTGTTTGTGAGTTAGGTTCCTAAACTCTAGAACAGCTTATATCTTTTTTATTCTTATCTTCTTTGTCTCCTTCAAATTTATTTGCTTTCTCATGGCTTGCAGTACTCCTCAAATTCCTGTGATTCTGTTCTGTCTCTTGCCTGACTTAAAAACTATTAAGAAAAACAAGACAGGGCAAGCTTTCATGCACCAGCTACTATCAGAAATTAAGTTATCTTTTGTTTTTCTTGCTTCAGGGTACAACACTGTTCTCAATCTGTTTCTGTTGTCCAATATGCTTTCAGAGACCTTCAGCTTTCATAAAGCTTTTTATTGCTCAGTTACGCTAATTAAGCTGTTTCCCTGGCTATACCTAGACTATGCAGCTGGGAAATGCCTCAGAGTCCACCTCCTCTTGTGATACTGGTGATGTTACATGCACCATGTCTGTCTTGGCCTAGAAAATGAGGTTTTTCTTCACTTTGAAAATAAAGGAGAGGTGCGGAGGGGATAAAGGGAGAAATGTTGAATTTTCAAGTCTTATCTCAACAAGGAATTGGAATGTTGACCCAGAGTTTGGATATTTTTCAGTGTTCTGCAGGTAGCTATAAGTTTTGTGTTAGTCCTGCTGTTATCCCTCTCTTGCATTCGTGAGAGACGTGTGATGGCTTCCATGGTCAGGTCCACTCCTTGATCATGAACGTGTCTGTATATTGCACCTCTCCCTAGATGTCCTGATGTTTTGTGAGACAATGAGCTACAAGTAGCTCACCCTTATGCTCCCAGTGCAGGTACACCTGAGCTACTTCAATTCTGATAGCCTCGTCTGCCTGTTCATTGCTTCGATGTTCTTCAGCGGCATGGCTTTGGGGCATGTGAACATCTACATGGTGTACCTTTAGAACTGTGTTTTCTACCTGGACAGTGATGTCTTGCCACAATGCAGCAGCACCCCTATGCTGCCAATTGGTCTTCCTCTGCTGTAGCCACCCCCATAGGGCATTAACCACCATCCAGGAGTCAGTACAGCGATAGAGTACTGCCCACTTTTCTCTTTCAGCAATCTCTAGGGCTAGTTGGATGGCTTTCACTTCTGCAAGATGACTTGACTCACCTTCTCAGTGGCTTCAATGACTTGTTGTGTGGGTCTCCACACAGCAGCTTTTCCATTTCCAATAATTTCCTACCACATAATAGTGTCCGTTAGTAAACAAAGCTTAATGCCTTTTGACTTCATAATATGGCAGTTCCTCTTGGACATGACACAACTCCTCAGATAACACTCCAAAATCTTTGCCCTCTGGCCAGTCCATGATCTCTTCCAGGATTCCTGGGCAGTCATGTTTTCCCAGCTGAACTCAATGCATGATCAATGCTACTCACTTGTTCCATGTGGCACTGGTTGCGTGATGCGTAGAGGGGATGTTTCTTGTGAACATCCAGTGTAGCACAGGCAATTGCACTGCTGAGATATGCTTCCGTGCCAACAACTTCAGACTTCCCCAACACCCAGCTAGTATCTCTTCTTCATTTGGGGTACAGTGGACTTCTGATCCTTGATATCCCCAGCTCCAAACCTTAATGGTCGACCTTGGATTTCTACTGATGTTTTCTGCTGGAAGCTCTAGGCAAGCCCATGCTTCACAGCTGCACTGTACATGTAGAGTACATTTTGCAGGGATGGTCCTGAGCTCAAGAGCTACCACATGAGCTATTCCCTCTTTGATATGCTCAGAGCGTTGTTGTTGGTTAAGGCCTTGCTCAAAATAATTCTTCTTTTGAGTTACTAAATAGAGAGGGTTTCCAAGCTGACTATAACCTGGAATATGCATTCTCCACAATCCCATAAGGCCTGGGAAAGCTTGTTTCCTTCTTGTTATCTGGTAGAGACATAGTTGCTATCTTGTTGACCTCATCCATGTAGGGACATGATGGCATCCATCACACCATTTTATTCCCAAGAATTGAATCTCCTGTAGAGGAGACCTTGCCTTTTCTTCATGCTGAAACCAGATTTCAGAAGAATCTGAATTACTCTTTTTTCACAGTTTCACAGTTTCACAGTATCATAAGGTTGGAAAGGACCTCCAAGATCATCATTGTTTTTCCTTATCAAATACTTTCGCTTTGTTGCCCCAAGTGATGTCATTGATGTAGATATTCAGGGGCATCAGCCTTTTCTAGTGCAGTTTGAATTAGTTCATGACAAATGGTAGGGGTGTGCTTCCACCCCTGGAACATTTGATTCCAGGAGCACTGGGCACCCCTCCATGTGAAAACAGATTGTGGTCTGCAATCTGCTGCCAAGGGAACTGAAAAAAATGCATTGGCAATGCCAAATGTTAACACACTACTTGGCTGTCTTCAACTCCAGTTCATATTAAAGCTCTAACATGTCTAGTACAACACTAGGTGGTGGCATCACTTTTATTCAAACCATGAAAACTGTTAACCTCCACCCTCTGTCAGTCTTTTGCACTGGACATATGGCACTACTAAAAAGTGAATCTTGCTTATCACTCCTTAGCTTTCCAGTTGCTGAATCAGCTCACAGATGGGAGCCAGGGAGTCTAGGTTTGTGTGATATAGGTGCCAGTGCACTCTCTTGGTAGCAATTAGCACTTGCTGTTCTAGTCCACTTTCCTGGGGAGTTCACAAGATCTTCCTTGAATGGATATCTTGCCCTTACACTGGAAAGGAGCCATCTCTAGAGGTTGCTGCCTCTTTTCCAATTCCTCTCAATTCCACAATTTCTAACAAGGGATCCCACCTGTCCTCCGAGTAGAGATCGAAAAGCATGGGCCATGTTGTAGTACAGTGTTGAATCTGCTGGGTTTCACTGTGATTCATCAATTTGCTAGGGATTAGGTGTAAAGTACTAGGTTATGGGAGGTGATAATTTCCCTAGGAACCTGCCCAAATCCTTCCACACCCTTGCCACCTGGGGACTGGCTGCATCAGGGCACATTTCTCACCCAAAAGTTGTATTCTTTTATGAAAACCCGGTAATATGCTAAGAGTCTTTATTAGCATTACTTAACAGCTCACGTAAGGGTGAACAAGGACCTCAGAAACCTGCATAATAAGACCATCCACATCAATCTGGAGTAGGAAGAGGGAGATATATTCTCTCATCCTCTCCACAAGATAGCTCCCCCAGCACAGCAAGGCCACCAACGCCAAGAGAAAGCACATAGCCATTGTTTGTATTAGTGTGTTCCCAAGCTCAGCAAAATAAAAAGATATGCAGTGCAGCTAGAAAACTGTGTGACTCACAAAGAGCTTCCCACTTTATAACTACTATAGCTACAGCACACAATACAAAACTGCTGTTGTCTCATGCTGCACGTTGGGTACCAAAAAGGACTGTGATAGGTTGACTTTGGATAGATGGCAGGTGCCTGCCATGCAGGCACTATTACTTTCCTCATCACCAGGACCAGGAAAATAAAATAGAAAAAAACCCTGAGTTAGTTGCAACAAAGACATTTTAATAAAGCAAAACTGAAGACCATGTGGAAGAAAAGGAAAAGATTTTGTCTCTGCTTCTCCTCAGCAGGTGATGTCCAGCCACTTCCCAGAAAGTAGGGCTTCAGTAGGTATAGTGGTTACTTTATAAGACAGATGTCATAATAAAAAATGCCCCTCCACCCTTTTTCTCTTAGCTTTTATTCCTGAATTACTGTCATATGGTAGGCCATATCCCTTTGGTCAGTTTGGGTCAGATGTCCTGGCTATGTTCTCTATCAAGATCTTGTCCACTCCCAACCTACTGTAGTCTGAGTAGGCTTTTCCTTCTCTTGTAGCCAGAAACTTGTTCTCCCACACCTGGTGCTAAGGCCATGAAGTGGCTTGCTGATGCTGAAAAGAGGAGATCTTTTTCCTGATGTTCAATTTACCCTCATCCTTTCTGCAGCAGCTCTGGTGCTCCCTAAATCCTTTGCTGAGACTGTTTAACTCACTGAAAGAGCAGAAAAAAAATCCCTATTTTCCCTCTTCCTTCTCAGTAGTTTTTAATGAAATAATTTGCTTAATGGGAAGAGGGGTGAGAATAACTAATATCCTTTCACTGTATCTTGTGGCATCTGCAGCTGGTGAAATTCTTAAAGAAATTAAGAGCAGTGGGAAAGCATATGCAGAGTAGTATGGTACAGTATTTTAGATTATGAAATCAATATTCCAAATGTCATAGTTACAGTAGATCTCAAACTTTTTCCCTCCTGTGCACATGCAGTGACAAAATTATATTGTCACATATTAAGTATTCTGAGGCCACCTGTTCCATTCAGTGCACGGGACAGACTAGGTGAAATACAGCCATTGTATTGGTGAACTAGTTTGTATAGTGACTGCACCTTAAAAGGAAAACTATCACTGAGAATGTGCATTGTCTGTTGTACCCCCAGAATCTTGGGTTGCTCGCTAGCTAAGTTTGCTGGAAAAGTGAGCTTACCTTTATCACATCCCTTACCAAATAAAAACAGCTAAGGGCATTATTCTAGGCTCATTGCATTGTTGTACTCCATTTGTAGGAAGAAAAGAACTGCTGCCTAAAAGGAAAACTGATTTTCTTATACTGCATCACAAATAGTAATTTTACGGAATTCTCAACTATAAACCCAGTTCAAAACTCATCTGGAAAAGATGCACATTACAGACTGAAGGTGTATTCAGTGTCAGTGTGCACACAGGGAAAAATGTTTCTAATTCTCCTTCTGTATAATTTGCTTATGCATAATTGCATTGATAAATCAGTCACGTGTTGGAAATCATCAAAATCAGACTTGACAGTCAAGGGAAAAACTCCTACAGATATTTTTTATTTCATATTTTCTTTAAGAGCATTTTGTTATGAAAAGTGATATGTAAATATCTCAAAATGAATGAGTCAGGATTCAATGGCTTTGCTGTTGCTTTTAATTTTTTTACATGTTTTCAAAAGCAGTGAATGCATTTGGTGGTGTTATGGTGTATTCAGGATTGATTCTTCTGCTCTTTTCATTTTCTTGGTTTGGATTTTATGTGTCTGCCTTCAGAAACCAGAACGCAATATATTCATTTTCCTTCCTTCCACCCTGCTCCCGTGGGCCCTTTTGCTGGCAGTGACAGTATCAGCCAGAGAGATTTCTTCACATCTGCCCTGTGGGTCTGGTAATCTTCACTTTTCTGTGGATGTTTCCAGCTTGAGAGCTGCTCTAAGCCATATAAGCCATATAATACATCAATGCTTAGAGTAACTCTGCCACGGCAGACCTTTAAAATTTGGGTGTAAAGACAGGTAAGAGACACGTCCTCTCTCCCCTCCTTACCCTCTTACTTGCTCCTATTGTTCTCCAGTCCCCACTAGGCAAATCCTTACCCTATTATTCCTATATCCTGAGCAGTTGAGGATTAAACCAGGGAACAAGTCAGGCCTTGAACTTCCGTGAGGACATCTGTGCTTTTCCCTTCCCAGACTCCCAACAAAGTGTCATCACTGTGCCTGGATCAGCAGCAATGCCACAATCTGTTGTATTAATTGATTCAGAAATGGTGTGTAAAAGATTGTCAGCAGCTGATTCTAAATTGTGGGGGACCACTGTGGAGTTTATTGCTTCCTTGGTGCCAGAGAATCCATGGGCTCCTTGCTGGTCTCCTGCAATACATCATAGATGTTGCATGCTGCTATTAGAATTGCGCAGCAGGTGGTAAATTAAGGCATTTATCTGCCAAGAAGAAAAAAGGTGTGTGTTGTTTTGTTGGTTGGTTTGGTTTTTTTCCTATTGCTTTGTGGCTGGTGAGGAAAGAAGATGCGACAGGTGCTAAAGCTGCTGCCTTGGGGGCTCTTGTCCTGCTTCTGTTACTGCCCTTACTGTCTCTCTTACTGCTGTCTTGTTCCTGCCACTTGCACAGCAGAACCTTGTGCTTTGGCTAGGAAATTGTCTAACACATTTTTGGAGGTGGAGAGCCGACTGTATTTTGGAGATGACTAAAACACAATCAGGGTAATAGCCTTCTCTTCTTGTTTCTCTCTGATTTTGTTTTTTGTTTTTCCCTTTTTTTTTGTCTTTTCCCCCATATGTCTCCTCTGGTTGTTTTTGTTGTCACTAGTCTGTCTCGCACTGTTTTTAGCCAAATTCATGTTCTCTTAAGATTTATTCCTCCAGACACGATAATGCAACTGAGAAAGTCATCCTTATAATTTTGCTTTGCATCTGAAGCAATTTCTAAATAACAGTATCAATGCTGTTATTAATTTAACTAATTAAATTTTATGTTTTCACTAACATTTCAATGCATATTTCTGAAATATTCACCAATATTCTGAGCAAACTCTTTCTCTCTTTCCCTTTTTCTTCTCTGTTTAGTCTAATGGCTAAATTTCTGAATTCCTTCCTATCACAGTATCTGCAGCCAAGTAAGAAGACTTTTTTTTGAAAATAGCTGTCCAATTATTTTTGCTGGCAATAGCTGTAATTATATTCTGTGGTCACTGTTACAAGCAAGTGTAATTAGATTTCCAGTTTCATGTTATAAGTTCATCACCATAGAAATGAGGAAAAACTTTCTATATGTAAGACACTGGGACGTTGATCAGGATAGCATTTTATTAAGTATTTAAATGTGGTAATTCCTGCGATGTTGCTAAAGCTGATGCACGTATTTATCTTACAGAGTCAGATATGCTTGTGGTGGCAAATTCTCCATCACTTTTCTGGAACATATTTAATTGCTAGCGATCATTTTGGAATGAAATTCTAGGTTTTGCCTGAATTTATATCTTTGTAACACTGTTTTCCAGAGGAAATGAGGTCCATGGAAGAAAATATATGTAGTGCTGGGGTAAATGGGTGGAAAATCACAGGAACTGACATTTTCTTTGAATGGTACAAGAGTAGCTTTTGCGTTGTGCAAAGTACGT
The DNA here is from genome assembly GCA_033556795.1 of Tapera naevia. Lineage (NCBI taxonomy): Eukaryota > Metazoa > Chordata > Aves > Cuculiformes > Neomorphidae > Tapera > Tapera naevia. Next base: position 1,024,907 of record JAUMJJ010000086.1, read on the forward strand.
CTGGACTTGTCAGAGCCTCATAAGTATTAAGAGAAAAATGCAGAATTAATCCAATAATCAAGGAGTTTTGTGATTGATCTGTATTTAAATGTCAAAACTCCAGAGATGTTCAGATGAAGGAATCAAGCCTTTTCTGCCTATGGACAGCAATAAAAAATACTTTGTCAAGTTTTCTTTAAAATAAAAAAAAAGGACTTTATAAGGACACAGTTTTTCTATAGCCCCATTCTAAATGTGCTGACACACAACTCAGTCTTTGCTTTGTTTCTGATACTCTGCTAAGTTAACCTGAGACTGAGATATCCCTTGAAACACCAGGTTAAAAACAAGGCATCCTGGAAGAAGTAATGTATATACAGTAGGTGCAGAGTTGCTCATGTTTTAGTAGCTGATGTTTTCAGACTCTTATGAGGGCATAGAATGAGCCCTGAGAAAGAAGGCATCTTTGTGTCTTTGGTGGGATGAAATTCCATGCTTTTTTTGCATTGATTTTACCAAGGTAAGTGTCTCTGTGTTGCTACATGACGGCAAAATGAGGAACCTGAAGCCCTGTCTCCAGAGCTGCTCCAAGTAGCGAAGTGTGGAGGTTTGTCCTGTTGCAGTTTGTAGTTTCATATCTATTCCTGGAATGAATCTTCAGAATTTTATCATGCTGCTACTGGTGAAATTAATGGTGAATGACAAATTATATGCATGCAGGATTTGTAAAGCCCTAGAGCTCAGCTGGCCAGATTGTTAATTTTAGGATTTAGTGACCTCTTGACATGAACATACCTTCCAGTGAGAGTATCAGTGAAAATAAAATCCCCTTGGATGTAATTGTAGTCTGTTGCACCCACAGGAAATAAACAAATAAATAAAAAAAAACTCCAGACAAAATAACTGGCATTATGAGAGCCACTGTGAATCTATACCTGCATACCCGTGTCTGTCTGAACGTTATTTCCATACTTTATGAACTGTTAGATGCCAAAATGCTTCCTTTCCTTTGTTCCAAGCTACTCTGGGCAGCTTTCCTTTAGTGAGCTGCAGGGAGCACATGACCTGTGAACAAAAGCTGGTGCATGGTTAGTGAGGGTGTGGGGAGTGGGGTCTTAGGTTTGGCTTAGTAGTTCTGCTCATCAGCTGCTGAGTACACGTTCACCTGTTGTCTCTAGTGGATAAATGGAATTGTTGATCCTCATCTTCCCTCCCGATGTTTGCAATAGTGCAAGTGGTGTGATGCTGCTGGTAGCTGGAGACCTGATCCCATGGGCACTGCCTGTGGAAAGGTCACCTTGAGGGAACTCCTTTAAACAGAGCAGTACCTGAGCAGTGCAATTACCCACTGGAGGGAGTAAAGAACTGGCTTGCTTATAAAGGGCCGTTGTCTATGTGCATTTTGATGTCTTTACTGTAATTAAGGAAAGAAACTTGGTGTCCAGCAGGTGTGACCTTGCGTCTGTCAGTTTTACTGTTCCTATATGCAGTTTATCCTATATAAAAGATATAAAAAAAGCAAATTTTTTTGATATAGATAGGATTAAAATCAAGAAATATAGCTCCTTGAGAAGTTGCCTTTGATTGATAAAAGACACTTGAAATTTAATGTGCTGGTGGAGCAGAATTTAAAAGTGAAATATATTGCAAATAAGAAATTGTTGATCAGCTTTTTGGCAGTTCTGAAAAACAGGAAAAACATTTCCAAAATAAACGTTTTGAGCGCTTTGGAAATTCTTTATTTCATATCCATCAGCACTTCTGATCTGACATGGATTTTGCATTCAGATTGTTCCCTTGAGTACCTCTAAAACCAAAATCTGAACTGTCAGATGTGAAGGAACTGTTAATTTTGACCACTTTATTTTTTTATATGGATGATAGAAAAACTATTGGAGCTGTTCAGCCTGCTCTCTTAAAGTGTATACCCTACTCACTTGCTTTTATGAATAGAAAAGTGAAGTAGAAGTGAAGGTGGCATGGTGGTGCTTCATAGCAAATATTCACAGAGAACTAAGTTGTTCTGTGCTGGCTGCATAAAAAAATACCAAGGGAAAAAAACAGAAAAAAAAATCTTCTTGTTAGATTTCTGACCTCTATGAAGGCTGTTAAACAGAGCCATGTTAAAATATATGGGAAGGATCAAAGTGAGTTAAAGTGGAAAAAGTTGACTACTGAAGAAAGTGAACAGTGCTAAGAATGTCAGATGGGAATCCCTTCATCAGGGCAATGGTTGCTAGTGTTAGATTTGGAGGTCCACACAATGTTTAGGAACTGGGGAGTTTGGGATTTGCCCCTAAATTGATTTGGGACAGCAGTGTTTTATCAGTGAGCTGAACTGCAATAATCATGTTTGTGTATGTGTAACAGAACAGCTTATTTATAAGCTTCAGTATTAGTTATCCTTAAAAAAACCCAGAAAGCCCCAATAACAATACCCCCCACCCTCCTCCCCAAATGAACAAACCAAATCCATAAAGAGGTTTAGTTCTCTTGGCTTAAAAACTGTTTACTTATTGATATTCTGATTCTTGGCAGGGCTACCCAGGTTAACTGTCATAAAGCTAGGAGCGCCATGTGTTTATTTATAGCAAAGACACTTCAGAGCTGGAAGAGTAATGTCAGTAACATTTATTCACCAAAGGGTTTATAACCTCCTGGAAACAGATTTTCTATAGCTTGTAAGACACAGAATATATTCCTGCATGGCACAGTGAGAAGAATACGATGACAACTACTTTGTGCGACTTGTCTGTTTTACTCACGACTGCATCACTTGTGACTTACTAAGAGATAGTGGCTCATCCTTTTCCATGTGACCATGAACTACACATTTGGAGTGCTGAATTCTGTTACATGAGCCAACTTAAATTTGAACAGGTGTATGACTCTCTTATACAGCCTACCATAGAAGCAAAATTAGTCAGATTTAGCTACAAGTCAGTAGAAGATTTTTATTTTTTTTAAAAAGTTGAATTTGGTTGAGACTTTGATAAGTCTATTGTCTTAATTTCACTTGACATACCCACCTGGTTAGACTGAAATTCAGCTGTAGCTTTCACTCCATATGACTCTGGCTCTTCAAAGACTTCTTGCAAGTGAGGAAAGTCACCACTCAGAATAGAGAGAGAACGAAAAAAATGGTGGGTTTGTGATGGTTGTGACACAAAATGTTTCTCATATTACATCAGCAAGCCTGCATGTATATATTTATAAGCACACAAACACTGTCTCCCTCTCTCTATACATACGTTTAAAAATATACTTCAGTTTATTTTAAAAATAAACTATTTTTGATCACATAATTTCAAACAGGTGAATTAGAAGCATGTGTGTCCTTCTCAGTGCTCAGTGTCTCAAATGGAAAGTAATGAAACTTGTCTGATATGTCAGCATTAACAATAGTGCATCATTCCTTCAAAAAGCTTGTGATTTCAGGGGAGGACAGGCTTGGGAGAGGGTGGAGTCTTTTACTGGATTTCCAGGGACAATTATGTGCAACGTTTTAGCCAAGAGGGAAAAACATAATACCGTTGAGTTTACCCCACTATCCTTTCTTTAAATGTACTTGCAGTTACTTAATCATTGCTATGTACTTTTTTAAAGCAATGCGTAATTCCTGTGCTGAAGGCTGTTTTTTCTCAACTATGTTCTGTGACATTTAATTTAAAAACAATTTGAGTATAATTATTACAGATGTTTAAAGTATATCCCTTGTAAAATTGAGAACAGATACAAGAAAATGAAGTTAAGTACTGCTATTGCATTTTCCATTTTGTTGAAACTTTGTGTGCATTATTCCTGTGGGAGTACACTAAATGGAGTGGAATTCTCTTTTAATTCTTTATGATAGACAATCAGTTCCTCAGCTACTTCTTGGTCTACAATATGCTTTGTTTTACTGGTTGGAGCTACTGCATTGCTAGAACCAGTGTATTTCATTTGAACTGTACAATAGAATAATCATACTTGAGGTCAAAAACATTACTGATTAAATGATTCTTCTCTCAAAACCCATTGTCAGTAATGAATCCTCTTTACCCCATAGGGTTTCAGACAAAGGTTCAAAAACCTCTTTGACCTGAAAGTTGAGAAATCCCTCACCTGGCTTCTGCATTAGCAGCCTCAATTCCAAAGGTGACTGTCTTAGAATGAGCAGTTGTCTGTCCTCCTCAGTCAGCTACTAGGAATATCATCAAATTGTATGGTTGCAGATAGGTTTTAAATTTCTGTTTTGAAGTTAAATGAGTATCTATTGCATTTGGAAGAAATGCAGGTAGTTACAGCATTTATTATCATCATTCTTTTGAAGTGATGCATATCCTCTATAAAATGGATTCCCTCTCTAAGTACCTTTGTGTGCTGTAATAGCTCAGATGAAGAAGTACTGTATAGATGCTCTACCACTGCACGAACAAATCACATTCTGGAGACAATATTATCATTTTGTACTAATGGAAATATTCTTAACTATTGACTGTGAAACTTTTATGAAAGATTTCCTTTTAACTGAACACAGAGGATTTTATCTCTTCTGTGGAATGGCCTCAAAGATCTTGTAAAAGGAACAAATTTTGCACAGAATTCTTTAAGTCTTTATTAATACTGTTATCCCAGTGGAAATTCATTGTATTCAGTGAAGTTATCTGTATTTATGTTGTGTTGATAGGGATAAGCTCTTTAGAAATCTTTCAGTTCCATGGAAAGTGAATATTTTCCTCCTTGTTAAATTCTGCAGGACTTCTCCCAGAGATATAAGGATAGTAGGAAGAAGTTACATTAGTAACTCTGTCTCACGTTCGAGGTATTAAGATATGATGCTCTGGAGAAGATCAATGAAACATGTTCTGTGTGTCTTCCCTGCCTCAGAAAAGAATAGCCTCCTCCACCTGGCTGATAAGTGACCTGTCAGATACCTGCTCGGGTAATCAATAACAAGAGCTAGTGGGCCTATATATACAGATTGGTGATGACGTTGGCACTTAGGCTGTAAATGTCTATATTTCAAGACAATCACATAGAGATTCGCTAGATGCAAAGTCAAAATTATTTGGCTGATACCTCTTTCGTGTACTGGCACATTAAATGTTTAATCAGTGATCTTAGTCTAGGTTTTAACGTGGGAGAAATTAAGTTTCTGGACACAGAAAATGAAAGATTATATCAGCTTGACAGAGTTTGCTGTGTTGCAATGTACTCTTCTGATTCAGCTTTGGTCCTGATCAGTCTCTGACATCTCCCATGTACATGAGCCATTTTCCCTCTAAGGTATTTAGTGAGCAGAAACCAGTGGGAGTGAAAGGAGAAAATGGGCTAGAAATCTGACCATATCTCACTGACTCCTATGTAAAATAGCTGAATTTAAGACTCCTTGCAAACTGTGTGCTTTTAAAGCACCTCTGGCATCTTCATTTATTCTTTTCCATATGCTTTCACTTTGCTGCAATCACCACAAGCTGGGCAAGGCAGCAGATCTTATTGTGAAGTGGTGTTATTCTGGGCCGTGACAGAGAGATGATGGTGATGATGATATTGTGCACTCCCTGACTATCCTGGGAGCTACCTGCTGTCTGGTATTTTTAAGTAGCTAAATTTGGATGAGCTGACTTGTCTGAAGCCAGCGAGGGTGAGAGCCTATAATCCGGCAGCAAGATACATCTTTATTCCAGCAATCTGGAAAGGCCAAGAAGCATGTGATAGTGAAGAAGTTTTGTGATAGGGCCAGACACAGAAAACAGGGACTAGAAACGGTGATGAAGCTGGAGAACAGCATGATAACAGACTGGAGGGCAGTAGCAGTAGGATATTGGTGAGACTGTAGATCAGGAAGAGAAATGGGAGGTTTCCATGTAGAAGCCAGGCATGCCTTTCTTTTTCTGTGTGTACTGGATGCTCCCTGAGAGCAGGCAAGTGGCTTGGGTCATGCATGAATGCTTTTTAATTTCTCTCAGTCTCTATTTGGTATCTTCTGTACTAGCTGGAAGCATTTAAATCCTACTTATTTGACAGCTGTGGCTTTTGCCTTTCATGACACTTTGGCAGAGGGTGGAAAGGGCAGTGTAGAAAGTCTTTTAGAGAAGATATATTAAATTAATTTGAACCATAAAACCTGAATAATCAACCAGAGATTCAAGATCAAACTTCTCCTTTTGAACTGTGTCAAAGTTCAGTCCTGGCCTGGCCTGATCGACAGCTAAGCGCAAGAAGTTGTGAACCCAACACCCACTGCGTGGAAAGGGAAACAAGAAAGAAACCTGTGAGTTGGAAACTAAAACAGGCTTAATGGAACAACAGTAATAATAGTATTTTCCTTACTATTTATGATAAAATACCAAAATACATTAAATATATAGAAAATTGAACCCCCTTGATGACTACATCACCACTGTTGCTGCAGAGATGCTGCAAAGCAGGCATGGGAAAAAAGTCCTGGATTGGACTCAGGAACTGAATGCAGGAATGCATGGATCTGAGATCAGAGGGCAAAAAGACAGACAATATCCTTATTGGACATCGGTCATCAAAGAAGAGAACTTGACCCCTGCGGTCCCTCAGTTTTATACTGAATATGACACATATGGGATAGAATACTCTCTTGGTCAGTTTTGGGTCACCTGTACTGTCTGCTCCTCTCTGCAGGTGTGGCTCTTTTTCACCCCTTTCACTTATGGCATCCCACCAACTTGAGAATGGTCATGGTTTCTATAGGAATAAGCATAAGCAATGGCCTTTCTGCATATCAATGCCCCGTTTTATCTCTTCTGGAGAGAAACTTTCTGGAAAACACGCAGTTAACTTTCAGACAATGAAGTTATTTAGATGAGGCTTAGCTGAAAACTTAAAAAGCTTATTGTACTTTAGCTCAAACCAGATCAAACTGCTCTTTCAACTGGGATACACTACTGCCAGAACAAGCCTTATTTGTGACGTATTTCTTCTTAAGTCAAAAACTAGTGTCTGCATAGCATTACTTTTCTTCTCCCCAAAAATTTAGGTGAAATTTGGAGTATTGTCTTTGTCTCTAGGGTCTTTCTCTGTGACCAACTAATTGGGCTGACTTGTTTGACCAATAGTGAAAAAGCACCATAGAATCATTTAGATTGGAAAAGACCTGTAAGGTCATCAAGTTCAACCCGTAACGTAGCATGACCAAGTTCACCACTAAACCATGTCCTAAGCACCAAATCTACAAGCCTTTTAAATACCTCCAGTGATGGTGACTCTACTACTTCCCTAGGCAGCCTGTTCCAGTGCTTGACAACTCTTTCAGTGAAGAAAATTTTCATAATATCTAGTCTAAACCTCCCTGGTGCAACTTGAAGCCTCTTTTCTTACTGTTTGTTACCTGGGAGAAGAGACTAACACCCACTTCACTACAACCTCCTTTCAGGTGGTTGTAGACAGTGATAAGGTCTCCCCTCAGCCTCCTTTTCTCCAGATTGAATAACCCCAGTTCCCTCAGCTGCTCCTCATAAGACTTGTTCTCTAGACTCTTCACTAGCTTTGCCCTTCTGTGCACATGATCCAGCACCTCAATGTCTTAAGAAAACTGAACATAATATTTGAGGTGTGGCCTCAGCAGTGCCAAGTATAGGGGCACAATCGCTTCCCAATTCCTTCTGGCCACACTGTTTCTGATACAAGCCAAGATACTATTGGCCTTCTTGGGCCACCTGGGCACACTGGTGGCTCATATTCACTGGGCTATTGACCAGTATCCCCAGGTCCACTGGGCAGCTTGACAATCTCTCTTCCCCAAGCCAATAGTGTTGCATGTGGTTGTTGTGAACCAAGTACATGACCCGGCACTTGGTCTCATAAAATTGGTCTCAGCCCATTGATCCAGCCTGTCCAGATCCCTCTGTAGAGCCTTCCTTTCTTGAAGCAGATCAACACTCCTGCACATTATTGATAAAGGTATTGAAAGGAACTGGCTCCAACACTGAGCCCTGAGGAACACCATGTGTGACCAATCACCAATTGGATTTAACTCCATTTATTCCAACTGTTTGGGGCTTGCCACTGAGCTGTTTTTTTACCCAGTGTAGAGTACAACTGTGCAAGCCATGACCAGCCAGTTTATCCAGGAGAATGCTGTGGAATACAGCATCAAAGGCTTTGTTAAAGTCCAGGTAAACAACAGCCATAGCCTTGCTGTCATCCATTAAAGCAGGTCATCCAGCCATAGAAGGAGATCAGATTAGTCAGGCAGGACATGCCTTTCCTAAATCCGTGCTGGCTGGTCCTGATCTCCTTGTTGTGCTGTGCATATCCTGTGATGGCACTCAAGATCTACTCCACAACTTTCTCCAGCACCTAGGTCAGACTGATAGGCCTTTAGTTCCCCAGATACTCCTTCTGGCCCATCTTGTAGATGAGCCTCACGTTTACTGACCTCCCTAGTGTAACCAAGGCTGCTGATAAATGGTGGGAAGTGACTCGGTGACCGCTTCCGCCAGATCCCTCAATGCTCTAGGGAGAATCCCAACCAGCCCTCAGACGTGTGTATATCTAAGTCATGTAACAGGTCACTAACCGTTTCCCCTTGAATTATGTGGCTTCATTCTGCAATCCATACCTGACTTAAAGAGTGTCCATTCTTGCTGGACTCCCTTGCCCTTCAGATCTGTCCCCTAAGTTACTCTGTTAACCAGGATACTAAACAGGACAAAGTCTGCGTTCTGGAAGCCCAAGGTGACAGTTATTGTAATAATGCCCTTCCTTGCTTCTACAACAACTGACAACTCAATCATTTTGTGATTGCTGCGCTCAAGGCAGCCTCCAACTATCACATCACCCACAAGTCCTTCTGTGTGAGCAAATAATGAGCCCAGCGTATAGCCTTCTCTAGTTGCCTCACCAGACAACTGTGTCAGAAAAGTATCTTACACTGACTCCAGGAACCTCCTAGACTGTTTCCTCTCTGCACACATCTGGTGGATTGAAGTCCCCCATGCGAACAAGGCCTAGAGATTGTGAGATTTCTCCCAGCTGCTTCTAGTGTCAGCCTTTTCATCATGGTCAGGTGGTAGCAGACTTGCAGCAGGATATCTGCCTTGTTGGCCTTTCTGCTGATTCTTAGTCAGAAACACTCAATCCTACTGTCACCATCATCAAGCTCTAGAGAATCAAACCACTCCCTAACACATAGGGTTACTCTACTGCCTCTTCTTCCTTATCTGTCCCTTCTGAAGTGTTTATGACAATCCATTGGAGAACTCCAGTTGTAAGTCATCTCACCATGTTTCCATGTGGCAACCATGTTGTAGTTTTCCTGCTGCACAATGGTTTCCAACTCATCCAGTTTGTCGCTCATGCTACAAGCATTTGAGTAAATGCATTTCAGTTGGGCTATTGATGCCACTACTTTTTTAGAGGGAGAAGACCTAATTTCTTACATTACCATTCTCAAGTGCTTCTGTGATTTTTAATGTGTCAATAATCCTTTCATCTTTGCCCCTACATGGATCTCCTCCAGAGAGACAGCAGGCTGTAAGATCTCACTAGCACATTGTCCCTGCAGATGTATCTCCAGCAAACCTGTTTTTGTTCCTCTCTCTCTTCAAATCTAGTTTAAAGCTCTTTCAATGAGCCCTTCTTACTCCTGTGCAAAGATCCTTTTCTCTCTTTGAGACAGGTATACCCTGCCTGTTGCCAGCAGGCCTGGTGTTTTGCTGACTCAGCTGTGATCAAAAACTCCAAAATTTTGCTTGGAAGCAGATATGGATCTGCTGTCACTTCCTATTTCTTCCCTCATAATTCACTGCAATTGGAGGGCTAGAGGAGAATACTACTTGTCATCCCAAGGCCTGTAAGTGTCTTTTACTTGCTCCTGGATTTTTTGTTACAAGAGTCAGATTGCGTGCTTAAATGCATCCATTAAAAAAACCACCCATTATCTGGTTTCTCAAGAACAAGACAAAGTAATATGAAAAAAGTCAGTTGCCTGTTTGTTTTGAAAAGGTTAGTGCCTCGCATATTCCTGGCAACTAAATCTTGATAGTAAGTTGCATCTAAGGTGCCTTTGGCAAGGCTTGCTTGGAAAGATTATCACAGTATCAGATGCTCCACATGTTCAGTATTGCTCTGGAGCATAGAGTCAGGTGCCAGGGAGTGCATGTCAGTGTGTGCTTTGCTAACAGTGGCAGAAGGGGTGGGAGAGGAGATGCAAGGAGGAGTGATGAAAACAAGGTCATAATAGGCCTGTAAAGAGGCTTCAGATAACTTGGCAGAGTTTGGATGAAAACTCAACAAGGAAAATTGCCAGTTCTCTGGGAGCAAAATAACATTTTGAAGAGGCAGACTGTCTGCTGCTGGGTTACAGTCTGTCATGAGTAAATTGCAAGCTGAGATAAATGCGCCTAGAAATATAGAAAAGAGAGACGTACAACATGCAGGATAAATGATTAACCATCGAGTACAATTCATGCCAGTCCTGACTGTGTAAGTACCATAAGCAGTAAGAAGGGCATGCTGCTTTTGCAGTCAGTCCTTTTATGGGGAACAAAAAACCAGCAAATGTTTGGTTAGTAACTTAACTTCTATGTATGTTAAATGTCACAAGGGTTTCACACAGGGATAGCAATAAGGCAATACTTATTCAGAAAAAGGCAAGTGGCTTTTTTCAATACTATTGATAACAGAACTTGAAAATAGATTTTGCCTTGATTCAAAACGCCTGTGCTCTGACAGGGCCATTTTAAACAGCCCATGATGCTTGTACTCTTCACATAAATCATAACAATTTATTGTAAGGAGTATTATTTAGCATAGATCTCTGGGAAATCATTTGGGTTGAAGTGAAGGTTTCCATTGGTTTATAATCAGAAGTAAAAAAAAATCACAAAAAACCTCTAGCAGAAAAGAAGTCTTTTACTATGGGCATATATACCTGAAAAAGGTCATGTCCCACTCTTAACTGCAGTGTGGATTGTGGTAGAAAAACAATCTTGGAAACTGATGCTGCAAAAAGGAGTGCTGGAAGAAATTAATGGAGTAGAAAAAGTGTTAACTGCCTTCTTAAGGAGAGATGAAAGGTTTCTCAACCTGAAATACAGTTTTTCCTGGACAGGATACCAACTAGACTGAACGGCCATTGCCAATTGTAGTGTTTTATTTAAACAAACAATCCCCCAAATTCATATCAGTACAGAAAAACCCAAATCCCACAGCACAGCAATGTTGGGGGCAGGTCTTGCATGTCCTTGACAGGGGAGCCGTAAAACAGCTTAATTCCATTGTTCTGCAAAAGTCTCTCTTGTTTACTACCACTTTTAAGTACCCAAATACGTTCATCGAAGTTGGTGTGAACAGGCAGATAAAATAATTTTCTGTGCTGGGAATGCCAGAAACTCTGATAATGGCCAGCAGGGTAAATCCAGGGTGAGGATCAAAGGTGGTGGAGTAGGAATGAAATGACTTCAGGAAAATGGAGCAGAAAAATTGGAGGGGCACAGATTGTCCCTGAAAGCCCTACTGAAAGCATTACATGGAAGTTCAAATATTCAGCTAATAAATCTCTGTCTAGAAAATCTGATTATTGTGCAATATTACTTGGAGAGAATGAAAGGAATCTAAAATAATCTATACCAATGTCCTACACGGAATATAAATTTGTTACTGCCAGTCAAAATGAAGGCTTACCAGGTTTCTTCTGCTACGGTAATCAGACATTTCAGACTCTAGACAGAACAGCTCCATTTTGGTACCAGCAGTCTGGGGATGTTTTTTTTTGTATTGGATGCTGTAGTTAGAGCTGAAGAAAACAAAGATTGTACTTAATGAGGGAATATCACATTAAATTATTTTTCTGTTAATTTATGGCAAAACAGAGTGTCTTCATCTTTTGCTGTCCTAATACGTATGAATCTTAAGTTACATATTGCTTTGGTGCAGTCACTTTTCTTTTACTGATTCTCTGTGGTTTGGAAAGTATTGCCTGGAGCAAACATTAAGAATTTAAACTTCTCTTGTACAAGAAGAACTGTGTCTTGGCAGCAGTGGATAAAAAAAAAGCTCCTGGTTTCCAGGTTTTCCAAAGGCCTAATGGATTGTCAGGGTTTTGGAGACATGCCAGAATTGGTACAGTTCACCATCAGTGAAGCAACTGTCACTTCATTTTATGCAGGTGCACATGAGATACATATACTTGCCTGTCAGTAGCTGATATAGGGGGCTATCAACTTTAACAGAACCATTTTTAAGTAGTGGCTGAGTGCCGTACCATGCTTAACCCATGCTTTAAATAGCCAATGTTTCACAAATCTTTAGTCTAGTTCACGAGCTGAAATTGGAATAACAGGATAAGTGAAATCCAAATACAGCCTCTTACTAACCTTTCCAGTATGTTTTCATGTAGGTACTGGAAAAAGCAATCAGACTGACACAATTCCCTTGCTGTGCCATATGGCTGTCCTGAGTCATGTTAGCAGGCAGGCACTATAGGTGCAACTGTAACCTGTCTTAATCCTGAAATAAGAATAGCAATATATAGTCTTTCCTTTATATATCAACCATTTGTAAATGTGAGGCGTATTTTTCTCAGCTTGTTTTTGCCCACAAAATCCAGTGATGGCTGAGGTACTATTCATATCTATAGTTCTTCTGAGAATTGTTGTCTTTATTTTAACCAAAATTTTGCAAGATGAGCACATTGCAAGTTATTTACTAGGACAGGATACTGACTTTTTTTCTGTGCTTTATGCTCTGCTTAGTACACCTTTATATCTAGGAAACCTAAGCTCTAAAGACCCTCTTGTGGTAATTTTACCATGAGCCTCTAATCCATCAGGCTGAGAGACCAAATTTTCTAGTTTACAAAACAGGATCCTGCTTTCCTTTTCTGTAAAATGGTGTTGCAAGTGTTTGTGATGCTGAATCTGAGGACAAGCCCCATGGTGGTCTGTGGTGGAACAGAGGAATTCTCTGTAAAGCAAGGATTTCTCAGGTTGTCTGTGTAAGAAAAGGGGTTGACTGTAGATGTCTAAAATGTGATGTTGTTTCATGGCAAGGGCTATAGGATTCAAGTCATAAATAAAAAAATCAAGTTTGCTCTGTTATTATTATTGCTAGGTAACAGGGCTGTGCCTCTCTGCATGCCTGTGCTTAAGTCATTAACAGCCTGGGTGGTCCAGGAACTCCCTGGCTTGTTGTCTGCACTGATGAGACAATTGACTGGTTTGGGACACCAAACTGTTTTGAAACTCAGTGACTGACTGAACTCCTAGATATCCTCACAGCAAAGTATTAACTGATATTTGTAGTAATATTTGACGAAGTATTTCATGCAGGAGTTTTCCATATGGAAATTTCAGACTGTCACGAAATTTTTCTGAAGGCAGCTTTTCCTGTGCTTAGACCAGTTCCTTTCCTTGAAGACAAGGATTAACATGGTGACTGGAGAAGCTGGCTGTCACAGGGACACCTAGGTGTTTCCTACTGCAAAACAGATCAAAAAGACACCTGTAAACAGTCAGTAGAAACTGTTCCTACAGATAAAGAAATGATCATGTAGTACAATGTTTTGTGTATAAATAACATGATTAGAAAGTATTTTGTGCTCAAATTGAGTTAATGGCAATGGGTCATGCATGTATTGGAGTGATCATGTAAGGCCATGGGCCACCAGAGTAGAAGGAATCTGCAGAACTGCAGTTTGGGGATGAAATACCCTACCCAGGTAAGGCTGTCAATGCAAGGATGCTTGCAACAGACTTCCATCACCGTTTGGACAGCAACCGACCACCATTCCTGGGACTCCCAGCATTCCTGCACAGCAATTGTAGAGCAGATGTGCACTAGAACGCATAGGGAGAGGCTATCAAGCTTTTCCATCTTTTTAGTCCTTTTCCTACCATTTCAAATCACTAGTTATGATTTAAACTTAGTCCCTATTCGCATGATTCTATGAGGTTGTTTTTTCTCCGTAACAGAAAAATCTAACTTTTGAAACAGGGAGAAAAAAAATTAAAAAATCAAACCCAAAATAACTCCATAGAGGTTTACATGTGAAAAACGAATATGTTTTTTCATTCCTGAATTTCTTGGGTAATTATGTTGTTAACAAAGTACTTACATGTTTTCAACCAGATCAAATTTTAACAGGAAATCATTGCCTTCACAGAAATAAAATATTTTCACAAGTGCCTTGGTTGGTAGCTATCCAAATTGGCTGCATTGGTGTTGGTAGCTATCCAAAACAAAATACCCTTTTCCTATCTGTTAAAAGTGGCCTCTCATCAAAGAAACCAGAACCATATCAACATCTGTTCTTCACATTCTTTCATCCTGAGGCTGGGATCACAAACCTACTTCAAGTGCTACATTTTTCATTAGAAGGGGTTTCCTTTCTCTGACCAATTCTGCTTAACAATATACTGAAAATGCCAAATGTGTTGTTCAGTCATCAGATCATTGACTCAATGATGGTCCAAAAATTATCATTATTCTTAAATGTAGCTTTTCCTCTTCTAAAATTTATTCAGGCTTGTACTGTGGAATCTCAAACCTCATCCTTTTTTTAACCATCTACAAAGAACTTAGAAATACGAGGGTAAAGGAATACAGAATAGGAGAACAGTAGTATTGCTTCAACCGAATGTCCATATAGCAGCATATTCTGTTTCCAGTAGAGATTAATGCTAGATGCCTTGAAAAGGGTCTGTAAACTGGAAAAGTATATAATAAAAAGCCATTGGGTTTTTTTCCCAGCCTCACTTTGAGTCAAGTTTCAAATATTCTTCTATTCCTTACTTGCTCTACTGTCTCCATTTTGCTATCTGGAGAAGGAACTCAAACCCACTAATGCTGTTTGCCCATCAGGACTTCAAGATTTCTTTATCTTTTTCTTTCAGTTTAGGTGTTTGGGGTTTTTTCCTAATTTCTGCTTTTAAGTTAATCAGTTTATTTTACTCCTAAAGAAATTTTTTTTTCACTTATGATGTGAGCTCAAGAGGCTGAATGTCTTCAAGATGCTCGCTGGGAATAGGCAGCCAATGAGAGAGAGAGAGTGTGTGTAGGAGAAACTCGATGTATGAGACAGTTCATGTAGGTAATAAAATGGAAGCTCTGAAAAGAGTGACTGAAAACAAGGCACCTATTTACTCTTCAAGCGATTAAAGGGCCAATATGAATGGGTCAGCACAGCAGTCTGATGAAAGGTCAGAGGAGGACTTCTAGGTGATTAGTAAATGTTTTGAAATAGCGGATCCAGGATAAATGTGCCCTTCAATATAACACTGGCTGCTGATATATTCACTGTGTTGCCTCTTTGGTATTGTCTTAAATGCTGACGTGTTTTTTGAGTCTTCATTTTGACTATATGTTAACCTTGTAGTGCATTCACTTACTGCCTGCAGCCCTGGGAAAACAGTTCTCTAGGCATTGCCTTCATTATATTATGCCAATCCTATTTAGTTATTTTTTTTTTAAATTGTTAATGTTTGCAGAGTGCTTGGAAGATGACATAAATGCTGAGTGAAATGCTATGAATTGAAAGGTGAGAGGCAAGCAAGAACACCGTTGAAAGTCTGTAAATGCTGAGAGCTGCTATATGTGAGAGCTGCTACATGTGACAGGAGTCCTACTTAACTGAGAAATGGTATGATTTAATGATGGCAGTACTAGTTTAACGGCTGCATGCTGATTTACCTTTGCATGCTTTTGTGTAACTCAGCAAAAGCATCCTGGAGAGGTGGGAGCTCACACTATTCTAAATTCACCTGTGAATTCACCTGCTGAACCTGCCTGTTTGTGACTTTGTCTCAAATGTGAAATTCCCACTGCTGACAGTGCAGACCCCACAGACGGGCTATCCCATGGGAGGGGATGTGCATGCTTTCTCACTGATGGTTACTTTGAGGTTTGTTGGGTTTTGGTGGCAAGTGGAAACACCGTAACCTGTGCTTTGAAGTTTGGCTTAACTTATTGTCTAGTGAAATGCATTGGTTACCAGCTAAGGCTGTGGACAGGTCATCTTCTAATTATGTTGACTGTGGAGGCTGTTGCTGCCAGATATGCCCCAAGCTTGTTTTCTATGTGCTACTCCCTCTGATTTGTCAACTTACTGGCTATGCGTAGCACTGCCTAACCCCAATGTAGTTCAAATCAGCCAAGTTAACAGAAACCTGGATTTTGAAACAGTCTGAGTAAACCTGGCTCATTTGACTGAAACAAGGTTAAGAAGTAGCTCAACATGACAAGATTCCTAGTGCCTCTTTCTTGACGGTCTTTGTGGTCTATATATTCCTTGCCTTTTTTTTGCCATGATTAAGAACAATTAATATGAATCTACTCTTTCTTTCAAAGCTTAGTTTTTACTCTCAACAGAAAACGCATATAGGACTGCAGTTTTTAATCTTTTGAATGAGGGAAATGGCTACTTTTTCCTTCTCTTCTTAATTTTTTTATGTCCACATCGAAAGTTTTGAAAACAATATTGCAACTGTTGAAATGCCTCAACGTGGCAGCTTATTTTTCTACTTACTTGATGCAACAGTTGCTTTTCCTTCATTATTTTTTACAAAGGATTTTGGTAAATAACAATTATAAACTCATTAGTCTCATTCTAAATGGAGCAGACAAATGCATATTTCTTCTGACAGGGATGCATGTAGTACATGACTGATAGATGGAGTTCAGAAGAGGTTTTGGTTGAGATATTTCATAGTAATTAGGCTACTCAAGAAAATAATTTACTCAGTCTTATCGACGGGAAATTGAAAACTTCCATTCTGCTAATCTATTATGTAATATACTTAGACATGTTTATTGTGTAATTTTGCTTTGAGTGTTTTGTCTAAGCATCTATAATTAAATTGTGCAGTAATGAGCTTAATGACAACTATTGAAGAACATGACCCTTTGCAGGCCAGATAGAGCAAGCAGGATGGTTTAAAAATCTGGGTCATTTTACTCTTTCAGAATTTGGAGAAATAGACTCATGCAACTAGCATGAGTAAATGGATGTGTAAAAAACAGAGAGAGAATATTTCTTGTGGAAAGCGAATCAGACTTTTCTTGAATTTTTCTGGAGTTTAATGGCTTTGGATAGGCCCAAAGGAGAGTTTTCTCATATTTAGATAATTCTTCATATTTTTAGAACATACCACAACAGCACCTCTGGGAAGTGTAAAGTGATATGTAGTCATAGAGCAGACATGGTAAACAGGAGTCATAAAGGATTCTGCAAAGTATTTAGCCAGTGGAGCTGATTGTTGACAAGGAGGGAAAATATTTAGTGAGGGGAAAATAACAAAGACTGTTTGAACAAACAAGTACAGAGGATGGGCAGAAGTAGATTTAATTGAGAAGTCTGAAGGGATCCGTTGCCTCACGTTAGCATTGTCATGTGTGGGATATACATTCCTTTATCACATATTGTGGGCATGTCTGTTGGCACTGTATCCAGATATATTTACCTTGCATCTAAGGCTGAGCTTTTTGATTAATGGTTTGAATGATTTAAAATTTAACTGTTTATATAGGATTTGCATGAATCAAACAAAACCTTCAAAAACAGAAATAGACTTCCTTGAATCTACATGCAGACCTGTAGTTTATGGCTTCAAATAGCTATTACTTCAAAACATACAAAAGATTGCTGTGAATTAGTGGGATTACTGTAAATGTTTTATACCGGGAATGAAGAATGTGAAACTGAGACCAAGTTTTATATTTACACTGAGACAAGGAGTTTTGTGCTCCATTCACTTTCTTTCATAGGGGCATGTGGATGTAGTTGTCTCTTTCACGTTCAACTCGTCACTTTTGGTCTTTGATAGGGTATGGAAGGTGGAACCTGGAGAAAGTCTGAAAATCGACAGACTTGGTGTTTTGCCCAACAGGGGACAGTCAAAGAACACTTATCCAGCCCCTAGTCTGACTCTTATTCACTTACACTGGAGAATTGTGTGGATGATCCCAGGTAGCCCTTTTGCTTCCTCTTGTGAGACTGTTGCTCATTAATGTTAGATTTAGCATAAGATTAGGGCTGTGCAATGGGCAATTATATGCTCTGTTCCTAAAGTGATTGAAAAGTTCAAAGTGTGGGCAGATTTTGTAAATTGGGGGAAATGGGTGTAAATAATTTATTGTATCTAAAATAAAGCACTGATTTTATTCCTGCCAGATTGCTGTGTCCTGAGGCAGAGAGAGTAGTGAGGGTCTTCTTTTCCATGGGAGAGGACCCAGGTCGGGATGGTGTGTGCTGGCACTCAGGGAGTGCTGATCTTTGCAGCAAGCACCCCTGAGCGGGCACTGTCGAAAGGGTTCAGAATTCACCCCCCAGGTGCAGAGGGCATGGGAGGTTGCATACCTGTCTCTGGAAGAAGATGATGAAGTTTAAAATTCTGAGGGCTGAATAACAGAGCCAAGCTAATGAAAAGTTTTAGACTTCTGGTAAAGGAGATTCATGGAGTAACAAGGCAGCATAAACTCAAGCTGCACACACAACCTCAATGTTATATATTAGCGCATACTGCCAAAGCCACAGTCAAAACAAAAGTCTGCAAATTCATGTTAATTTTTCTTAAAAAACTTGGTAGACTATTAATGTGTATATGTGTTTTTAATGATGGTGTTATGCAAGATGCTTTTGCTCTAAGGCAAAATTACTTGTTGAATAAACAAGCCTTCTCTTCATTTGAGCCATTGCTGAACTTCTCTGTGAGTGTATGTGCTTGTTTAAGAGGATTTTTCTTTGCTCTAGTCCTTCCTGTAATCCCTTTTCAGAGACAACCACATTAGCTATGCAACTGCATGTTTACACACACGGTTTCTTGACCTGAAACAGATATTTTCAAGCTTTTACCAAAGTGATGGAAAGATCTCCAAAGCTTTAATGGATTCTGAAAACTCAGATGAATTACTTCAAATTGTAACTGAAAGACTGTGGACATTTTTCCCTGAATATGTTACTGAAAAAAATATTAAATGTTCTTAGGAGAAAAGTCTGACTCTGCTTTAACATGGAAGCAGACTAATTTCTTACAGTCTGAGAAATTAGAAACTTTCAGGCATTGGGGAAAGAACTTTAAATGAGGAAAATATTGAAGTATTTTCTATTGAAAATTACAGATATTTTCATACTTTCATCTTTTACATTTTTGAAGTTGGTTTTTTAGTCAATTTTCACACAGTTCTGTCTAGATTGTACTATGGAAAATGAATCAGGACTTTTCAAATATAAAAGTTACAGAGAGCCTGTTTGCCTGTGATTAAACTGGATTCAGCTAATGAATAATCAGTTTGCTTTGCAGGATGCTTGGAGTCATTGTATCCTTGATTTGAGAAAATCGTGTCTGGCAGTGAAAGGTGGAGTGCCAACAGGTCTTTAAACTCCAGCTCCTGAATCGCGTTTCCTGCCCTTCTCCGCTCTGGACAGATAAAGGCCCTGCTCTCCAGACCCCTATGGCTCCCAGTCCAGCTGGCACTGGGAATGCCACTGGATGGCAGCATTTTCCCATACAACTCTGCAAAGAGGCAGGGGAGCTGATCATCGGGGGAAAAAATGTATTTTTAAAAAAAAGTGAGTGAAGAAGGAATAACCATGTTGGAGGTTGCCACTTTGAAGACCTTTGCTTCAGTACCGTATACAAATATTCTTTGCAGTATTTGCACCTTTTCTTTTAATTCCCTTC
This sequence comes from Tapera naevia, assembly GCA_033556795.1. Taxonomy (NCBI): domain Eukaryota; kingdom Metazoa; phylum Chordata; class Aves; order Cuculiformes; family Neomorphidae; genus Tapera; species Tapera naevia. The sequence continues at coordinate 1,044,523 of JAUMJJ010000086.1, forward strand.
CAGATAGGATACATTAATTAAAAAGAGGAAATGAAAGGCAGGGTCTTACTTTATTTTTTACAGTGCTTTTCTAATTAAGGGATCTATTCTAAAGTTGGAAGCTGGATCCTGCCTCTGAGAAGAGGAGCAGTGTTCATGGGTTTTCTCCATTGTCTGTCTTCAACATTATAACCAATACTTTTTTAGATGTTTTGGTTTATGCTTTAGAAAGCAAGTTGACTTCCTTGCTTTCTGGTTTGCCCAGGCACTTAAGTGCATGAACGCTACAAGCAACTTAGTTCATTTCCATCAGCTGTTAGGTTTATACTGTAAATAACGTGACATCTTTCCCACTCTTGGCATATACTGGAGGCACCACAGCCTTCTTATTTCTCTTTCTGCTCTTCGGAAACAGACGTCTCCAACATGTCATTGTCCCAGCATTCCCTCAGATATATTGCAGGCTATTACCTAAGAGGTCATGAACCTCTGACTTATGGTCCCCAGGGAGTGGTCTATGGCAGTGGTTTCTTTGTGGTTGGTTCCTGGTTTGCCTTCCAAGGTTGACACAGATATTTCTTCCCAGCTGTGTCTAGGTTTTCTGTGAGCTCCACAAAAAGTTGTGATTTGGAAGACAGGGCACAAAAGAGGAGAGTGCTCAAGATGGTAACCTTAAAAAAGGATCACTCTGTGGAGTGATGTTACACTGAAGATGTACGAAGAGAAATATATGTAACCAACTGTTTTCAGTTAAAGATTTGAACCAATAGATAGACATGTGTATATATGTATATAGTTAGATATGTATAACTAAAAAAAGGATCACATGCACTGGCACAGATAATGGGAAAAGAAGTAGCTCAGGAAGGAGTTAGCAATGTCTCATGCTTTGAAGATATTCCCTTTTTAAAAAATAATTGATTAATTTCTCTGCATCTTCTTGTAGCTGGGAAGATGTAATTTGGTTTAGTCCAGCAAAAGGAAAAAAGGCAACACTTAATCAGATCAGCTATTCTGACCACAACATGAGGTAGAAATGACTGTGGCTAACCAAGAGTAAGTACCTCAGAATATGCGATCTTTTCTAGCTTAGACCCAAGCTTACTTGTTCATGAATGCTTGAGCCAAACTCTCTTGCTTCTCCATAGAGAGCTGGAGCTCGTGGTCTGTTTCAGTATTACAGAATAAGGTCTTATATTGTTTTAAGGCTTGTTTGTTTTTTCATGTTTTGTCTCCCTCTACCCGTCACCATGGCCTTCCTCTGCTTGAAAATATTTTGTGTTAGACAACGTGGTTTCATTTGGGAAAGGTTAGTGCTTTAGAGGAACAGCATTGTTTAGTTCTTTAATGGGAATTGGAAGGTCAGAGAGGGGAGATAATTAGTGCTTCCTTGCCACAATTTTAGTTTGATTTTATTAATTTTTCTTTGTTCCTGTAAGTCAGCTTTGCCTAACCAGTCTCTAATATCGAAAGTGTACATCACCAATAGATGTCTGCCAAGCATTCATTCCTTCATCATCTCAGAAATGTTCTGTTTCTTCATTGTGGATAACTACCCTAATTTTCAAGAAAGCTCTGCACATCTTGCTGGCTTTCAGGTCATGCTAGGCTGTCTGGTGTGGAGTGTGTTACTAGCATCATTGCTGAGCTTTCAAGACTGTCAACTTACATTTTCAAGCTCCTTTTATTTTCTCCTTTCATCCTCTAACGTGTATTTGTTCTCATTTCTTTTCTGCTCTCCTTTCCCTTCTCTCTAAAGATACACATGTTGAACGGGCCTGAAGTCATTCTGCTCCTGACCTTATTGGGATGGCTATTGAATCACAAATACCAGAGACACAGAGTGCTGCAAATAGTGGCAACTGTATGCCTATTACTTGACCATTAGGCTGAAAAGAGAATAGAGTAACGTAATGGTACAGGCACCAGCTTTAAAAGGAAGGAAACTGCAATGCATTTTGGGCTTTTAAAAGTAAAAAGCAGTCCAGGATTGTTTTTTATAGAAATGTCACTTGCAAAGAAAAAAGAAGTCTTTGAATGATTGTGTCTGTTGTGCTGCTTGATAATAGCAGAGAGCTGGATTGACACTGTTGGTGGCCCTTAGTTCCTTAAGCAATGATGGCCAAATAAAATCCACAGGTGAGGGTGCTCTTGTGCCAGGGTAGGCATTGAGTATTGCGGGACTTGCCCTCTGAGAGACCAAGCAGCTGACTTCTGAGACAAGCAAAGAGAAGCTGATAGATCTTGGGCATTAAGGTAGCCTGATGTCTCCTTGGCTGTTGTACTCCTAGATCACAGTATGATACTGGAGGGAAAATTAGTGATATTTCATCTATGCCATTTATAGAAGTATGGTTTGTAGTGAAAATAAAATGCCAAAGTAGCTGTAAGAAATGTAAAACTGTGGAGTTAAAAACATCTGCTCTTGTCTGTGTAATGAAAATCCAGTCTTTGAGGAGAAAAGACACATGCTTGTCTTAAAAAAGGTTGCTGTTGATGTCAGTGATCAAAATTAAAAACTAATATATTGTGCATTTTTATAGAAAAATAGTGTTCTATATAGATAAACTATAGACCACTGTTCCTATCAACCATAATATGTTATAAAGCAGGTAAATGTACACACAGGTGGTTAAAAACTCTTTCCCTTCTTCTCCTCTTCCACCTGTTGTGTTGAGGAGGTGGATATGCACATATAGCTGTGTCGCTTACAAGGCCACACAGGGAAATTTTAAGTGTTTTAGTCAAAATTTAACGGTCTAGACCTTGTACCTTGAGTACAGCTGTGATATGATTAACATTTCTGAAGTAAACTCCTCTGTTATTAGAGTGACCTGCTTTCCACCCCACGATTTAGACAAGGTGACTTACACATATTTGTTCACCTCGCTGCTCTCTGCTGGGTAGGATTAGAATTGTCCAACTTGGCATCATATCCCACTGCTGACTGACAGTGTACAAGGGGTTTGGAGCCGGGCAAAACTAGGTCTGTGCTCCACATGAGTGGGAGGTACTGAGCAGCCTCAGAGCACACTGCTATAATGCCTCGACAGGCCTAGGTTTATGGCACTGGGTACTGTATAACTGTGATTCTGGTTTATTAGCAAGGTAATCATGCATGTGATGATGTCTCCTGTTACCATGGAGTGTGGGGTATCCTCCTGGTTTTATCCAAATGAATTATCAGCCAAGGCATGGGTGTGATGGTACACAGGCAGACACTGGTAAAGCACTTGCATTTTTTTTTATTTATGCCTGTCCTGTCTGGTTTTTTTTTTTTCCCTCTCAGTTGTGTGCAAGATAGGAGCAGAAGAGGCAAACATTCTTAAATGGTAGGAAAACATGACTAAGAAACTTACCTAATATTACCATACTTATACTGCTTACTCTCTGCTTCTTAAATCTACATGTTTAAATGTCTACATCTAAGCATATATAACTTCTAAAGGTTTTCCAGGATAGAAATCCAATTTGCTATCCTTGAACATATCTTGGCTCCCGTTTTAATAGATAATTATGCTAACAGACATCCAAGAATGCAGAAATTGCAGCTAAGATTCACATCATCGTTAGCAGAACAAAGACAAAAAATATAAATCCTGAACAGGAAGGCAATGTCACAGAACTTACAGCTTACTTCCCCTCATCTCCACTGCTATTTTTTAAATAACATTCCACTATGCCCCCCCGCCTACAAAGAAACAAAACCAAAAAACCCTGGTGATTTCATGGGGCCTGACTCATGACTTTGACCAAGCGAATTAAATGACACTGAAACAGGGAGAGGCTTATCTCATAGCATCCATGTCCTTGGAGTACAGATATCCTTGTCTGCCAAGGACGCTGCTCTCCCCTTGCAGCCACCTTGAGTCCAATTCAAGAGCCTGACAGCTCTCAGAAGCATTCACCGTATGCAACAGAGGTGATGCTACAAAAGAGATGCCTTATATTCCTGTTCTTATTGCTAGATGGTGCTCTTTGCATCTCGCACATGCTTTTTTAGCCTTTTTGAAAGCATAAACTCAGTCGAATAAATTATAAGAACTGACAGCTAACCTGTGCACTTTTGTGCAAAGACAGAGAGGTCTGTTGCAGTCCCTTTACAGCACAGCTGTAGTCTGTGCCTGAGAGTGAATCAATAAATGCACAGATGTAGTAGCAGGCACAAATTCCGCGTCTTAATTCCAACCTCTGTTTGCAGCCTTGGCAAAACCCTCTAACAGCTGGTTTTCCTAACTCTATCAGCCTACCTCCTTTGTTTCCCTGGTGAAAAATTGAGAGGGGCTGGAGCTTGCTCAGAAAGGTTTAAGGGGAAATGTGCCTGTGGTCAGTGTCTGGGAAGCAGCTACCAATGTAGGCTACTCCTCATACTGCTCGCCGTGAACAGAAGCAGCATCCAACCACTCTGCAGCTCTTCAGAAGCTCTCCTAGACATAAATAGTATATGATGAAATAACTTTTAGCCTCACTTGGACTCCTAAGCCTGCAATAGCTGTTGGGTACTAGTGAGAGATAAATTACATGTTTATCTAATGCTATCCTTTATAAAAATCATGTCTTAACAGTGGCAGGAAAAGGAATAGTTAAAAGTAAGTTTAATCCCAAGGGGGCGTTTCCTTTCCTCTAACTAGGGAGCCAGTGGTTCTGTTCTACTTCCCTCAGCCACCCTCCCTCTGCTCCTTGCTTTCACCTCAGCCTATCCCTTGGCAAAGTTATCTTTGCAGTTATGGACTTCTCATGGCAAGGATTAATGGTTTATTGGAATTTGCACACCTTACAGGATTGTGGTGTATATTATTACGAATTTTATTGCAATGCACCACAGTATAACATTTCATTAAACTGTGCTTGTCATGGTTATTTGCTGTTATTCCCTAGACCTCCTAATGTAGTTTTGTTAGTCTCAAACGGCAATGAAATAAAAAATAAAATAAAATGGAATAATGCCTAAATACATGCAGAGGGGTCAAGGGACCTTATATGCTGACTCCAGCAACAAATTTATTGTCTCATTTATGCATGGATGGGGGGAGCAATTTCTTCACTATATTTTAATTAACTATGTTTCACTGCATGGTAGTAAAGATAATAACCATAACATTAGTGCAACTACTACGCTATCAAATGCTTGTCACAGCCTAATATTCTCCAACAATATAGCTTCACAATGGAAACATGCATAACAAAAGAGAAGCTTGTTTTATTAATTTACTAGGGCTGCATGTTTTCGGAAGGCCAGTATGTATTTCTGGGAGACTGAATAAAATAGAAGTATACATGGTTGAGAGTAATATTTTTACTGGTATAGGATTCATTTAACAAAAGCGTTCCTTCAGGAAAATAGAACGAAGATGCTAATGTTATACCTCATTTATTGCCAGCATATTCAGTGACATTTCATAATGTACATCTGTCAGCCAGAGATATAAATGAATGAGGTGAACCATGCAATTTACCCTCAGGAAGTTCCATTAGAGCCCCCAAAGCATAATATTTATGAGGTCAGAATCAATTAATCAGATAGCTGTATTTGCTTTTCAGCTCAGCATGCTCTTCTGCATCAAGCCTTTGCATTAAGAAAGTCTTTCCAATTTGGTAAGAGGAGTCAGTTTGTATGTACTGCATGTGGTCTGTTTTGTAAATCAATTGCTTTCCTCATGCAGCTTATACTCAATACAAATACAAACTATAAGTTAAGGAAATGCAGAATAAATCTTTATCACAATACATATCAGAATAGAACACTTGTACATCTCCTGCTCATTGCTGCAGCTAAGCCCCATGCAAATCTTTTGAAAATGGGAAAACAACCTGAGAGAAAACAGCACATTTCAACCAAAGATAATTCTAGTAAATGGAAAGTCTTGTGGGGGAAGGAAGGCGAAAATGATTAATTTTAAAAAGTTGAAAACTAGTGATTTAATCAAAGGAACTCAAGTTTATGAAGAAAACCCACAGTACATTTTGAGGTGTGTTAGCAAAATACTTTTCCTTTGCAACTGTGTTCTAGATACTTGTTACTTTAATTCCCCCTTCTCAGTTTGACTGACTGGTTGTTTGCACGTCTGAGAATGCCTGTGGTATTATTTTTGTAGTAAATTGCAATTGTTTCCTGAGCTATTTTCAGATGTCTTGCAGACTGCTCCTGGCACTTTGACATTGGTGGGAGAGCAGACCCTTGGCTCTGCCAGGCGGCTATGTTGTTATAGTACTGAGCTCCTGAGAGGTGCAGATGCACTGTGCTCCAGCTGGAGCACCATGCACAGGTCATTCTAGCTTCGGCAGCAGCTGCGCTGCCTGCCAGGCAGCAGCCTGGTCAGTGACTGAGGCAAGGACTGTTGTTTTTTAAGAAGTGGAGTTTTTCTTGTGAAAATGTTTTCAAAAACTTCACCATAATTTAGATCTGGGGAGCTTTCACTCTGCATGCAGAATGAATATTGATCATACTATGATTTTATTTCCTTTTTTTTTTTTGTAGACAAGAGATGAAAAAGATAAATTTTGGTTGTAAAGCTGTGTCAATATGTTTGCACTGTCATAACTGATGCCAAGATGTGATCCAGCATTTCTTAGTTTCTTTGAAAATGGTTTTATTTAAGATGGCTCAAAAATTATCTGTTATCTAACAGAATAGCTTTTCTCTTCCCAGAAAATTTCTAGAGGATGAAAGCAAAAGCAGGAAGGGCATGTCCAAAATAAATGATAGAATTATTCCTAGACAAGAAATAATAGGGAAAAAGTTCCAGAAAAATGCTTTGCCTTCACAGTCTTTGAGTAAAATCCATAAAAATTAATGTATTTTTAATGCAAATCTTTCCATTTTGTTGTGGGAAGCTGAATTTCTCATACATTGGATTTAGTCTTTTGATCTTGAAGAATGAGGATGATAAGATACAGTTGGGACTTTTTTCAACCAAAACTGTTGTCAGAAGATGCTGATACATTCCCAAACCAATACACCCCAGGGTGGGAGTTCTAGCCAAGAGAGGAAGGAGGCCTGAGGTCCCCACGTACCACATAGAGCAGTGTTTGTAAGTTCTTGCTTCAGAAATGAAGAACAATGCTCAAAGGACATCAGAGAACCACGAGAAGGCTTAGTTTGGAAGAGAAGCTACAGTCTGAACCTTGGGTACCTAGGGTAAGTGTACTTAACTCACCAGATATACTCGCTGTGCAAATGGAGAGAAAGTGGGAAATTGTGACTTTCAAGAGTTTCAGTAGCAGAATGTGACAGAGAGCTATCAGCCATAGAAGAGGTCAGCAGTCTAATTTATCAGGAATATAGAAAAGCAAGTTTGAGTACTTGTTTTATAAAGTTGGTGACAGTGAGTTGAAGGCTGTTGCTTCCTCCCAAGTGAGCATCTCAGCCATCCCTTAGGGAGTTTCTCTTTCTTTTACGGCTCCTATTCATTGGAATGATTCTCTTCATTAAACAGCTAGCTTATCAGCAGAAAAGCATGATTTTTAAAGCATAATTTGTGCAGTCTGATTTGTTTGTATTTATTCTCAGTACCTAGTTTTATGAAGACATGGCAAACATAAGTGTGTTTCTCTCTGCTTACTTTGACTTTTTTTGAGCTAGTGACTATTACTGATATGGTATTATTGACCAGTTGGAATTCATGACAATTTTCTGCTATGTGATTTTGCACTGAAGCTTTGTAAGCAGAGGGCAAACTCTTCTGGAACAAGAGTGAATACCCTTGTTTACATATTAATGAGTGTTTGTAGGGGGCCTTTATTCCCAGCACTTATGCAAATACAAACTCATACATGTGAATGGTTGTGGAAAAGGGAACAAAAAACCAGAATCAAAATGGGAGGCTGGATTCATGAAAATGTGTTTTTTTCTGATATTTGTCCTGCTCCTTTCATCTCTTCTGTTGGACAAGGGTTTCAAAAATTGCCCACACCAAGCGCAAGAATGTTTTTGATACAAGGGTTTGTGACATGACCAGAAAGTAGAAGGAAAAAAGAAAGAGTAGCTTTAAAAACGTATGTAATTGTTTCCAGTCACTACTCCAAGTTTTCCTGCATCACCTACCGTTGCAGGGCAACTCGGAGGAACATCATCACTGACAATTTTAGAATAGGATGAGGAAGCAATTGCTTCCTTGTCTGGAGTGTTATTTACAGCCTAGTCTAGGCCAGTGGATGAGGCAATTTACACTTCGCCCTCATTTCCTGAAAATGGCATAGTAAGTACATTTCTTATCAATACAGGTAAACTCTCCTTCTGCAACCAGCCATCTATCTCATCTCTGACTATCTCATCCTCCTGTCCATTGATACAGTCCCTGTCACATACTACCCTGCATCACGCAGCTGGGGACTGTCCGGATACTGCTAGCTGGATAGAGCTCAGGTTGTAGGTGGTGCCAGGGAGCAATATGCTTGATAACCGGTTTTTACAGATAATTGTTCTTTCAAAGTGGAGTAAGCAACAGAATTATGAATTAGCAAAGGGCTAAAAGACGTTATAAATGACTACATCTGGTATTTGCACAATGCTTGGTGGCAAAACCTAAAGCAAATAAGGTAAGGTGTTGCCTCTTGATTTAGTACAGATCCTTCATCTCCCACAGGACGACTTCTTGGAGGCCTCTTTTAGACTAATTTATATGTGCCCCCTCGGTTTTATGCATATTTATTATGGAAGTGTTTAGTTTTTCTTATGCAAGCCTGCCTTTTAGGGTTCTACTTATAAAACTTTATCTATTTTAAGTTTTCCTGTTAGAATGTGCAGCCATTAGTTATTGAGATATCATGATATTCCACCCAGTAAATAAAGATAATGCTTCCTCTGTAGATTTATTCCCCTTTACCATACCAAAACCCCTGGTTTGCAGTTGGTATGTCCTGTGACTGGAGATTAGATGTCCTTTACTCATGTATGCAATGACCCTTTTTAACACTTAGAATTCCTGGTTAGCTGCTTGCGTTACAGCAAAAACTATGACACAGTCACTTTCTCAAATGTCTTCCAGAATACCTGTTTCATACTGCAAATAACTCCTGGTAGCTCCTCCAGAGCTGCTATAGCTGTATCATAAATTAATATTTACCTTATAAATGACAATGAGGAGAGGCAAAAATAAAACCTCTGTAAAGGAGAAGGAAGATAGGAAAATCTGATCATGACACATTTTTTAAACAAGACCTCAGAAAACTAAACTATTGTATTTTGCTTGACTGAGATGATTTACAATCTTTGTATAGAAGGAAATCTTAATGCTTTGAAAATCAGGTAAAAATAGTATTCCTCATCATTTTTCTCACTAAGCAAGAAGAGCAGTGCTAGAAAGTTTGTGAAAGTAAGAAAAAAAAAGAAAAGAGCAACAAAGTTATTGCAAATGAACCTATTTTTGGCCATCTGGGATAGGGAACGGTATCACAGACAAGGAGGATCTGAAAACTGAAAATCAAATAATACATGACAGCAGGCTGAAAAAAGGAGTCAGGGAGTTGTTAAGAACAATCAAGCAAAACCAAGGAAACAAGTTACTACATGCAGGGAAGGATGCTGAACAAAAAAATAGATAATTCTCAAAGGTTCTTTAAATGAGAGTTACAAACCCCCCTGTCTACATCTAAGGCAGCATACAGTGAGAACAAGAGAGAGGTCTAGGAAAAATATGTCTATGAATAAATAAACCAAGGAAAACTCTAGGGCAGAAAGATCTACTGATAATTTATTGGGGAAGATAATTCACCTGACTGTTCAAAAATTGAAGGTATTAATACTCTAATGGAGGATACATACTCAGTTTTAGTGCTACTAAGGATAGTCTAAGGGCTTTAGAAGAAAAAAATACAGGAAGAGTGAGTATGGTCTGTCCAACATGCAGAACACAGGAGACGGTTCCCATAGGTTTAATGTTCTTCAAGTTGTTTTGTAGTGAAACAGAAAGCCAGAAAAGTGCTTTTCCATTTCAGTGACACATGAGCCTGCAGAAAGTGGCAATGAAAGGAAGAAGGAAAGAAAACAAGTCTAAAAATGATTAACGCTGTGCTAAGAACTGGAGGAATATGGTTGGGGAGTAGTACTACACATAGGCATGTGGCTTTTGTATTGAGGCCAATGTATAACTGGCACTTAGTAAACCAACTCTGTATATACAGTCTGCGGAAGGCTCTATGGATAAATGTACCTCTATTTATCTAACATAATCCTGAAAGCAAAATACAAGGGAAGCTCTATGGAAGTTTTGCAGAAAGTTAGTGTCTATTTTCAGTGAAGAACACACATCCTAGTGAAGTCTGTAAAAAATCAACTGTAATGAGATTAGCATGTGATAATGTTAAAGTGAAGTAAATGTGTTTCTCTTATGCTGATTTATTTGAATTGGGATGTAAATAGAGCAAAGGGTTTTCTATAGAGGGAGGTGAGTTCAGATTAGCCTGTAGTTTAAATTTATTCCATGTTCTTTAATAATTTACTAAAAGAATGACCTTATTGTAAATGAGTTGAATTCTCTGTGAGATAATTCCATAGCTGAAAAAGCTTGTATTTGAATTGATATTTACTTTTTTTTTTCAAAAATTTAATCTATATATCAGAATTTCAGTTATCAAAAGTCAGAAAATGGTTAGCAGCAATAAATTGAAGTTGAAGACAATGTGAAAGGATCTTAGTAGTCTAGTGTAGGTTTTTAGAGACAGCTTAAAGTCCATCAAAAAATGTCATCGTTTGGTAGCTGGTTGAATGCATTGATTGTCACGTAAAGACAATTGTTTCTTAAGCAATCAGAAAGGTTTACTGAGAGCTATTATCACCAACCACTTTTCCTTCAAATGAAGTTGGTTTTAATAAATATTCTTATTCCAGGACTATCTCTCCTCTTATTTTTCAATGTTTTCATTGGCATAAACTTCACTGAAATCTAACAAGTCTCAGTAATTAATGTGACGTAACTAGGAGAAAAAAACTGGGCTTGAGGTAGTGATGTGGGTGTCATGTGACCCCTGTACAATTACAATTTGCACCATTGTGTAACACATCGAAGTTTTTCCTCAGGAAAAGGGAGAGGAGAGAGGGGAAGAAAGACATAATACATTTAATGCTTCTAATCTGCATATCTAAATGCCAGATCACCTTGCTGGACTGCAGTCCAAGCTTGCTAATCCATACGGTTGGTGCACCTCCTCCCTCTCCCAGTATCTTAAAAGAGAAGCTGATATCTGTGCAATGATGCCTTAATGAAAGGGACAGTTCATTAATCTTGACAAAAGCAGGGGAGTGATGAAGATTCACTGAAATGTTTTTTAGCATGTTTGGGTGCTGCTGAAACACTAAGCCCTCTCTAAGTATAACATTCCTGACAGAATATTGCAGTCAGTTAGTACCAACTCCTATTGGTCACTGAGATTTTTTTTTAAATGTAAAATGCCTGGAATTGCAAGTTCTCATCTACTGTTCATTGACAGGTCCAATCTTGTTTGCTGGATTCTTTACCTGGTAGTGTATTTTTAATCATTTCTTACACAAATCTAACATGTCCTGTACTGACAACTTCCCATGTAATTTAATTCATAAAGTTTATTTTTTTATACGCTTTAAAAATGCCTCTTCCCTTCACAAACAGAAAAAAATTCTCTTGGCTTTCTAATAAAAGTAACATTTTCATGTAGGTGGAGCTTAGAAACTTGAGTTCATTTAGACTTTAGGTGTTGAGTGTGCCAAGCTGAATCTCAAGAGAATTTATTTAAACAGTTTGCAGATTACTTCTTCAGCTTTAAGCTGAGATGCAGTCCTAGTCTCCAGCTCATGAGTGAAGTCTAGTTGTCCTTTTACTTACGTTGAGGTGTACCTTAGCTATAGCAATGGCTCTCCTGATTTCTAAGATGATTGTATACAGAAGAAAGCAGGTTTTGGAAAAAGGGATCAGATCCTTGGTGGTTTGCTTTCTGTGCAGCCTCCAACTGCACCACCTGCCTTCCTCAAGCTCTGGAGCCTGGAATGCTATAACATTGTGCTGTTAAACTGAAAGGGAATTAGGGCAGGTAATTTTGTGGATGTTTCAGTGGTGCCAACCGCTGTGGATAGCTTTGTGGTCTCTGTATACCTTCACATTGCCCAGTTTGTTTTGAAGTTGCATGAGTAGAAGCGTAACATAGAAGCCAAGAGGCAATGGGGCTAGGAAGCATTGCCTGCAAGCTTTTAAGTCTGGCCTGCGTGCTGGAACCTGGGAAGCAGAGTAAATTGCTGGATGGTACACTTGTAACCGCCTCTCTTGTCCTCCTTACCTGCCTGACAGGAAGCCTTTGCAGCTCCTTGTTTCGCTGATGACAGTCTTCTTCTCTTCGATCTAGCCCATTTTATGCGGGTAGGATGTCTGGGAGTTGAGGTGTGCGTGCCTGTGAGCTGGGCTCAGGTGAACCATATTCAGCACCAGAGGGATATTGGTGCACAATCACTTTGCCCCTTCAATAGCAGCTTGTGTCTGAGTCCAAATGCTGGGACTGCGGTTTTGGAGTTCGTTAGTTTTGGCAGTTAGGTAGGATCACTTGCAAATATCAGTGTTGCGGTACCTATTTAGAGTGCATTTTCAGAATCTTGCTTTGTGGAAATCGTTTTCCCTCTTATGTTCTCTGTGATTTTAAGAGGAATGTTATTTTGAATGGCTGTGCTTTGGAGAGAAGAGGGGGTAAATTTTTCTGTTAAAACTTCATTCTTGCTGCTGCTACAATTGTATAGCAAACAGGTAAACCTTTTTTTTTCATGCAGGGACTAGTCCCGATCAGGCATACTATGTAGGAATATGATATCTTAAATCGGCTTTTAAATTCATAGCCAAACTTGACTGGCTGTAAGTGAGGATGAGGGGCTGTCACTCCCTACTGCCTTTGGAAACTGGGGCTGTCTGTCCTCACTGACCTTTCACTGAATGCCTTGGGCTGAGTAGAAAATGACTCATCTCCTGCTTGCTGACTTCCTGTTTCATGGCACTTCGTTTAAATTGAACAGGTTCTTCTTTATCACACATGGAGAAGGAAAGACTTAGAAGCATGCTGAATGTTGATTAGGCCTTGCTGCAGTGGTTCAAGGGATCTTAACATTTAAAATAAATTATGTGAATGATGTCAGTGGTCTCCAGACTTTCTGGACTTGCAGATATAAAGATCTCTCCTTGCAGTGTCAAGAGCAGGGGTTCCTGGTTCATGGCTCAGTCTGTTGTAGTGCAAACAAGAGCTATTAATTACAGACAAACCAGACTGGATGTGTTTCAGGCACTTGTTTAGTCCATCCCTCACTAACCAGTTCATAAAGGTCTCCAGTGATGGAGATTCCACATGTGAGGCAGGAGTTTGTAGTGAGGTCCTGGATGATCTACCCTCCTTAGTCTTTACCTTCTGATCTTTTGGCTTATCCACTGAGTTTTCCATGTCAGTCTTTCTTGCAGAAACTGTAGATTTTTGTTAGTCTCTTGAAAGGCCTTTTAATCTGTGTATAATTGGGAGGAAGCTCAGTGTACATGTTTTATACAGTGCTAGCAGCTCAGTGCACTTTAGTGGTCAAGATCATACAAGTTTTTCTAAACAGGAACAAAAAAAAAAGGAAGAAAGAATATAATCTCTCATTTGCTTTTAATTTCCTTGGAATGTGCTCTCAGAAAGGGTAATAGTGTTCTTAGAGCATTTAGCTACCTTCAAATAAAGAAAAAAGAAAACACTTTTTTTGTAATCCTCACTTTACCCTTGGAGTTAGATGATGAGTATTTTAAGGTATGTTCTGTCAAATATTTTCTGAAAATGACTAATATTTTCTGTGAATCTTAAGCATTAGTCTTTTCTAAATTAATTTCAAAGGATCAGACTTTTATTGCAGATGATTTTTCTGCCTTATTTCTCTTGAATCTTATAATTGCATCTCTGTCCTGTACCTGCAACACATTCATAATCTTTGTTTTCATCACACGCCAGTAGCTTTGGTTCATTTTTATCAGCTGCTCCTATTCCTTTTGGCTTTCTTTACTTAAATCAGAAATGTAACCTTCAGTAGCAAGATAATATAGTAAATAATAATATGCAATGATGCCTTCCTTCCCCCTTTTCCTGCCTCCTCCACTCTAATGACATTCACATGAGAGCAAAAGTAATCAAAGAACACTTGTATACAAAAAAAGTAAAGATCTTTATATTTTGCTGAGCTTTCTTATTGCTGAAATGCTAAGTACTAAACTAATCCTAGAGTCTATGTACATGCTCAAAAGACAGAAGAGTATTGAGATTAAGGGCTGCAAAATCATGTGCATGGCCTCTGTAGTCTTAGCTCCCATATAGCTGAGATTATATTGATATTCTCACAGCAACCCAGAGAAGGCAGTGACTGAGAACATGAGTTAAGTTTCTTCAGAGCTGTCTGTATTGATTCCTGTCCTGGAGAGGCCTGTTGTACTCACCACTAAGCCATTGTCAGTCCCCCTCAGGATCAAATACTCTGCCACAAGTGAGGTAAACACCACCTAAGCTCAGCTAGGTTTCGATGCCTGAGTAATCAGCAATTCTATTGGTCACAGAAAGAGGAGCAGTACCCTTTGCTAGAGAGCACGTTGGAGGGAATACAGATCCTGCTGGGGTCCCGGGGCTCCAGACCACTCCCGGGACCTGGATAGATCCTTGTCTTCTCCTTTACTTTTCTTCTGTTGTTTTCAGCTTCACTTCTCTTTTCAGTCCATATTTTGAAAATTCTCTGGTGATTTCAGTTAGTGGGTTGTTTTTTGTGGAAGTAAGTGCATTTGTCTTTTCCCACTCCCTACACTTCTTCGTGATCGCTCCCATTTTCAAGCCATTGGGAAACGTAAGAACAATTAATTAGGAAAATGGAATAACCTATTTATCACATTAGTCTGGGACTGTACTAGGTATAAATAAGGTTGTTACTGCACCTGATCTTATCTGTATACGTGACACTATTGTACCTCTTTTTCCTGTGGCAAAGAACTGGCTGATGGTGCAGAAAGAGGCATTAAGGTACATGAATTATTTCTCAGAGTGGAATGGCCTCTTTCAAGCATGTGAGATAGTACAAGTATTGCTGATTTCCTCTGGTCTTTATTTCTACCCTTTCTGTGCAAGGAGAAGGCCAACCTCAAATCTTTATTTCTGCAGTCATGAAATTTTAGTTTTATGTATATTTATGTATATTGCTGAAAAGCAGTGAATCAACCCTGGCAATAATATTCATAGTCTACATTTTCACCCCAATTCCTGGCTGCAAATGAGATACAACTCTTTGGAGAGGTGGAAACGAAGGTTCCCCTTTAATCTTGTTTGTGTCAGGTGATGTGCCTACTCAAGAACACACCAACCCTTTGAGAGACAGAAGTCCTGCTATGCTCCAGGGTGGTTTTCGTACCTTTGCTTTGGCCAGAGCTGTTCACCTTTCTCAGGAAAGAAGGAATAAAGAAATATTTCATTCTATAGACAGTTCTGATACTACTATGTATAAACGGTGCCGTTCATTATTTGTACTTTTTTACTACCTTAGTGCATAGAGACATCAATAATCCAAAATAACCTTAAATTTAAAGAGAAGTAGTTTGACATCTAGTTTCACCCTCACTGAAACCAATGTAAAACTGCTAGTGATTTGAATGGGACTGACACTGGACTACTTTTTTTCTGGGTTTTTTTTTTTTTGTGGGCTGCAGTATTCTGTCTCTGACTGGGTTGTGTCCTTTTGTGTGGCTGAGTACATGATTTTAAACCTGTAGAGAGGTTCAGCTTGTTTTTCCTGGACAACACGTTGGGTGGTTAATGTCTGAGATAATTTTTACACTTCCTTGAGAGTCATCTCTCATCCATAGACAATATAATGATGAAAATATATCCCTTAAGATGTAATGTGAGGGGAGAGAAGGAGAAATAGAGGTCATCAGTCTTTTTAAGCAAGTGAAGTACAAAAGAGGTGTCTTCTATACAGACGAATTAATTGTGTGATTTTTTCATTGTTAAATAACAAATGATACAGTCTCAATCTGTCATGTGGCAGTTTTCTTAAGGCTTGTGTATACTCAGTAAATTGACTTACACCTTTTTCTGGATAATAAATGGACCTGTACTGTAGAGAAAACTCACTGGAATATCAGTTTTCCTCCTTTTAGTAGAGTATAAACAGGTCTAAATCTGAGCAGGCTACTGGAAATTATTTTGTTATTATGAAATTGTTCTCTCAAACACATCAGAATGACTATAACAAAATTAGGAAAAAAGTGTGGTCCTTGCTTTTATTCATGTTGCATCTGACTAGGCTCAAAAACTTCAATCTTCAAGGCTGTGAACAGGAATATTACAGAAACAAAAAGTTAATCTAAATTTAAACATGTTTCAAAAGATTAATAAACACATTAAATCAGATCATCCCATAATGGTGAAGGGTTATGTTTTCCTCTGTTCAGAAATCTGGAGCCAGTCACTCGAAGGTACAGTCTGTACGTACCATTTGGGTGACCACCACAAATATAGGGAACTAGGCTTCCTATGGAGTGTTTACAGGTCTTGTCAATGCATCAGTGTGATGGAAATATGTTATTGTATGTTCTGGGTTGCAGGTAGAAAAAAGGAATAGGCAACTAGATATATTAGGCACTTGACTATAGGCAGTGGTCTGCAATGAAAGGCTAATGCTGTATTGTTTGAAAATGAAGCCTTTTGTTCAATGAGATTTACAGACATGTTTGGGCAAATAAAATATCTAATTTGAGTGATCTAATTACTGACTCTAAAATGCTGTTTGCACATTACACTGTTTAATTACTTCAGTCTAGTAGTAGTCTAGCAATGTCTCAATCTGTTATATCTGCCAGAATTAATGGGGTGGGGGTTTCGGGGGGGAAGGAATTCATCATTCACTGTGCAAAAATCACACAAGGCCATAAATGGAGATGCATTATTTGTCCATTTTAGTATTTTCTGTGACAATGCCACAATAGCATAAAATAAGAAAAAAATCAGTGAAGATTCTCTCTAAAATTTTATGGTTCTTGACAGCAGTAATATGTAGTCTGAGAATGCAGTTCATAAAATAAATGCTAACAAAATAAAAACTAGCGTAATCTCTTCATAGTTCCCACACAGCTCTTAGGATGAAAGGAAATTGTATGTGAGCATAAAGGGAAGAATATATGCAATTAGCTACATTGTGCACTCCACTCTACTTAATTCAAATTGTAAGTGAGAGCACAACTTGTATTAGGTTTATATATGGCTCCACATAACTCATAATTCTCAGCAATCCTGCTGCATTCTGTACAAGGGGTGAAAAAAATGACAAGGCTAGCTATCTTATCAGGACATCACATTCCCTAGTGTATCTGTGTTTACTGTTTGTAATTTGTTGTCCTCTTGGTAATGTCTGTCTAAGAAAAGAGCTAGAATGGGAATAGAAGCTCTATATAAAGCTGTGCATCTCAATCTTTTCTAAATCAAAGAATCAAAGACTTCCTTATGGGGAAGAATACAGGTCATTGCTGCAGTATTTTCCCTTTGACTTCTTAGTTACGAGCTTTGGATGTTCATCTACTACTTTGATCCTTTCCAATATAAGTTGTTTGCACTTGTGGGAATGTGTCTTTTCTGCAAAGGTTTCATGAGGCATCATGCAATGTCTCAAAGGTTACTAGGCTTGACTAAGAGAATGAACACTGTTTCTTTAGAGAATTCTTCCTTGAAGAAACGTATCTCATATAGGTCATGAAGGTACGAAACCTGATGTACTTGAAGATTCCCTTTGTTGCCTTCTGCCATTTAATAAGTTCACCACCCTGGCAGGCACAGAGAGAGCCAAAGAGAAGCATTCTTTATTCTGAGTTGGGCTTGGTGTCAAACTCTTCTCTGTAGAAGTGGTTTCTGCTGCTGCTTGGGAGCTTTGGAGATGAGATTATAAATGCTCCAAGAACAATATTATTTATATATTTGAGTGCCATTTGGCACTAGTTTGTTTTAAAAGAGCTACATGTGTCAGGGAAGCATCTGACTTTTGTGTAATTTCTCAAATCTTGACTCCTTTCCCCCCCTCCTTCCAAAACCTCATCTGTTCACAGCTGAAATCCTAGTCTTTGCTACAAGTCACAGTCTCTGTTTCTGAGGGATCTTTCCTGTATTGCAAGATAAAAACTAGCAAAAATGTAAGCACTGAAGTGTATTCCCTGAAGCTTCTCTAAAATGTTTATGCTGGTGGCAAAGATCCTGTTTCACATTTTAGCACAATGGAGTTGAATGCAAGACCTGTGGGCGACTGCCACACATGCTGCTGACATTCACTTGCCTGCACGGACTGGAGGAGGAGGAAATTCCCATTGCACTTATTTTTTGTTCCTAATTTGCCAAACACTAAGTTCCTGTTTTTGTTAGGCTCTGATCTTAAAATCAAACTACTTCCTGGTCAGATCACTTGGACTGCACCTCAGGTACTAGACACATAGACACTCCCGAGCTGTTACGTTGCGTGCTGTTCTATGGCCACATCTGGAGTCCATGCCAGGCTACAGGGTACCCACTCACCACATTCTAGGTGTGACGTACACTTGCTTTCTCTGCAAGAAAATTTAGAAGCATGGCCTGGAAGAAGGATGAGGAATTTTTGACCACATCTCCCATCTAGAAGAGGGGAAGACAGGGACCCCTGGACGTGCTGCTGCATCATGTAGATATAGATAGTGCTTTTAATAGGTCCTTCTCATTTCCCCAGCATATATATTTCCCGGATACAGTATTAAAGTGAATTCTGACTTGACTGCTGCTTACCCTCTTTCAGATCCTTTCTGTGTGCACCTAAATCCCTTCTAAATTCCCCCTTGCATCAATAATCTCTTAACTTGTGTCTGGGGGGTACTTTTAATTTGATTTGGTTAGCCAGTCCATAGGAACAAACTAATGCTTGAGTTGACCCTGTTACCAGCTACTAGGGTGACCACATCATACCATATTTTATCCATGTTCTTATCTTCTGAGATCTTTTTTGACAGCTTTGGATGGCCTTGGATCTAAAAGTAAATATATGTGAGTCATGTTGCCTCCTCATTTCACCTCTAAATTATTTTTGAAAGCTGTAGAATTTTTTAATTGGCAGTGGAGCTGAGCAAACCGAAATACCAAATCAGACCAGGACTTTTCAGACCTGGAAGTACCAAAAATGAAAATGTGGCTAGAAATAACAGTAGTGTCTTGGTTTTGACCATATTGGCTGTGGATGTGGTGTACCTGGACTTCTGTAAAGCCTTTGACACCATTTCTCACAGTATTCTGATTGAGGAACTGGCTGTCATTGGCCTGGGCGGGCACACCCTCTGCTGGGTAAAAAACTGGCTGGATGGCCGGGCCCAAAGAGTGCTGGTAAATGGAGTTAAATCCAATTGGAGGCCGGTCATGAGTGGTGTTCTCCAGGGTTCAGTGCTGGGTCCAATCCTGTTCAATATCTTTATAAATGATCTGGATGAAGGGATCGAGTGTGTCCTTAACAAGTTTGCAGGTGACACCAAGCTTGGTGGCAGTGTTGATCTGCTTGAAGGAAGGGAGGCTCTGCAGAGGGATCTGGACAGGCTGAGATGGGCTGAGACCAACGGGATGAGGTTTAACAAGACCAAATGCCGAGTCCTGCACTTGGGGCACAACAACCCCATGCAGTGTTATAGGCTTGGGGAAGAATGGCTGGAGAGCCGCCTGGAGGAGAAGGACCTGAGGGTGTTGGTTATCAACCGGCTGAATATGAGCCAGCAGTGTGCCCAGCTGGCCAAGAAGGCCAACGGCATCTTGGCCTGTATCAAAACCAGTGTGGCCAGCAGGGCAAGGGAGGTGATTGTACCCCTGTACTCGGCACTGGTGAGGCTGTACCTCGAGTTCTGGGTCCCTCAGTACAAGAAGGACATTGAGGTGTTGGAGCACGTCCAGAGAAGGATGACAAGGCTGATGAAGGGGCTGGAGAACAAGTCCTACAAGGAACAGCTGAGGGAACTGGGGTTGTTTAGCTTAGAGAAGAGGAGGCTCAGGGGAGACCTCATCACTGTCTACGGCTGCCCAAAAGGGGGCTGTAGCAGAGGGAGTGTTGATCTCTTCTCGCAAGTGACAGGTGATAGGACAAGAGGAAATGGACATAAGTTGCGCCAGGGGAGGTTCAGACTGGATATTAGGAAGAATGTCTTTACCGAAAAAGTGGTCAGGCACTGTCACAGGCTGCCCAGGGAGGTGGTTGAATCACTGTCCCTGGAGGTGTTTAAAAAACGGGTAGATGAGTTTTTGAGGGACGTGGTCTAGCGGAGGATGGGTGTGGCCAGACCTGATGATCTCAAAGGTCTTTTCCAACCAGAAGATTCTATGATTCTATGATATTAGAGACTTCTAGTCTCTTTTCAGTCCTTTTCTGACTGAAAATTCTTAATTTTGTCCAGTGTTTGTTTTGGACTTTATTATTTCTCCTGTACTTAATACTACAGAGTCCTACTAATATGCACCACACTCATCTATTCTTGCTGCTACAAGAAAAGATCTCTCACTTTCTTCTTTCTCTTCCCTCTAAACATGTGAAGGAATTGTCAGTCGTTTGCATTCTCATCAAATATATATATATTTTCTTTGTAATTAAGACTGTTCCAATTGGTTAAACACACTGCAGAAATGCACAGTAGTTCCTTAAACAAAAATTAGTTCAAAAGTCTCCTGCTGTTTGTGGTATGCTTTGGCTTTTCTATTGAGAAAAATCTCAGTAAATCTGCTCAAATTTTGTCACTTGAATTTTTTGTAAGGCACTAAGATATTTCCAGTCTTTCTTTGACTAGCTTAATTTTGAGGTCTGAAGTCCATTATCAACTGTTCTCTATAGCTTTGGTGTTGTACAAAGAAAACAGGTATTTGAAGGCCTCTTTCTTTAAATTTGTATTTTCATAGAATCATAGAATCACAGAATGGTTTGGGTTGGAAAGGACCTTAAAGATCATTTATTTCCAACTCCCTTTCCACTAGGTCAGGCTGCTCAAAACCTCATCCAGCCTAGCCTTAAACACCTCAAAGGGTGAGGTACCCACGACTTCTCTGGCCAACCTGTGCCAGTGCCTCACTATGCTCACAGTAAAAAATTTCTTCCTAATATATAATCTAAATCTTGCCTCTTTCAGTCTATAACCATTATGCCTTGTCCTACCACTACAGTACCTGGTAAAGAACCCTTCCCCAGCTTTTCTGTAGGCCCCCTTTCAATAGTCGAAGACCTCTGTAAGGTCTCCCTGGGAGTCTCCTCTTCTCTAGGCCGAACAAGTCCAACTCTCTCAGCCTGTCCTCATAGCAGAAGTGCTCCAGCCTTTTGATAACCTTCATGGTCTTCCTCTGGACTGACTCTAAGAGATCCAGGTCCTTCCTGTCTGAGGACTCCAGAACTGAATGCAGTACTCCAAGTAAGGTTGCACAAGAGCAGCGTAGAGGGGCAGAATCATCTCCCTTGCCCTGCTGGTCACACTTCTTCTGATGCAGCCCAGTGTACAGTTCACTTTCTCGGCTGCAAGAGCACATTAGTGGCTTATCTTCAGCTGTTCATCCACTGGTATCCCGAAGTCCTTCACTGTAAGGCTGCTCTCAATCAATTCACCTCCCAGCCTGTAATTGTACTTTTAAGAGGTACCAGTCATGATGAGCAAAAAGGTTTGGACAAAATTTAAACTGTTTTATCTTTATGATGTATTGTAATGTATCTTCTTCAAAAAATACTTTTGCAACTCTAAAAGTTGATAGGCTTTTCCCTTTTATCTCGTGCTCCTTTTATTCATTTAGGCCCAAAGAATTCAAGATCTTTGCAAGAGCTTTTTTCACAAACTAAGTATTTTTAGAATTGAGGTGGGTTCTGAAACTCCTTGGAAGTTTAGCCATGTTCATCAAGGGAATGAAAGTAGCATTAGAAGAAGTAGTATTTATTAATTCCACGTCTCAGATGAACTGAGTTTGAGAAAATATTTTCAACTAATTTATTATAAAAAATGACAGAATTGTTTACCGAAAGTGAAAATTTAATTGCAAATGTTGCAGAAAATTTCCAGAAAATGAGATTATTTTTTTTTTTAATTAGACACTGTGGAAACCCGTAATATCTCTTTCCTATAAACAGTTTATCTTTCTGATTGAACTGTTAATATTCAATAAAGAGAGGGAGGGGAAAGGTGACCAGGCTGTGACTGATAAAGTTCAGTTCACAGATGGAATATATTTATTTAGCTTATTCAGGAAGTATTTTCAACCTACCGAAACATACTTTGAAAATTTTGATCAGTTTAGTGGGAGTATGTGATATAATAGGCTAAATTCAATAACTGCATTGCAAAATAGGGGTGGTCTGCTTGAATTTCCTTATTAGTCATAATTATGTGTGGGTTTTTTTTAAGGGAAATACAGCTTTTGTGACATATGGGATGGTGGTGTAGGACTGTTAATCATAACTTTTTCAGTTTCATAGACTTTAAGAATTTGGTTTTTTTTAAAATTTAATTTACCTAGCATTATTTTCTACTTAGCATAAAGCCACCGAGCTGTACACAGATTGGGATAAAGGGAATGACTTTTTAAGACATTGACTCTTAAATTGCATAACCCATATATTCAGTTGCAGAACTACCATTAAAATAAAAAAATGAGTTTCATAAATATGTTATTAAATAGGTAAGGTCAATACTCCCTAAGAAATGACACTCCGATTCAGGGCAGAAGTTAAGTTTAAATATAATTGATCTCTGATTTAGAGTTTTGTGGACTGAATCTTGTACTGTAGAAATTAGTTACCCTTCTCTTCTTGTCTTCATTCCAAGTAGGTACCAAGCCTTCTTTGGATAAATTATTAAACATGGATACTGGTCATGAACAATGTGAGTTTTCCTGTTTGGAAAAGGAAAACGTGCAAAAGGAAACATTACTTATAATTGTTTCATAGAATATTCCAAATGTGTCCGAGACTGTGTGCAAAATATTTTGTTTTGACAAGTTGAACTTGAACTCACTATATGCATTTTAAAATCTGGAAGGAAAAAAATAGCAGCTTTCACATCTCAGAGCACGTCAGGGCTGCTCCGTAGTCTGCCAGAGCTTTGCTGGTGTAAGCAATTTACCGTGAGCTAGAGGTTGCATTGGAAATATGTTGGTGGTGATGCACATAATATGTAAGCAGACAGACAACAATCACCAGATTTGCCTGGTTCTGGAGTTTTCCTACTGGAACGATTTATTTGACAATAAATAAGAAGCTACTTGTAAGAAAAGATCACAACTGGGTATTTATTTTATTTGTTTTTGAAATCTTTATACTGTTTTTACTGCATTTTCTGCATAAATGTACAAGTGGGTCTCTTAAGAATTCATCTAATAAATCTTAAGCTAGATCATAGTTATACTGTTTCAATATTCCTGTTGCCAATCATGAAGATTCTTAAGGAAAAGCTGGGACACGAAAAGACATGAAGAGAGCTAAAAGAGATAGCTACCTAGTTTCAACTTTGAAATTATCAGTCTAAAAGAAAATGGTTTTGTGCTTAAGAATATAAGTAGATATTGAAATTCTTGTCCTGAATTTTAGTTGGTGTTTAGAAAGGAAATAATCATTGGGGATCTCAGAAGTGAATTAGACTCTGTGAAAAAGGATTTCAGGGGAAGGAAAGAACTATTTATAATGTGAAATTAGAAGGGATGGATGTTAAGGCCAATAAAGATAGTTAATTTTGCAGTTTGCAAAATAATAACAGAGAACAAAATCCCAGTTAACATAAATCAAAAACTGAAAAAAATGGATGAGGGAAGGCTAAAATATCTTGTGGACAGAGTAAAAAAAGGTTGGTCCAGGTAATGCTGACAGTTTTTTAATTTTAATATATAAAATTGCTTTTCATTTCCTCAATAAATAGTATGTATGTTAAAGAACATGGTTTTTTAAATGTGGAGGTTAAATGTGGAGGAAAGTAAAGAAGGGATGTGAGGTGGACAACAGAGGTCCAGAGCTCTCCCCAACATTCCATTATCTGGAGATAATGGAACAAAAAAAAAAGACAAAGAATCCTTCACGACTTGGTTCTTCTCAAAATAACAGTGAAAAACAAGATTTAGAATAGTTTTTGAATCGTTACTTCATAATTCTAAAGTGTTTCCTAGAATTACCCCACATTTAAAATTATTCTCTTTCAGGAAGTATAAGCATTCACAATTTCTACATGCCATGGGTAAATTCATTGTCCCTTTTAATTTTATGCACTGTGATAAGTACATATGAAGTGTTTGACTCTGAAACTGAAAATTTCTTCTGTATTAACATCAACATTTGAAGTGTTCATATGAAATTGACTGGCTGTCTGGATAAGTCCTTTTAGCTGATAAGTTAACAATACAGCTGTTGCCTATTTTCAAAGTTTTCATTGTGTACCTATTTTAGAGATATGTCCAGAGGCAAAATCCTTACTTAGAGGAAGAGAGATTGCTTGAAGTGTGTAGAAAACTGAACTAAGTAGTTAGGAGCAGGAAGTTATGAAAAATAAAATGTTGCCAGAGAATGTCTGATGTCTTGTGACACAATTTTGTTCTAAGTAATTTTGTGCATCTGGGACATAGTGTTGGAGAGACAGAGTTGAATCCTGCTGCCATAGCTGAGACATACATCATCTTTGTCACAAATAGGTGCAAGACTGGAGCACTCACCATGCAGACCATTCTGGTGGTGGTTTATTGGTTGTTCAGCCCCTGAAGGTCCTGCCT
This sequence comes from Tapera naevia, assembly GCA_033556795.1. Classification (NCBI taxonomy): domain Eukaryota; kingdom Metazoa; phylum Chordata; class Aves; order Cuculiformes; family Neomorphidae; genus Tapera; species Tapera naevia. The sequence continues at coordinate 1,069,213 of JAUMJJ010000086.1, forward strand.
GTCTCCAAGATATATGCATGGTTCCTCTTGGAGTTGTTTTGGCTGCTGTGCTTGTTCTTCTGCCTACTACCCTTGCTCCTTTAATTCTCCATTGATTGTCACTTGGTAAAATGGGACAGCAAGATGGTTTTGACTGTGAGAACCAAGGTCTCCTGTGTTTCCTAGTGGTCCGCATAGGTTTTGACATAGCTGGTTTGTATCTGTGGCTGGTATATGCTGCAGAGCTGAAGGAGGTGAGGAGGACTGGGAGCAGGTCTGCTCTCGTGGGGGTTATAGACCTCCCTTTCAAATGCCACTTTTCCAGCTGCCCCTACAAAACAGGTTTGGAGAGTTGGAATTTGATGTTCAGGTGGAGGATAGTCTGACAGAGAGCTCACCTGAAGAGGCTGACCTCACATTGCCCATCGGACGGGTCAGGACCTCAAGTAAGAAAAAGAAAAGGAGGGTCATTGTAGCGGGAGACTCCCTTCTGAAAGGGATGGAGGGCCCTATTTGTAGGATGGACCCAACTCATAGGGAAGTCTGCTGCCTTCCCCAAGCCCGGGTACACGACATCGCCAAGAGACTCCCGGACCTAATTAAACCCTCCGATTATTACCCGCTTCTGGTGGTACAGGCTGGTAGTGATCAACTAGCGAAAAGAGGGTCAAAGGTAGTTAAAAAGGAACTCCAGGAGCTGGGACAGTCGATAGATAGGGCAGGAGCACAGGTGGTGTTCTTTTCAGTTCCCCCGGTGGCAGGGATGGATACAGACAGGAATAAGAGAATATATGCAGTTAATAAATGGCTTAGGGGCTAGTGCCGGCAGAGGAATTTTGGGTTCTTTGATCATGGGGAAACCTTTACGGCACCTGGCCTGTTTGACCCAGATGGGTCTCATCTAACTCCGAAGGGTAAGAGGATTCTAGCTCAGGAGCTGGCAGGGCTTGTTGAGAGGGCTTTAAACTAGGCATGACGGGGGAGGGGGGAGTTACTAGGCTCACCAAGGATGTCCCCGTGGAGGATGAGCCATCCCAAAGGGGGTTGTCAGTAACCCAACTGAAGTGCATGTACACAAACGCATGCAGTATGGGAAACAAGCAGGAGGAGCTAGAAGTCCTGGTCCAGTGGGAGAGCTATGATATAGTTGCCATCATGGAAACGTGGTGGAACGACTCTCATAACTGGAGTGCTGCCATCGAAGGCTACAGGCTCTTCAGGAGAGACAGGTGTGAGAAGAGGGGTGGAGGGGTGGCCCTCTACACTAGAGAAACCCTGGATGCTGTTGAAGTTGAGATCGGTGATGACCAGGTTGAGTGTCTATGGGTAAGAGTCAGAGGGGCAGTCAAGTCTGACCTCCTGGTTGGAGTGTGTTACAGACCGCCCGACCAGGAGGAGGATTTGGATCTTCTGTTGTTTAAGCAGCTGGAGGCTGCCTCTAGATCGGCTGCCCTTCTTATTTTAGGAGACTTTAACCTTCCAGATATCTGCTGGAAACTTAACACTGCTGAGAGGAGGCAGTCCAGGAGGTTCTTAGAGTGTATTGAGGACTGCTTTTTGTCACAGCTGGTGAGTGAGCCCACCAGGGGTGAGGCTCTGCTTGACTTGCTGTTTACAAACAAAGAAGGGCTGGTAGGTGATGTTGTTGTCGGAGGCTGTCTGGGGTCTAGTGATCATGAGATAATTGAGTTCTCTCTGAACAATGTAATAAGAAAAGCCAGGAACAGAACATCGATGCTGGACTTCCGGCGGGCAGATTTTGGATTATTTAAGGAACTGGTCAGGAAAGTACCCTGGGAAATAGCTCTTAGTGGCAAGGGGGTCCAGGAAGCTTGGATACACTTCAAGAATGAAATTTTGCAGGCGCAGGAGCGGGCTGTCCCTGTGTGTTGTAAGAAGAGTCGTAGGGGCAGACGGCTGGCCTGGATGAGTAGGGAACTTCTGAAGGAACTAAGTAAGAAAAAGAGGATGTATCATCGTTGGAAAGAAGGGGACGTAAGCCAGGTCATGTTCAAGGATGTTGTTAAGTCGTGTAGGAGGAAAATCAGGGAAGCAAAAGCCCATCTGGAGCTCAAATTGGCCACTTCTGTTAAGGACAATAAGAAGAGTTTTTATAAATACATCAATGGCAGAAAGAAGGGCGGCAGCGACCTCCACTCCTTGTTGGATGTGGAGGGAAATATAGTAACCAGAGATGCAGAGAAGGCTGAGGTACTTAATGCCTTCTTTGCCTCAGTTTTTAACAACAAGGATGTCAGCTCGCTTGATAGTTGGCCCTCTGAAGTGGTTGATGGGGGCAGGGTGAAATATGGCCCTCCTGCAATCTATGAGGGGGAAGTTAGAGACCTGCTGAGCCGCTTGGACCCTCATAAGTCTATGGGGCCGGATGGGATCCATCCTAGGGTGCTGAGAGAGCTGGCGGATGAGCTTGCTAAGCCGCTCTCCATCATCTTTTAGCAGTCCTGGCTCACTGGAGAGGTCCCGGAAGACTGGAAGTTGGCCAATGTGACGCCCATCCATAAGAAGGGCCGTAAGGATGGCCCAGGTAATTACAGACCTGTCAGCCTGACCTCGGTCCCAGGTAAAATCATGGAGCAGATAATCCTGGGTGAAATCATGCGCCACCTGCAGAACGGTCAAGAAATCAGGCCCAGCCAGCATGGATTTAGGAGGGGTAGGTCCTGCCTGACCAACCTGATCTCCTTTTACGACCATGTGACTCGCCTGGTGGATGAGAGGAAGGCTGTGGATGTGGTATACCTGGACTTCAGTAAGGCCTTTGACACTGTCTCCCACAGTAGACTCCTAGGGAAGCTGGCAGCCCGTGGCTTAGATGGGAGCACTCTGTGCTGGGTTAGGAATTGGCTGGATGGCCGAGCCCAAAGAGTGGTGGTGAATGGTGTCTCATCCAGTTGGCGGCCGGTCACCAGTGGTGTCCCTCAGGGATCGGTGTTGGGTCCCGTCCTGTTTAATATCTTTATTGATGATCTGGATGAGGGGATTGAGTCCATCATCAGCAAATTTGCAGATGATACCAAGCTGGGAGGAAGGGTTGATCTGTTAGAGGGTAGGATGGCCCTACAGAGGGACCTGGACAGACTGGAGAGATGGGCTGATTCTAATGGGATGATGTTTAATAAGTCCAAATGTCGGGTACTTCATTTTGGACACAACAATCCCATGCAGAGCTACAGACTGGGGACAGAGTGGCTGGAGAGTAGTCAGGCAGAAAAGGACCTAGGAGTGTTGGTTGACAGGAAGCTCAACATGAGCCAGCAGTGTGCCCAGGTGGCCAAGAAGGCCAATGGCATCCTGGCCTGCATCAGGAATAGTGTAGTGAGCAGGACCAGAGAAGTTATCGTCCCCCTGTACTCGGCACTGGTCAGGCCTCACCTTGAATACTGTGTCCAGTTCTGGGCCCCCCAATTTGGGAAGGATGTTAGGATACTGGAATGTGTTCAGAGGAGGGCAACGAAGATGGTGAAGGGGCTGGAGCACAAGCCCTATGAGGAGCGACTGAGGGAGTTGGGGCTGTTTAGTCTGGCGAAGAGGAGGCTCAGGGGAGACCTCATTGCTCTCTACAACTCCCTAAAAGGAGGTTGTAGTCGGGCAGTGATTGGTCTCTTCTCTCAGGTGACTGGTGGCAGAACCAGAGGGCATGGACTTAAGCTTCGTCAGGGAAAGTTTAGACTTGATATGAGGAGAAAATTCTTCACCGAAAGGGTGATTGGCCATTGGAATGGGCTGCCCAGAGAGGTGGTGGAGTCACCGACCCTGGAGGTGTTTAAAGGGAGACTGGATGAGGCACTGAGTGCCATGGTTTAGATGATGGTTGGTGTTAATGTTGGTGTTAGTGTTGGGTTATAGGTTGGACTTGATGATCTCAGAGGTCCTTTCCAACCTTGTGATACTGTGATACTGTGATACTGTGAGGGATGACTCTTTAGCCATCCACAAGTTTGCTGACTCAGTTACTTCTATATTAAGTGGAGCGAGAGAGAAGCACTTCTAGTCCCATGCAAAACAGGAATAAGAGGAATGAATCATCTTTCAACATGTCAACCTGTTGCAAAGTCAGCACTGATGCCTAATATTTGGTGTGTTGAGATGCTGAATGAATGACGTTTTGTAGGATGATTCTTTTGAAGGTGGCTATGTCTGCAGAATTACGTAGCAAAGTCACCCTGCCAGTTAGCTCTGGTTTTCTTTTATTCCGCACAACTGTTCTACTAAAGATTAGTGTAAATAGCATCAAGAAGTACAAGTAAATATTGGCATACGTTTGCCATCAGGTGACTTAAATGTGTGCCCTTCATCTTTAATGACTTAGTACATAAAAAGAAAGAGCAGCATTATAGGTCAGAAAGTTAACTATTAGTCAAGTATCAGCAATTGCTGAGGAGTGATGATTGGCATTTAATTGGTTTGGCGGCTTTCTTGTGATATTGGTAAAGCAGGTGTTTTAAGCCAATTGGTATCTGATACAGGCTTTAAATAAACTCGTCTATCATGAGTATTCGTGTTTGGGCAGCAGTTACCCAGCTGTGCTTGAACTGTGGCACTGAACATGTTAGGAGATGACTAGTGTCACCTTGCATGGACAAGCCCAGGAAAATATTTACCCAGGATTGTTAATATCTTTGTCAGTGCAAATTGACAGGCATTTTTTTTTGACAAAACTGGGGCAGGGGGTGGAGGGAGGTAAAAGTGCTGTGTAAGCTAGAATAAATTCAGGCTGTGCAATATCCCTGTGGGCTCCGAAGCAGAACCAGTGTTTGAGGAGGATTGCAAGTGGTCCTGTGGTGATGGAGGATGAGAGGCATGAGCATCTGACCAAGTAAAAAGGGTTTAGCAGATCAAATGTTTTGCTTCTGTCAAACAAAAATCACAAAAGGCTTTTAATTAACAAACTACTTAATGAAGAAGCACAGAGAACAGAAGCATTAGCATTGAACCTCTGCCCCCTCACAAGAGGTTTTAAGTCTGCGTGTGTTCTTGCTTTATCTCTGCAGAACAGACCTGGTTCTTTCACAGGAAAAACTCTGGAGATGAGCACTGACTGCATTAAAATGTGGTCTGACAAGCATAGGTTTTAAAATGGGATTTTGACAGACTACTGCCCAGGCAGGCTATGAATAGAAAGCAAAAACGTAATGCAAAAGGAGACCATCTTACTTAAATTAAATAAATGGGTTTCATTAGACAACCTTCAAACAAACCAGTTACAGAGAGACTAAAGTTACATTTAACATTCATAAATTTGTTTTTCTAGTGGGACATTTTACTTTTTCTGCTGTGGGTTCACACTTAATTCAAGTTTTCTGAACAACCCCGGGTTTAGATGATTAAGCACTCTTGAGGGCAAAATAAATACTCTTATAATTTAAAGAGTATCTATTATGTCTTACGGGCATTAAAAACAAAGGATAAAAATCAAATGATCTTGGAAGGTTATAGTGACATCAAGGTAATAAACCTGGATCTTCAGTCCAACTTGTATTCATTTAAACAGTTTGCGCCTTGGTGACCCAACACTTCGTACCTCCAGTGTGTTTTCAGTTTGCTTTTTTTTGTCTTTTTAATGTTTGTTAGGAGTTAATAATTTATGAAACACTTATAGCCTGATGGAGGCCTTAAACCCTGTTTGCGTCGTTTCCTGTCCCTGAGGAGATGGAGGTAATGTTGTATCTTCCTAGTGAACTCTGAAGAAAAATTAAGTGTAATGTGTGATCTAGACTAAACAACACTCTTTTTCACATATGTATTTAGAAGAAAATCATAGGCCTGTATCTCCAAAATACAACAAAACTGGGACTGTTTGTGCCAGATCACACTCAGTAAAGGTGTGGCTTAAGACTGCAAAACATCCCCAGAATAAATCTCCCTAGTGTTCAAAAACATATGCCAGTATAATCAATGTATTCTAATTTAAATGTCAAGCACTATTTCTGTCTTTGGACTGAGTGTCTTAAACTCATAATTTTGTCAGGGAATTATTGTTAGTTGAAGAAAGAGTATCAGCTACACTTACACAAGCGATCGAGAAATGAGAAATCTAGAAGAAAAGTTTGGTGGTACGAAACATTCAGGAACAAAAAGGGAGAGGGAGGAAACTCTTAGCAGTATTCCACGTGTAATGCCATATATTCTGCTGGCTCCTTAAGTCTTTCTCATATTCCTGCTTGCTCTGACTCATATGGATGTGATGTTCAAATGTTGCCTCACTGAAAATAATGCTTTTATTTTACTGATTTCACCAAATGTCTGACAGCCTTTTACTGAAGGAACTCAAGGATGACTGTTGACTTCTGGGACTTCAGAGAAGATGGGACATGTACTTGCTGAAGCAAGCTGGAAACTGGATGACCAGATTCTTATTTTCTGCTGGTGTAAGTAAGACCTAACACCACTGAACCATGTGATTTAACCTTTCTCTTAAACTTCAAAAGAAAAAGAAGTGTAGCTGTTTAGTAATAACTCAGATAACAGATAACTGACAATATGACAAAGGCCATTAAAGGGTGAGTTCTAACTGCATGGTCTCAAAAAAATAATTTTTTGTGATAAATACTCCAAGAAATCACAGAGACATAACAGTTGCTTGTATGTCTACTTAGATACTAAGATATCTTACTAAAAGTGTAGACACTGTCTGTCTGTGGATACAGTGCAGTTTGCATAATTGAATCGCCAGAGGGGACAAATTGTTTTAAGGAATTAGCAATGATACAAAGCATTCAGCCCTCAACGTTCAAAAACTCCTGAATTTAGCTTAAAAATGAGACTTGGCAAATAATCATGTTTTCTTACATTTGCCTTCTGAGCCATTAGATTTATGTCACATATCATTTCTTCAGTCATATAATCCTAGGACTGTATTTCTTGCAGCTTGCAAAATACCTGTTATTGTCTGCCTGACAATGAAACTAGGAGAGCTGGCAATAGCCTAAAAGGGACACTGAGTCTTAAAAAGAGAACTGAATTTTATAGTTTTTCAAATAAAACTGTCATTCAAATCAATGGGACTGTAACAGAGCAGATGATTAAGAAGAGAAAAAAAAAATCTTTTGATAGCTGAATACTAAAATTGATGCTGAGAATAGAGATACAGGGGAAAACTTCACTTAGCTTTCAGCTGCAGCCTGTCTTCTAATCCAGTAGCTGTTAATTCATTAGGATAACCTCTGAGAGGATTAGTCTATATGAGCCTATACAATGGGCAGGAGTGGCACTTGGTGCCTGCTCACCAACAAAGGCAAAGTGATTGCAGCTGGAGTGGGTTTCCAAGGCAGCCTGGGTGCTGGGACTGCCATCCAGGCATGGAGCAGATTTGGCTTATCTTTTCTTTCAGGGAGGCTGCAACACTGCCAGTGTCACTTCAGGATGAAAAGCTTGACATTGGAACCTCCATGGTGGCAGAATAAATAGGTGAGAAGAAAGACATACCTCCCTGCACCTGTTCCCTCCTCTCACTCCATGCCTCCACTGAGGACTAGTATCTCCTCTCATCCCTCTGTTCCCTCCTACCTTTGTTTGTTCTTTTCTTTTTCTTGTAAAGTTGATTTAATCCTTCCAGCACATGCCCCATCTTTTGGGAACTTAACGATAAATGGGAATCAAAGGACAGTTTTCCAATTGTAGCAAAACCCAGTGCAGGCACAGAAAGGCTATTGGTAATGAAGCAGGAGCCGTTGTTTGAGCGCTAGGCAGGTGGTTGAGAAGCGTGTGTGCACGCACACACCACGTCCCATGTGAACTGTGTGGAAAATGCAAGGGTATACATTTGCAACGATAACATGTTTGCCTGTCCTGGGCTAGTTCTTTTACTGCCTGGGCCTGTAGGTGGATTTCTCTTCTGACATGATCATAATTTGATCCAACTTCATCAGACCTAATCCCTTTAACTGTTTGAAGCCACTGCATTTCATGAGTCCATTCCATACTTTTTAGATGAATGTATACTCACTGCATTTCTGAACAATATTTCTGCTGGTTTGATGTATCACAACTGTACTGTTAAGGCTGATGAAGTAGCTGACCCAGTCAGAGTGAGCCTGAGGGTGGCACCTGGTTTGTCACTACCATGCTGCTCTTCTGCTCCTGGTGTACTGTATAACAGAGGGTCTTGCAGATACAGGGGTCTTTCAGTAGCACCTGCACCAACAGCAGCATGTCTTTGGCTTTAGCGGAGCCTAGCTGACTGAGACAACTGTTGCTGGATCTCCTTCAGACTGTTGTTGTCCATTTAATGCCCCACCAAGAGGCAGAGTACAGAAACATGGGTTGGCTAGTGAGGTAGATAGGAATAAATTTCAAAACAGAAATATATAAAGATAAAAGCTGTAGTGGCATTTCTTTGTCCATGTCAGCTGGAACTCAAGGACATGCTTGTGGTTATCAGCTGAGACTCAGCAAGAAAAAGAGAAGTTGAGTAGAGGAGTCTCTGATAAACTGACTTGTGTGGGGGCCGTGGCCAGTCAGCTATGGAGATGAGGAACAAGTAGGTGCTGAGAGGTGAAAAATGGACAAGAGGAGCTGACAAGCTTTGGGAACAAATGTAAGAAATGCAAGGTTTGGAGAACAACTAGACTGATAGTCTAAAGCTGTCCAAGTTCAGATGTAAAGTCCGTTCACAGACATTAACAACTCTTCCAAAATTCAGTCCTTGGTAGGTCAGAAGGGACTTTTATTTATATGCGAAATGAGTAAGTAACTTACTAATCCTCTGTTTCTTCTGTTCTTTGTTTTGGAGCTAACTGTAGTAAAGATCAAGAGGAAAATAATTTGATCAGGTCACTGGTTTATTAATTGTAATGCAAGTTTAAGCACCAGGGGTAGTGCTGGCTGCCTACAGATGTAAAAATGTAGTACTCTAAGAACTGTAAGCTGAGAGGGTAGATGCTTGACTGCTTAACTTTCCCTGTCTTCTGCAGCACTGTGTAAATTATGTATAGCAACACAACATTAATCATGACAAAATATTCCTGTCAAGATATTGCTCCTTGTAAATCTTTGGAGAAGGTGTGAAACAGATGCTTGTGTTGCTAATACTGCATAGGTCCTGTTTAAGAAAAGGTTGCTCTGAAACATCTTGACACATTCAGGAAGTTTCAAGTTGCTTTGTACCTTGTAAAGTAAAGACATTAACAGAATTTTTTTGTGTGATGCACCCAAAAAAACCCAAACACACCAGGTTTCTCAGATCTTCCTAATGGAATCTAGTGCTGGGGTCCTTGTCTTCAATGCAGATGTGGCAGGGGTCCCTGGCTCTGCTCATATTCCTTTCATTTGCTGTTGTCCTTTCCTCTTCTCGAGCTGTTTGAGAAAAAACCCTCCTTGCCTTCCGCCCAACCTTTCCCTGGCCGTCAGCACTGTAAAAATCCATAACAAAGCATTGCATGATGATTTAAAACATGCTATGTGCAGCACACCAGCAGATGCTCTTGATGCAAGATGTTTTAGCTCCAGCTGACAACTCTGCTCCATTGATTTTTACATGTGATCTGGGGAGAAGCACTGGCTGCACTGCATGTGTAGGCTAGCTCCCTCTAAAGAGCAGTAAGAGCACTGGTGTAGAACAGCGGTGGCTGTTGTGCTTGTTCTTTGATACCTTTTCTTAAACAATACCAAATTAATTTTGGGGAAAAAAACCAAACCTGTTAGCACCCTGTCAATGGGTTTTCAGTGGCCTTATGAGGCAAGGCATATGCTGCCTGAATTCTTCCTGCTCTGGCTCTTTCTGGCTCTTCCCCTAAGCTCGAGTAGTAATCGCTCTGTTTGGGGTGCCTATTACACTCATAACATGAAAGGACATCACTTCCACTACAAAAGAGTTCCCCGACCTCCTAGTGGGATGAAACCCAGAGTCCAAGTGCCTCAATCACTTTCACAAGGTTGGCCATCCAAGAACAATCAATTTCTAAATGTGCCTGAACCTTGGATGACCTAAAATACAGCAGCAGGTATTACAAGTTGGGACATCTGGTGGACAATAAAATTTTTTTTCATTTGTTTTTACATGAAGCAGCTGTACTTGAGCAGATGACCAGGAGCTGTGCAATCAAAGTGTGAATGGCTGGATTAGCAAATCATATTAGGCTTCATAGGCACTTATTTAAATGTTGCATGCTCTTTTTAAATTTTACTTTATTAATGTATACCAAAAACATGTCAATGTTGGAATTATGGTTATTAGTGACTTATTTGCTTCATTAAAATTTACAGCACTTTTTATATTCACTGTCTGTGACAGCTTCTCTCATGTTTATGGTTAAAATGTAACTTAAAGCCAGGCCTAATAGTCTAAAATAAGAGATTTTATGATGAAAACTCTTTCTTTGGATGCTGGTGTTACCTCTTTTTTCTCCAGTGTGCAAACTGAATGCTACTTGGCCCAGTCACAGTGGTACAACTTAGTGCTAGGATACAGACAGATACTTCTGCTTTTAACAAAAGGTGTTGCATGTGAGGAAAAGATTGATCGTGCTATTGCTTGGAAAGCTGCAGCTTATGAACTATGGCTGCGGAGGGAATTAGACTACTCAGTTCCTTCAGACTGAAGGACTTTCTGGGTCACTAAGTCTAAACTCCTGTTATTGCAAGTAACTACCTTGCATAATCCTTTTCCAAAGGACTGGAGCAAGAATAAGCAGTGCAAGAGATATGAGGCATTGAAAGGCAGCAAATATGAACACAGCTCTGAGCACAAGCTCAGTATGAGCATGAGATGAAATACATCTGCAGTTTTCTGATTTTAGTTGTCTTGTTTCTAAACATTTCAAAGTACAGGCAGAGGATGTTTAAGCTTTGATTAACTGCATACACATAGCTTTGAATTCTTCCTCCCTTTCCCTGCTCTTCTTGTACTACTGAGTAATGAGAATGGGAAACTCACTTTCTTGTTTATTTAGGCTGGGAATTTGGAAAAGTTGTTGCATTCTGAAATGGCAAAAATGAAGGGAGGAAGAGACGAACATGTGATATACTGGTACTAAGATGTACCTTCCCAGCATTTTGCGTCTGAAAAGTCAATTCAAAATTCGAAACAGTATTTTCTTCTGTTGCCCCTGGGGATGCTAAACATTGAAAAACTAATTCAGTCTTTGTTTATATCATCTCCCTCTTTTTAAAGTCTCCTAAGGAAATATCCATTCTCCACAAAATAAAATTTTGTAACAAAAAAAGTAATAAAAATTAGAGTCCTTACCAGGTCTGTGAGCATTCAGATGTTCATGGGGTTATCACCTGAAAGTGGATTTCTTGCGTAAGATTTGAAGACACATTCAAATGTCCCAAGATCTTATGGGTTTACATGTGCACTTGTGTCTTCTCCCTCATCTCATGTGGTTTTTAGGTGTGTATCTCATGTAATGAAAGAGTGGCAATAACTTGGACATTACTGGAAGTCCATCCCCTTGTATGTTTGTGATTTCATACTGACTCCTGACCATGACAAATAATTTACAGATTCTAAGATTTCAGTATAACCCTAGAAAGGCAATTCTGTGAGTAGACGCTTCTGTCTTTGCCACTATAACTCTCCCTTTGCATCAGTGCGAAGTCCATGCTACTTCTCTTCTTCATTAAAAGTTTTGTGGCTAATGGGTGGGTATTTTTTCACCTTTCCTTTTTTTTTCCTTGCATCTCACAAATAAGGCTTTTCAACTGACTATTTACAGGTGGAGCTGCCTACTTTAGAAGGGAGAAAAATACGAATATGAATGATTAGCAATAATCTGATCAAAATTCCTGAAGCTTTTCTCTGTAAATCAGTTTTCCTATCTTACTGCCCTAGAAAATTCACATACTAGTAAATTATAAATAAAGAAGAATTAAGTGTGTAAAATACATATAATTAGTTGCACTGCAAAATTTCAAATGGGGAGCTTCATATGTAATTTCAACTTTTCTACCTGTGGTTAAATTGAATTCAGCTGGAAAGTAGATTCTGAGATTTTTTAGTTTTCACCTACAGATGCAATTTCATATGTTTAATTATCTAGTTATAGTACCTGGTTACTTCCCACTATTTTTTTTCGCAGAGAATGGAATATTTTGACCTAAGTAGAGTGTTTTTTCTGTAGAATTGTTTTTCTAACTAGCTTTATTTAAATGATATCTAAATGGCAGTATTTTTTAAGTTAGATAGACAGATGCAGACTGTTCTTCTGGTATAGTATTTTTTTTTTTTTTAAATAGTGCTGTACCCAGACAATGTTTTTATTTTTATTTATCTAACAATTTCAATGCCAAACACCTAGCTAGCTCTGAAGCTCTTAACTAGTGGTGACAAACTTGGATGTGTTGAAGTTCATAATAATATTAATCCTTGGAAATTATTAGAACATGCAGGGTGAATTTAGACATTTGCATGTAAGTTGGGTATATATCCTGTGCCCCGCTCTTGTCTTGTAGTGCAAGATTGATGGAAATCATTTCCTCATGCCACGCAGCACTGAAATGAAAGATGCTTGCTTTCTAAAACTCCAAAGTGAGTCTTATTTGCCAGCATTTTTGGTATCAATTGATGCTAAAATGGTTATCAATTCTATATTTTACTTTTGTAAACCTTACTTTTGCTGAAATAAATGGCAACACTCTTTCAACTTCTTGGTAGACATGCTTTGTTTCTGATTTTCCTCTCTTTATGCTGCTGAAGGTGATTCTTGTTCTCCTAAGGTGACCACAGGGGACCGCCAGTTTTCCTTTCTTACCATGTTTGTACTTTCTAGGTGTTTTGTATTCTTTGTCTTTGTCTTGAAGGTTTCTTGGTTTCTGTCACCTATCAGTTTCTTATGCCCCTCTTTAGCACTCTCTTCTAGAGCCCTTTTTCTTTTACCCTTTCCTTTCTCTTTTTATCTCTACCTACCCTTAGCCTTTTTTGCTTCTCAAACACTGATTGGAGTTAGAGCACACAGAAGGCACGATCCTTGTCTTCCTACTTCTTTCTGTTTTTTACAGGTACTTTGATGCAATAGACCTGGCAAATGAGGGTTGCCTGTTTGACTGTTGAGTCTGTTTGTGGGTGGAGCTTTTTTCTTTTTCTCATAAATTTTTATCCTGTGTGCTAAAAATGTGAGACTTCTGAGCTGTTCAGGAAGTCTAAGCACCCTAATAAATAAATAAAAAAAAAGATGAAAAAGAATTTTTTTACCAGAATCATCCTTAAAATCCTAGTCAACATTTGGTTTTTGGATGTGCTTGTCCTGAATAATTCAGAACAGGTATGTGAAGATAAATGAAATTTTGTTTGCATGCAGTGTGAAGTGCTACAGGTAGATAGAGACCACTAAGTAATTAATTAATAAAAAAAAGATATTTTTTTTTTTTGCTTCTGAACACTTGAGTTCTAATTGCAAATATTATGCAAGGGATTGTTACTATTAAGTGAAAGTAAAAGGTTAACGTAGTTCACCTGATTTATCTTAACTGCTACAAGCAGAGTTGAATGCTAAATTAAGTACAGGCTCATGAAACATAACATAAATGTTTTTATGTTATGGAAATGCAGTTCTAACATGTTGCCCTATTTTTGCATTCTTTAAAGCAATATTGTTAATCATACCAGTTTTAAAGATCTTTCCTACACTGTCCTGGGCAACGATCCTACCTCAGTCTTATGCCTCATAATTTGGGCCTTTGCTCTCAGTCAGCTAAAACTGAAATTTGTCTGACTGCAATTGGGTTATGCAACATGTTATTGCACATAGGAGATTGGAAGTACCTGTATAATCTATATTTGGAAGTAGTTATGGAAACTGTGGAAGACACGGAACAGGTGGAAGATAATCTGAAAAAGGGATGAAGCAAATACAATGTCACATTAATGAGTAAAACTTCTGCAAGTATTCTTTTCCAAGGTGACATAGTTCAATGTACCTGGTTCATTTCTATTCTTGTCATACACAGAACAAAATAGAAACATACTTCCCATCTAGATGAATTTGAATATTATTTTAAAAGCAAACCAAACCCCAATAAGCATCAAGACTGAAGATCTCATTTGGCATAAAAACTGTCATCCCATTACTGGGATTTGGCAAACAAGATACTCAAATGAAGGAATGTGGGATAAAGAGCAGTAGACAGTCATCTGGAAGTTTTTGAATCCATGGCAAAAACATCCAAGTGGATTGTTAAAATTTCCATCTCCAGAGATAATCTAAATGGGAGACTGCAGTAAAATGTGAATTTTTGTTTCATATATGAGTTATCCCATCCCTTTGTGACAGAGCATTTAAGCAAATGTTTAAATTCTAGTGTGCGACCCTATTAATTTCCCATTTGTAAAACCGTGCATATGTATTAGAGTTTCATTGAATAATACTGATGTATTTTTAATCTTTCTTTTAATATTCATAATTTTGTCAACTCTGACACTATTTGCACATCCTGGCTTTGTAAATACCTGAATGCACAAGAAATTTTGAATATGGGTTTTATATCCTAATCAATGTCATTCACAGGCTTTGACATCCATCTGTCTTTCCTCATTTGTGACTCTATCTTTTTGTCAAGATCCTTCCCTTTCTTTCTGAACTAATATAGAGTCTTTCCACTTCATATAACTCATTTTCAGTGAAAATTTTTCATTTTTTTCAGAATATAAAGCATAAGTTATATTTGGCCATAGATAAGTAAAAAACTGAAAGAGATGTTCATTGTATAATCTTTTAATCCCACTTCAGTATGACAGAAAGCACCGACTGATACATGCTGTTTTTTTCCAAACAGTGTAATGTTTAGCTGTTGTGTTCCAAAACCCTCAAATTCCATCTTCATGTGAACACTAAGTTTAGGGGCAGAGGGAGAAGCAGGGAGAAATAGCTATATGGAACAAAATCAGACTGGACCCAACCCCTTCTCATCTATATTTTTTGTAGAATAGGAGCCAGGATGTTTCAAGTTCCTCCTGTGCCTGCCAGGATTGTGAACTGGGACAGATAATTTTACTGCTCAAAGCTTCTCTTGTCTTCCACTTTTTTTTCTGTTTAGTTTACTTGGATTGTGAAATATTTGTTAAAGAGATTCTGCATTAAAAATCACTCTCATTAGCCAATTTTTTTCCTTGAAGCGGTATTAGACATGACAACAGAATGTACAGTCTGGTGCATGGGGAAAATGTATTTGCCTATTACACAGACATATTTTCCTCTTCCCTGTCTTCATTTTACCATCCATGTGCCTATTACTGCAGAACACTGTTTTCTCCATGCTTTTTCAGAAAAAAACCCAGATTTTTTAAATGAAGGCTTAGGTTATACAGATAATCTTTTTCCTGTTATGTTTTTGAAAGGATTATACCCTCTATTCTCCATACACTATTATCTCTAAGTGGGTAAGAGAGGAAAGACACATTTAGCCAACATTTTATCCATGACAAATGGTTCCATAGTTAACGGTGGTTTGGAGATCAGTACTACTTTTGACTTTTCCTCAACAGATAGCTTTTATTTCCTCTTCTCTCCCCCATTTTAGCCTTTACTGTAGGGCCTTTGAAAGTGGATGGGGAAAAATAAATTCTGAAGTTCTTTGCCATTATTGTAAAAGGAAATCTTGGAGAGCATTACGGGGTCTACCAGCAGCTGTTAATGAGGCTTTATTTACCTTGGATGAAATATTATAGTATAAATAAATGCGGTGCCAGGACCAAGTCGCCTAATAAATGGCATGATAGAAGGGATCGTGTGCCTAGGGGATTATGACACAGAGACTTTACCCTCTATGCCACTATTTTAAATTTACCGTGGGTTGGCAGTGACTGAAGGCCTTTTATTATCTGATGGCTCTTAAATAGGCTATGTGAAACAAATTGGGGGTCTCGGTTTATTTCCTTAGGGAAAGAGGTCTGTGTTCTGACAGTAATTATCGTCTAAGCCCAAGGCTCAGCACAGGAACTGGACTTGGAGAGGACATGGCCGCCGAGTGGCTCTTTTGCTTCTTACACTGCCCCTTTGCTCAGGACTGCAGACCATTGTCATACTGTGGTATAAGGGTTAATAGTATGGGATCTTGCAGAGGTTTGTTTTTTGGATAAGCAAAAGGCTTTGTATCAGCCCATTTCCAATCATATCCTCTAAGGGCTTCTTTCCATACCTTGCTCTGATATATTGATACTATATTTAATAGTACTCTTGTTACAATAAATGAGATAACTTATGGAAATAGGCATAACTAGGGTGAATATAATGAAGAATTAGGTCCTTTGTAATTACTAAATTCAGTTATAAGGAATAATGATTTATTATAAACTATTCCTTGATAGTGATGAAGAAGATAGAGAGTTTGTAAGTCTGTTGCTAACTTTTAGGAGGATTCTCATCATCTAGTCTAATTAAATGGCATGTTATTAGTTTTTAATAACCTGGGAAAATGAAATTGCAATTGTATAAATAATTGACTAATGATTTTTCTCAACAGCCTTACCCAAGAGAATTAAATATATAAACATGTAAGGAAACTAGTTTAACTTTAAAAAAGGAAGCAAACAACAAGGTAAACATATGAATGGACTGACTACTTAAGAAATTTAGAAGTAAAATAAAAATACTGGAAGGAAAAAGGGAGTCTCTCCCCTCCAAAAATTGTTTTCTTTCTTTTCAATTAGCTCACCTTTGTAATTTCATCTTTATTTTTTCGGTTTTCAAGTAGTCTATTGACAAATAGACAAAAACAAGTGGCTTTGCTAACATCTTCCTTTTGAAACAAAGGAAACAGAAGCAGATTTAGAACTTTCAGTTTGAAATTTCATTGAATATGTAGATTAAAAAAAAATCTAAGTTTAAAAAATTTCCCAACTTTGCTTTTGGAATCTCTTTTTTCTTTTTTTTACTGGGAATAAAATTTCATTAAAAATACCAAGTAGCAGAAATTTGTAGATGATTGTATCATTAAAAGAAAGAGTGGAAAACAACAAAAGATATTTGCTCATGAAATGTTCATACACCACTCTGGGAAAAGGAAGTATAAATATCCGCATAAGGTGCCATCATATCATAGTCCTAGTATCATATCAAGTCCTAGTATCATACCCTAGGCCTAAGGTATATTATTACTTTGTTAAATATCAGTTATCATCAGTATATAGAGACATAGAGCAGGATTATGGCAGCATTTTTCCTGTGCTCTTATTCTTCAGCAAGTCTTGAGTTATAATGTACAAAGTAAACCTAAAAGGTAATAAATCCTGGTGGACTTCAGGGTCACTTATGTTCTACCATGTGAATGCTGTCAATTAATTTCAAAACAGGACAGTGAACAATTACTAGATAAAAAAAATCTACCAACACCCTCAAATAAAATACCCACAAATCCTTTCAAACATTTGGCCTTCCTTAGTTGGAGAGGAATTAAACTGTTTGCCTTTATTTATTAATTTATTCCCCCTCTCCTTTGAACTCAAGACTACAGACCTGGAGACCTCAGCTGGGACTTAATTAGAGGAGTTCGGACTGGGAAATGACAGTCTCAATACTATTATGCTGCTGTGCCACAGCCTTTATTTCTGTTCCTGCTGCAAGTATAATTAATACATATCCTGCACCTAAGTCTTAATAGCGGCAGTAACTCTAGCGTGGAGACATTATTGCTTTGTGGCCCAAGGAGAATGCTCGTGCATTTCTGGGCTTAGTGTCATCTGTCAGGAAGATTGGCCTTGTCTGTATGAAGGGGCATAATGCAGGCAGTTAAGAGAGTTGTTTCCATATGTCTTGTGGGAAAGTGATCATTTTTCAGAAATTCATTAGATATCATAGACTCTTTTTTTCAGTGCGCTATTGCTCTTTCTCCCTCCCCTTGTATTAACTAGTGTACCATTATGGCATTCCTAGTTTCTGCAGAGGCCACAGGGAATCTCTTATTATGTCTCATAGGCTATATTTTCTCCATCTGGGACCCAAAAGGCAGCGTATTTTCTTCCTGATGTGGAACAGCAGCAGCTGCAGAGCACCTGCCCAGCTACAGTAAATGGCAATGTGGCAAGGTCTGGGATACTAATAAAAGAGCAGTCCCTGGGAGTCACTTTGACTTCCCTGGCAGTGAATTAGCCACGAGGCTTTGAGTCTTATTTCCTGATTTGTCACTCACCAGAGGGACAGGGAGGACATGTCTGTTACCTTATCTGATTTTTTTTAATACAGCAGCTGTAGTTGACTCACAATATAGATCCTGTGGCAAGGAGGGACTGCTCGCCAGGCTGGCAGAGCTCTTTAAGAGCTCGGTTTTTGTCACTTCCAGGCAAAGATGCGAAAAGTGTCTGGCTTTGGAAAGCTTTACAAATGACAAGCAAGACCAGAGCCACTGCTGCATGTATGAGGAGGTCTGGCAAAAGACTAGAAGTTTAATTCTCAGGGTGTATGTTTTTGAGGCAACTGAAACCAGTCCCTACCATACAAAGGGTGAGCTGTTGTAGCCTAAGGGAGAATAGGAGTTTCTTCAGCTTTAAAGACTATGGTTGATGTAGAAAGAGCTGGGCTTGGGAAGGTAATGGGTGGGTACTTAGCATTTATCTGTCAACAATGGAGAAACATTCGAATGCTTATAGAACATAAACAGGATAAACTCTATTTATTTAGTTTAATTTCTATTTGTCCCCCTTCTCCAACTCCTACTGTCCAAATTCTCACTGAGAACAGCATTAACATGTAACCAGGGATTTTTCTGGCTAAAATGAGGTATAGTTGTGGACAAACACCTTTTCCCCAGCTATCTTTACAGTCCAGGTGTGATTGAATGTTGAAAGGAAGATAGATGCACATGTATCCATAAGGTAAAAGCTATGGCAGTGTTTCTATCCTATTTTGTTAAAGAGAGCATTGCTGTCTCATGCTGTTAAATGCCAGTTCATAAATTGTGCATGAAATTACACCATTTGTATGCGAAGTTGTGAGAACATAATGGACATATGGCTGGAATAACTACCAAGATACCCTGGTGATAAGAACAATGTGTATGCCTAGACAAAAGCTGATTAAAGGTGACAGGCAAACTACTATATTACTTCTCTCTCAACCTCAAACAGGACAACCTTAAAATATACTCCCATGTATTTCTTCTATGCTTTTGCACCAAAAACTAGTCCTGAAAATCTAGGATTTTTGGTAAAAATATACAGTCTGCATATAAAACATAGAAGGTCTCATCACTCATGCTAACTAAAATATTTTTCTTCTCTTGCAGATTTATTTTTCTGTGATTCTTGAAATACCTGGAAAGTAGGAATGGCCTTTGAACTTTCTCATATGGTAAGGCAATACTTTCTATTTTTGCCTATTTTTCAAGTAGTTTCTGGTGGAGTCATGAAAGTATATGGCCTTCGCTGCTCATCAGAGCAGCATCGATCAATTCCTAGGGCACATATGTTATATATGCTACTTTAATGCTCTATTCTGCAAACTCTTGGAAGTCTTATTCAAAATAATTAGCTTTATCTTCAAGAAACACAGTATAGCACAAACTTGTGTTGCTGTTGCTCTCAGTTAATTGGAACACAGAAAAACTGAATTTTATTTTTGGGCTGTGGTATATTCTTCTTCCCCAAAGCCAAGGCATGATGAATAACCCCAAGATGGTGTTTTCAAGGCTAATAGTAAAGAAACCAAAGTACTTTCTCCATCTCTCTTTGAACTAAAAGTAAGCTATGGTTTCTGCAGGTCCATACCACAATGACTGATATGCCCAAAAGTGTACAAGCCAAGAAGGGGGCACTTCCACCAAGCAGCCAAATTCAAGAATGAGATTCTCTCGTAGAATTTTACTCATTAGCTTCTAGAAGATATCATTTGATGGAGGTGAAGGGGTTATGTTTCTTTGTCCTTCACCTCATAAATGTAAACCATATTAAAAAGTTATCTTCATGTTCTCATATTTAAATGTGTATGTCACAGGTTTGCACTAATTTGTTTTTAAAACTGTTTGATCTGCTCATGTTGATCCATATTTATGATTAACAGTTTCATTACATGTTCTGCATTGTCTATTCTCTAAATTAATGTTTTTGACAGTACTGGGACTAACTAAGCTGGAAAATTGCTTTTGAGATGAAAGAGGGAAAAATGGTTTGTAAATTAGACTTCTGTGATCTCTGGTCAAACAGAGTTTTGCTGAGTGACTTTAAAGAACAACTGGGCAAGTTGGAGACCTTGACAAATAAGTTTTCAGAGACAGTCCAGCTGTAAAGTCTCTTCTACTCCATTAATATGCTTTCTAGAGTATTTACTCATGTGTGTTTCCTGATATAATTGCACAATTGCTTTCAGTCTCCTGTTAGGCCTGACTCAAGGCAGATTGTTAGAAAATGGCTAAATTATTAGTTTTCATGTCTAGCAACATTTGGCTGAAAATACATGGTCAAACTGCTGTTTCTGTGCTTTAGCAAAGCCCAGGGAAGAGCAATGCTTTTTTCTCAGCTGAAGTACAGGATTTCAGAGGTCTTGTCAAGATTGCTTGCTTTGGTGAATGTGGTTGCAGCCAAGTCTTTATACTAGTTAACTATCACCAGTGCCGTATTCAAGAGCTTTGCATATTAGGATTGTGGCTGTGATGCTGATCACTTGAAATAGCTTCCACTGCTAAGAAACCATTGCTTATAATACATCAAAGTCACAAACCACCATGAATTTAGATAGAAATGACCATTATGATTGCTTCTACTTCTAATTCATACCTTACATTCCTCCTATAGCTTACATCCTACCTTGTATTTCTTGTGTTTTGCAAGAAAAGCATGTTCGCACCAGAATTTGCTGGATCAAATACATCCAGTCTTGTTAATTATCTATTAAATGGAATACATAATGCCTTATGTAAGCTGGCTTCTCTGCTCTACTTTTATTTAAATCAAGCATCAATTTAAATTAACAAATTTAGCAATCATACTGCATTTTTTACAGTCACATCATTGTGAAACATTTTCAGATTCCAAATATGTGTGATATTTGTGTACTGCTGAGGTAACATTATTTTAACAGATGCATGTTGGCCATATGAATAATATCAAATAATTATTTTTAAGTAATTGGTCATCATAAAGCATTCCTTAGACTTTTTATCTCATTGGTACTGATGGTGAATTAAGCAGGTATTCATCTGGGTGTGATTTGTGCCGATAGAGGAATTTGGTTGCAATTTAGAAGAAGGAGTAGTCTTAAGGTAATAAGAATTTTTATACCATGTTGTTGTTTCAGTGCTACACTCTCCACCTTAGAAAAAGGACAGATTGTCTGTGCTAAATGAGAATGGAAGTACTGCATAAGTTCAGATTAAACAATGTCTGCACATGAGACAAAACTATTCTGTCAGGGAGCACAAATTCACCATAGCAAGCAGGGAGCTCCTGGGAAACCTAAAGAACAAATGCAGACAGACATATAGCCAGCGATAAAGCAAGTTCTACTGAGCTCTAGGCAGTCTTTGTGTTTCTGTCTCTACAGAGAACACTTCTCCTAGTTGTTTCTATAATTTGGAGGAACATCTTCCCTCATCAGCTACTGTGCCAAAATGGTGGACATACAGCTCCCCCTGCAGCCCAACATCTTTTCTTCAAAAATTGGGATCATGAAAAAGGATGCTTTCGGATTTTGGTGACTTTGCCATTGGTAAGGATGTTTTGTATCTGAGTCCTTCTCAACAGGAGGGACTTGTTCTCATCTGTAATGAACTTGGGGATTGACATCATTGCTCTCAAGTGCTTTGGGACATTGGGATTCTTATTTCAGCTGCGGATCTTTTTTAAACTATGTTTTTCCAGTAAGTATCTCAAGCCAAAGCTGATTCCATGCCTACTAGATTTTGGAGCACTTCCCAGGCCACCTCATGTTTTTCATAGAGGAATATCTCTGTGAACTTGAAAAATACATATGAGGATAACTAATGTTTCTCCGCTGTCCCCTGTCCTCCTTCACCGTGTTGTCCCCTCTGTTTAGTTTAGTGCTAACTAAAATAGCACAGAGGTTCCCCCTGTTTTTGCTTTCCATTTAAATGACAGAGTTTCCTTTAACTATGTCTACTTTCTATCGGCATTCGGCTCCCTTAGTTTGTGCCAGCCTTCTCCCTTCATTTGTGAAGTACATTTGTTTTGATTTGTACCTTTTTTTCCAGGAGAATAGGGTCTTAGAAGGTGGAGATTGAAGATAGGCAGGCAGAATTTGGGAGTTCAGTGCCCAGTGGGGCTGTACAGAGGGTTCAGGGAGTGGCTTATAGATGAAAAATTGAGAATGGTACTTTGGCAGCTTTGGTTTGTTTCATCAAGCAACTCTCCCTGTTCCTGATGTTTTATGTATATCAAAATTGTCTTGGATACTAGTTCTTGGATTGTAAAGATTTGCCTGTGCAGGCTAACAGAGATATAAACTTAAAGTACCCTAGGTAAACCATTTTACAGTCCTGTGAAGCCACATATTTAGGATAAAAGTGGCATAATTTAATTTTACAGTATTTGTTTCTGCAACAAATTAAACTAAAAAAAGATTCAGGCCATGTTTATTCGAGGCTTTTAATGTGATTAAACTGTTCCACTGTAATTCCGATAATTGGGCTAAATTTTCCTGAGTGTGCCATATGGATGAGCAGTACAACCCAGTACCATGATAGTAAGTTATGTAGAGATCAAAACATATACTCATTCTTCCCTCAGGAGACAGAAATATATAGTTACAGTTAACGAACGATAAGTGTAGACATAGAGGAAAAAAGATCAATTAGTCAGCAGAAGGAGCACTGGGTGCAAATCAAAATCAGATGAGGCAAGGGGAGGGTTGTGGTGTATGTTTTGTTGGGTAAGTCTCCCACATTATGGACTTTCTCACAACCTAGCAAGCCCAGCAAAGGGACCAATGATTGACCAGGTTTTTCTCGCTGGAAGGTGGCTCAGCTGAGAGAAAGAGCTACGAAAGCATGGGTTTGCTGGAATCTTTGTTGTGATCAAGAGAAATTGCATTGCACAGGAGAAGCAAATAATATTTGGAGGCTGATCCAGAATCTGAATAGGGTGTTGGCTCTTCCCAGGGGAAGAAAGCAGTTTGTGGGGTTTTGAGTTGAGCATTTCAGACATCTCTACTCCCATTTATCTTGTAAAGTTGGAGTGGGAAGAAAACCTCAGCAGCACCACTTTTTGAAACATGGTTCTTGTGCTTTCAACTAACGGTACTGAGAATAAACACCTAATTTGTGGACTATGAAAATATATGATTGCATTCATTACATGAAGAAATTGAAATCAATGCATTTCTACACTGAAGATTTGTTTCAGTTCTGTCCTTATTTCTTCCTAAAGTACTGTTTTCCTACTTACTACAATTGCTCTGGAACCGGACCCATTTAAGCACAGGTAGACACTCCTAGGTAGCTGCCATTTCATGAGAAGCTACGGATATGGCCTGTTGGAGAAGTCTGACATTCACATTGTTATTTTTTCTCATATTTCTGGTAAGTTTTCCCCTCAGTTACCATTTCAGATATTCTAACAGCAAAAGAGTAAGGCTTATGGTGGTTTAGTAATGGTGAGACTGCAGGAGATGTACTTGCAGTTAATCTTAGAGAGGTGACTGATCCAGGATATCCTGCCTTGTATGCTTTGTTTACACTAAGTGAACCTTTGCACAGCAATCTATGTGGTGGATGAAAAATCACTTTTTTTTTTTTCTCTCTGTGTAATGTACGAATTTTGTGTTTCTTTTAGAGGTTTTTCTTTTCTAACAAAGGACACAGAATGGAGAATTAGAAGGTTTGCCAAACCTGTTGTGACAGCGTCCTTGGAAGCTGCCTGCTGGGGAGAGGCAGGGGTATATAAGACACATTTGACTGTGGAATGTTTTGTTGTAGGTCAGCAGAAGGCCAATTCTTGCAGTAGAAGTTCACCCGCCTATCACGTTTGTTGGATTGAAATGGCTTTTAGTTTGCACAGGTTTTCTGAGTGGGTATAAAGGTCTACTTCCTAACAACTCATAACAATAAATAAAACTAGAAAAGCAAGAGTTAAGCCTGCTTCCAAATAATATGCAGCTGCAGGTACATCTTAGCAGCTGATAACAAGCAGAGTATGCTTTCCCTGGAGCCATATGCATAACAATGTAGGAAGACAAGACAACGCTACATACATGTGTAATGCTAAAAATATCAAGTTAGAGTCCTCTGAGGCTAGGTCTGTTGTTAGATAGCAGTTACAAGGAAATCCCTCCCCACCACCTACTGTGTATTCTGTATGGACGTGTCTTTATACACCTATGGAACAAAATGACATCATGCCTTTTTAGTTAAGGTTTATAAATCAAAGTCAATTGCCTTTCTCCAAGCAGGTTAACTATTTTCAGTAAAGAATGTATTCAAAGGGGAAGTTATACAGCCTACTCTTCATAACTAAACAGCAAAAAGAGCAACAAATAAATGAAATGAATTATGGAAGAGTTAGAAAGTCCTCATCTCTGATGTGAACATATTTTTGGGTTTTTTTCAGAACAATAGGAATAAATTCAAAGAGGGGGAAAAACTCAAGCACTAGGCTAATAATATTAAACTGTCTCTGCAACTTTTTATATTTTTTTTCTTACAATAAAAGTCTCTTTTCTCCGCTCTTCATTGGAGTAAATAGCGGCATTTTTTTTTCTCTATAGACTGGAGATGGTGAATTGAAACAGCCATAATAAGAGTGGCAGCCAAAACCCAGGGGATTTACAAAGGATAATTATTGCTTTGATGATGAAGATCAACTTTCTATTGACATGAAAATATTACATCTTACAGAGATATTATAAGCATTGTCGTTCACAATGAAGCATGACAGAAAAGATTTTGCTCTCAGCTGCCTGTAGAATCAAATCATGTGAACCATTCTCTCTTCAGAGAAAAGTGAAGCTGAAAGTTAGAAGGATGCAGATTTCTATGCAAAAATAACATCTTTCTCTGATGTGTTGAAGCACTAGTGTGGAGAACTGCAACGTAAGAAGCAGAGGTGGGAAATGTAAAGTACTCTGGGCATTGAAAGTTTTTCCAGTTCCCCACCCACTTGTTATCCATCAGCTTCATTTCATTAAGAATGTCCCTGCCAGGTAAGTGGGTTGGAAACTTCCAAAATACTTCCCCCAACAAGGGATTGAGATCTTAGATCTAAAATAGCATTTGTATTTCAAATGACAGTAGCAGTGGCAGCTTCAAATTCTTAAAAACTAAGGAGGAAAAAGAAACACAAACCTAGCCATACAGTTCACTTGAAAATAATGAAGTATAATTCAGACACTGCATCTTGTATATATGATATTCTGGCATTCCTTTTGCATGGAAAGGAAAAGTAATGCATTTCCCCTATCGTAGTTTTGCTTAAGTCATGCTTTTACTTTTTAGATAAACACCAAAATTATTCTATCTACCCAATGTTTTAAAGGGTGTTATTAAGAAAAAAAAGCTGAATGTTGTCATCCATAGCAATCACACACAAAATTTGTTATGAAGTTTAGGGCTTTTCTTTGTCTAAGACATCATTCTTTGTGTGTTATAGTCTGTAAGGCATTACAACTTGACTATGATGTCTAGAAAAATATCTCCCAGGAAATTTATAGTCTCGTATGTAGCCAAAAGTTAAAAATAGAGAAAGTAATAATTGAACATTCAAAGCAGGCCCTAAATTTGCTTAGAAATGAGAAGTAACATGACAATATGACTTAAGATGATCTGTGGCTTCCTTTGAAAAGCTTAGGGGGACCTTCAAATGAAAGTTGAGGAATACTGGGTTTGGTTTATTTGTATTTACCACTTGTATTATTTATTCATATTTACAGATTCCAAGTTTTAGCATTTCATGATCTCCAGGAAATTTAATCTGGCATATTAATTTTGATGATGTTTTCACTGCTGACATTTTGAGACATGCAGCTCTGGGAACTGACGTGCAGAATTTTCTCTCCTGTTTGTTCTATTTCACAGATGCTGCACTTCTTGTTCACTACCTGGAAACCTCTGGGAGTCTTTGGGGTCTTTTGATGCCCAAGGGACAGATACAACCAAGAATATTCTTGCTATCTGTGCTTGATGAAGTACTGACCTTTAGATCTTGGATATTTATCTTAACTAAGTAGGACTACCTTTACCACTTCAAAACTATTTCATCTTAACAGCTATCTATAAAATTCTCCTATGCCCATCTGGGGACTCCACCTAAGTCTGTGTCCAAAAGTGAGCAAGAGTATTCTCCCTGCAACGTGCACATGCAGTGGGAGTTACTCATGTCCTGATGGAGGACAGTAGGATCCTCAGCATGGGTTGTTTCTTTTTTGGCATAAGGTTTTATAGTGCTGAGGTCTCTGAAGAACAACAGAGTCAAACTATACTTTTTCTCCTAAATGTTATTTACTGCAGGCCTGTTAAATGGATTACATTTTCTTCTAAAGTTATGTGGCCAGTTCTGTGATGTGGATTTCTGTAAAGGCTGGCAAATCTGTTTTTCTATCTCATATATAGAACTCATTTGTATTTTCTGGTTTTCATGGCTGTTAGCCATAGTTTAACATGGTGTGATGCTTTAGATGCGGGCCAAAAAGGCTCTGCTTTATTTGCTGGATAATTTATTTCTCCTTCCCTCTTCACCATACATATCCTTTTGTAAATTTGTCCTTTTACCTTTGCCTTCTACCTGTCTGAAGTCTTTAGGGAGCAACTACTGTTCACCTGTGAATATCTTGGGGTGAATATATCTCTTTCTGTTCACATTTCCATCATAAATTTTAGCCAGAGTATGTTAGGCTGTGTTAATTCTACATTGTGCATTCTTTAGGATGTTTCTTGTCTTCACTTTCTCTTTATTATTTCATGAGAAAAAATGAAGCAATTTCTTTCTAATGAAACATCATGGTATTGGGAATCGTTATTGATATTGCCATGCTGTTTTTTTCTTATCACAATTTATCACTGAGGGAATAGATATTTACTGAGTTGCTGGAAGTCTTAAGCATGTGAATAATATAGATTAACCTGCTTGAGAAACAGCAGGGAGACAAGACAATTAGAGCGAGTGAAAACGTCTGCATTGATAAATTAAAGTTGAACAATAAGAGAAAATAATTGCTTGTCTAATTCTAACCACAAGTGTATGTATAAATTTAGAGTGCATCAGTAATGTCAGAGGTATTTATCCATATTTCTGATACATACTGAGAATACCACTGACCACCACACAATTAAGTACAATGGCAACTGAATCCATGGGAGATGTCCTGTCTACCACTTTGTAATAATTTTGCTATTTGCTTGAGTGATATTGGAAATACTGAATCTCTGAAAACAGTTTTTTCCTGCGAAGCTGGGTATTTTTGATCATAGAAGAACCAAAGTCAAATTAAAAAAATAATTTAAGGCTGAAAAGAGTTCCAGCAAATTGCCATGGGATTTCCCGCAATACTTTCTAACTGAGAATGACAGATGTTTTTCTAGTAGAAAAACAATACACTGGAATTCTTGGAGAATAGATTTAAAGATTATTTAAAATTATCAAAGCACTAAAAATATAAGTTGCAAATGTCAATCCTTTAAAATTTTAAAGTTTTAGCTTCAAGTACATATGCTTTTGGATGGTTGTGAGAACAGTTGTTGAATATACATATATCAATAAAAAATAAAATTAAATGAAAAGGCAAAGCTATCACTATAGACAAATCAAATATTTTAACCATTATGTGTGATGTTATCTCTTTCCACTGCTAGTTGAGAGGATATTCCCTGCGGTATTCCCACATATTTTCCTTAGATTATCCAATGTACAATGCATCTCATACACTTTGTGACAAGGGCCTCATAGATGAAATCCCTTACTGGCAATGTACTTATAGTGACTATGCTGAACATAATTTAGCTTCTTTGTTTCCTACTTAGTGAAATCTAAGATTCAAACAGATTGAGGCACTTGTACTGTATAGCAGTTTGGCTCATAATATCTGCCTAGTTTCACCTATATCAGTCTTACTGAAAAAGCAGTTTAGCTTGAGTTGAGCTATGTCTCTACCAAATTATGAAGATGCTGAAATATTGGATTACTCACAACCTGCAGTACACAGGTCTCACTTCCATGGAAGGAGGACAACTATAATGGAAAGGTAATAACACTTTTAGAAGTCACTGGAACATAGAAAAATGATCAGCACTGCAAAATGTTTTCATGAAAGGCTTTAACCGTAACATTTGTCAATGAGAAAGAGTAGGTGAATTAATATTTTCTTTAAGAATTATGGCACCCTAATCACTTGAATCTGGAGTCAGACATGCAGCCAGCAAAAACAAATGTATGGAAATCAGAATCCCCATTTTGCTGTACTGCCTTGTAGATTCACGTTCTCTAGCTCCAATGCCCACCATACTTTCCCCTTTGACTCATATTTGAGTAATCACTTCAAAACACAACTTTGCAGCAATAGAAAAAAAGCTTAAAAGGCAAAGTTAACTTCTGTTACTTTCATGCGGAAGAGAAATTCTCCCATTGCATTGTAGCATGGTATTACAAAACACACCAGTGAATAATACAACAAACTACATATTCTTGAAATAAAGACCATCCCAAACTGAGCTAAGAGATTTTCAGATCTACAGCAAATGTTTCTCAAAGGAGAAAATGAGATGCTGAGAAGCAGCCTGTGGTACCCTTTTTTCTTGACATGGAGAAGTTTACTGTTTCTAATGGCTCACTTGTAGTTTCAGGAGAGACGTAAGATGAAATGGAATTTAGCACAAGTGACTTATTTCTCTTTCGATTTGTAGCATGTCTGTAACTTCATCTGGTCATTTGGTGAACAGCCTTTTTGTAGCTTCTTTAAAAAAATTGTTCAAAACTAGTTTCTGCCTGCTCCATACTTACTTAACTACTATTACAGAAACTAATGTCACTTTTACTTTTAATTTCCTTGCTGAAACACGTAGCTGAGTCCTGAAAGGATTGTGTCTAAGGAAGTGGACAGGTGGGACTGGTGTGGTGCATCTGCTGCCAGTGTAACGTGAAACAGTAGCATGATAACTGCAACAGGAAGATGATAGGCGAGCAGATTGTCTACCAAATCAGCTTCAAATCTAATTGCCTCAAACCAGTTCACTCAAAAGTAAATTGCATCAAAAATATTGGGTTTTCATGAGTGAGGAAGGAAAAGAGGTACTGAATTCCTACTCTCTAGGCAAAACACCCATAAATTGAGGCTTTCAATAGGAGTACAGAATTGGTTTAAGTGGATGTTTTGTTTCCACAAGAGTTGCTTTGTAAAACAGTGAAATTCTCCTGGAATAAATGTTCTCAGTGGCCTTGTGTTGGCTTACAGCAACTGAAGATCTGACCAAACAATGCCCTTCAGTGTAGTGGCGATGCTGTTAATTGTTCAACTTTCCACTTCTCAATGTCCACATTAAAGGGTTATTTAACTCTATGAGAAAAATCATATACTTGAAAAATAAATTAATAAGAAAAATCTCTCTGTGAGTTATTTCCTTCTGTCCTTTGGGAGCTACTTTGCATACATCTCAAAATTTTTCCTAAAAAATAAAGTCACAGTTCCATAATTTTCATCATATATTAAAAAAACCCTAATCTTTCTCCTCCCCCATTCTTACAAAATAAACACACATTGCACACCAGAGGATGAGCCTCATTAAAAAAACCCAACAAACTGTGGGCAGGAAAGAGTTGAGATAATTAAGAAAATAGTTTTCTTTAAACTGGCACAATTTTTCAGACAACAGACTGCTTAAAGTACAATCTAGATATGAACTTCTTCTATCAGAATTTGAGATGCTCATTTCTGCAAAGCTGACAAAAGTACAATTCTGTTTTTTTACAATTTCTGGGCCAGATCCCAATCCTCTAGAATTTCAGTATATTTTGATGCAAGAACTGAGTGGGCCTTTTTTTTTTTAAACCA
This sequence comes from Tapera naevia, assembly GCA_033556795.1. NCBI lineage: Eukaryota > Metazoa > Chordata > Aves > Cuculiformes > Neomorphidae > Tapera > Tapera naevia. Next base: position 1,099,068 of record JAUMJJ010000086.1, read on the forward strand.
TGCAGACTTTCTTCAATTTGCATTAGAATTTTCTCAAACAAGAGGAACTTCAGTGTTGTTGAAAAGCATGGAAATGCTGGGCAAATACAGAGCCATATCCTCCTGCCAGAAACCCTGTGGGAGGCAGGCAGAACTAGAGGAGCTCTGAGAAATCTTTCCAGGTTTTCTAATTTTTATTCTCCTCACTGGAATAGATTTGGGAATTATTAGAGGTTTCAAATCAGAACTTAAACATAGAATTTTGGGTATCTGAAATACAAAATCCTTAAATCCTACTCAGTTTCCTTTGCAGCCATGGAGGCAAATGATATTTATAAGAGCCTCTATTTTGTGTTTTTTATTTTGTTTGTATTCAAGTAAGCCTTGGACTACTTAAAATTTGTTTTTCTGTTGTGCCCAGAAACACCTTGACTAAATGTTTCTGTTGAATCCACACCTGGAATATGTTCCTTCATTATGAGGGCTACACATTGCATCCACCAGGATAGGGAGGGAGCCCTGCATCCTGGGTGCACCAGGTTAGAGTGTATTCAGCAAACTAAAATTACTCCTTTTATCAAAGAAAGGATCAGAGTGAGGAGTCCATTTTGGTAACATGTTTGTGAACACTATCTTTCTTGAGATGATGTACTTTTCTGGTTGAAAGCAGATTCTTCTTCCTCCATCTGGACTGATGCAGAGTCCTGCCAAAAGTACACCTGGAGCCATCATTGCTGCTCCCATGGAGCTTAGCCATGGTACCAAAGTCAGTGTGAAGTTCTTGGCAGGCTTCTCAGAAAGATTAAGTTACTTGGATGTCCCTGTTGCATTCCTTTGTTATTCCAAAGATTTGCAAAGGGAGCAAGGCAATGTGAAGTCCTGTGGCCTATGAAGCAGAGATTATGCAGAGATCATGTTTCAATATACAAATAAATTACGCATACCTTTAAATAGATAAATCTAACAGCTAATCTAATAGCAGAGGAGAATATGGCCTTTGGTGACATTCTTAATATTGGTGCTTATAAGCAGATAAGGTGCAATGCTCATGTTTCCATTGGATGTAGGTCTCCTGAGATGTTTTGTGCCTAGAGCAGATTGCCATCTTTCATTCAGCCTTGCTTTCCTTTCTTAGGAACGAGTTTTTAACCTCCTGCTGAGTAAATGCTATTCATCTGATGTAACTCAGGAATCCTTATGCCTAATGTGTGTTGGATGAATAACACTGAGTTCAGCCAGCCACTTTGGGACCATTTAGTTTTATGTCTGAGCTTTGGGATTTCACTCCAGGAGGTAATGCTGAGATGGATGCCACAGTGGCTGCGGGTAGCTTGCAAAGTGATACAAATTGTTGTCTTCCATTTATAGCCATTCATATGTTCCTCTTGGAGATGTTAGCAGTGATGAAAGTAGTGAAAAAAGTGAAACATTTCCCCAAACATATATATCTAAAGCTTCGTGTAGCCAGTAGCACTTATTTTTTTTTGTCTTCTTGCTTTTTGTTATTTGTTCTTCAATTTCGTAGCATCTGCTTTTAAGTGTATTAGACCAACTCTCAGAAACTGAGATTTGTCTGAAGTTTTGTCTTGCAAGATTACAGGGTTAAATGCATCATAAAGGTCAATATCATAAGGATGAACATTGAATTCTTTGAAAAATCTGTTTCTGGATGTTAAGGTCATCTAAACGTAATTGCTCACAAGCTTTTTTTCCAGATCTGATTACTGTTTGTTGACACCGAGGAGGATGATACTACTTTATATACAAACTCTACTTTTTCCCTCGCTTTTCATTACATAGCATAAAGTCATCCAATGCCATCCAGTCATATGCCATTGATACATCATGTCCAGTAACTGCTATGAACTTCATTTTGATAGGAGGCTTCTCAAAAATTATACTGTGAATTGTACTTTCAGAAGGACTTTGTGTGATACAGTTGAAGGTCAGTTATTATATAAAATCCAGTATGCAATGGCAAATTCTTTTACAGTTACCATAGCTGTAAGAATTAAGAGCTTTAAACTAGATTTGAAGGGGGAAAGGGACAAAACCAGGCTCACTGGCATGTGGGCAGGAAGCCAGAATTTGAGGGACAGTGTGTTAGTGAGGTCCTTTGGCCTACCATCTCAGTGGAGGTAGAGGATGTAGATCCATGTGGTAGCAAAGACACAGGGGTTATTGATGTGCTAGAAATAACAGAAGCACTTGAGAACAGTCACATAGAAATCAGGCTCCCCCTGAAAAGGTTGTGGGATCATTAGTCCAGCTGAAGTTCCCCTACACCAAAGCATGCAGCGAGTGCAATAAGCTATAAGATCTGGAAGCCATTGTGCAGGTGGAAAACTATGATATAGTTGCAAACACAGAAACACCATAGGATGACTAACAGAACTGGATGGCTACAAAACCTTCAAAAGGGATAGGCAAGGAAGGAACGGTGGTGGAGTATCCCTGTATCTTACAGAGAGTTTGGATTGTCTAGAGCTTGATGATGGTGATGAAACAGTCAAGTGTTGATGGGCAAGAATCAGGTGAAAGGCCAACAAGGCAGATGGCATGGTGTGAGTCTGTTATAGACCATCTCAACTGGGATGAAGAGGCAGATGAAATATTCTATAAGCAGTTGGGAGAAGTACCACAGCCCTTGTTCTTGTGGGGGACTTCAAACTACCAGATGTCTGCTGGAAATACAATGCAGCAGAGAAGAAACAGTCTAGCAGGTTATTGCTCAGAAGCTTGTATGAAAGATAACTTCCTGACACAGTGAGTGAGTGAGCCAACTAGGGAAGGTGCCCCACTAGACATGTTGTTTGTGAAGACTGAAGGGGTGACGTGATGGTTGGAGGTTAACTTGAGGACAGAGACCATGAAAAGATAGAACTTTTGATTCTTAGAGAAATGAAGAGAGGGGTCACCACAACTGCCACCTTGGACTTCCGGAAGGCAGACTTTGGCCTAATTGGGAGCCTTGTTGACTGAGTATCATCTTGGGAGGCAGTCCTGAAGGGCAAGGATGGATGTTCTTCAAGAAGGAAAGGCAGAGGAGCAGGTTGCCCCTGTGTGCCAAAAATTGAATTGAGTTTGGTGCTGGAGAAGTTTATGCAATAGATCATCTCGAGTGCCATCCCACGGTATGCACAAGATGACCAGGGGACCAGTCCCAAGTAACAAGCAATAAGACAAGAGGAAATGGCCTCTAGTTGCATCAGAGTAGGTTTAGATTGGATACTGGGAAAAATTTCTTCACAGAAAGAGTTATTAAGCATTAGAACAGGCTTCCCAGGGAAGTGGTTGAGTCACCATCCCTGGAGATATTTAAATTTAGTAGTGGACTTAGTAGTGTTAGATTTACAGTTATATTTAATCATCTTAATGGTCTTTTTCCATTATTTAGGAATAATTCGATGAATTACTTGTAATTAAAAAAAAGTGAAAAGTATTGCTCAGTTTTGCATTTCACAATTAAGACATTGCCTTAAATATAGAAACATTGGAAGACATATACTTAGAATTATTTGTCACATATTTGTACTACCTTGTTTTCAGGAATGTAGATATTGAATCTAGTTTATAAGCTACTGCTGTAATGGGGCAGAATTAAAAAAGCTGGCAACGGGCATTGATAAGAGATATCACTCCTTCATATTCTTTAATAGCAATGAGTTCAATAGAGTTAGAAAGTTTTTTTGGCAAGAATCCTGTGATTTAGAAACAGTCCTGATTCTCTACCAGAGAATATGACTTCACAGTAATATTGAGAATACTTATAGTTAATTTAATCCTTTCTTCAAAGTGTTCTGCAAATACTGGTCATATAATTCCCATTACAGCCTTGTGAGATAGATATTGCTTATTTCCATTTTATAGAAACCAGCCATTAAACAATAAAGAAAGAAAAAAACATTTACTGGTTTTAGTGTCCCTTTTTTCTCCCATATGAGTATGGAACAGAATCTCTGAGAGAGGAAGTCTCGCGCTTCTTTTCAGGAACATAACATAAGATACTTTTTGAATGAGAAGCCTTTTAACTGAGGGTTAAAAAAAAACCCCAAGCCTGAATCATTATTTTGAATAGAATCTTCTGTAATTTAAAAATAATCATTAATGTTGGACACATATGGTTTGTAATTTGCTGGAAATCTGGATTTTGGTAAATGAAAACATATCTGTAGCTTTTTCCTCTTCTTCTACTGGCACCCTTTCTTACTCTCCTCCCCTAATTAAAACAATTTCACAGAAAAAAAAGTTTTTTAAAAGGCATAGATACAGAGTCCTGGTAAAATTTCTGATTATTATTGTAAAGATTTTTTTTTCAGTGTCTCCTAAAGGATGATATTGTACATTCACAGTGCTGAACTGTTAATTCCTTTCTGAGAAAAGCAAAGATGCTTTTAGGCCAAGCTGCTTCTTGACACACAGTGGCAATGAAGATTGCTCTGGTACTCATCATTCCCATTGCTATGCATGGTCACAGCAGATACTCAGAAATTATATGGGCCCTGATCCATAAATGTTCTTAATTGTTATTAGTCCCAGTTGCTTCACAGTGACGTTTAAGCACGTAAAAAGAAGCACTTAGCTTTTGGCAGAATGGGGATCTTAATGTATAACGTATATGACGTATCTTCTCTGGCCTCTTGAACAAAAAAAACCTGTATGTAAGCACAGACCTCATTAATATTTTCTTGAGTCCTTTCACCCTGGTTCAGTCACTGTCACTAATCTCTTATGATTTGTGGCAACATTTCAAGAGTTTGCATATTTCTGTTATGTCTGAATGACTCCGTGGGGTCTTGGTTATTTTATACTACCTTGACAGTCACAAGTGGAATCAGACCCAGCTAAAATTATGTAAATGTAAATGTCAATAAAATAAATTATTCTATTTTTGCAGATGTTCTTCATCTGGATTGAATTTGATTGTGGATGCTTGTCTCCATGCATAATGATTCAGAGCTAAAGGATGAAAGTGTTCTTGGAGCAAAGAAAACATATTCTGAATCTTTACTGTAAATTATACACTATACAAAATCAGTCCAAATTGTTCAAACCCTTGGACAATTACAATGTTATTCTACTCACCATGCTGAGTACAGTGTAATTATCATGGTTAGCAGCAGTTTGTGTGCTCTCAGTCCTGAAGGGAGATGCAGGCTTTACTGAACAAAAATAAGCGCAGATGTAGGACCTTATTTTGTTTTCTGACTCAGCAACTGAAAATACCCACAAACTGTGAAGAATTTTTTTTTCTACTTATTTAGTTGATATAGCATGAACAAAAGCACTGCTATTGATGAAACATGCACTGTGCTATACATAATAGATAATGCGGTCACTTGGTTGATTAAGGAATTTGCAAGGCTGCAAATCCAAGCTTTATTTCTAAAAAGAAAGAAAATAAAAATCAGTGAGATTGTTCCCAAATCAGGATGACCCAATTGTTAAGAATCATTCTTTTTTTCATTAATTTTCTAGTATATAGACTCTCCTTTCTCCTGTTAAATCAATGATAGATCTCCTAGCATTGTTAATCACGTGTGAAACATACATCACCTTTAAGCCCACTTGTTTTGTAGGGTTAGTTTACCATTTCTGTTCATAAAAATGAACAGTGTTTCTGACTAAGAACTTGCCAACAAAATTAAAATTCCAAGAACTTGTTCGGCTTTTGGGCCAGGCTTTCGAATCTCTACAACTTCTATGTAATTCCTAGAAGACTTTAAATTCCTAATGCTTCTGCAAACTTTGGGTAGACCTACTTTCCACTTGACTGCAAACCTTGAAACAAATGGCTGAGGAAATCAATAAGAAAAGGCAACTTTGGCTTGGCCAGTTAGAGGATACACATTGGATTCCAGTTGGCATCAGGCTGTTTTGACTAGAAGATAATATTAATGTATTTTTTTATGGCTTTATGGTAAGTTCTGTCTAATAAAATGTAAGAAAAATTTATAGTGTGCCCACAAATATGCTATCAAAATATTAAGGAAAAGTCTGAAAGATGGCAACATCTATCCTTCTTGGATGATAGGTTAGATATTGTAAAGCCTTTCTCCACTCAGTTGATTTCTGAAATAGAAACTCCCCAATGGGTAGTGTTAGATAAAGTTAGTCTTAGCTAAATTGTGCAAATCTGCCCGGATCTTCTTGAATGTGTTACTGGCCACAACACGCTGCTGTATCTACGCATGTGGAAGGCTAAGGTACAAGCCACTGTGCACATTCCCTTGTCTGAAGGGTGTCAGCTGAAGAAGGCAGAAAATAGGATTAGTTGCAGTCTTTCCTTTCCATTGCATGGTAAAACACCTGAATTAAAAGAACTTGTAGAAATTTAATGTGTGCTCTGATTTTTAACCTATGCTGTGCTTCAGAGGAATGTGAGGTTAACGGTTAACTTCTGGCTCTTGGTACTTAGGTATTTAGGCTGCGATGTTGCCTCTTGGAAATGTTTTCTTTGAGTTAATGCACTCACACCTTTGCCTCTGTTTTGACATATATGTGCTTACTTTCTTTCCCATCTCGCCTATGCCTTTATGCATTTATTTCAGTAGCTCTTGTCACTGGCTACATGTCCCAGAAAGTCAGAAAAGAAAATGAAAGTTGTTTATCCATGGAAGCCTTATTAATTCCAGGGATCTGATTGCTTGCCTTACTTCCACATCTGTCTTCCTAACTTCTATACATGTTGTGCAACACGAAAAGACTTCTGTTCTAAGGGAAATAGTGTATTCTCAACACTGATAGTTTTGGTATTTTACCTTCTCATCTAGGGAGAGAAGAAAAAGGAAAGTTTGTCATTAATTTCAGTATTCTTGAACCAGGTTTTTAATTCTGTATCCTTTTAATGTTATACTTAAAAGGGATTGGGTCATTCAGCTTTTTAGGTTCACTTGGGTTCTCAGTGGGATTAATTTGAGCCATTATTCCATGTGCCAGAGCAATCAAGAATCAAATTAGGCCTTATGGGTCATCTTTTTACCTAAGTGTGTTTAAGAGGGTAAGGACTGCTTTTTAAAAGTGTTTCATAAGAAAGCTTTGTGCATTTTGTGACTACTGAACGACACTTTACTATAAACTGCCTTGAGATATAAAGATAAAAAACACTGCATGAGTGAAGTGTTACTATTGTAACAGACTGTTTACGTGAAGCCAAGTCTTATTTTGATTCTTGGTACTTAACTGCAGTTCTCAAATAATGGAGCTTTTCCTACCTTGTGCCAAGTCAGTGAATAGGGCGAACTTTAACTCCATACTCTGTGCTGTTCTAGTCCCCCCGCTTTTTTTTTCTTTAAACTAAGATGATATATTCTTCAGCTTAAAATCTTTGATTTTATTTTACTGTAACATAGTTTATAAGTGACAAAGAGACTGCAGAACAAGGCTGTTTTCTCACTAATGTATTTTATTAGAGTGAAATTTCAGTCTCCAAGAGAGCAAATGTATTTTGTAGAGGAAAAAAAATGTGTTAATTGCTATCTTGGTAATATATTAATTTTGTCCTGTTTTCAGCTTTGACTTGCTTCAAATGGAGTGTTCTGACTTCTAAATGGATTTTTTTTATAAAAAGTTTGACTAATGTTCCAGTGTATACGCATATTTTAGGGAAAATATGACTGCATACACCCCACAGACGTTGAGTGAGTGGCAGTTGTATAGGGTGTTTACTTTGAAGAGCTGCAATTAATCATACAGAACTAAAAAATTAACCTATTAAGTGCACACAACTAATGAACTCTTTTCTGACCTGGACAGAAAAAGAAAATACTATTAGCCAGTAGCTTTATTACAAGGCTTTACAGGTGCTGAAGACAAAATCAGTCATATACATGACAGTTTAATACCCGTCTGCTGTTCAAACTAAGTTATCAGGAAACAACTTGAAGTCATTTTTCAGGCAACGACTTTGAACTGTAACTTGAAAATCATGGGCCTTCAGTGGGAGAAGCTAACCATATAGAAAACCATGAGAAGCTCAGGTGGAAGCTGTTGCTCCTGTGAGAACCCTGGAATAGATTAACACTGGAGATGACGCTTGCTAAAGAAGAAAAATAGTTCCTGTTAGCCAGCTGGGGGTATTTTGTGTTTGTGAGGGGTGAGGGTCCTGGACTCACAGCCCCTTTTATGCTCAGCTGGCAGACACAATCATTCATTGTGAGCAGTGCTTCTCTCTCACTTCTGGCAAAAAATTACTCATTCAGTTTAAAAGGAGAAAAGTGGTGAGTGCTCTGCACACACTCAGAAAATTTACCCTGGGCTCTTAGTTCCCGCTAAGCACAACTGCTCAGAGTGAGTGGCACCTTGTACTGCAGAGAAAATGGAAAACATCTCGGCTACCACTGAGCTTGGAGCCCGTCTCCACCTTATTTACCCATGGCAATATTGCTGAGGAATACATAGTACAACAGAATTCCCTAAAATGTAGGACGTAAAAGTGCAGTCCTTGTTGCATATTCTGGTTTTCTCTAGACGTGTGACTAGTGGGATGCCTTTGATATGGATTTGGAGGAGTCCTGTGAAAAGTTCAGCTGAGTCTGAGCACCCACAGCTTGTCATCAGTCATGGAAGTGTCTACAGAACCGATTAAGCTCCTCAGATCCAGGGACTCCTATTTCTTCCAATCTGGCAGCTTTTTTTCCATTTCTGAAATCAGAAATCTGTAAATGGAACAACTGGCACATTTTTAATTTTCTACCAGCAAACTAGGTGTTGTCCAGTGGAGCTCAGTTCACCAGACGCTGGCGGAATCTGGCATTGGTTTGCTGTCTCAAAACCTTAATATTAATTTTACTCTCTTTTAGTCAGCTTTAACAATCTCGCTCAAAATCTGCCTTGTGAGATTTGCCCAGAATATTGTACAATGACTCCTGTGTTGCTTAGTAAGCTGAGCAAGCTATGTCTGATCTTGATTACAGCATTCAGAACCAGAAATTTCAATCCGCCAAAGCTGCTGGTACTTGGACAACAATATCTAAACTCACACAGACCAGTTTTGGAGTCCTTTCCCCAATTATTAGCTATCTTCTCTAGTTGTCTACCTGGAGTAAAACGAGCTCTTGCAGTGGTATGGTTTTAACTCCAGCAATATGCTCTGCATGCACGCTGTGGGCTTGCTGTAATGACATTAAAGTGGATTCTACGAAACACTGAAAAGATGGCATTCAAACATCTGTTATTGCTAAGTAAATATTCCTAATGAATAAGTTGTTCCTCAAAGACTTGTCAGTGGTTGTGTTTCATACTGTTATCTATCTTCTGTATATTTGTTTTTCATTCTTTCGTCCTGTAAAAAGAAAATAACTTCCTTCCCTGAACTGCGGGTAAGAGAAGAGCTCTGAATAATCCCATTAATAAACTTGCAACCTGCATTGAATGGACAAGAACTTCTCTGTGGCTCACAGTTTTCCCAGGATAATGTTTGTTTTCCATAGAACTCTCTGGTGAATAAATATGACTGTTCCCCACTTCCCATCTCTCACAGCTTGCTGTAGGTGACCAGTCAGCCAGTTGGTGCCAGATTAATGCCAGAAAAGAGATTTTATTGTCCAAGCCAGCTGTGAATGATGGGAATCTCTGCTAATTCCCATGAAAGCGAACTAAACTGCCAATTGAAATACTGCATTTATAATCCAGGCTGTCACTGGGAGCAGATTTTTTTTTTAAAGAGCAAAACAAACAACACACAAAATCTTTATTGATTGGGGGGAGGAAGGGAGATTTCACCTCTTTTCCTAAGTTCTGTATCACTGAGACCACTTCTCTTTTAGCCCAGTGGAAATGCATGAACTCTGAATCAGCCTTTCTTGTCATGGGTATGAAGCAGTTACTGCTTTGTTCTTGCCATCTCCTGAAAGAGTAAATTTAAAACATAGGGAGGGCTGGGGTGTGTGTGTGTTGAGTTGTGGTTTGAATTGTGAGAGATTATGCAAAAGTTGGAGTCAACGCTGGAATCAAGTGATATGTTCTTGGCAAAAATATTATAAAATAAGCTGTAAACATTATTCAAAAATGGCCAAAAAATTCACTTCAGTGAACTGCTATTATTTATCTAGATATTATTTATTTTCTTACTCATCTGTGACAAAATTATAGATATACAAAAGCTACATACAAATGCACAAATATGCCTTTAGGAATATTATCCTGTTTCAACAGTGAATGTTTGAAAGGAAGAAAACACCGGACCAGCACTAATGCAATTCAGAGTTAAGGGAAATATTCGTATCTGTTCTTTTAATTCAGCACCATCCCTGTCTTCTTTGGAGGTTTTGGTTTAATCTAAGGCAAAGAAAAAACACTTTTATTGTCTTCAACAGGTATGGGAGAGGATCCCAGAGAAACTGCTTTTTTTTTTAAGCTTTTTGTAGGAAAGAAAAACCTTCTATAACCTGTAAACAAATATACAAAGATTACTGTCAATGGTGTTTATTTCTCTTTCATGGGAATGATTTCACTCAGTAATCTATAAGGGATTTAAGCTTTAAGCAAGCCTATCCTTTCCCCTTTTGCTCACGTGTGGAGAAACACGTACTATGTTTAAAGGAGCTGCTTTTGTATGTACGTGTTCACATACGCTTATTAGAAGTAGACTACTCAGGTATGCCTTTTAGAGACTACTTTGGTCAAAATGAAAGTTGTGGCAAAGAGGCACAAAAACTAAGTTGTGTGGAAACCTGTTTTGTAAGAAAAAAAAAGTATTATTAAGGACTGACGGTGTACTTGTGACACAGGCAGTAACCCAGTGAGCTTGCAGTGAGACCTAGGACCCTAGCGCAGTGGTCTTACAGAGCTGAAGTATCATTTGGATTGGAAGAGCGGGACTTTTATTTTGCTTTATCAGTAAACAGAGTGCTATGAAGGTCAGGAGTGATCTTCATACCACACTTGGCCTGACAAGTGCTCCAATCATCTGCTGGATGATGCTACTCATTATTCTTTTGTTCTTCAAGTATCAGGCAGCTCTGGAAGGATCAAAAGTACATGCTGTTTAATCTTTTGGGTACCAATTTCTTATTTTTCTCCTGCTCTGAGAACTGGAGAAATCTTTGTCTTACAAAGTCGTTAATTAGAGATGATTGCTGTAGATTTCGTCTCCTGACCAGCTCCAGCTCCCTGTGCTTTACTCAATGACTATTTGATGTTGCATACTTGTTTTAAAAGCAACTTGCCACAAAATCCAACAGAGCAAATTGCTTTGACTCTTGGAAGTGGCAGCAGTGCTGGAAGTACCAAGCTGCCTACTTTACCCATGCCAGAAAACAGAGTTTAAGCTTCCTAAACAGCTGTTCCCTGCCATCCTCCTGTGCAGCCCTCTGCTTCCACTACATGTGTGGAAGGGTAAACTGCACAGGAGGGTAAACTGCTGGGAGGGCTGCAGCATTTGTGGTTGGTCTATGGCCTGGCTTCCATTAGGTATGCTAGGAGAGGGCCCTGTCTGACTGTTTTCTATGAACCCATCCATAAGCAGCACAGGAAGGTGAATAAGGCAAATCAGGAAGGTGGAAAGCAGGGTGAGTGGTGGCTGCTTGCATTGGTAGATCAGAACTGGTGAGCACTGGGTGCAGGGCACAAACAGGCATCCCAGAAAACACAAAGATTATGTTCAACAGAAGGCTCAGGTGATACAGAAGACCATAGCAGGATACAAAAGCTCTTCTAACAAGCCAAATCAGTTCATCAGGTTAATATATGCAATAAATATAATTTTAATGTAATTAGTTCAAAGTACCTTATTGATAATTTTTAACTACTCTGTAGATAATTATCTGACAGAGATATACGTATACAGATAATTAGATATTAATCATTTAAAGCATGAACCACAATTTATGAAGCCTGTTAATTGTCATGTAATTTTGTAAGCTATCATTTTAACTACCGATGACATTCACTTGTATTTCTCAGCACTCCATTGCATACTTTCTATTAAAAAGGGAATTTTCTATAGGGAAATTAATTCATGAACAAATGCAATGCAATGATACTTTCATCTTTAGGCTACATCTTGCTGATACAAACCCAATTCCGAAGTCACTAAAATTTGTTGCTACAGAACAATACAGACAGAAAAAGTTCATACTGTTGTATTCAGTCTTTTGTGAAATGGGAGAAAGTGTGATGTCAGTCTATAAGGATGAACACCTGTGTTAAGGAACGAGGGTGATGAATTTAGAGGCCAAGAATGGGATGGACATGAATCACTTCTTCTCGCTAAGCAGAGGTGAGTTACTGCCCAATGTAGTCCTGCTCTACCACAAATAACTAGGGATTTCCACTGACAACAGTGCAAACAGAAAGCCATGCTTAGCTGAGAATTGGCTTCCAAGACTACCTTTAGAGAGAGTTTTGCAAGTCCTTCCTAATGCTCGGACTGCTGACTCCTAGATGCTAATGACACCTTGATAAAGATTAACAGAGGAAACAGGAGTCTGTGTGGACATTTTAGCTAACTTTGGAAGAAAGGCCAAGGTCATCACAACATCAACAGTTTAGTGTCAATGGAAGTTGTTAAAGGTAATCTTGACATAGAAGGTTTATTAACAGGGCAGGGACAACTGATCTATGTCTTCTGTCCCAAAACCGTCTAAAAGTAAAAAAAAAACATAAATGTCAGGTACTTGACTGGTGAGGGACACTAGAGGGGCTGTATTGAATTCAGTGACGTTGTGATGATTGACATTTGCTGATGGTCTGCCCCAAAATGCATATTCATTTCTTATTGGTTTTGCTGCATCATTTCTTCCTTGAAACGGATTCAGAAGGAGGACAGACAAATTCATTGAGACTTGCATTGGCAGCTGCTGACCATTGCAGTGAATATCCAGCTTTTGGATTAGGAACTCTTAACATGATGGTCACAGAAATGTAGTGGACTGGTAGGCATAAAGATTCTTAGTAGTCATGTTCCATTTTTTATACATTTTTCTAAACATCCACCAACTATCAGAATCAGGGCTTGATAGCCTACAAGCCTCACTCATTATGAAGTCCCTACATTTTTTCCGGCTCTTTAAATACCTCTTTCTCTCTGATACTTTTTGTTCTGAAAGAAAAACATGTGAAGAGTTTTGAAAAATCAGAATATCAGTTTACATTTTCAAAACTGTAGTTTGTATTATCAATTGACATAAATGAATATAGATGATTATTCATCTTCCCAGTTGTCATTTGCATGAAACTTCTCCTGATAAAAGAAATTCAAGTAAAATCTCTTAATATTTTGCCATATATAGAATTCATTTGTCGCGTGGAATGTGTTGAGTTGCCAGGAGTTTTTTAGTGCAAACATTTCTTCAGGTAATATTGGCATATAAAATGGACCAGTTCATCATAATCTTAGGACCAGTTAGGTGCTGAACTCTCACTGATGTTGGCAACATCAGCATGTTGTAAAGCTGAGTCTTTTTACCTAACAAGTTTTATATTTCATTCAGATCATCATTAGATCACTAAATGTGCTTAAAATATTGTGGCTGATATTAAAAATATCATAGAAATTAAAACTGTGATGCTACTGAATCAGGTAGTCTCCTGACCTACTTATCACAGAATGTTACTTTTACCCATAACTTCAAAAGCCTGTGGTAGGCCAAAATATTTGTGTTCGTTCTCCCCCTCCCTACTGCTTGAAGGCACTTAGGTGGTAGAAAACGGTGTTGTATTTTCTTATGCCCTAGTTTTTGCTTCCGCTATTACTTGCTTCTGTTTTCTCCTAGTTTCAAGAACCAGTTCCCTAAACCAATGTTGCTTTTCCAAGTTAAGAGAAGTATTTAAAATAATCTGTTAATTTGAAGGGGATGCTTTTCTATAAAGGTCTTCATATGGAGAACTGCAGTAACGGGCTAGACGCTTTTTTTTTACATGCTGCATAAACTTGGAAGGGCAAAGCCTGAGAGAAGTCATTTGTTTTCTCTGGGTTAATGGCTTTCAGCTGGATGTCTGTCTGTTGAATAATGACTGAGCTGTGAGATCAGCCCATGTCTTCCACTACAATACATGTATTCAGTTAATGACATTGATATATTGGAAGTTGGAATGAGCCTCCCCACTTGAGTTGTTCAAATATGATACATCCTACCAGAGAAAAATTAAATAAGGAAGTGTGACAAAAGAGGATTATTCAGGAAGATGATAGTGTGTTCCAAATGTGCAGCTTCAAAGAGACTTTGGTTTTGACATCACTTGTGTCCCTCGTTATTTAATCATTCCCATCCTGAGTATTTATTTTCTGAAGGGAAAAATTGCTTTTCAGATTTTGAGTCCTTCGATTTTGATCTTTAGTATATATTTGTACTACTGAGTGATGTGGAGAAATAATAAACAGTAGAAAGCTTGGAGTACTCTCTCTAAAATTGCTGAGAGCAAAATTTGAAAAGTGCTTAAGCTGTATGTAAAATTTTCAGGTCCCTCTCACATTTAGTCCTTAGATTAAGTTATCAAGGTCACAGAGACACTTCTAGAAAATATCCTTGTGCTTCTACATGAGGGAACATTGTGTGGACATGTGGATACAAGATCTTTCCTGTACCATAAGGCATGTTGGTTTGTGAAATTGCTTTTTTTGGTGATTACAGTCGGGAAAATGTATTGCTAGCAACTAAGAAGGAAGCAAATAGCTTGTCACAATATGAGCATAGTTTTGAATATTTATTGATTTTATTTGGTTTTATCTTTCAACACTATTTTTGTAAGATGAAGTTCTGCCTCCATGTGTCTTGCCTTTATTATTGCTAACCTCTATCGTGGAGGCTGATTGTACTCTGAAGCCTGAAACTGGTTATTATTGGTGTGACAGATTTCCATTTAGTTGGGCTAGGCTCCTTTTTTTTTTGCACTTAAGGGTTTCCATCCTCATCTGCCAGCCTCCTAGGTGGGCAGAGGTATTCCAGATAATGTCAGCAATGGCATAAGGAGTGCAAAAAGCAGGAATGGGAATTCATGAGGTCCCATGTGGAAGTTCATTTGCCATCCAGAATTGCACTCAAGAAACGACAAAAACTATCAGTCTTATTGGTGCAGACTCTTTCGATTCTCTGACAGTAATAATTCCACCCCTAACTCTTTGGTAATGCATTAGCATTAACTGTAATCTTTGCCTTTGGACAGGCTACACAGTACAGCATGATGGTTCCTACCCTCTAATTGTAGGATCCTCATTAATCAAAAAGAATATTATGACATTGTGAGCTCACAAGAAAGACAATTCATGACTGCCACAAAAAGGCCTAAATTATGCTTCTTTGATGATTAGAGATGCAAAATTGCTTTTTCCTTTTCTTGTGAAAATAGGATTTAGCAGCTGTAAGAGAAAACTGTATAATAAAAGTAGGGATTGTTCAGAGGCAAGCAACACCAGCTCTATCTAGAAGAAACCTTTATTTCAAAAGGGAATTAAAATTTTCAAGCTGTTTTGGTGGTGCTTTTTTTATAGATAAATCTGAATTTAAATTAGGATCTTAAGGAAGAAATATATAAAAAGCACACTGCTGTAGCACTGTGTTTAGTAGCTTGCTGCTGTTACCCTTCAAAATGTCAGCAATTTATATATGTTTTTGGCCAGCTTCCAAACTGTGTTTTGCCATATATGAAATTTTAATATTCAAGCACATCTCAAAAATTGAATGCAGTTATATATATTCTCCTTTATTCATAAGGCGCCAGAGATTCTGAATGATAAATGAAAGAGAGAGGAAAAAATTGTTGAAGCCAAGTTGCTTCCACTGAAGGTATGTAGGCAAACCCATTGAGTTCCTACAGGAAACCTGTCTCAATAAGCACTGGTTTAAGTAAAGACAGTCTGGCAGGAACTCTCGGAAAGAACCAACATCCCCTAAAGGGAGAAGACTTATGACTGAAAGAAGGGGTGCTGAGTAGGTGACGTGCTCCTAGAAGAGGATCTTTTATCTGTTTAGTTGAGCATGATGGGCCCTGTGCATTCTGAAGTGCTGTGATTAAAAGGGAAATTAATCCAAAATCATGTTTTCTTTCCAGGGATTCCTTCCTCCAGGACAGACTGACTGCAGTACTAGCGATCCAATGAAATAACTTAAATGAGCATTTAAAACTCTGGGAGAGTCCCCAAAAGTGCCTTCTGAGTTGAGCTTCTCACATGTACAGGATTTAAATAACTCTTGTCTATCCACATGTATTTGCTAAGTGTGACTGAGAAGGAAAGTAGGAATTCTTATCAAAAAATATTTCTTGAAATAATGTATTTTTTGGTTACAGAGATGATTTTAAACAAGAATTTACGCAGCTTCTTTCAGAACACCATGGCAGTTCATGGAATCCTTGTCTTCATGTTACGTGCCAGGACCAATATAATATGTGCACACTCTGGCAATACCTAGGAATTAATCTGAGAAGATATGTAAAGTTTTACTTTTCCTTTGAATTCAGGAAGGCTAGACTGAGATTCAAGGATGAATTCACAAGGGCATTCATCTTCCCATGGTCACAGAGAAGTGATCAAGTAGAGCTACTGAAGTGCCAGAGTAAGTTAGATGTGTCCACATTAGGAAACAGTTGCTTTGGCCTGACTGTGCTTTTGAAGCGAATCTCCCAGCTGCCCACCTTTCTATATAGAGTTTTCAATATACAAAGCCAGACTGGAGTTAATTCAATACAAACTTCACCTGAAATTCATGTGGCATGAACGTCAGGTCCTCAGCTTCAAAGATTTTGGTCTGTACATCTTTTGCTAAAGAGATGTACTACTTGTTAATAAAGATACTGCGTTGGCTGTTCCCTTCTAACTGAAATCCAGTGGTGCTTAGCAGCACATCAAAACAGGTTAGGTGTCTGTGTAAATGTCATTAAAAAATGTCCTTAATATCTGAGTATTTTTTAATGCATAACTGGCATTTATTTACATCTCAGATTCTTGTAGTTGTGTTTTTGCTGTCTTTAGAACTGGACTATAGGGATTAATCTTAAGTTTCAGCCATTTCTTTAGCTCAAGCCTTAGTTCATTCTTTTGAGAGGGCTCCAGAATTGCACAGCATTTGGGCTGTGGGACTTCTGTGATTGTTTAAACGACCACATACAGATAGCATGAAAACACAGCAATCCAGGTGGTTTCCATGGCATAAAGACAAAACTGCATGGAGCAGGTAATTCCATTCAAAAAAAGAATGAAAATGTTTCTACTAAAATCTCAGTCCCTGATCTTTTTTTCTTATATTGGACCTATCCTAGCAATGCCTGAATGAGACTCTTGTTACAGGTGGCAGATGTTGCTTTCTCCAGTTCTTCTCCTTAGAGGGAACTGCTATGTATCACTGCACTAATCTGTGGTCAGAGAAATATCAGAAAAAATATGGTCATAGTCTACTTCAATTTGAAGTGTTCCATGTTACTGGCCTTTTATTCAAAGTTTTATTTAGAAAGGTAGATTTACTGAATTACCATAGAAACTGTGAAGCTTAACACAAAAATACTTATAAAACCAAGCATGAAGTATAAATCTACATAGAAAACCTTGTGTACAGTATATATATTTATTGGTTTAAAACTTAAATATCCATAGATATTTAAAAACTTAAATCTCAAAAATAAAAATACAATATTGCTGTTATTGGAAATGATGGATTTTTGCTATTGTCCAACTCTGCAGACTTGTATAATGTTACTAATATAGCCTAAATCGGGACTTACAACGATTGATGCAGTTGTGTTGATGCTTTTTTTCTCTGTTAGCGGGAATCGGTATTCCCTGATATATTTAACTGGGTTGTATGCTGCTTAATGAGCAGTATTACTGATGTCAAAGAAAGATTCACTGAATTGCTGAAATCACAGAAATAGCATAAGAATTTGAACAGTAACGATTTTTATTGAGTGGTGGTGGCTGTTCCCACTCGCCCTTCCAAATACTGAAATTCAAGCTATATTGATAAACACTGATTTTTTTTTTGAGGGCTTGTGCTCCTTTCTAATAATGTTTTAGTAATACGATTATTTCATTTTATCCAAATATTGTGATGTATAATATTAATTTGTTAAATGATATTGTTTACTAATACGTGTTAACAGTAATTACATACTTGAAATAATAATAATAACTACAACAACAATAAAGGTAATAATAAATGACCACAAAGACAGCCCAATGTTTTTATCATCAACTGGACAAGTTTTCTTCTTGGTGTTATCAGCAGCAAAGCATATTTAATGAAAACCTTGGGAGACTTACTGGTTGCAGAGAAGAAATTACTTCCATTTTATACTGCAGAATGAAATCCATTTAATCTGTTTTAACTCCTGGATGCTCAACAGCTTGGATGAGTTGAAGATTTCAATCTGCATACACAGTGCAGGTACTGTTCTTGGTTTCATTAAATGTTTCTGCTTTTCAATAGACTGTGTCTACCTTGCCCAAAATTTAAAATTTTCTTTATGAAAACCACTGCCCAAGTAGATATACATCTGACAGGAAAGTCCATTGTTTAATAAGAATTTACAATGATGTAAGTATAGAAATACTAACGGAGGTAATTACTTGCCAACAGCCCTTATTAAAGCTTTAGTATATTAGTCTCTGTAATTAGTCACCCTGTATGAGGACAGCATCTGGCTCTTCAAATCTCTTCTCAACAAAGGCACTGAGTTAAATATCCACGTTTTTACAGACTCATTTTTTTTATGGTGCATAGATACTTTTTTGAAACTGTAGAAGGATAAGTTTTTTCCTTGTTGTTATTTAAATTTTCAGGTTTATGTGGATTTCCAGACCTATTCATTTAACTGTGATACAATAGATACTGCAGCTTATTCTTACTTCTGTCTTTCTGTCCCAGATCTTCCTCATTCCCTGTCACAGCAGGCTGCAGTCTAATTCTGCTTTATGACATGAATTCCAATTACAGCTAATCCTATTAGAAGCTCCAGTTATTTGAAAACATGCTCATTGGCAAGGACTCTGAAATATAGAAAGTCCTATGAGGACTTTGTGAAGTCTTTGCTTTGTTTTTGATTTCTAGTTTACCCATTGGTATATCATTAAAAATCAAGATCAAATCAAGTTCCTTTTAGGATAATTCCATGAAAAAGGGAAGTTAAATTTTAACACATTTCTGGATTTTTTTTTGAGCCCTATGAAGGCCGATATCTGACAACAGCAACTAGACAGATGAGTCAAGCTTGACTGCTTAACTTGCCTGTTCATCAAACTAAAACAATACAGAAATACTCCAACTCTGCTACTTTCAATACAAAGATAGTTTTTTATCTTTTCATAACTCAGCAGTCATTCTGAATTCGTTTGCAAATCCAAATTTCACTATTGTGTATTATATCTTTTCACAGCGTTGCTAAAGGACAAGAAAATAATTGATTCTGAGAAGAGTAAGAGGCAGAATCAGCAGTGAATTTAACATGGAACATTGCAGTACAGCTCTTGCTTGTAGAGACCTTCCCTGGAAACTCTATGTAACAAGCACAACTTTTTAGCATCTTTCTTCTCTTTGCCTCTTTCCCCTTCTGTGATGGGACCTAGGTAATGTCAAGAAAGAATGGATTTAAGTGATCTGTCCTTCTACTGCAGTTGGAAAAAGCAGTAACATAGATGTGGTTTTCCATGTTTTCAATTTAGTTCTTACTTCTAGCTTGGCCATCTGAAAGCACACTACACTTAACCGATGCATTTTTATCTAAAAGGTAAGATTTAAATCAAATTGCTTCCAAACTCTCTTTCTTTCATTCTGTATTTTAAATGTAAAGTGTTTTATATTAGAGCTATTTCTAACTCCCCATTTATTTATTTAAATCCATTTTGGGACAATGATTCATAGAAAAATAATCTTAGATAATGACATCCAAGGTTGGTGATAGAAATAAAAATATAGTAATTTTGAAGTTCTGAAACTCATAAAATTGCAACATATAGTTTATTCTGCAATCTCCAGAGCATTAAGCTGTTTAACACAAATATAATTTCCCACCAAACAGCTCAAGGCAGTTACTGTTCAGTTTGGTTCCAAAGAATTAAACACACTGTTATAAATTGTGATAGTCTGTGTGACTTTGTAGATAAACCCATTTTCCAATATATGTGCACCAACCATGAAAAAATAAGAGGCTGCTGTTGTACAAGGAGTGATTACAATGGAAGTAAGGTGAAATTAAATGAACATTTGCTTCAAGGCTCATTAATAATTATTAATAAGGGAGGAAGCCTTTGTAAACTCAGTGACTGAAGGATTATTTGAAAGAACAGAGGGTTAAAGAATATTCCATGTCCTAGGCTTTATGACGTGTACGTGCTTCTTTGGTTCTAAATTTCTCATGTCACAGTGATGTGGAATGAGATGGATTTTCTAGGCCACCTAATCTGCCATTATCTAAAGTGGATATGGTAGTTTTGACTTCTGGACAAAAGAGGACAGATGAGCTATGAAACTCAGTTCTGCGATTCTACTACATATGTAGCATAAAAAAGCAACAGGGAGTCTGGAATCTGTCTCAAATCATACAAGGTGTACATGCAGAGAAACAGAAGTTCAATTTACTAAATTCAGAGCAAAATGAACCTAGGACACCAGCATGGTAAGAACATGAAAGTCGAAATGTTTCTGAACTGCATAAACCCTGCGACCTTTAGGAGGGAGGAAATAGTGAGGGTAACTCACTGTTATAAAATAACAAATTACTGTATGTACTATATAGTAAACAAATAATTGTGGCCATTACACTGACATATAAAATTTTCATAGATATTTTCAGACCTACATTTCAGAAAGAACACTTCAAAAAAATTCAGAAGCTTAGGAACAAAAAAGGTATCTGCAACTTAGAAATGCCTTTCAAAATCTGGGGCGGGAGGCGGAGAGTTTCACCACTGACTTCAGCAGGGATTAAAACCAGGCACTTACCTGAACTGTTTATAATGAAAGTGCTCTTTTACAGTTCTGTGTTCTCTGAATGGGAAGTATAAGCAAAGCAATTTTGGCTGTGTGATCCAGGGATTTACAAAAGTCAAATGATTGCTCAGTGCCAGGATGCCCTTTTAAAAGGTTACCTATGTGGGAGCTTTTTTTTTTCCTGTGCCTCAGGTAGGGATGCCTCTGGTAAGCTCTGCTGGAGGAAGTTGTCTTGAGGCATCTGTAACACACCTGCTACCTCCAAATGATAGTCTGATATCTCTAGATTTGCTGAAGGTGTATTTTCTTTTTCCCTAAGGAAATGTGTTTCACAGCAACATGATCCAAGTTAAGAGTACACTGCCTGTCTGAAGGAGAAATCATCCTAACTTCAAGAAATTTGGAGATTGCCTTACAGAGCGATGGTGTGTACCTCCATTGTTGCTATTGGTATCACACCAGCCTCTTAATATCAGAGCTGCATTGTGCTGGACATGGGAGGAGACAATCACCCTTTGAAGAACTGATGTTCCTAAATCAGTAAGGATGGACAAGAAAGGAGTATGTCCCTTGGGTGATGTATATGCCAATGATGGAGCTGACAACTGAGCCTTGTGCTGTAAGCCTCCAGGGGTAGTTCCTGTGTTCACTCCTGTGCCTGCAGTGAAATTGTGCACGCCTTTTATCCCCTGGAGGTTTAAGCTCGTTTTCAGCAGTTCCTGTGTTACTGGTTGCATGAGTAAAGTTCATTGGTGTGCCAAAAAGCAACTTGAAACCAAAAGACCATTGAAGTTCCAACTTTTGAATGTATAAGTAGGACGAGTATATGTTAGTTGCTTTGCAAAACACAGTTTTCCAAATCCTGTGGATGAGACTAAGTTCTTTGAATACATTAGTGTTCTTTAATTGTTTTGCCCTTAAGTAAGTTCTTCCTTACTTAACCTGCAGTGCCTAGTGCAACCTCATAGTATTTATTAATCTTACATGCTGGGAATGCATGTGCTGTTTTGCAATATACATTTTGGATTTCTAATTAACCCAGTGAGTTTCACCTTAATGTAGCTGAACTACTAATATTCGCAACTGCTAATACCCTTCATTGCTGCTTCTGCTCCAGTGTCACACTCCTTCCACACAAGATGGCCACTGTTGATATAGTGCTGCACCACAGAGAGCAGTCAAGTAGAGATCTCTGTTTGGGGTGTATAAAATGAAACATCACTGGTTAGGTCCTTGGACTTTATTTTGATTTGCACAGGAGTTTTCAGTGGCAATTTTCTAGATTTTTGCATCAGAAATAACCTGTCTCAGAGAAGTTGTGTAAGAGAAAGTCAAGATTTTGATAGATACAAATAGCATGAAGCTTATAATTAGTTTCTTGTTCCTTAATTGTTTTTTCTTAGCTTTCTTTTACAAGTTTTTCTCTTAAGCACATACTTCCTAGCAGGGAGCCTCTCTGCTGTACTGGAATAGATGCTGTCAAATGCCAAAGGAAATACACCTAAATTCCATTTTAAAGCTAAACCGGGATGTCATCTGAAGTATTTACTGTATTGATTGTCATTGTTAGTGTCTTTATATTTTTTTTCTGTATCTTGCCCTTTAGTTGGAACAAAGAAACTGGGTGAAGGCTGAATTTTGCTCTTTGCTGGTGCATTGTCCATGAAGCTAGAGAAGTGGTGAATGTTGCACTGAAAAGAAACAGTTTTATTTTCTTAGTGAGGTAATTCCTAAGAGTCTTTTGAGGATAATTATGTTGAAATGTCAATGTCTAAACCTTTCTTCTACTGTACAACAGGAATAAAAAAAAAACAGAGTCAGACTGCCTGATCTCTGAATACTCTGCCTTACAGTCAGAATTGAACACCCTAATTTCTGCTCATACTTTCGGACTTCTGGGTTTTACCAGTCAAGTACCTTTGGCATCTTGAAAAAGCAATGAAACTTCGGTGGTATTTAGGCATTCTTAACATTGCCTTAATTACATTCAAAGCCGGTTTTTTGAATGCTGCACAGCTTCTGTGACCCATTAAGAGTGAAGTTTTTAAAAACTCACATATTGATTTCTGATGAACTTGCCCATACAAATAAGTTTTGGGAGATGAGGTGTGATTTTTTTCAGAAGATATGTGGAATGACAGCAAGACACAGAAATTGAGGTGGGCAGACCAGCTGTGCACCAGGGAGGAACTGTGCTGCGGTAGGGGATAAGCCTGCTCTGGATGGAAGGGTGCTGAGCAGCCAGCTCAGCCAGGCACAATGAATGGGAAATGCTTGAGTCTGAAGGGAACACTGCTGCCTCCCACACCATAGAGTAATAGGCTAAGACCATCGGGTACCTGGGAAGGTATGACTTAGAAATAGAAATACTTGGAACTGATGTCCCCACAGTGTGTTATAGCTCAGTGTTTTAAAATGGGCCTTCCTGATAGTAGTGCTGGGTGCTCAAGGTTAAATTGGTAAATTGCTGCCTGCAACCTAGAATAGAAAGCATTGGTTTCAGATACTTCGTTGACTGCATGAAGGTAGCTTTGCTTCTGCAAAGAACTGTGACTGAAAAGAAATGGCAGAGGACATTTCCTTTAAATGCAATATTGTGGATGAAAGAAAATAAAGTAATATGAAAAGATACTTGGTTCAAAATCTGGAGTCCGTAATTTTATGGTGTTACAAGAGAAACTTATATCTCTTTCTTGCTGGAATGTGGAGGCCTTCTGAATTGTAATTGTATAGGGTGGAAAGTGAGAAGAGGGAAAAGAGAGTGTTTCAGGGCATTGATGTTCTCTGAATACAGAGTGCTGTGTAGAAAATAAAACAATCAAGTTAGCACAAGATTGACCCTTTGACCTTCCCATTGAAAAGATCAAGCGTGACAGAATAATAATAATAATAAAGGCTTTTGGAAACTCTTGAATTGCCAACATTTTTTAGCCATACTTCGGTTTAAATCTCCCTCAGAGACCACTGCTTTATTTCACTTGATTAAGCATGCTTTGTGCTTGCCTCCAAACCATTCTGTTTTTAAGAAGATATTACCCAATTCTGCTCAATAATATACTGCGTGTTCCTTTACCGTAGATAACATTAACAGGCCACAGCGCTAGCGATGTCTCTTAACAGCCCCTCTCCTGTATTGGCTCTCTTCCCCTAACAGGTATATTTATCATTTCTACCTCTCTGACATTTCCAAATCTGCTTCCCAGGACTGGTTTCTTTCTTTTCTCTCAGTAGATTAGTTTTCATTCTTCAGGATTAAAAAGGTTTAGAAAGCAATGGGGAGTTGGCAGGAAGAGCATGAGTTCTTTAGAAATGTCAAAAAGTGTCAAACCAGCAGCCATGTGGGGGACAGCAGCACTTTTCAATCAGTCTGCGCCAGAAATAGCATCACTAAGAAAGGGCTAAGGTGTGCCACAGAGATGGTAATAAAACTTTATTCTGTTCTGAGCTGAGAAGAGAGACAAATTTTCTCACTCCTTCAGGCAACCAAGGCCCCATAAATCTAGTGGCAGATCTTACAATATAATAAATAGCCAACCTTACTAAAATAGCTCTGAGGGGTGTCCAGAGGGAAGGAAACATATAGCAGAGTAAGATGGCTCTGAGCAGCCTGTTTCTATCCTTTCATTTGGTTTGTTGTTTTCACTGTCCAACCTTTCTGTTTTCTCTGCTGTTTTTGGCTCTTCTCCTTTTAGAAAGCATATGAGATGTGCTTAAAATATTATAAACTATAACATATCCCTCCTGTGCCAAAGACTAAGAACAGTGCTATGGCTTGGTGTGGTACAACCAACAGCAGCGGTGTCTTGACAGGCCTCGGAATTAATCTCTTTGCACATAGGCTTCAGGTATAAGTTTTTCCCAGTGGTGAATTAAATCGTCTTCCTCTCCTGTGTATTATGTGTGTTGGTTGTGCCTCTTTTACAGCCAATAAACCGTGCAAGGAGTAGCTTGTGGTTCAACATGAGTATGGTTCATCGAGTGGATGGAAGATAACATCCTGACACAACCGGAGAGTGAACTGACTAGAGAAGGTGCCCCACTGGATCTGCTGTTTGTGAACAGAGAGGGCCTTGTGGGGGAGGTGACTGTTGGAGGACGCCTGGGGCTCAGTGATCACGAGATGATAGAATTCTCAGTTCTTGGAGGAGTAAGGAGGGGGGTCAGCAGAATTGTCACCTTGGACTTCCAGAGGGCAGACTTTGAACTGTTTAGAAGGCTGCTTGATAAAGTCCAGAGATGAGTCTAAATGACAAAGGAGCCCAAGAGGACTGGATGCTCCTCAAGCAGGAAATTCTGGTGGCGCTAGAGTAGGTCATCCCTGTGTGCTGTAAAATGAGTTGGCGGGGAAGAAGGCCAGCTTGGCTTAATAGAGAGCTCTGTGTTGGTCTAAGGAAAAGGAGGAAAATATATGAGCTTTGGAAGAGGGGGCAGGCATCTCAGGAGGACTACAAGGAGCAGGTGAGATCATGTAGGCAAAAAATTAGAAGGGCCAAAGCCCAACTGGAACTTCAACTGGCCAGTTCAGTGCAAGACAATAATAGATATTTCTTCAAGTATATTAACAACAACAGGAGGACCAACAAGAATCTCCCTCCTTTACTGGATATAAGGGGAATGGTAATAACAAAGGATGAGGACAAGGCAGAGGTACTTAACACCTTCTCTGCTTCGGTCCTTAATAGGAAGATAAGATGTTCTCTGGGCTCCAAGCTCCTTGTGTATTGTGTTCAGTTCTGGGTCCCTCAGTTCAAGAAAGATATTGAGGTGCTGGAGCGGGTCCAGAGAAGAGCAACAAAACTGGTGAAGGGACTTGAGTACAAGTCCTATGAAGAGAGGCTGAGGGAGCTGCGGTTGTTTAGACTGGAGAAGAGGAAGCTCAGGGGTGACCTCATCACTCTCTACAACTATCTGAAAGGAGGTTGTAGTAAGGTGGGGGCCGGTCTCTTCTCCCAGGCAGCCAGCAACAGAACAAGAGGGCACGAGCTTAGACTCTGCCAGGGAAAGTTTAGGCTGGATATGAGAAAAAAGTTCTTCACAGAACGAGTAATCAGGCATTGGAATGGTCTGCCCAGAGAGGTGGTGGATTCACCATCCCTGGAGGTTTTTTTAAAATAAGACTGGATGTGGCACTTAGTGCCATGATTTAGTAGTTATGATAGTGTTGGATTAAGGGTTGGACTCGATGATCTTGGAGGTCTCTTCCAACCCAGATAATTCTATGATTCTATGATTTACAAGAAGGGTTGGAGGGAGGATCCAGGGAATTATAGGCCTGTCAGCTTGACCTCGGTACCGGCGAAGGATATGGAGGAGATCATATTGAGTGCTATCACACAGCACATGCAGGACAGCCATGTAATCAGACCCAGTCAACATGGGTTTATGAAAGGCAGGTTCTGCCAGACCAACCTGATCTCCTTCTATAACAAGGTTACATGTCTAATAGACGAGGGGAAGGCTGTGGATGTGGAGTACCTGGACTTCTGTAAAGCCTTTGACATCGTTTCTCACAGTATTCTGATTGAGAAACTAGCTGCCTAGATGGGAACATCCTCCGCTGGGTAAAAAACTGGCTGGATGGCCAGGCCCAGAGGGTGGTGGTAAATGGAGTTAAATCCAGTTGGATACTGGTCATGAGTCGTGTTCCCCGGGGTTCAGTGCTGGGTCCAGTCCTGTTCAATATATTTATAAATGATCTGGATGAAGAGATCGAGTGCACTCTTAGCAAGTTTGCAGGTGACACCAAGCTTGGTGGCAGTGTTGATCTGCTTGAAGGAAGGGAGGCGCTGCAGAGGGATCTGAACAGGCTGGATCGATGGGCTGAGACCAACGGGATGAGGTTTAACAAGACCAAATGCCGAGTCCTGCTCTTGGGGCACAACAACCTCATGCAGTGTTACAGGCTTGGGGAGGACTGGCTGGAGAGCTGCCTGGAGGAGAAGGACCTGGGGATGTTGGTTGACAAGCAGCTGAATATGAGCCAGCAGTGTGCCCAGGTGGCTAAGAAGGCCAACACAGGCATCTTGGCCTGTATCAAAAACAGTGTGACCAGTAGAACAAGGGAGGTGATTGTACCCCTGTACTCAGCACTGGTGAGGCCACACCTCAAGTACTGTGTTCAGTTGTGGGTCCCTCAGTATAAGAAGGATATTGAGGTGTTGGAGCACGTCCAGAGAAGGTTGACAAGACTGTTCAAGTCTGGAGAACAAGTCCTACGAGGAGCAGCTGAGGGAACTGGGGTTGTTTAGCTTGGAGAAGACAAGGCTGAGGGGAGACCTCATCGCTATCTATGGCTGCCTGAAAGGAGGCTGCGGGAGAGCGAGTGTTGATCTCTTCTCTCAAGTGACAGGTGATAGGACAAGAGGAAATGGACATAAGTTGCGCCAGGGGAGGTTCAGACTGGATATTAGGAAGAATTTCTTTACCGAAAGGGTGGTCAGGCACTGGCACAGCTGCCCAGGGAGGTGGTTGAGTCACCATCCCTGGAGGTGTTTAAAAAACAGGTGGAGGAGTTTTTGAGGGACACGGTTTAGTGGAGGATGGGTGTGGTTGGACTCGATCTCAAAGGTCTTTTCCAACCAGAAGACTCTGTGATTCTGTGATTCTATGGTTGGATGGAAAAGGGAAAGGAGGAAAGAAAACCAGTGAAGTAGCCATAAAGATTCCAAGAAAGTCAATTGAGCATCTAGTTTTCTTTTCTCACTGAGGCTTAGCCAGATCCTTTGCTTTCCCCAATCTGGTTCATCACAGCTCTGATGGAAACAAGCCATTTATCCCTAACAGTTTCATTCTTCATACCAACAATTTTCCTCCTTCACTCACTCCAGCACTCCAATAGTTCACCCTCTGTCTAGTGACAGTCCTGTTACATGAGAGGGTGATACAACCATCGTATTTATTTTGAGGATAGAGTCTTGTTTATATTTAGTCTGTAATATGGTGTCATTTATTCCAGGAATCTGGCAGAAAAGAGCTGCCTCAACTTTTTGTTCTGAAAGCTGCCTTCATTTCTAGCTTTTTAAAATAGTTGCAACTCAATCAAAGTTTTAGAGGTTATTTTATTCTCCTCTGGGTGAGTGCCACCTGCACTCAGCATATAGGTTTTAACCTGATAAAAGTTTGGAAATAGTTTGCTTCAAGTGTTCAGCATCTATATTTTCTTATTCAAGGAAGGGCACAATTTCTCACTCATTCTTGAGTTGGATAGAATAGAGATTGCTGCTTGATGGGTTGATTTAGGGGAAGCTATGGATTTTTATTATATCTTTCCAGAGGAAAATGCTGAAAACCACCCGATTTGCAGACACTGTCCTTGGCTAGAATATTGCTGACCAAATGTGTTACAGATATTTTTGTAAAATATCATAGCAACACTACCTTAGATCCTCAACTTACAAAGTGCTGTCCCAAGTCCTGGAAAGATCTGCATAGTTGTTTAATCTTGCCATCAAGTTGAAGTGTATTAGGCTAAGGGCATGAAGCTAAATCTTTGTAATCTGCTGCAGGATCAGACCACAAGAGTGAATCCATATATTTAAAAAAAACTTTGGCAGAGTAAGAACACTTACATTCCCAGAAACTAGACGAGCCTGTGAAAAAAGGAATAAAACAGAAAACGAGTATTTTCTTAGAAGACCCAGTGCAAATCAAGTCGGTCAGTGGAGAATTTATAAAGCAAGATCAGAAGTAAAGATGCTTGAATGGCTTAACTTTGATCCAGATTACAGATAGTCCTGGAATAGATGGAATTTTAAGTCTCAAAGATGATAAGCCGTGGCCAAAAACTAAGAAACCACTGTAAGCGCTTTTTTTCCCCACCACTTCTCAGACATTTTAGCAAACTGGATTATCACCTTTAGGTCTTTCAACATATTCAGGAAAATACATTAACAGTCTGCATCACAAGATAACCATGTGCCTAGAACTCCCTGTGGAGGAGCTGCTTTGATGTGCTTTGAGTTGAAGCAGAACTTCAAATGCCTAGGTCTCTTAGTTTCTCTTAATTTCTCTTAATTAATTGCTTAATTCAATAGTTTGAAAACTATCCCTCTTCCTAAATTAACACACTGCACTCTCATTCATCCCTTCCCTATCCCTTCCCACATGTGCATTGTTGGACTTCTTTCTAAACTCTTGCATCTGCCTGTGATGTGCGACAGGAGGCAGCTTAGAGAAGAGGAGATGGGCCACAAGGACATGGTGTTGATGGGTAGCTTTGCAAGATTACATTTCACTTGTAGGATATGACATGGAGGCCCTCCAGGACTGGTGCCTGTGTCCTAGGACACTGTTCCTTCAGTGATGAGAAAAGGAGATGTGAATCACATGGCTTTTTCAAGTAAAGGTGGTAGTTCTGTGCAGTTTGTGTTTTATCGTCTCAGGTTCTGCTTTTTATTCCTGCCTAATGCAATTATCTAAATCCTATAGGTTGGGAGAGAGCTCTGAGTGGGATGGCTCAATTTCTCCAATGAAATCACTTAATGGAGAGAAGCTGCGTTCCACTGCTGCTTTTGTCAGACCTCAGACTATGCTCCCAGTTGTTGGGGTCCCTTGTGATGACATATATGCTATTGTCATGTTCATGACTTGATTGCTTGTATAGCCTGGACCAGTGGCTTCTCATATAGCCTCATGCGTATAAATTATGTATTTTCTTTGAAGCGATAATGTTCAGGCATTAGCAGGTTCTGTTACAGCCTTTCTCATCTATCCCCACTTTCACACAGGCTGTAATCCAGCTGTACTGCAGCCTTCACTACGGGAAGTAAAAACACTTTTGCTATACACCGTGTGGGAAGGTTGATCTTTAAAACCACCCATTCTCGATGCTCATTGAGAATCTGCAGCAAACACAGAGGTCCCCCCCACTCTCGCACCAATTCCTGCACTGAAAGGTGCGAAGGTGCCTCGTTAACCCGTTATTTCGTCTCGGGGGAGGAGGCCAAGACTTCCCCTTCCCCGCTTGCTTGTCGCTGGTGAGCCTCTCCCTCCTCGGGTCGGGGAGCTCCGGCGAGGGCGTGTTTCGGGGTGGGTGTCCCTGGGCGGAGGCAGCTCACTAGATGGCAGCAACGTCACAGCTTTATGAAATAGCCTTCGGGCATCCTTCCCCACCCCCAGACCGCCCCCGTCCAGAACTGCAAGGTAAAAAATAAATAATAATATTAAAAAAATGCAATAAAAACCTTCTGCTATTGTATGGCTCGAACAGAAACTCTGTGATATGCTGAATTCTGCACAGCTTCATCATATCTCTCTGTAGTGCCTATATAAAGACATACACATATATATAATGTAGCTGTAGGTCAATGTGAATGTAAATATATACCTTAGTGTACATGTTCACGCCTAGGCTTTTCTTATATTAGGAAGCAGAACACCAATAGTCAAGTCTGACTCCCCTGGAGTCACAGAAAAGGGAAAGTCAGAGTTGGGACGGGCAGCCTGTCGGCTTGCAGGCTTCCCAGTGTCCCTCCCCAACGTTGGCCCCTGGTGTCCTTTGTCATTAGCTTCCTTCTTGCAGTGCAGGAACGGCTAATTCTCTCCGCCCCCACAAATCTATAGGAACCAGTCAGCCAGCAACGGGCCGCGCTGCCTGCTCCACTTGTGACACTTCGCTGTAGGAACATTTGGTAAAGGAAGACAACTGCTTAATTGGAAGATGCTAGAATTTGGTGGTTATTTTCTTTTTCAGAAATCCTCCAGCCAGTTTCCCAGACCAGTTCACAGCCTGTCACAGCTGCAGCCAATTCCTGCTGTTGTAGGATGGCTCAGCTAGTTAACAAATTTCGTGCCATACATTTCATTGAGTGCAGGATTAAACCCCAGTGTGAGAGAATGTCACTTTTCCTGCCAGCTGCTTGGCATGTCCTCATCCCTGCTATGACCACTCACATACAGTGAGTGTGGTGCTCTAAATCGTCTGCAGCAGACAGGCACAGGAGTGTGTGCATCGGGAGAAATAGAGTTTTTTTTTAAAAAAATGCTCTTAGGTTTGCTTGGCTGTGGTGCTCATCCTTAAAGGTCAGTACAAGGGCTGGATATTGAGCATGGCAGAAAGGAAATCCAGAGAAATAATTTCTCTTAAGACTCTGTTGACATGTCTAAAACAACATAGATGATAAAAAAACGTAACTTGGGAGAGGAACTGTGAAAAAATAACTTTGGTTCTCAAGGTCACATGCAGCCCTTTACTCATGTGTGTTTGCAAGTTTACTTGAGATTTACCAAGTTTTTCAAAACGCTACACCTGAAATTTGAAAACAGAGACTCTTGGTGGCAATGTTTTTTACCTATGTGTTATGAAAGCTAAGAAGGGAAGCTATAGTAATAGACCAGTGAATCAGGGTTATTTCGTAGATGTAATTTATCACCAAGCTGTCCAAAGACCTGCTAATCCTGACAGTGTGAAGCGTGAGAGAAACAAGAAAAGGGCATAGCCTGGGGAATACTGCTCTAGACATACAGGACCCATATGGGCAGAAAAAAAGAAAGAAATTGTGGAGAAATTTGTACTGCAGCATGATCTCTTTGGTAGATCCTTCGGGACACTCAGGCTTGGAGAGGTTCCTGGTCTAGGTGAGGCTGAGGACGCTGCACTGAGGGGCCAGGCTCCCTTGGAGTCCTTGGGGTCTTTGCCTGTACTGACCTGCCTGCTCAGGCAGCAGCACTGAGCAGCTGCATCAGGCGCTCATGTTACCCCAGTGCCCCTTAGGGCCCAAAGCCAGAGGGTTTATACTTGGCTGGGGCTAATTCTTTGGGAACAAAGCCCATACTACTCTTGTCTTTTAATCTGGCAGCTGCAATCATGACAGTGCACTTTTTATTTGGCTGGGTACAGGCACAGGGAAGCACAAAGTCCTTTTTCGCAATGTGAGTGCATTGTATATGTGACTTTCTTACATGACGGGCACATGTGTGTGGAGCTCTTGCACACACAGCTTATCTCCAAGCCCTCTATTAGACTATTCAGCTGAACAAAATTTTTTGCCTCAGAAGACTAGATGCATGATACTCACTGGTGTGGGTGTTCCTTTAGAGGTCAGAATGAAAGAATTGTATTGTTGTTCATTATGCTTTAGAAAATAAAATACACTTTATACCACTCTCCATCCATGGACTTTGCCTTTACTGCAAGCATAATGAGTAGTGAAGCAGCAGTGGTATTACAGCTAAAATTGTGCATGAATTTCTACGTCATTACATTTTAGCTGAGGTGAAGAAGGTTATTTTGCTGGAAACATGGAATTTAATTTTTAAGATCAATCCCAAATACTTAGTGCAGTTTGTGAGTTGTTTCAATATCTGTGTTAAATTGTGGTTTAAAAATACTGTAGTATTTGTTTATGATTTAAAATTTCTCTTTGACTAGAATTTTTATAATGTCTGATGTATTTTCAGATTCTATGACAATGATATTGAACATGTGTTATTCTCTGGTGTGAGCAGGTTTTACATGTGTTTCTTTAAGGTATGTTAGTGGAATAAATGCTTATTAAGATTGGGAAAAATTCCTGTCTGATATGGTGTGACATGTTGGGATTATTCATTTTGCTAGGAAAAGTGCCTTTCTTTGGGATAGTAATTAGCTGAAGAGCTACATTGATAAATATGTCATGTTTTATCACAATTATGACACAGTATCTACCTCATGTCCTGGTCACTACCAACAGATGCCCTTGTATCATGCAACAAAGACCTTTGTTCTCATATAGGAAACAGTCTAGAAAGTCAGTTCCTAGATTTGCTCTTATAAAAAGATCATGCTTATAGCAGATGGTTAAACACTTGCTAAAAGGCACACAAATCTGAGAAAAATACAGATCACTTATTTTTGGGGCCATATTCTTCCCCACACAGAAGTAGCTCTTGTTTAGCCAGTATTGTCCTGAGTGTTTGCAGAGATTATGGGTTATCTTCTGCCCTTTGCTTAAATCCACATTGATATTTTACCAACTGAGACAGTGGTTTATGTCATGCTGACACAGAACAGTCTATGGGGCATAAGACACAATTTCACATGGCAAAGAAGTTGGGACACATGTTGTGTGTTGATAGGCACTGGAAAAAGCAGAGAAATCTCTCCTGGCAACTTGTGTGGGTGATAGGAAAGTGGCAAAGAATCCTGGAAACTTTCCCAAAACTTCTTGTTTACAGAATGTGACAACATGGGGATTCCTACAGTCCTGGACTGTCTCTCTGTCACTTGTCCTTTGCCAGAAGGCACTGGTTAGTGTCTCGCTGTTTGGTGCCTTGGCCCTCAACACTTTTACCCTGCAAAAGACAGGTTGGTGGGAAACACGTCCCAGCTGCTGAGATACTCCAAATTTGTCTTGGTTTCTAAGCACCAAAGGGGTTAGTCTAAACCAGTGCATTAGTAAGATTATATTTTGGGTTTCTGAGAAAGAAACGTGTCTTATGCCAACAACGTTACTTGAAATCTTCCTCAGAACCTGAAATAGTGGGGTTTGTGTGTATTTGTGGTTTCGTTTTTAAAAAATAAAAAACACATAACCCCCCCAAAACCCATGCTTCAAGTACATCATAAGAGTAAGCTCCTGATTACAAAATTGGAAATACAACTGTAAGAGACTGCTGTTAAGAGCAGGAAGAGGAACACTCAGAAGGTGTCTGATGTGGGAATCTCCTGTTCCTGCTGACCCTTTGGGCTCCTCCAGAGCATCTCTCAGCTGCAGATGACGAAAGGACACCATATTACTGTTAGTTTCCCAGGGCTGCCTGACAGAGCATGCTTCTTTGAGGCAAAGCCTCGCTGTGGGGTTTTGAGGACACCTGTGCTCCAAGTGTCCTCTCTCAGACGTATGATACTAATCCAAAAGCTAAAAGCTGAATTCCCCTAGAATCGGATTGCTTAGCTTTGAGAGCTTTCAAATACATTTTCTTCAGAATGACCTGCGTTCCTTTTACTCTGTGTCCCTCAACACCATGAGTATATAAAATCATAGAATGTTTTGGGTTGGACATTAAAGATCATCTAGTTCCAACCCCTCTTCTATGGGCAGGGACATCTTCCACTGGATCAAATTGTTCAAAGTCCCATCCAACCTGGCCTTGACACCTCCAGGAATGGGGCATCCACAGCTTCTCTGGGCAACATGTGCCAGTGTCACACCACCCTCACATGAAAAAATTTCTTCCTAATATCTAATCTAAATTTCCCCTCTTTCAGCTTAAAACTGTAACCCCTCATCCTATCACTGAACTGCCTGATAAAGAGTCCCCTTCTCATCTTTCCTGTAGGACCCTTTAAGTGAGAGGTCTCCACAGAGCCCTCTCTTCTCTAGGCTGAAAAACCCCAGCTCTCTCCATCTGTCTTTGTATGGGAGGTGCTCTAGCCCTCCGATTATCATGTGGCTCTCCTCTGGACTCACTGTAACAGATCTGTATCCTTCCTATGCTGAGGACTCCAGAACTGAATGCAGTACTCCAGGTGAAGTCTAACAAGAGCAGAGCAGAGAAGGAGAATCACCTCGCTTGACCTGCTGTTCACACTTCTTTTGATGCAGCCCAGCACACAACTGCCTTTCTGGGCTGCAAGCGCATGTTGCTGGCTCATGTTGAGCTTCTCCTCCACTAGGATCCCCAAGTCCTTGTTTTCAGGGCTGCTGTCAATCCATTCTCTGCCCAGTCTGTGTTTGTGCTTGGGCTTTCCCCGACCGAGGTACAGGACCTTGCACTTGGCGTTGTTGAACCTCATGAGGTTAGCACAGGCCCACCTCTCAAGCCTGTCAAGGTCCCTCTGGATGGCATGCCTTCCCTTCAGCATGTCAACCGCATCACATAACTTGTCGTCAGCAAACTTGCTGAGGGTGTACTCAATCCCACCCTGTCCATGTTTGCGACGAAGGTGTAAAACAACATTTGCGCCAATACCAACCCCTGAGGAAAGCCACTCGTCAATGCTTTCCACTTGGACATTGAGCCATTGACCACAATATTTTGAGCAAATTCCTTATCTATTGAATGGCCCATCCATCAAATCTGTACCTCCCCAATTTAGAGACAAGAATGTTGTGTGGGACAGTGTTGAATTCTTCACACAAGTCCAGGCAGATGATGTCATTTCCTCTTCCCATACCCATCAATGCAGTAGTCCCATTGTATAAGGCCACCATATTTGTCAGACACGATTTGCCCTTACTGAAGCCATGTTGGCTGTCACCAATCACCTCCTTGTTTTCCATGTACTTTAGCAAGGGTTTCCAGGCAGATCTGCTCCGTGATCTTTCCAGGCACAGAGTTGAGACTGACCAGCTTGTAGTTCTCCAGGTTTTCTCCAGTTTCCTGTTTTCCTTTTTGCAAAATGGAGCTATGTTTCCCCTTTTCCAATCAGTGGGAACTTCACTGGACTGCCACGACTTCTCAAATATGATGGATAGTATCTTAGTAAATTCATCCGCCATCTCACTCAGGACCCATGGATGCATCTCATCAGGTCCCATGATTTATGCACCTTCAGGTTGCTTAGATGGTCTCTACCTGATCCTATCCTGCAGTGGGTAGTTCTTCAATCTCCCAGTCCCTACCTTTGCCTTCTGTGACCTGGATGGTAGAGCTTGAGCCTTTGCTGGTGAGAACTGAGGCAAAAAAGTAGTTGAGTACCTCAGCCTTCTCCATATTCTGGGTAACCAGGTCTTCAATTTCCTTCAGAAGAGAGTCCATATTCTCCATAGTCTTCCTTTTATCACTGACATATCACCTTCCTTTTGTCACCAGGTGTGGCTCAGTTTTGCTCTCTTGCATTCTTCAGTATTGGGCAATTAAAGAAAATAAGATGTTTCTATGAATGTGTTTACACTGGCTGAGGCATCTTGTGTAGTGAAGGGACATCATTGCAATTCTGTGGTGCTGAAGGATGCTTCTTTGCCCTAGTCTCTGCCTGGGGCTTC
This sequence comes from Tapera naevia, assembly GCA_033556795.1. Classification (NCBI taxonomy): domain Eukaryota; kingdom Metazoa; phylum Chordata; class Aves; order Cuculiformes; family Neomorphidae; genus Tapera; species Tapera naevia. The sequence continues at coordinate 1,134,811 of JAUMJJ010000086.1, forward strand.
CAGAGGCATTGTTAAGCATGGGAATTGGGTTCATTTCTCAAAGCAGGCGGGTGATGGCTTTGGCCTGAGACCTGCTAATCTTGCAAGGAAGAGAACATGGGAGTTGGCCTCAGAGCTGGAGGTGGCATCACAAGCTCACAAAAAGCTGTAGGCTATTTGAGAAACAAACAGGAGGACCCAAGTGTCCCAGTACATGATCATAGCTAAGTAAAGACAATCAAAACTGAGCATTTAAACAGAAGGACACAGTTTGTTTAGGAAGGACTCACTAAGAGAAAAGAAGGAAATGAGGTGTGACTAAAAGGATGCCTGCACCAAAGTGGACCAAGATGTGAGGAAAAATAATCCTCAGAATATCTCAAGATCATGGAAAAAAAGAGGAAAGAACATGGGTATTTCCATGGGTAGTTGTTTACCGTAAAACTATAATAAAACAAGGCAATTTCCATCTCACCAGAAGGATCAGAAGTATTTTAATTTAACCTAGCAAAAATATCCAACATCCAACTGTTAAACAGAGATTTTTAACTACCTGTCAGGGACAGACTGCAACTGGACAGTAAGGTTTGTTAAAAATGTTATCAGACTATGTTGGGATAAACTTTTTTGTGTATATGGTGAACAAAGGAATTTATGGGAAGATCTACTAAATTTGTTTCTGACAAGAAAAGACTTGCAGAGAATGTGACAGAGAGAGGAGAAAGGCAACAGTTAGGAAAGAATGGTTAAAGAAAATCGATTTCAAGACAGCAGATTTCAATAAGTTGAGGAGTTTGATTTATGTTAGATCATGGGAAAACTCTTTAATAGTAGAGATGATAAAGTAAAGAGGTAGAGAGCAGTGGAGAGGTAGAGAGTAAGTAAAGAGGTAGAGAGCAGAGGTAAGGAGCAGTGTGGAGAGTCCGTTGCTGGGAGATTTGAGTGGATGAAAAAGGTTAGGGTTAGGGAGCTGATGATCCTGTACTGAAACAAAGATTGTACACTGTGGCACCTCCTATACCTATTATTGATGGTCTGATGATAAAGAAATAGTTATTGAGTTTAGTAGGTAAGTTACATCCCTGCTTATGCCCAATTACCTATAATAACATTCTGTATTCCTATGGATGTAACTGACTGCTTTGTAAAGCACTTTGAAATATCAGATTACACGAAAAATACCATTTACATGCAAGTTTCTCCCTCACAATAAACACCATTAAAAAAGGAGTAAAGTTGCCAACATTTTATCTGACATCCCTACACTGTTTTTTTCCCTCCCCACTGTACTCACCAACTGTTGTTTTTCAGACCACATTTGATGAAAAGACAAATCATTATTAAAATATATATTTACGGAAGGGATAAATCCATATTAAAGCAGTTGGAGAAAAATGCATAACACATTCAGAGAAGACCACAAAAAGTGCCTTGTAGGAGTATGGATATCCCTGACAAATGTGTGGCTGCCAACATGGAAGGACACTTTTAATGCATTATTTATAGATATTGCTTTACAACCAAAAGCCATTGAGATCAAGGTCACCCCGTAGACTTCTGGGCAATGGGTCAAGTCTTGAGAGGCAATATTGATAACAGCAGCTGACAGTTTCTTGGATACAGCTGGTATTTTTCTAAGCAGCAGCATTTTCTTACTTCTAATGAACAATGGAAATCTGTTTGCTGTGAAACTGCTTGTGTCTGTCTTGGTCACAACTCATTAACTGTGGTCAGTCCCAGGCTCGCTTTAACTGCTCTCTCTCTTTCCTGCACCTTCCTGTAAGTTAGCCAAGTAAATACATTTAATGAATACAACAATTCTGACGAGTTGGTTTTGTTTTAAAGTTCTCCAGACTCGTCCCCCAGTTCTCCTCCAACCGTATTTTCTAATATTTTTAAGTCTCAAAGATGAACATTTTCAGTGTGCTGGGATGAACAGGAATAAAACATAAACTGTAACTGAGGAAAACATTTCTCTGTTATTCCCAGCACAATGATTTCTCTGCCTGGTTTTAAAACTTTCCATTCTCTTTATAACTTGATGTTCTTATTGATTGTCATGACTTCTGTAAGGGTTTTATTGGTATTTTTATTTGGGTTTGTGGTTTTTTTTATGTTATTGTGTATGGGGTGTTTTTTTTCCTTAATCCTATTTATCATAATTTCTTCTCTGGGGAGGGTGGGAAGAAAAGCCACCTTGATCTCTTTACCAAATCACATTCTTATTTGGCAATTCAAGTCACATCTGTTATGGTGTGCTGTGATATTTTTTTTTCCCAAAATACAGTTGACTGACACTCTCCTGACCACATAGAAGATTTTCTCAGGCTTCATGCTTGGAGGCTAACTTCTTTCTAAACTGTACCTGTTCATTGAAGAATCGGTTCTCATTGCTTGCCTAGTACATTTGTTTAGGGTCTAAACCATTCAGTAAACTGCTGATGGAAGGTTTGATCAGCATTTTATTGTATTCCATTTCATCATTTTGTGTGTTTCTTTTACTGTTATATTTTCAATGGCATTAAACTAACCATGTTTATTTTCTCATCTTGTATTGGATAATGCAGCTTACTTTTCAGAACAACTTATTAGGTTTAGTTAACATAAAAAAAAAAGAATTTTCATTGAGAAAATACACAGGAAAAACAGGTGATCAATTTTTAAGAAGACACTAATAGTTCACAGATAGTATTAACTGTCTTCTGAGTGACAGGACTGCAAACTATCTCAGTACCTAAAGAAAAAATCTTGAAAATAAAATACTTCTTATAATCCTTATAATTCTTCAAGAGATTTTGGAATGACTTCATTCAAGGTAAGAAATTATCCCTAGGAGTAATCAGAGTGAGGTGAAAATTGATGGATTCTCTCTGTACTTGCTTTAATCAGTGGGAAAAAAATACAAGATTATACAAAGAAAGCTGAAATCTGGGCACTGCATCTGCCAGAGCTACTGAGTTTCCATTATCTGCCAGACATTGTGGCATAATTCGCTCTTAGTGTAAATTATTCTTATTGAAATTAAAGGAGTTACACTGAAATTAATCTGGCATAATCTAGTCCAGACTTCCTCTGCTTCCTTTTCTGAAGTAATTCGGTTCATATAATGTATATACAATAATTAATTTAAATTAATGTGAAATAGCCCATTTGTCCTTGAAAGGATTTGGGATTAGAAGACTTCTAGTCCAATTTTTCAATATTATTTCTGTTCGTATGGCAAAACTATTTGAAAAAATAAGCTAGGGCAGCAGAAAAAAAGAAGAAAATCCACCAATTTGGCTTTGAATAATTGTTTTGTAGAAGTTTATGTACAAGGTTTTTTTATTATTTGATATTGATTTATTTCTCTTTATTAGTTAAGAAAATATCTTTTGTACTCTGTGATGGAGGAAATGGCTGTAACAGCCAAAATGCCACATCTGTAGTCTGCAGGCAGTGGTGTACGTTATGCTACTCAACAATCTGTGACTTTGTATTGCTGCAGATACGATCAATATTTGTCACCTGTAAACTGTGGCTTCTAATCCAACATTTTCATCAGTTTTAATGGCTAGTGGCTATGCGCATGCCTACAGAAGAGGGAGGGTTCTCTGTTTGCTCAGGCAGTGAGGATCTGAGATTGCCTGGCAGGAGTGAAGCATTGATCATGTTGGTGATACTGGGCTTCATGGGGATTTGGCGTAAGGAATCTTCAGTGTTTCTGTGAAGAAACAGGATGGGTGCAGCCATACGCATTGGGTCCAGGTCCTTGGTTTTGGTCATGAAAGACCATAGTTTGTTCCCACATAGCCTCTCAGGAGTATCTGTAGCAAATTCCAGCTTCTGTGGGGGATCTTGTTTGATTTGGTACAAGGCAAACGCACAGAGCTAGCCCCGACAGGGCATGGAAGTAAGGTGAACAGGTTACGTGGAAATGCTGCATATGCAGCAAAAAGTATGCAAACAGTGCTTCTGGTGCATCAGCATGGATCCCACGTGCCCAGGTGGATGATCCAGGTGCACACCCAGAGCACCTCTTCCCTGTTTCCTCTGCTTTGGGGATGCAATGTGGAGACATGATCCCTGCCTCTGTGGAGGCATAGCCAACAATAGCAGTATTTATCTATTCTGATGCCATGTTGCGTCAAAGCTGGTTCATTCTCTGCAGAGCTCAATGGGCCTGGGAGCAGTTTGCCCACCTTTACGTAGCCAGCCTGATCAGGCAAAGGTGCCCCCCGGTACACGAGGATTCAGCTGTAGTTGAATAGGAGTTAAGTGCAGGTGCTAAGGAATAGAATGCCCCAGCCAGTAATTGTTTAATTAACTTTACAAAAATATGTTTTAAGTGGCAGGTGAGAGATAATGATAAGTAAGAGTTGCATCATCATGTACTGTATCATCCCAGCACTGACACTACCTACAGTCTCAGAGCTGAACTGTGGCTTTCCCCACACAGTTGAGTAAGGACATTACATCATCTGACATTAAGGATTGTTCCTGCAGTATTTCTTACCTGACACAGAAATCAAGGCTCTGCAAAATGAATGGCACCTTTGTAAATATTTCTCTTTACGTATTTTTTACAGGTGATTTCCATCCTAAAAGTCTGAGGCTCGAAAGCTTGTGAGTAAAGAAAAGGTGCATAAACATCAAATAAGAACACATCCCTTTGCATAGTGCTTAAACTAACTTTGCTCAATTTAATTCTTGCTTTTAATTTTGTTCTAATATTTGTATGAGTATTTCTGATGTAATTTGGAAGACCTGGTGATCAGTCAGTGTAGTGAATCTGCTGATTTTCGTGCGTAGAAATGTCAAAAGTTCCTTTACTGGAAGGTGATGCTCTCTTCTTCATAGGCCTGCCAACCAGGAGCATGCCAAGTATCTCTGCTAGCCACTACAAGGAAAATATGCTCAGGATAATTTTCAGCTTCCTTTGCTTTAATTGATTTTAAACACTTTACTGGGTATAATATTGTTTTCATAATCAAAGCTTTTTAAAACCAAATCATGCTTACAAAATAAATGCAAATTGTGTACTAAAACCTGAAATGTGAATGGTTGCTTGCTCTCCAAACCATCTAGATGTATATCAATGTGGGAAAGAGCAGTTAGCTTTATATTACTTTTATGCTTCTCTTTTCCCAGGGCCGTCTGGGAACAATGTTTGTCCCTGGCTTCATTGCAGTAACCTCAGAACCCTCCTTTATGCTTTGTTATCTGTGGCTTCCAGGAGACAGATTCTGGAGATAGGTATATTAACAAGGGCCCTCTCTGACTGCTGTCCCTTCCTTTTGGTTATGCCTCTGGCAATCGAGATTAAAAGAAGATTCTAAGTTGCTGGGAGTCATGCATGTGTAAGATAAGGTGTTCTCCAGCTGAGCTGGCTGCTTTGTGCTCCTGGTGAAGCACAGAGCATCTGGGACAGGACAGGAGGGATGAGGTTAAACTTCTGAAGCATAGGTAGGTGTTTCTAGGTCTTGTGTTTTGCATGGGAGGCCTTAGTGAGAATTCCTAGTAGGAACCCGGTTTTGCAGAAAGTTGAAGTGAATGCTACTAGAAAGAGTGGCATAGAGTCTTCTGGATGCTGAAGTGAGTCGGTAAAATATGCAGAGATAGTGACTGCAGTTCCTGGACGTGATATCGAGTGCAGGCTGTCATTTGAACATGCAATGTTGTGGAGTCATTCCTATTTTTCCCTTTTTGTTTAGATCTACTTTCCACCATCTTTGTTTCATGGTATTTCAAATACTCTAAGTACACCAACATATTTAAAAGAAGTGAAAATCATAGAAATTACGAAGGGGAAGGACTTTTAAGTCTAGATGAGTATTGAATCTGAAAACAGAGCTCAGATTTACGCTCTGAATTTAGATGTTGCATTACTGGTCTTCCTATAGTAAGAGCATGATTCATTCCTATGCCAAGGCAGATTTATTCTTACTGTACTGTACATTCTGGTGTGCTTTGTCCTCTCTATATGCAAATACCTTGAATGATGGTATTTCCATCTATGCCCTCCAGAGATTATTCTGCAGGCTGATACATTGTATTGTTAATGCATATTTTTTCCTAACAAATAATTCTGCATTAGGTTTACTTCCTTTCTTTTTTTTTCATTATATCTATCTCAAAATCTTTTCCTCTCTTTGTGATTATTCTTGGAGGTTTTATCATGTATATTGCTATAGCAGGAAAGAGATCACTTTGAGGGTGAATTTCCTATAATTACGAAGTGAGTATATGTTTCCTGTGCTTGTGGTGGAACAGCTAATGACTAAATAACCGATAAAATATGCTCTATTCACTACTCATATTGTACCCTCTATGTTTATTTTTAAACTTATTTATGTCTTTCCCACAAGCTGTGTTGCTCTTGTGCTTCTTATAACTCTTGGGGATCCTGGACATGCTGGCTGCAACATAAAGGCAGGACAAGATGAAGGTCTTTCTTCCTACCATACTTTGAGGCAGCAGACATCCAGAGTGAATGGCGAAGAGAATGCAAGGAAAAGTAGTGATGCCTTTCACTTTCTGAGTCTGAGCTCTGATGTTTAGCACTGTGTCCAAAGCTTTTACCTTATTGCACATTAAAGATGTGACAGCTGGTGATACTACTGCATTAATGAGCTGCTTCTCTCTGTAGTAAGCTACTGATGAGTCTGAGTGGCATGCTTTTAAGGATTGAGCAGACTCGCTTTAGATAAATATATACGGAGAACTTTAAAACAGAAAGCTCTTAGAAAAGACCAGTCTGCAGCACTGCTGGGGAATGGTTTCAATTGGTACGGGACTGGCTGACACACAGCTTAACTCACAGTCTGTTTGTGTGTTAGGCTTGGGTTGAGGGGAGGGGAATGTCCTTTGCAAGCATCTGGACTCTGTGTCAGGAACAAGGAACTCTGGCTGAAGTCGTTTTACCTGTTGTATCTTCAGATGCACAAAACAGGGGGAAGGAGACACTCTGAGTACATTTTCCATCCACAATATCAGATGGAGAATAATGGAATCAATCCAGAAGCGAAGGACTAGACTCCAGTTAAAAGCAACTGAAGCTTTTTGCTTTATTACATTAAGTGTTAAGTTTAAGCCAGCTAAAGAGTGGATGTTCGAGCACTGGCTGATGCGATTGGCAGGGTGATTGTAAAGTCAAGGCTATCTGAAAGTGAAAATAAACAGTCAGTGTTGCACCTGACGGATGAAAGAAGCTCATGAAGGGTGTGAAGGATGGATAGCTGTGGTCAAAGCAGCTTCAGAGCATGGTGTTTGCAGTAGCATTCTGGAGAGATCTCAGGTGCACCAGACTACCATATTCAAGGAGAGTGCAGGAGCTAGATGGTGTGAGGGGAGTTTCACCTTTGCAGCTGCATTAGTGAAGAAAAAAAAACAAACCGGAGATTACCACTGGGATTCAGACTATATGATTACTTTGAGGTTGAACAGGCTGTCATTAAAAGGGGCACCCCACTGCGTGTTCCTCTCAGTTCCATTAGTTTTCTTGGAGCCACGCTGCCAGTGGGACTGGGGAGCTGATCCAGCTCAGGCTTCACCTATGAAAACTGAGTTACGCTTTTTGTGGCTGCTCACAATTAGGCTGGCTTAAAATGACAGAAGCTGCCAACTCGGACTGCTCTCTAAAGAGGATACCCATGCTGCAAGCCTCAGCAACAAGCACAATGATGGTGTTGTCTACAGAGGTTGAGAAACCAAGTGTGGGAGGAGGAACCACATCTCTGTTTTAACCACTCTGAACTTCAGCTGACAGTTGAACACATGTCAGAGAGACAGGCCCAGAGTTTGGCCAGTAAAGGAGGAGAGAATTCTGGAGCATGTATCGTCAGGATAGAGTAGATGAGTTTGGATTGGTGGATAAAATTACTTGCGTTTTTCTCTCACCTTTATCAGAATTCATTCCAATATGTCAGTTGATATATTTCTGCTAGAGAATTGCTTCACACTCAGCATATTGCAGCAGACTGATCTTCATCAAGATCATGACGTGATGTCCTGTATCTGAAGATCTAAACTCTGCTGGCCTTTCCTCTGAGTTTGGGGTATCATAAATTCATACTGTTTGCTCTTTTCCATGCGTCTGCACTGTGTTTCTGTATTTTCGATTATTTCTCTGCTAAGAGATAAGCCGATCATTTTCCAGGTGCATTTTTTAATTTCTCCAGGACCTCTGAATTATTTCTTGCTATCCTTATTGTGATCTACACAGTGCTTCTCACTGTGTGAGTGAAATGAGGCTTGGATAATATCATGGTTTGTGCACCTTATAGAACAAACCCCCCTGTGATACGAACATATAAGCTGCATGAACATAGAAGAGATCTTCCTTTTCAGTAATAACGATTGTCTGAGTCTTTCAGATTATATAATTCATTGTTTAGCTTGTCTGGCCTCTTCTAGTGTGTTCCCATCCCATATATACCTTGTGACATTTTAAGTGTTCAATTCCTATTTCCTTAGTGGTAACAAATCTTATGGATTTTGTATAAAAGTTATGAGGAGTCAATGATATGTTTAAAACTGTGCTGTCAGTATTGTGTAATGACTTAAATGCCTTATAAGTAATTTACAATGCTTTTACAGGACATGACAGTTATATTATCAAGCATCACAGATTACTGCAAACATAGACTGTATACAATACTATAAAAATTGTCCTTTTTTGAATGATTTAGACATGCTCTGAAAACATATTTAACATAATGAGTAGCCTTTGCCATTAAATAAAAGCAATTTTGCTGGATGTTGACATGTTACAACTATTTAAAAAAACATTCAAAATAAATGATGCTATTGGTAAATATACAATGAACAATCTAGTAGATATTAGTGAAATTCTGCATATGAGACGGTAATTTTCTAATAAAATTTTAAATTACATTTTATTATGAATTTTCCGACATTCTTTAAAAACATTTGGCACAAAAATTGCCTTGAAATTTGTAGTTTGCTTTGATCATCTTTGAATATATTACAAACAAATTGAGAACTTGGAAACAGTGTATATGTTCGCAAACACTTCGTAAAATACGAAAATTTAAGATGTGACATGCTAGGTGAAAAATATTTAATAAAATATTTCCAAGTTTCCCCAAAAACTTCGCAATGTGGTAAGCCGCTCTATTTTAATACATATTTTAAGACAGTTTCATTTTATGTAATTAAATAAACTGAAATTTTATAGAATAAAATACTCCCTCAAATAAAACTGTGGAAATAGGGGAGTTATTTTTCTAATATGCTGACACAGTTTAAAAAGCCAATGAATTGAAAGCCGCCTTCCTGACCAAACCGGGGAGTGAAAAAAACTAGGGGAGAGAAATGTGAAAGCAAGAGAGAACTTCTCATCTTAATTATCAAAAGTTTCCATTTCAATTAAGCCCATTTTCCAGTTTAGGCTATTTTGCCTCCTAGGAATTTTCCTTAGGAAACTCCTTAGGGATTCCTTAGGAATTTTAACTAAAGTTGCAAAGAATGTAGACCCATCTTACCTGAGTGTTAGGTTGACCCTCTACTATTTATTAACAAATGTAATTGAAAAATGGTGAGTTGCCTTTCTTGGTTAAGTTGTATCTATTAAAGGTTTCCAGGAAGAAATCAGAGGTGGACTGGATTTGATACGATTGTTTTCTGTAGATTAATGTCAAAGGATATTTTAGTTAGAACAAGAGTGAGGAAAGGGTCATCTCCAGCCACACAGAGGAGTAGAGAGACACAGGGGCAGGCAGAGAAGCCTGGATAACCCTCTGCCCTGGCCGCTCCTAGGGCTCTCTCAAGGGAGTCTTCAGCCCCATGGTGAAGATGAGCATGTGGACGGACTCTCCACAGGCTGCCCTAGGACAACAGGACTCACTATGAGGCGCAGAAAAGAGCCTTTTAGGATTATATGAGAGAAATCGTGGGATATTTGTGGAAGGCATAGATGGGTAAAGGGAGGGATTAAAAAGGAGGGGTATGGGAATATCTTGGCCATCCAGAGGGGAAATGGAAGCATCTGTTGGTGCTACATATGTTTGTTGTGAGTGCTGAGGGTGTCTGTACTGGTCTGTGTGGCTGGTCACATGTGTAAGTGTATATGGGTATTTATTTACTTGTGTACGTCTTGGGAATACATGTCCAGTCTTGCTGCTGACTGGACCTGGGGTAGTGTTGTTGTGGCAGCCTTGCTTTGCTCAGGCTACTGGGTTTGGTACCCCTACAACACTGAGTACCCTGAGGAAAACAGCAAATGCATGTCATACAGTGCTTTCTGTCAAACCTGCAAGGTTCATTTAGTATTGAACATAGCTTACTGTTTCCTGTGAATTTGTTCACTTACAGTGAAAATATCCTAGTGTGCTAACTTAGATGAAGAAGCTGATGGAGTTCTTACTGAAAGTATTGTTTGATATGCTGTGCTTACACATGTATTTATGGTATTGATATATTGTATATTACTATTCTTTGATATATTGTTCTGTAGTTTTTTCCATGTTTCCAAATTGTGTCAGTTAATATCTTGTCACCTATCTATCACCTACACATTCAGCCTTGTATTGTTTCTCCTGTCTGGTTCTTTTTGCTGTGGTCTGATAGTAAAGCACAGCAATGTTAACCAGCTGAAAGCTGCACTGCTTTAGAAATCTGAGGGTGAGTGCTTTCTCTGTGGAAAAAATGCTGCTCTTTAGTCCTCTTGACATGTTTGCAACCAGAGTAGATTGGGACAGAAACCCTTTCATTAAATTAATTCATACACTTCCACATGTGCACACCTTTGCAGAGCACCGCTCCTAACCCTGCCTGCTAGCAACTTGACTAATCCATCCCTGTCTGTATTTTACAATCCAAATTACGTACCCTCCCCTCTGCAGTATATCTCATCAAGAGTTGCAGAGAAGTGACTTTTCCCTGCCCTGTGTATGTAAACATAAATTTTATATGCAGAAAAGGATGATAATGCCTTAGAAGTGACCTTGGGAATTGCTTGTTTTGATTTGTTTTTTTCTGCTTGTTTCTTATTCTATGCAGGTTCTGGGAGACAAAGGCAGCTCTCTGTTTTTAATTACTGTAAGTAGCTTGTAAGTAGCTGGAACAGCTTTTTATGCAACCTGATTTGAATATATTCTAGGCTGCAGATAAGACACCTATTTTAAAGGCACAGCATGCTCATCATGGCTTTCTGCCAATCAAACAGTTGTCACTTGCTAGACAGTCCTAAACAACTTCTGCTCCCTCCTCAATTTGCTGTCTGTCTGACTGATGGAAACGGCAGGGCTTCTTTCCTTCCCCCTCTCCTTTCTTTTCCCTGAACCAGTGTCACCACATGGCAGGAGGATTCAGTCACTGCTGCTGGGAATAAGGCACAGTTTGTACTGCTGGATAAGGACACCCAAAATGGAGCAGAGCAGATTATTGGTGTAATTCCCCAAGAATCCCTTGCTTTCCACAGCTCCTTGGGGTGGATATGGAGGTGGTGGTGGGGGATATAGTTGGTTTTATTTTGCTTTTTAAACTTTCGAAGCTCTTTCAAGACTGACAAAAATGAAAACCAGCTCTGTTTTTCTTAACTCTGGGCAACCATATGTATAGACTGTGTGAGTATTGTGTTCTGGCCCTGTAACAATAACACTAGGAGACCTAATCTAAAGCAAAACTAACATGATAAAGACAAGGAAATATTTATTTTTATGTTTTATCTCCATGGTAGAGTTATGGGGAAGATTTCTTACTGTATCAGATCAGAAGTACCCAAAGTAACTCGGCAAACCTGCAGAAGACTCAGCTGAACCTTGGTATCTTTTGTTTCTTCTCCTCCCTTTCTTCTACTTGCTTGCTTGCTGGGCTGTAGTCTCCAAGCATTTTCAAGGAAGTCCTAGAAATGTTCTCTCTGGACTACTGAAAATATTCTGACTTCTGGTTCCTGATTTTGACACTTTGGGATCCTTTATGGTTTTATGTACATTTTAAAGAAGTTTCTTTAGCCAATGAATTTGTCTTCATTCAAAATTTGTCTGCTGGCCATCTAGGGCAAAAGCACATAGTGGTATAAGTCCTGCACTTCATGGTTCGTTATTATTTGTGGTTTCTAGGTTTTTTCCACTTACATTTTCAGGCAAGTTTTGCACAGCCATCTTTGCTGAATTTTTGACCCTATGATGAAGAAAAAATTATCTTAACTCTGATGGCTGCGATTCTTAATTATATCCTCAATATTGCTAAATATAAAATTCTTTTTTTGCCTTGGAAATGGAAATCTTCCACAGCCAGCAATCATCTCAGAGTCTTTGGGAACAAGACAATTTTCTTTTCACCTCCGTTCTTTCTATGCTTGGCTTAAGTCAGATGCAACACTCCTACTAACTAATGAGGAGAAAAATTAGGGAAAAGAAAGGTTTCCCTTCATGTAGCTTCTCTTTACTCTATATTTTGTTTCTGACTGAGCCCTTTGAAAAAGTTCAAGCTGCTGAAGGAGACTGGTCATGATAGGAAACACTATTTTCTCCCCCATTCCTTTTCATGTTTAATGTTACCTGTTTAAGCTATTGCCTGGGACTTTATTTGAAGAATAATTATTTAAATAATTATCTCCCATGACAACTGCCTGCCTGCCATCAATGCCTTCTTTGTGCCTACGGTTTTCCATGTATAGCTTTTCTTATACTCTGGTCTCTGGACAGTTATAGAAATGAAGAACTGGAAAATGCCGTGTTAAGTTGCTCGGTAAATTTCCTTGCCAATGTGGATATAGGATATTCTATAGTTCTTCCTATACAATACCAACTATATTCTTCAGTATTTCCATTTTGTTTAGTTTGTTTTCTGCTTATCTCTCTAAGCCCCAAACACTTTTAACCTTTTCCATTTTTCCACTACCATCAGTAAAATAAGTCACTTGTAGAACTCTGCTCTGCCTCTCTGACGCTCTGCTTTGTGAGACCACCTCATGATTATAAATCCTGTTAATCTATTCTATGGCAACATGTGTCTAACTACAGAAATTCTCCCCATGCTTGGTTTATGCAGTTCAAATATATTTAAATATCTATTAATCTGTCCATCTTTTTTCAAATATTTGTCCTCAGCTTTTTCTGTTTCTCCTTGCAAGGCAAGTTTTCCAGACTCTATGTCTTTGTGTTTGATTTTGGCTTTTTCTCAGAAGTCACAATCTGTAAGTGCTAGAGTTATTTGGGAAGTTTCCAATGAAAATTTTCTTTTTTTTTTTACATTGAAATGTAATTTTTGTAAACTGGAGACAGTTTTCTTGCAGAGGTCATTTACTCCCTCTGCCCTCATATATGCTTTAGGTTGGTATGATCTGAAGAGACACATTTAGTTTTGTGAAACTGAATGGAAACTTCTTGCTTCTGGTTAACTGGGCATAATATATAAACTATTTTAAAGCATTGTTTTGTGGGAGAATTTGGACACCTAATCACAGAAAAACTCCTTATCTCGTAGAAACACTGTATTGGAATCTCCAACAGTGGGGAACAGTAGAAGATCGTGGGAGATATAAATTGGCTGAGGCTTTCTTCGGCAGGAAAAAACCCACAGACATTATGTATAATGGCCCATAAGGAAGAAAGGGACAATTATCAAACTAAGATCAATATTAGCAGTATTGGCTGCCTTTCCCAATGGCAGCATTATGAAGAAGTTACGAACCAGGCAGCTGTAAATGTTCCCTAGTTTCAGACTCAGAAATGTTTTGAACAGGTTCTCGCTGCTGCAGGTCAGCAGCAGGTTCCTTCACTGCTATTATTACTAATTTCCCAGAAAGATACACTTAATTAAGCTGGCTGCTACTATCACATGAATTTTAAGGCAAACTGCTAATGTGATCTATTTATTCCATGCACAATTGAACACACTGCCAATACTGCCTATAATAATACAAAATGTTGTTATGATTACTGAGCGTGTGCTAAAAGACTAAAGACATTTTGTCACTTGGCATCCGTAAGGTTTAAATTATGTTTGCTAGGGTTTAAAAAAAACCCCTAGGCCTGAAAAAAAAAAAAGCAATGATTGCTACTACACATAGTATTGTAGCAGGGCAACTGGGTGATTGTTTTAGCTGGCTCTAGCACCTCTCTCCCGGTGCTATGTTTTCTGTATTTTCCTCTTTTGCCTGTATTGAGCTTGTTTATACACATTTACTGCCACACAGGCTGTGCTGAGACAATCCAGAGGAAAAAGAAAACTGGAGGATTCAAATTCAAAGCCTTGGGATTAGCAATAACAAATTCTCAATTATATTGCAATGTGTTTCTTCAGAAATTCCTTTGCGTACACAAAGCTCCTTGAGAGAGCTCATTATCTCCTGGTATGTAGAAATGTATTTCACCATTGCTCAGCCAACACTAGTGTATTTATTATTCATCTGATCCTAGAGCAGGCTTTAAGCTGTGTAATGCTTTCTTTACCATTTCATTGTTTATTGGTTTTGATGAATACCTAAGAGCCAGAGCCTGAATGCAGACCTATTGTTTTACTCATGCTTGGCAGGAAAGACTCCAAAAGAAAATGCCTTTTTTTTTCATAGGTGCTAAACTTCTAGCTGCAAGTTGTTTAAATTACAGTATTATTTCTTTTCCTTTTCCAGATATTCACTTGTAGAATATTGGAGAACTTAGCATTTTTCAGAATATTTTTAAAAATTATTTTATGTCATGATGGTAACGTAAAAACAGGTACTATGAAAATATTAGTTCATTGCTGCTTCAGTTCATAAATAAAATAAAATTCTTCATAAAATAAATGGATCTGATCACTGCTAACATTCTTTATGAAGTAGCAAATATGAAATTAATTAATATCTTTGAAAACCGTGCCCCCTCAAAAAAAGAACCTGTTGATATCCATGTGTGGTGTTGGAGGTACAAAAGTCAATTTCACCCATGCAACTCAAAGCAGGGAATAACAAAAAGTGAAAACAGGGCTTTTTTTCTTTCTTTAGCTTATTCCAGTGAGACCTTGAATGGGGTATTATGTATATCCTTCCATAGAAAAAAATGCAGGAAAAATAGATAACATAATTCCTCAGAGGAACTGGGAGAAGGAATTAGGACCTAAGGAAATTCAACTAGTTGCTTTTTCAAAAGAAAATAAGAAGAAACTAAAAGAAATTAAGTAATCATAGTCCAAAATACCAAAATGGGAAATAAGATTCCTGAGGAATAGACATCTAATCAATACATTATAATAATATAATAGCGTGGTATAAAGCTGAAGGAAAAGTATGACACCATAAAAACCAGAAAGCACAGGATTGTGGCATTTAGCAAATCCAACCATCTGGAGAAGGTACTTGGTGATGCTGCCTAATTCAGTCTTTCTATCCAAAGGTGTGAGAACAGATCAAGCCATCCAAAAAATCCTTTTCTACCAAAAGGATCCTTGAATGTGCCTTTTGGTATCAGCTGGGCTGGGCACCAGCTCCCTGCTAAAGCTGTACCTCCCCACCTGGACTCGGCTGTAGACAGGCAAGCTCCCTGCAGTAGGGACCATGCTTCCTGAGCAACAGAATGGCAAGGGAAAATTGCCCTACTTTCCATCTGGGGCTCTTATTGAAAAAAAACCCTCATTTTCCAGTTCTTGTCCAGTTTGACTGACTAGGCTCACAGCTGAGATTGAGTAGATTGTTTCTGTGTGAACAGTTGAAGTGTCTGAGTTTGGCCTATACTCAGCTACAGAGAGTTTAAAATAAAATATTGAGAGAAATCAGCAGGAGAATGGAAAAATCATGCTGTATAATGCAGAACATGTTCACCCTCTGTGAAGTTAAGGCTAACGATAGTAGGCTTGCACATTGGTAAAAACAATAGGGTTTATTTACAGTGTGTTGCGTTTCTATTATTTTAACACCAGAGCACATATAGGCATGTAAGTGTGGTAAAGCAACACGGGCCAGGCCAGACCCTGACAGGTGAGTGAGTTCTTCCAAAACAGTCACTGTGACAACTGGAAAATGTAGAGGATGAGATTGAACTGAGGGAGAAATAAACAGTGGAGAAAGAAATACAGAAGCTGCACTGACCATATGCTCTGTGAAACAAAATCATCTTGTGTGGAAGCATGCATGCAAATGTTCCTGTTGGGTTAAGTTCCACTTACTTTGTTATTGCAAAGAACCGTGTTGGAGTCAGTCTTCTATTAAAACAAGAGGAAGGTCATAATAATAATTATAATAACAACAAAAGAGGAAGAAAGAAAAAGAAAGAAAAAGAAAGAAAAAGAAAAAGAAAGAAAGAGAGAAAGAAAGAGAAGGAAAGAGAGAAAGAAAGAGAGAGGAAGGAAGGAAGGAAGGAAGGAAGGAAGGAAGGAAGGAAGGAAGGAAGGAAGGAAGGAAGGAAGGAAGGAAGGAAGGAAGGAAGGAAGGAAGGAAGGAAGGAAGGAAGGAAGGAAGGAAGGAAGGAAGGAAGGAAGGAAGGAAGGAAGGAAGGAAGGAAGGAAGGAAGGAAGGAAGGAAGGAAGGAAGGAAGAAAGAAAGAAAGAAAGAAAGAAAGAAAGAAAGAAAGAAAGAAAGAAAGAAAGAAAGTTGATGCTGACTAGATGTTCTTAGGACAATAGCCTACGAGTAAAATTCCTGTATTAGGGATTTTTCCATGGCCAGAGCATGACTTATATCCAAAGAGCTAAATGTTCCTAAAATAGGCTAGTGAAACTGGGCTATCTGTTGGCACCGGCCTTGGACCTGGGCTGCAGTGCTAGCCATCACCAAGCACGGCTCTCATACAGGATTTCAACATGTTTTCTGGTTCACTCGGACTTTTTGAGGAACAGCAGGACAAAGGACTGCCTCTAGCTGTTCCTAGCTGTTCTTTAGGTGAAAGGTAAAGTAGCTACGTAATGCTTTTGCAAAAAGATCATACAATCTTTTCAAATACTATTTTCTCAACAAGGAAATGAGAAAGACTGCAATATCAGATACAATGTGAAACCAGTATAGCTTACTGAAAATGAATTTTGAGGAAAACTTGGATTACTGAGAAAAAAGATTATTTTTCACGTGGAGGAGGAATGAGTGAGACTCTAATCCTTGCTGTGCGCTCCTCAGCCGTTTGGCATATTTTCAATGACTCTCCAATGCAAAACAGCATAAGAAAATTCTTCGTCTGACACCAAAAACCCGGTATACTCTCAAACTAGAGGCTCTACTATTAGCTAGACCAGAGACAGGCTCTGCCTTTCTTAATCTGTGTGTCTTACTTGCCCCATAAAGTTGAGGCATTTCAAGAAGTGGAAGTATTGAGATCCCAGCTTAGTTTTAGTTGCCTCTTGGCATATGAGAGCAATCCCATCAAGTTCCCTCAGGCTGAAAGAAGTCTCAAAACGGTTTCCAACTTTCCGTGCAAATGCTATACTTAAGAAGTCATTTTACAAAGGTGATGAGTAGCAGAATACTTCAGGATGGGCTTTTGGATTGAAATGTCTCAGTGAATTAAGGAGAAATCCAAATGCACCAGGCCAGTCTGAGCTCTGAAGTGACATTTAGGAGTCTCTGCTCAGGTGCCTAGAGAACTCAGTAGTGAAAGCAGAGAAATCAATTGCTTTCAGGTACTTCCAAGGCTGAGGAGATGTTTGAGAGTAGCTTCTGAGAACTTGTCTCCAAAGATGAGGCTCCTAGTTCCTCTCAGGTCAAACTGAGGAAGAATTTAAGTGAGAACAATCAATGTCTAGCATTTTTTTTTCTGTCTATTTTTATATTCTGCTCTCCGGAAAGGCTTGTTTATAATACAAGAAAAACAATACATGTTATTTTCCAGTAACATAAGGGAAATGAAGATACCTGAATGTGGCCAGAAGATATCTGAGAGATGTTCTCAAGGTTCATCATGGCTATGACAACATCAAATTGCAAATGCAGGGCACCTTGGGTGAGATTGTCACATCCGCTGTCACTATTTTATAATGGGCAGCAGGACTGATGTTTCACTGAGTCCTGAGATTTCTGTTTCCAGCTCTGAAAGGTCTCCATCAATGCACCCACTGCAACAGGTAACCCCACAATGTCTTTCTTGAGGTCCTAGAAGAGCACATACCTTGGGTATGTCACTATGTGCCTGGCATGGGAAGATTACCCCAGAACACAAGATGGTGTTTTGGTCTGTGAGATGTGTTGCTCCCAACATAAAGAAGTGCCTGTAGTCAGGTACCTTCATCTTCTCAACAGCTAGGATCGTTGGTAACACTCTGTTCTCTGTTGCTGCACCAGCTGGTCAGCCTAGGCTCTTTATCTCTGATATTATGTTTAAATTTTAGTGATTACTGTGTAGATACACACCTGCTGTGACTGTGTGAATGCTGACACCGACACCAGCCAAAGCCCCAAGGCTTTTCATAGGCACTGGTTTGGTCCAGGAGGCAGACCACTGGCCTAGGACTAATGAGATGTGTGTGGGTCTCAGCATCTGTAGGTAAGAGGTTGCACTTCCTTTTAGCACTTGCCATGCTCCTGCTTGCCTCCCCAGCCTTCTTGCACTGAAGTCTGTTCCAGTGCCACCCGTCCAACACAGGCAAGACAGTCCTGGCTACTGTCTCAGAGTATTGATGTAATAAAAAATGATGATAATGACTGTGGCTTTTCATATGACCAACAAACTTCAATAAATATGCTTCATGAGAATGGATGTATTTAAAAGGTTTCTGCAGTTTTTTGAAAGAGACAAGATATTTCATGTGAAGCAAGGACAAATTGGTTAATGGGATTTTTATCCACAGCTTAAATGGAGTCTTTAGAACAAGACACCTTTAAATGAATGCTAGCCATTTTCTACTGACCTTTGGATATTTCAGTCCTGCTTTGGAAAAACAATAATAATTTTTTTTTCTCATGTTTGTCTCAAGTGGCTTTTTATTTAAACAGATGCTTTCATTCGTAAGATGGAAGCGGTTTTTTATTTTCAATAAAATGCCAGGCTTTGGTGAAGAAAAAATGCAAATCAAAAATCACTCATCTCTTCTTTCTTGCAAACACAAAAATCTTTTGTTCCTAAACAAAAATTAAGTGGGGGAGAGAAAAAATCCCAACCCTTTGACTTAGAAGGAAATTTAGCAATACTTACCAAGCTCTCCCTCTTTTTCTTTAGTATTAGAAAGCTCAATTACATTTTCTTGTTGGCATTAAGGTTCCTAATTATGCAGCTGTCTGTTTGATTTGAATAACTGGAAGATTTTGCCAAAGAGAAGGAGCAGAGAGGGAAAGAGAGAAAGGAAGAAGGAAAAGACAGAAACTCATTACCTCTTGCAAACTGCTAATGATTGTAAATGGCCGAAGAGGCCAGAGGAGACTGCAGAAAATTATTATCAAGCGTGAAGGAATAAAAATATCCTACACTACTAGACTACATTACCAAAAAAAAAATATATATATATAGAAACCTTCTTGATAGTAAAGCAAATAGACTGGAAAGAGTAATGGAAATGAAACACAGTAAGGGGTCCTGGCAAACCCTGTAAGCAAAAAATAAGTAAAGGGAGGTAGGAAATGAGGAGAGAAATGATTTTTATCCTTATTTGTTGAATATATTGTCAGAACTTATCTCTATGTCAGAGGGTGCTCTTGGTCTTTTATTAGCAGGACTCTGTAATGCATGGTTGTTATTCAGTTTCCGTGCCATCTCCCTGTCTATTCCACCTCTCCTTCGTTTGCTGGTTGTGAGGTATAACGGGAAGAGCAGCTCTGCTTCTGAAACCAACTGCCAGCAGACCCCTCTGCTGAGTCAAATGGACAGAAGGCTCCAGCCCAGCTGCCGTGGAGGGGTCAGCCATGACTTTCGGCTCTGGGTTTGACCTTCAGCTCAAACTCTTCTCCCACAGCTGTGCTCTTGAGGAAGGATCAATGTCAAAGATTACAAAGGAGGCACAGTCGGACGCAGGTAGAAAGCTCCAGGCATTGAAAGTAATATCAAGGCAGCAGCCTTTGCAAGACCTGCTTCATGAATTCTTCACGGCGCTGGCCCCGGTGGTCCCCAAGACATTTAAAATGCTTATTGCTTGCTGGGCAGCCCAGGCTAAGCCTATGTTGATACCAAGTGAATTCTGTGCTAAATATTAGCACAGTAGCTAAGACAGCTTTCCCTCTCTGGTTTTAACTCCGTCAATATTAAAGAAGATAAAAAGAAGTCACTAGATGGGAATATTGCTCCTAGTGATTAACAGAGACCTACTAAATCAGAAGAGCATAATTTAATGACTTATATTTCACAAAAAAGATAAAGAAAATTATCTGCAAACAATAACAAAAAAAAAAACTTCATTTTGCTAAAGAAGAATTTGGAAAAAGAGGCTTAGATTGCAGAAAAGTTGTCCTGCAGCATGGGATTTTCTTCCTAGTTGTGTTTATGTGTTTTGGACTTAGAGTTAGCTTACTTTGTGGATTTTTTTTTGACTGGATTTTGGTTTTGAAAATGTTAACCTGATATAAAATTATGCAAACATTACCAGATGCCCTCAAAAATACAAAATTTACCTTTTCATTTTCTAAAACCCTTGAAAATATATGTTAATGCTTATGTTAACATGCAGCTAAATTTCCAAAGGGAGTTCCTGATTTTTCATATCCAAACCTTTGCATATACAGATATTGTTCATGCATACAAAAACTAGAAACAGCTAGTTGTCTGGGCACAGTGGCAAGATGTAGAAATCTTTCCTTTATATGAGAATTTATTTGCTCACTTTTATGTTTTCAGAATAAATTTGTTTATTTACCTGTTGTGACACAAAGTTTCAGCCCAACTAGTGTCTAAACTTGACTCATCTTAAGGGAGCATTGGATTAAGCAAGACTTTTACCTCAGCCTGTGCTTAAAGTCTGGCACCAACCCCCTGATGGTGTCAAATGAAGTTGATTCTGGATAATTCTCTGTCCTAAATCCTGGATGTGCAAAACATGACTCTAACCAGAGTAAAAGTCTCTTTAATTCCTTCCTCCTGACATCCAGAAAGCAGCTTTATTACTGTGCCCCTAGTGGTTGTTCGGATTGGCACATAGAGCCTGGAGTGGCTGAGTAAGTGGTCTCTTGTGTGTGTGGAGTGTCGTTAATGCTCCAGAGTGTCATTTTGAGTGTATGTGAGTGTGTGTGTAGAGGGTCCCACATGAGACTAATTTCTTTTGTGAAGAAGGAGTTTTCTGAAGAATTTTTGATTCCATATGGGATAAATATATAGGAAATAATACTTGTCTTCTCTATTTAGCATGGAAATCTAGGGCTTCTAAGTTGCAGGCTAGCATAAGTGCTTTCTCCTAAAGTTCTTTCCATTCCCCTGTGATCTGTGCAATCCCGAGCACTTTCCACCAGTGCTGTCACACTGGATCTAGCCATGTTCAACAGCTCACCATGGTGAATTTTCTTAGTGAGAAGATGAAAGATGGACATTTGCAGATGATGTGTGGGGATCATGCTTTGTGTACACGTGGCAAGCTAAAGTTAAGTAAGCACACATCATACATGTGTTTTAAATTATCATTATATAAAAAAAGGGCTCCTGGCTCCTGTCAGCTTATATTTGTCCAGCACCAGCATCAGGATTTTGCCCAGTTTTCTTGTGGAAACTAAATTATCTTGTGATGTTCAACCTAATTCTCTTGTGAAGAGCTTGATGGGAAATGTATTACGTGAACATTTCATTCTGTATCATCTGGTTTAGCATAATGTTAGTTAATATTGTGTAATCTCTTGGGTAAAGGATGAAAAGTCGTAGGCATTATTAGTATGGACTAAGGGGACAGCAAAATTTGGATTTGCTCTGATTCTTTTCTGCTTATAGGAAAAATGCGTATAGCCTAGAGAGTTGAACGTGTGTGTGCTGTGGTGTTACTTTTTTTAGTCCAGTTGTTCATTATTCTTTTAGGAGGCAGTTGATATATTTTTATAGTGAGAAGGAATGGAAAATGAGGCCATTCTGGGGAAGCCCTTGCTGGTCAGGCTGGGTTCTGTACTCCCCCTCTTGGGATTGCTGGATCTGCATTGCCATTCTAAGCAGTGGAGTAAGTGCTTCCATATCGGCTCACATGTATGTTGATCTAATGAAAACCATGAGGTTTAGTCCTCAAGTGATGTTCAGTTTTAGGCCAAGTTTAACAAATGTTGGACCTGACACTTTCCTTCGGCTTATTTGGCTTTTCCCTTAACCTAAACCTACTGTGTGTTCTGCTTATCAAAATAACAGTACATCAGAAAGCTCCCTGGACACATACCCAGGCCAGGAGTGCTAACAGCATACTTACCTGAACTTGGAGTGCATTTTCTAACCCACATCTCTTTCTTTTCCCTTAATTTTTATTTCTACTTTCTCAGTTTGTTGTTCGTATTGGCTTCTGTGGTTCATTTCAGAAATGTGTCTGAAATGGAGCACTTTTTGCTATTCCTGAAAACAGTAAAGAAATGGAAAAGTACAAGTCCATTGTAATTTTTTGGTTGTTCAACACTTGATTGTGATTCTATGGGCTGACATCCATTTTCCTGGGAAAAGTGAGGAAAAAAAAATCAGAATATGAGTATGTGCCTTCAACCCATCACAAAGGTACAATCTGCCGCTTTATTCTGACTCCTGCAATCTTTATTTTACATGTTTCAAGTTTCAAGACATTTTTCTAAAATTTTGTTTCCCAAGAGAAGTCTTGCTGAAGAGAAGTGCAGTCTTGCCAGGTTTCTGCTTTATGTAAGTCTTAAACTGACAGTTCAGCCTCAACACTTCAGATCTGATACCTACTTTCCTTAAAAAAAAAAAGGAAAAAAGGCATAGATGGCCTTCAACAAGTTTCCATTCTGGTATGGTGCAAAGTACTACAAAGAAGCAACATGACCTTGGTTTAACCCTTCAAGAAAATCGCTCTTTTCTTTCCAGACTGGAAACTTTCCACCAGTAGTAGTAATCTGGGATGAGTATGTTTATGTTAGACCATGTAGGAGTAGAACAGAACTATTATGATAACAGAAGTACAGTGGTGTGTTCCTTGGCACAGATACCCAGAGACTGATTTGAAGATCTTAATGCAGTGTCAACTGCTTTCTCTGTATTCCATGAGAATGTGCCTACAATGTGTATATGGGGGGGTGACATAAGTCACAGTGCTGTCAGGTTGCTCACAGTAGTGTTTCAAGGTACAATGTGATAGAGCCAGTGCTGCACTTTGAGCACAATAGAGGTGCTGTGCAACCTGTGCCAATGCCTTGCAACAACTCGTCCGCACAGGACTTTATTATTGATCATGCATCACCAGCTGGAAAAGTAAACCTTTCATTTTCTTTCTCTCTCCAGAGGGTCCCCTGCATGCACCTTGGTCAGATTCAATGGCAACAAAAGAAATTAATATGTCCCAAAAACATGAAGTCAGACATGGATAAAATAATGTAGTCATAAAACTTCATAATATTATCTTCTCATATTTAGAATATTTTCAACACTTAGTCAAAGACAAAAATGTGTTCTTTATAGACAGAGTCCGTAGTTTAAGAATCAGAGGGACTTTACAGAATAAATTTTGTTGCAGGGAGGATAGGGAGGCTAGGTTTTTTTTTTTCTGATGGTGTTTTAGGTAATTGGCATTTTGACTACTCATTGGAAAACAACTTACGAACTGAAAGTTAGAGAGTTCACATGCTTAAGTCAAACTTCACTGAGCCTTCATCCTGACAGCTTTCACTGGAGAACTGAATGACTGTCACTTCTATAAAAAGATAAAGCCATTTCCTTTCGGAGTTCAACAGCATCTGTTGTTAATAACTGCTCCATTTCAAAAACAAATATGCATCAGCCTACTTTCCAATAGCACCTTCTTTCAAAGAGGCGTTCTTTCATGCAAGGCAGCAATTTTCAAACACTGACTTCAAGTCAGCCTAGAGATTTTGTGGTCTGCCCAGGTGATTTTTAAGAGCAGTAGTATTTTGCAAGGGAGTAGCATAGTTCTCACTGGAGTTATTCCCATAGTTTTAATATAAGTATTGTATGAGTCAAGATGATATATATGGAACCCCAGCTGTGACATCCTGTGCTGAGGCACAATGTGTATCAGAAGGGTAGAGCATTGCCGACTCTATCCTCTTCCGCTTTGCTTTACACCACTTTTGCACTGTAGGGCTTCCTATCTCTGTTCCATTTCATTTTGCTTCACTATTCTAGCAAGCAGCCAGAGAAGACAGGAGCCAGTCTGGTTCAGAAGGCTGGATTGGACATATAGAGAGAAACAGTCCTGGACTGATCAGAAGGGAAGAGGACAAAGTTCTTTTGAGTTGGTGAAAAACAAATATTGGAAGCTTCTATCCTTCTACACCTAAATGCTAGGTCAAAAGCTTCCCAGGAGAAATTAAAGCATAATTCCGGGACTTCTTTGTTGTAACCTGTAAAAATTTGAGCTATGTCTTCTTCCTGTTCTAATGAGACAGATTGTTTACTGCACTGTTAGGAAATTAATATGTACTATTTTAGGCATATTTATGACTCAAAAGAAATTGGTTATTATCTAATACCATTTTATACTATAACAATAGCAGAAAAAAGAAGTATGATACGATGCACTGATATTATCTCTATCAGCATAGTAAAAGG
This sequence comes from Tapera naevia, assembly GCA_033556795.1. Taxonomy (NCBI): domain Eukaryota; kingdom Metazoa; phylum Chordata; class Aves; order Cuculiformes; family Neomorphidae; genus Tapera; species Tapera naevia. The sequence continues at coordinate 1,159,317 of JAUMJJ010000086.1, forward strand.
GTCAATGAGGGCTGACTTTCTTAAACAAAGGTAACACAAAGTGAATATTATTCTCTAGAAACACATTGCGGCAACAGGATCTGTGATAGAAAGTGAACAGTACATCAAAGTCTTTCTTTGCAATAAAAATATTACTCATGTAACTTTGTGGGAAATGAGTGACACAAACCTACTGAACTTGTATTTTTATTTTATATTCTTGCATTGCTTTTACATTCCTGAAATCCTAGGGATTTTCAGGAATGCCAGACTCTACAATACACCATTGAAACATGATATGTGATTTGTTCAACTGTGATTTCTGTGTATAGTCTGTCATGATTAAAAGAAATCAGTTTTTTTTTCGCCTTGCCATGGCACCTGAAGAGAACCAGAAAGTGTGAAGTATTCAGCAGCGTGCCTGAAGGAGTTACAGAGTTGACTTAGAGTATAAGTCTAAGTATAAGAGTATAAGTTGGCATTCATTTAGGAAAATGAGGCTTTAATTACCATGTCACAGTTCACAATGGCTAACTGACCTCTGTGGGGTAAGACTTATCTGCTAGTTACATGTCATTTTAGAGTCAAACATAGTTTGAATTAGCTATAAACTAAGCATGTGCTTGTCCTTCCTCTCCTATAAAAATATACTGGACATTTACGTTATCATGTAATCTTCAGCATTACTGATTTTCTTGTACCTTTCTTCAGGTCTGAGGTACAGGGACAGAAATTTTATCATAGATAGACAGATAAATTGTTCTATTTAGGAACAATTATAGCATGGAACTGATGGTAGTAAACATATATGTGGCAGGCAAATGATGCTTCATGTTCACTAAGAATTGACTTAATTTGAAATTATTTTGAACATCATAAAACAGGTGTTCAGACAGCACCCATGAAAAAGTCAAGTCAGATAATAGTTTAGTACATCTTAACCCTAGCTGTAACAGATAGTCCTGATACTAACATATATCATTAAGCCCATATAAAATGATAAACATTAGTATAATTAGACAAAAATAACAGGAGATATTTATCTGTTTGCTAAAGAACAGTAGGAACCTAGAAAGCCAGCCTCAACTACCAATAAACTGTTGGTTTTTGCTAAATTATTTTCAGTCTCATTTCTTTCTACTCAGTTAATAATCTAGACTTGATAGAGCTGGTAATAAAGTTTAGGTACTTCATGTAAAGTCAGTCTGATAATCTGTATGTCAGCCTAGCTTGTCAGTTCTGCTCACACATGTGTCCGCCTAACACGATGGGGACCTTGCGTGCTTTATTTCCACCCAAACGTAACTTAGAGCCATAGTAGTGTCATAGCCTCATCTTTGAGCGTATCCAAAGACTGATTTCCCATAATTCATTCAGTACAATCCTACTTGACAATCTACAAATTTAATCAATAGAGTTACACATTGGTAATTAGAAGAGCTCCGTCTGCATTGACATTTGCACATATCAAATTATCATTTCATTTTCACGCATACCAAGAAAAATATATTCACCTTTCTGAAACATTATTTTCACAGACAAGGTTAATAATAATTTAATTCACTTTAGCAGTAACCTAAATCAAATGTCTCCAAGAAAATGAAGAATCAGAGAGGTTTGTGATGACATTAAATCAAATCAGATTCCTACAGTTTCAGCAGCACAGATTTATCAAACAATAGGTAGTTAGCAATATTAGTTTTGTTTTTCTATGCTGTTAGTGTGGGGAAAATGCTGCTTTTTAACTAGACTAAAATTATTGGAGCAACAAGCAAGTTTTGGTCACAAGATCTATCCACCTGGTCAGAAAGGGACAAATATCTATTGATATAGGCACAGATCTACATAGATATAGAAGGTTATCTATCTATCTCAATCTATATATATTTATCTAGACATCTATAGATACCTGTCTAGGTGGATATCTACCGCTCTAGATAGATATCCATATAAATCTAGATGTCTATATCTATAGCTAGATCTTTATCAGGTTTGAGGTATATAGTTAGCTGTAAGTATCTATGTAGATTTGTCTATCTACCTATGTATCTATCTGGCAATAGAGAGGATATTGGTATATTTGTATCTGTATTTGTATCTTGATTCATAAAAACATAGATATAGATATCTAGATATTTCGATAGGTATATATCTAACTAAGTCTACCTGTATCTATGTAGATATCTAGATATCTATACATATCTGTATTGTGGAAAATGGTATCTATCTCTGTCATGGAGAAGCAGGTGTTGTCAGAAAGCTATTTAGGTAACAGTGCTTCGTAGGAGTGTGACAGGGAACAGATCTCCCCAGTTCACTGACCTTGGGTTCGGGGCCATGGCTTTGTTTGTTTGGAGGAGGATCAGAATGGCCACGAACTGCTTTACCTGGAAAATGAAATAATTCATGATGATAAAAGGGTTTAATTTACTCTTTTCTGATCCCATGCTCTTGAGAAGACTTCAACTACTGTACTGCCTTTCTGGAGGGAAGGTAAGCCAGGCAAAATCGTGTCCCCTTCTTTGGAAGTCCAACTTGGGAACAGGAGTCTCCCATGGTGACTCATACTGTCAATGAATGCTATACAAACTAACTAATCAGCTTCAGAAAGCTAAAAAGCCAAGAGGAAACAATCATATTGTAGCAGTGTTTTAATCATGGTGAGTTTAATGGAAGCTGAAGATAAAAGTGAAGATCAGGAGTCTATGCTCTAGCTCAAAGACTTTCTCAGCTGCTGGCAGAGAACTTTTCATGGTAGTGTCTTTTTCTCTCACTCTCTTCTTCCCACTCAGCAGCCAATCCCAATAGTGAATATTGTGGGACTGTAGACACTTTTTGCTGAGTTCTGAGTAACAGTTTGTCACTGTAATGTGCCAGTCTAATAATGATATGAGAATGAGATCCTCTTCAGGGACTATTAAAGAGCATCTCAGAATAGTGCAGCATCAGGTTATTAAACCTGAATAAACAGACACAACAGATTGAGTTAGACTGCAGAAATATTAGATGCTTTTCCATTCTTCATGCATGCACATAACGTAGCACGAACTGGAGATGTGCATGCAGATGTGACTGCAGACGAGAATACTTGTTGTATGTCTCTGTTAAGTTATTTATAATGCTGTAAAATGGAAATCTTGCAACTTTTACTGACAGAGTATAGTTTTCATTCTCCTTTAACCAAAAGTGTCAAAACGGTGAATTACTTATTTAGTATGGTTTTGTCAAAGAAATACTGGGCTTTGGTACACTGAAGAGACTAATGCCCAGTGTAAAATCAAAAAAAATATCTAAAGACTTATTGGTTCAAAACAACCTTAAAGCATATCTAAAATATTATACACAACTGGCTTAACAAATGTACACCCACATACGATTTATAAGAAATTCTGTGGTTTACTGCACATTTTCCAGACATCCAATTGTCTCCTCCCTCCTTCTGCTAATTTGTTTGATTATCTTCTTCTCTTCTCTCTGTAAAAAAAATCTGATCAATGTAAACTTGACACTGGATTCTTTTTTACTGCTCTTGTCTTCCTGTCTTGTGAGGAATAATGGTAAAAGCATCAGGTGATTGTGATGGGAGTGCAAACAGCCCCTTGAACGTGCGCTCTTCCAAGTCCAAACCATTCCAGTCCATAAATACCTTATGTAAAACAGATGCTGCCTTTTCTTGAATGTTGCTGTGTTGTTAAGATACATCTGTCAGGCTACACCAAAGGCAGGCTGCCCTGCAGGGTGTGTGGGGCAGGAGCTGACAGGGCTCCCCAGCAGACTGCAACCTCTCTGTACCTGAGAGAGGTGACCATGGGCAGCCACGCAGCAGCCAGATCCCAAAAGGCGGGCAATGTCCTCCCGGCCCTGACTGTGGTTTGCGGGGAGGCCATAATGAGATCATATGATATGTTATGCATGGTGCTCTTGGGATTCCTGTATGATGGAGAGCCCAAACCCACAGTGATAAGTAGCCATCCTGCAACTGCACACTGTACAAGAAAAATCCCCTGAATTTTGGATCTCATAATATGTGCTGCAGTTGTAATGTTTTATAATATTCTCTGCTTGATTCCTTCCCTCGAAAAATACTGCTGATAAAGGTAGAAAACCATTAACAGTTTTATTATATTTTTATAATTCATCCTTCCTCTTTTTTTAATTTTTATGTCACTGGCTGGCTGAAGTAGGCTCCCTCCAAACTCCAGCAGGCTGCACTGTGTTCAAATTCCTTCCCTGCAATCTGAATGACTTGGCTTTCATTTCCAGTCCTTACCTCTTGACTACATTAAGTCTCCTCTCTTTGAAAATCAAGGTGATTTGGCCTTGCTTGGCTACCAAAAATAGGATTGCCTGCCTGGATGACCTTGAGTGGAGCTAGCTGACTTGTTACCAGGATAGAGTCTATTACTTTTCATGACTTTCATGGTGTGGAAAGTCAGAGATAGTTTTAATTTTGAACTAGTCATAATGATAAAGCAGTTATTTCTGATTGAAGTAAAGTTAGTTTTGCTTGGGGTAAAGTTAGTCTTCTTAAGGAGAAATAATAATTTTTTTATTCTGTGAATGCATTTTCACCCATACCAAATTCAACTCAAGCAAAAATTTATATTCATAGGTATATTATTGAATAGCAATGCTATTTTGAGGTCCCCTTTAGTCCATCAGGATGTGGCTTTTGCAAAGAGATTGAAGAATAAACATTATGAGATAGGTATTAATTGCATATTTTTAAGTGAAAATGAACCAAAGCTTTTGAAAGCTTTTTGTGGGACACAGATGTAATATCTTATTTTTCCCATGAAACACTCTATCTATGTAGAAGTTTCATACTAAGAGTATTTATAGCATTGGATGAAATTTAAGATATTAAGTAGCTATTTATGATCCATGTAGTGTTTTTTATTTATTTATAAAATTCTATCTCTTCAGTAATCTTTTTCATTGATGTGTCAAAAAACAAATTAAAGCAACCAAAATTTTGCTAAACAATTTCTCTAACTCTCTGCAAGTGTGGAATGTGATAGCTGTTGGTGAGACAGGATGTCTGTATGTGCAGGGCAAAGGCTGAGCAGTCTAAGAAACAAGAGTAGTATAGAAGCATCCATCCCTGCCTATGTAAGCAAGGTAGCACACTCTAAATGAGCTTTATCCGTTTATTTACTGAAGCCTCAAGAACAAAGAAATTTAAATTAAACTAATTGATTTAACCATTGTGTAATTAAAAGTATGCTAACAGTGATTTAATTTGGAAGGCAAATAATCAATACACAAGGAGATCAGCTATATTGCAACCATTAAAACCTGCTGAAGATATGAAGAACCCCGGGAATACCTCCAACTGGATATGGATAATGCCTCATGATGTCGAAATCAGTTATGCAGTTTGTCTGCAAATTAGCATGCAGTTATCAACATATTAGACTTATAATAATAAATAATGCTTTGGAATAATAAATTCTGGGTTTGACCACTGTGTTCTTCCCTGTGGGAAGTATAGGGGAAGAAGGGGGGAAAAGCCATGCTGTAACAGGCATGACCACCAAAAAAACTTACACTGGAAGCTATATTTTTCCCCCAAAACTTACACAGTTAAAGTTGAATATATATAATGGATTGAGGTTAAGTGAATGAGGTATAAATATTTATACTACACATTTGTATTATATATTTTTTATACAGTACATGCACAAAATATCCCAATAGAGAACATTTTGCCGTAAGGTACCATGAAAGACCGAAAAGTCCAGCCTTTTTTTCTAGTTTAAATGTTATTATACTGCAGTCAAATGTGAAAAATGCATGCTGTAATTGTGGGGTTACAAGAAGGGCCTATTTTAGGGCTAATGTAAAACTATGCCAGGCAAAAGCAGAAAGCCACGTAATTCTGTGTTGAATCTTCTACCTGAGTAATGATTGAGTAGTGGTCACTCTAGGTAGAGCTTAGTTTTTAATGTCTGGTGATTCACAGCTAAATAATATCCCCAGGTTATCTTAACTATCCCCAGTTAAATTAATTAAATATTGATGACCATGACTTTGGGCTTGAAAAACTCAGACAAAGAGAAAAGCAGATTGCATGTGAATGGAGAAATTCATCATAATGTCACTGAATAGCTGGGGAGTGGAGTTCAAGCTGATTTATTGCAACATTGTTTTTCATTTTTACTGGACACTGATTAGGCTTAGGCTAAAACAATCTCATCGTAATCTCCAGTCAAGCAGTGAAAATGACATTGCGACTTCATAGACACATTTTTAATGGAGTTCTGTTACTGCTGTAATGCACAGGTTTTTGAGGCTGTAAGCTCTGTTGGTATATAACTCAAAATGTCCAAAGCTGTGAGACTGCCACAGAAGCCACAGCAGAGAGATGTCTTGAGAATTTCAGCAAGAGGAAGCATTTGTTTCCTTACAGGATGATATAGACTGCATCATGAGCAGGTAGTGCCATGAGTTCAAAAGTCCTGAGGTAGATCCCTTCTGATGATGAGCTGCGCTTACAAATGTGAGATTTTGAACAGCAATAAACAAAAATCTTTCTCAGCTGCAAGATACCAAAAAGTCACAAAACCAGAAACAAATGCCATAGAGTGGCAAAACTGCAGACGCACATAATTTTTTCTTCCACATAAGCTATGCTGAGAAATTGTGAAACAGATGTCAAATATGCGGGGAAGAAGGTCTGTCCTTCAGGCTGGGAGTTATGGTCTAACCTCTGTGCTTCCTCTTCTCCATCCTTGTTCAAGTCATTGGTTCTAGAGTTTATGCAAGCAAAGAGATCAATAAAGGAGATGCTTGAAGTTTATGTAGCAGATCGGTAGCTGAGGAACCAACCCCTGATATTTCCAGTAACACAGCCATGGCAGAAAAGTGGATTAAAAGCTGTAATCCCTCAAACTGCTGCTGCTTTTTGTGTAACATTTAGCCTGTTGAAACCTCATGGCATGAACTCTTCCACTCCTTGCTGCTTGCACGGCTATGAGCACATTTGGAGTGCTGCTGCCAGGATGTGATGCTGAGACTGAAGGGTGTTTCCGATGAGAGAGGCTGAAGTCCATTGAACAGCATGACAGAAGAGCACATGGCACACAATTGGTCTACAGGAGGGCTTGATACCAGGCACTTAGGCTTTCTGCTCCCCTGCCTTTGTATGCAACAAACTCCTAGGATTTTCCCACCACCTCCCCTGTCTGAAAGCAATGTCTCTTTTATAGGTTCTGGCTGAGCTTCTCTAATATTCACCATAACTTCCTTTTGCTCTCCTGCAATGATTCACCCAGGGATTAATACATCTCTGCATGTTCTTGGAACTTGAGTGCAGGACACAGATGTTACCCCAGGAGGCTGAGGGTGCTTCTGCACACCTAGAATCTTGCTTTTTGCCAGCTCACTTGTATGAGGAAGGCTCCCCAGCACCTCTCTGGCTCTGTCTGAGGCTGCAAATTTTAGCTGTATGGAGAGGAGCACTGCACTCCAGCTACTACCTCGAGCAGACACTGGGCTGCTGGACATGCAGGTGCAAGAGGCAGGCATCCAGGAGCAGCTTCTGGGCCAGGGTGCCATGGAAAGAGTCAGGAATGGCTGGGATGTGACTCTAACTCACCTGTACCACATGATCATGGTGGGAGACAGCAACAAACGCATACTGACTGATTTTTTTTCTTGGGGGCAATAAATGAACATGGAGTGACAGTGACCCTTCAGTTTGTGGCTTAGGAAAGAAATTTAGAAGAAATTTAAAAAGTACATCAGAGGAGGAACAAGAATTTCCAGTTGTGCTTACTAAGAAAATTAAAGAAATGAGAACCCAATAGTACCATAGATATTTGTTTATCATAGCTGAAAAGCAACAAACTTTTTTGTTTGTTTGATTGATTTTTTTTTAATCCAGAACAAAGGCAGGTGATGGAAGCTGAGCGATAAAGAGCCGTGTCTCCTCTGCACCTCCATGCATTATTCCAGAGGGCAGCTCCAGCTGGCAGTAGGTGATGGTCCCTTCTGTTTTTCACCAGGGAGCCTGCCTGGCTGTAGGCATGAGCAAGACTCTTCCATTTTGTGATATTTTCCTCACACAGAGTCACTTTCTTATTAGAGTTTGCAGTAACTATTTTTCTTTCTGAGTAAAATGTGCTCTTGGGAATACAGGCTATTTGTGCTGTGCTCTTAACCTTTCTACCTCATTGGGAGTGTGAAATGTCAAGACATATATACCATGAAGGGAACCCCCAAAACACAAGCTTGGATACCACTTCATTATTTTTGCCAGCCAGGGTAGTTTGGCCAAGCTGTTATGTGTATCGATTTATTTAACTTCACTATAACCTAGGTAAGTATATGTGCATGAATGTTTGTCCAATGTTAGATGTATTGCTCTGGAAATTTAGGATATCACATATTGTTCACTTAAATTACTTGCATTTGTAAGGAGTAGAAATTGTAAGGATTTTTGCATATGGCTTAGATTTTTTTTCTTACTGCCATTAGAAGGATAATATTTTCTCAATAACTTGACAAATTTTTCTCAGCACTTTTTGGTTTTCAAATGAATGCGGAGGGTAGACTATTATCCTAGTAACAGAGGGAAGTATTCTATTAAATGTTATCTTTTAGCATTTTTGCTGCTTTTTAGAGGGGAAATAGATAATGTAAGATGTATGGAAGGCAGAGAAAAAAATGATAGGTGAGGCGTGCAAAATAAAAATGAATAATGTGACTTAATTAGGGCTTAAAAGAAAAAAAACCTACCTCTTCTGGAGATACAGGGGCCTGTATATACGAGGTGAGAGACCTAGTTGCAATGATTAGGTAATATCTAATTGCATTTTAACTGTAAGGCTGTGAAACACCTGAGGTTTATTTTGGTTTTGTTTTCTTTGCCTAGCAATGAAATTTAGTGGGTATGATAACTTGTTGGAGCTGGCTTCCCTTTCTCTTATTTACTTAGCATATAAAAACAGTTTTCAGCAAGAGCCACAGCTCTGGGAAAGTTGCATTTACCCATCTCCTGGATATGAATAAAACACTGAGAATAAGCTTTGTGGAGGTTAAGCATCATTGTTTAATGCAACTGTCTGGTTTGAGAGCCCTCAGGAATAACTACAGAATGTTAAATCAGATTAGATAGTGTATTCTATAAAATAAGAGTAAAAGCATTTAACAGCATGGTCTTTCATGAAAGGTGCCTGTTTTTTTTCAAAGGGATGTCTTGTCTCAGTAGCCTGCTCATACTCTTAGAGGGTTTCAGTGAGTGTGTCAATAAATACATGGATCATGGATTACTCTGGGGACGTAATATGGAGTTTCCAAAATGTTTTTTTAAGTTTCCACACCAGAGGTTACCACAGAAACTAATTTGCCGTGGGTTTAGAGGAAAGGGTCATTTACAGAGTGAAACCTGGTAAAAGGACAGAAAGAAAATAGCTGTCCTAAAAGGTGACTTTTCTGGATGGATAGGAGTTTCTTCCCTCAGGATCAGTACTAAAACTGGTTTTATTCAGCACCTTCATCAATGATGTGGTGATGGGAGTTTGAATTGCAATCTCCGCCTGCAGCTGTCCCTCAGGTCTCTCAGACAGCCAAGAACCATCCTGATGGCAAGGAACTTCAGAAGGACCTCAGAAAACTAAGTGCAGGGGTAAAAAGGCAGCAAAGGAGCACCAATGCAGCTAAGTATGAATTAATGCACCCGGAAGTAAAATCATCTAAATGGGCCAACCACACAGTGTTTAACAGAGAGATGGTGGTTATGGCTGAGGAAAGAGATCTTAGTTGTCACTAAAATCATCAACTTAGCATGCAGCAGCAGCCAAAAAAATGCTGGCCATTGTCAAGAAGGAAGAAGGAGGGAATTACAGAAAAGCTTGATGGAATCATATGTTAAATGCAGTATATACTTTGGATCTCCACATCTCAAGAAGGATATAGTGCAGCTGGTATGGAGGAGGGCAACATAATGTTCAAGGGGTGGAGCAGCAGACAGAAGACTCAACAGCAGGTCAAAAATAATGATAGTTTCTTTAGAGATCAAGGAAGGTGATCTAAGGAGGGCTGGAATGGGAGATTTTTTCAGTCATCCTAAACTTAGGCTGATGTAACATATCCACAAGGAAGCATTAAGGACACCAAATGAGATGTAGGCTAGCGGAGTTGAGGCATTTTCTGTTTAAATATCTGTTTATTTTTATGTTCTATTTTTTTTCTATCTTGCATGTCTGTTTGTAGTCCTCATATAGGATACCCCAATTGTTGCTGTTGTATATCCAAATGTGAGATTTTGAGCACTTCTTATTGTGCTCAAAGTTTTAAAATATACAAAGACACTCCCTTCTCATCTTGTTCCCAGGACAGTTCGCAAAGTTTATTGCATGACCACAGCATGTGTGTGCAAGTGTCACCCATGCTCAGAGTTTGAGATGACTGCCCTCATCACAGCATTTCCTCATGGCTCACTGGCTTTCTGAAGCCTGTCAGAAACTTTCTGGGGTGTCTGGCTATTCTGCCAGCAGTTCTTGTCTGAACTGAAATGGATAAAATCTAGGACCTGACCCTGCCAGCAGATATAACTTTTGGTTTTTCATCAGTCAGGCTCTGGGCAGTCCTTAACTTTTCGTATTTATATAGAATTTCTTATCAAGCAACTGTGGATGACCTGCCAGATGGCTTTCCTGCAATGGAAAGTTTTTCAAGGCTTCAGAAACTGTTACCAAACATTCGACCATATTTAGTAACTGCAATATCCTATGTCTACACATTTCTGTAATCCAGCTGAGTTGCTCTATCCTACAGTTTTCAAATGTTTGAGGATCAAATTAGATTCAATATACTCTTCTCTGGCTTGTTTCCCTTTTCTTGAGCTGAAAGAGCAAATGCCACAATACAAAAATATATGACATTTCCTCCAATTTTTCAAAGTACAGCATGTCCATATTTGCCCTCCTCTCCTGCTAATGCAGGCCTGCGGGTCTCCTACCATCACACAGTTGTTCATGGATCTGAAGATTCATTTTAGATAAGAAGGTAAGGACTATTTTTCTTTTCATTCACAGGTGGAATAAATCCAACTTTGAGTGAAGAATAGAGTGTATTTTCATATTCTCCAGAGTTTTTGTTCTCTTGATTCAGATAAGTAAAACTGTCTCAGTGTGTGAAAAAATGGAAAAGTTGTTTTACACCAGTGGTCTCTTGGTGTTGTATTTACCTATCATCTTTTGTGGCGCAAAGAGTATGATTTACCTCAGCTCTTTGCAATTGTTGGGGTTCATTCCTTTCTCATTTAGTTAAAGTATAGCAAGAGAAGGTGATTAAAAACATCTTTCTTTTGAAAGAAAGGAGCAGAATCACAAGGTGATGATTTGCAGCTGATAGGATTTGCAAGTTCCTGCTGTAAGTGTTGGATTAATGGGCTCTCTGTCTTTGCAGCTCTAAAATCTGAATGTTCATCAAATGCATTTGTTTTCCAGGTTTGAACCTGACTTCACACATGCAATTTCTTTTTCAGGAGTAAGATCTTTCTTATATCAAATGTCTTTCTAGTAACCAAACCAAATCAAGTACACAACTCTTCTAGGTGAGTTTAAACATTTATGAGTCTTTAATGTGCTATTTTGTACAGGTTCAGGGGATGCTGGAAAAATCATATGTATTCAAGGACTCAGCTTCTTCATGGGGAACTATGATAAAGCACTATTATAATCCCCTTGATCATTATGTGTAGACAGCATATAGATAGCAGTCAGATGAATGGGTATGGAAGAGGCACTTAGCTTAGAATATTTTAAAATAGCATCATGATAAAATATAACCAAAGCGAAAATATGCCTCTGTTCTTCAGGGATTGAATCTCTGATTAACAATTCACTGTAGTTCCACCTCCCTCAGCCCCTTCTTGATTTTGGGGGAAAGAGGAAAAGAGAGCCCTTGTTATTGTGCATTTAAAAGCACATAACCTTGAAATGACAGGATGAAGCTGTCATTTCTATTGCCTACTGGATTCTGCAGCAAGGATCGATGATGTGAAATGTGCTATGGGAGGGAGTGGATTGCAGAAGGGACAGTGAGGTTTAAGGATTTTGAGGTTTGTTTTTTTGGGGGTTGTTAGGGTTTTTTTTTTGCCTGCGTGTGTTCTACCATTCTTCCCTTTGCTCCCCAATATCGAAATGTAACTGGCAATCAACACTTGAATGAAAATCAGTGCTGCAAAATCTCTTGGATTAAGATTTGTGTTTTCTAGTGAAGCCAGCAGTGCTGGCTCAGAAAGACGTTGACCTTTCTTTTAAAGCTCCTTCAAAAATTTAGTTCATTTCTTTGCGTCCCATCACTGATGACTGCTGCTTATCATTTGTTTAGGTCTATCCGGGCTTCCAGCTATTGGGTCACATTCCATTCCTTTAAAGTTACAGTTGTCAAACAACCTAGTTTTGTTTATTTAAGGGAATGCACAGAGAATTTTCCACTCTCTTTTTTTTATTCTTTTTCTTTTGAGAAGATCTGAGGTGAGCTGGAGGCTTTATATGTCTTGGATAAACAGCTAGAGAAGAGTTAGTTTTCAGAAATGCCCGGTATAAAGCTTGGAAAGATATGGAGGCTGTATAGGCCCATGGGCAGTTATTTCGAAAATGTGAGTCAGCATTGCTAGGAAGGGAACCGAGGCACAAAACTGCATGATAGCAAATGGCCATCTGAACCTTACGCTCATCACAATCAGAAATTAGCAATTTTGACTTTAAAAGAGAGACTAAGGACATTTTTTTCAGCAGCTTTGCCTAATCGTGTGTCAAAGCTGAAAGCCCACAAAAGGCTTTGAGACCCAAACCCCCTAAGACAGGGCAATCTGAGATTTTTCTGAAATGATCTGAGCACTTGGGCATAAGAAGTGGATATTCAAGTAAAAGAATGAACAGCTGGTTTTATGCATTCATAAATCAAACTCATCCATAAATCAAACTCAGCCACAGGTTCATCTACCTGCCCATTTAATTGGCCAGAGATATGCCTAGCTGCTTGTGATACTTATCCCTGTAAAGCGGAAAGGCATGTGTTCCTGGCAGACAAACTTACTTTGACACTCAGGTCCTGAGATTGTCATCAGGAAGACAATGTCTTTAAAAAAACCCAGTCTTTTAGAAAGCGCCTAATATAAGTGACTCTGTGTCATTTAAGACAGATTTTTGATGTTTCTCTTTGTGAATGTCTAGAAGGAGTATTTGTCACAGACAGGATGAGAAGAGTCCCATGCACACACCATCAAGTTAGTATGGGCCAGGAGGACTGTATGTGAGCACCACAAAAAACTGGTAGCAGAAAAATATACTCAGCTCTAGAAATCTTAAAGAACCTGTCCAATACAAGTGATGTTTCATAGAACCTGTACTTCATAGTACCAGATTTCACCATTTTTCCTGAGAGGTGTGGTGTTTTCCACGGTCCGAGTTGGACGTTGTCCTTTGGAAGTCCAAGTATGCTTTGTCCCCCTCTTTAACTTCTATGTTTTGCATAACAAACTCTCTGGTGCCTGCATTGTGCCAGACATGTTCTCTGTATGCACAAAGCCCATCTTGAAGGGGTTTGACAGGAATGAACTGAAGTATGTGGGCTGGTAAATCTATGCCTCAGGAAGCCACAAGTTACACAGAGCTGAGTGGTACTCAGCCTTGCTGTTCACCACACCCTGCACAAGCTATCCGCTGGGTGGAATTTGCTTTGCATGGTAAAAGCTTACACACACCCAACACCCTGTTTTAAAGACATTAAGTGTTTGCAGCACGTAGGCCTTTTCCTAAATCTGTTAGCCATGGACACTTTAATGCATAGTAAAGCAGTTCTGCTCTTGACAGCTACCTCATTCACTGCATGAGTTGTTTTTATTCTTTATTCAGCATTTTAAAAGATGAAATTTATAACTACACTGAGAGAGCACCTGGTGCTTTTTACCTTAGCAGATGAGGGAATTCTGCTATGAGATGCATCATGCATACTGGGTGACTTCTGAAAAGTTCAATCAGCCTCCAATACCTCCCATCTCCTTCTGTTAATGGTGTATATGATGGTATAATTAGGTTTTGAGACTGATGAAAAGGCAAAGTGTATGCCTCTAATTGCCTGTCCTGACTAGGAATAGCAGCTATAGTCAGTTATGTGAAATCCTGAATGATACCAAGTGGAGATGAAGATAAGAGGAAGTACAAACATTTACACCTTCTTTACTGTAGGTGCATGTGCAGTTAAATTTTCAAAATGTGACCACTCTCAAACTGAGACACCTTTATCTTCTCTGGGGTCTAAGAAAGAATCTGGCTGCAGGGTTGAGGCATCTGTCCTCAGGTGAAAATAAACGATGCAGTTGTTTTCTTATGTGGAAAAAATATTGTTTTTTTATATAATATTAAAATGGTTTGTGATATTCTGTGTTCTTCAGACTAACATTGATATACCAGAGAAATCAAAGCATTACAGTATATTTTATCAACTTGCTCGTATTCTGAATCTATGAAATTGTATTTTCTCTTGTTCTTATTCAATTTCTGATTTATTTTTCTCCCAGTATAAATCAATTTATGTTCTATGGATTCATGGCAGGTATTCCATCTTGGTTTTCAATATGCTCTGTCTCAAACAAATATATAGTCAGTCATGGGCGTATGAAATATTAATCATATGTGTTTGAAGGTATGTTGCTATAGCAATTCCTTTGGTGCGAGCAAAAATCAGCATATAGCAGGCCAGGGATGTGAGAACAGTAGGAATTACAACGCTATAACGGCACTATTAACACATTACTGCATTGTAATGATATTATTCTCTAACTATTCAAGTCCCTAGCTGGCTAATTTTGAAGACAGAATTCTTCAGCAGGGATTTTATAAATGACTTCTACACTAAAGACACTTACAGTATGAAGAACACATTAAGTAACCTGAAGAAAATATTTTTTAAAACCAAAAGTAGGTGAACATGCAAAAAAACTTCAGTTCATGTCATACTAGATCCCTTCTCTTTCCTATTTCAATATCATCTGTCCTAAGGGGCTGAATATGACAGGGCTGAATGGAGGAGATTAGCAAGTTCCGATTTAAAATGGAATGCTGTGCGTTTAGCATGTAAAGCTGCAGAGCAGCACAGCCAGGAGAGCCAGCAGAAGAAGATATGAAAATGTAATTTCATCTTGCATTACAAATCTAACAGGAAAATTTTAAAACCAAAGAAGAAAAGACATTGTCTCTGACAGGATTGTAATTATCTACAGGAGAAATGAGGTTGTAAGTTATGGTCCAGTTCATGTCTGCAAAAAAAGGATGCAATGGTGAATTAAATTTATAGGAAACATGGACTGAAGCATACTGTGAAAGTATGGATACACTTAGCCTGTATTAAGGCTGCTTAATCCTTTGGGTGTATTAGTATTTCCTTCATTAGGGGGAAGGTAGGGTCAGCTTCAAGTAATTCTTTTTGTATTTAACTCTTTCAGTTTGATGCTTTCCTAGGGTAGATGTTTGCATTGCATGATGAAACATCCTGAATTACCTAGAACAGATCTTGCCTTCTTGAAGTCCTGAGGCACAACTATCTTAATATCACTTCCTTGACACATTCTTTGAAGAAAAAAACTAAAATCTCTTAAACAAATGAACACTTCAGTAGACCTTTGGATTTGTTGCATTGATTTAGTGTCTGAATGAAGAAGAAAAAACATTTATATCTGAATTGATGGGATAAAACATTAAAGATCAGAGAGAGATAGCTATGCATCACACATGTCCTTTCTTTTTAATTAAAGACAAACATGAGACTTCAAGAAAATGAAGCAGCAGTGCAAAAAAAGTATTAAGTTTAATAACTAACAACCTTTACAGAGGCTAATCATTTTCTCACTGTTGCGTTGTACAGCAAAGTGACAGTAAAAAGCAAGACAAAGAAAGCTAGGAAAACTCAATGTATGAAGGAAAAATGAAAGCAGAAAGAGACTGCTTTTTTTGAACATGCTTTCCAAGACGGAGGAAAATTTAAAATGAAGGGGGAAAGAAGCAGATAGATTTTAAAAAAGTATAAAAGACACATTTCCTATTTCAGTCTCCTTGGGAAATGTGTGAAAAGAAGCTGAACAGACTGCTTAATTTAAACTGTGATAGAAACAAGTACATCAGGAAAATATAGATACCTAGGCATTTGGAAATGAACAGCTGTGGATCACCACCAAACCCTCTGGTGAGCTGCAGCTTGCACCCAGATTTCACTTTCCAGTTACCTAAAAGCCAGAATTCGAATACCTGAAAAATTCATTAGAGATATCAGCAGTATCTAACATTTACACAGCACTAGACCAGGCTGCACTGCAGAGAAAAACTTTTCAGTGCTGTATAGTGCCGAGTTTGTGGCAAGAATCTGTGACACCAAAAAACACATGGCCTTTCTGTAAAGGAAAACCTCTCAGCATCCAGAAGGTATCAGTTACCCAAAAAGGTTATGTAAGTGCCAAACACAAGTACTAATAAAGAGGCTGATATTAAGAATTGGAATTTTGCAAGCAGTCTTAACTAGTGAAATGTCTGTGATCGAGGTCTGCAACATTTAGGAAGTGAGTGTACACAGCATATGTGCATTCCTGTCAGAGCAATGCACGTGGCTACACAGGGACTCTCATTACTGTTGTGTGTATAAGTATACATATGTATTCATATGTAGATATTTAAATAACAAGGGCAGTATCTGTGAGTACCACCTACATGTACACATGTATGTAGCCGCTAGATGTGAACTGAAAATTTTCAGAAACTTTGGCAAATATTAACATTTTCCAAATTAGCATGTGTCAGGTGCTTAGATTAATCTTGTATAGAAAGCAGAACCTTTATATGAGTCTATTCCTACCTCTCTCAATTACCTTACTCTCTCAAAGTCTGTTTGAAATGTCTTGAGAATGTATCTTTTCCATTTTTATTAGAAAGCCATTTTCATCTATCAGGAAACTGACTTTCACTGATCTCCTTAATGACCTTTTAAATCAGGTTTCCACTACTGTCTAACATAGTACTGTATCATTTTGAAGTAATACACAGACATAAACAGAACACAGGATGAAGATGGAAAACACTGAGGAGGGTAAGTAGCCAAAGCATACATCTACTACTTGTGATTGCTCTGTTTGGTTTATGTTTTCTGATGAGATATATTGGACCCTTACGTATCAACTACCTACTTACGCTGCCTCTTCAAAGGCTCCACTCTGTAGGAACCCTCTGGAACTAACTGAGAGAAAAACCTGGTCCATTAAAAGCTTTGGGAATTTTGCCACTGGCTTCACTAAAGCCAGGATTTCACCTTACGTATTCAAGAGGAACTGAGCCCCTTAACAACAATATACCCATTCCTGCCCCTCCACCACCACTGTGGGCACTGAGAAATGCTTTCACTCAGTGTCAGGCAGACTGGGTGCTATTTATTTACTCATGGCTCAGCTGAGCGTGTTAAGAGAGAGATGTGCCAGCCAGCCTCATAGCAAATGGCCTTTTAATAAACTAGTCAAGGATTTAAATTATCCAAGAACTTAAGAAAAACATTTTAAATTTAAGTCCCAGGCAATTAAAATCTGACACGTTGCCATTGAACACAGTCCAGAGAAAAAGCGATTTCACCTCGAGATTCACCACTCACAGGGAGAGATAATGGCATTTCAGGCACCCCAGGTACTGCAGCCTTCAGAGGATGCTCAGATGTCAGCTTCACGAATTGATTCTGGCTGTGCAGCATCTCGAGTTGATCCTCCAGGCATAAGACAGTGTTTGGTCACTGAACAAACTGGATTACTGTATCTATCTTGGGCTAGAGCCATTTTGAAAGATCAGGGAGGAGGTGAGTGAGAGAGAGGAAGATTTCCACAGCTGAAGAGATTTGATTCACTAGAATATATAGTTTTATTTCTACTTTTGGTTTTGTTTTTTCTTTCTTATTTTTCTTTTTAAGATGTGATTTACTTCTATTTGAGAAAAAAATAATTTGAACGTCTTAATACTTGATACATGGGGTGTTTGCAAACTAGCAAGTAATCTGCCATTCAGGATTTGCTAAATAGCCTATCAAAAATATATTTTAGAAAAAGTGTTTGCTGAGCTGCATTGCCCTGCAGTAGTGGAAAATTTCTATGGCCTTTTCACTTACCTCTTGTGTGGCACTGAAATACTGAGGTATTAAATAACTTACATATATCATACAGGAAACACTACACAGTGAGGCCCTGAAAAAATACCCATTCAAAAAATTCCATGGTGGTTAAAAAAGTCATAAAGTCAACACCTAAACAGAGATGTATCATTCATATTCTCAAATCTTGGTTGCTGTGTCAGGGGCAGGATTGCTTTGCATGTACCCTTCCATGCAGACCTGGAGAAGCAAGACTGTCCTTGCACCCTGGCAGTTACAGTCTCAGCACCCTTATGCTGGAGATTACAATTCAGGATGTTATCCAGTCAAGCTCTATATTTCAGTTGCTAGTGTTCTCAGTTTTTATAAGCCTAGATAAAGCATGCGTTGGATGCCTAGTTTCATATTCACATGTGGGAGAATCAGTCCTCCCCTTTACTGAGTGCCCTGCTTTGCACATGATCTGTTTGTAAAGGTCAGATCAAAAATCTTGCAGCCAGCTCAGGAGGGAAACGTTGGAGGCTACTGCCCAGTCCCATGAAGCACAGGATAAGAAGTGCTGCAAAATGCTGGCATCAGCTATGCAAGTGATGGTAAGGCTATTCTGTGAGAGTTCATGAAAGTTCAGAAGGGAACTGTTCTTCATCAAACCAGCAGCTGTTGAGTCAGAGACCTTCTTGCAATGTTTGCTTTATCCCTTGCAACTAAATCCATATGTGTAGCTAAGATTAGTTAACAGAAAAATGTGAATTGCTGAGTTTTAGCCAGTGTAGCAACCTTTAAGGATGCAGAACAGTTCTGCTTTGGAGTGATCTGCAGGAGCAGTGCCTGGCTATCCACTGCCATCAATCTCTTAAAATGCATCTTCCCTCACAGCCACGCTCTTACATTGCAAGAGGGTAGCAGATTTTTCTTACTTTTCTCATTGAAAGTACCATTAATGAAATAACTGCAATATTCATGGAGAAAAAGACACTAATGAAAACTAAATCCTTAAATTCTCTGTCATTGGATTACACCAAGCTGAGCTGGGGAGTGGTCACACTGGAAGGATGGGATGTGATCCAGAAAGACCTGAATAAGCTGGAGAAGTGGGCCTGTGTGAACATCATGAGGTTCAGCAAGGTCAGGGCAACCCCTGGTCTCGGTACAGGATCGGGAATGAAGTGATTGAGAGCAGCCCTGCAGAGAAGGACTTGGGAATCAACTGGTGGATGAGAAGCTCTAAATTGGCTGGACTCGATGATCTCGGAGGTCCTTTCCAACCCTATGATACAGTGATACTGTGAAATGAGTGTATGTTTCCAGCCCAGAAGGCCAACTGTGTCCTGGGCTGCACTAAAAGAAGCATTGCCAGCAGGTCAAGGGATGTGGTTCTCCCCCTCTACTCCACTCTTGTGAGATCCTGCCTGGAGTATTGTGTCCAGTTCTGGAATCTCCAACATAAGAAGGATGTGGAACTGTTGGAAGAGATCCAGAGGAGGGCTACAAAGATGATCAGAGGGCTGGAGCACCTCTGCTATGAGGACAGGCTGAGAGAGTTGAGGTTGTTCAACCTGGAGAAGAGAAACCTTCGGGGAGATCTTATAGCAGCCTTCCAGTACCTGAAGGTACTACAGGAAAGCTGAGGATGGGCTTTTTACAAGGGCTTGTAGTAATAGGACAAGGGGGAACAGCTGTAAACTGGAAGGGGGAAGATTTAGATTAGAAATCAGGAAGAAATTCTTCACAGTGAGGGTGGTGAGGCAGTGGCACAGGTTGCCCAGGGAAGCTGTGGATGCCCCCTCCCCAGAAGTGTTCAAGGCCAAGTTGGATGGGGTCTTAAACAGCCTGGTCTAGTGGGAGATGTCCCTGCCCACAGCAGGGGGATTGGAACTGGATTATCTTTAAGGGCCCTTCCAGCCCAAACCATTCTGTGATTTTACGAATTTTTAGAAGAATGGAGTTATTTGTAGCACATCCACTGATACAGATGTATGATGATGGAAGAGGCATGAAGCTGGCTTGTGAAGTGGTTAATGAGGAGGTTGCAAAGCTGGTAGACCTGGAGCAGACATGATGTTGGTGGTTTGATACAGTTCATGGTGACTGTGTGACTGTTCAGATTTCAGATGCAGAGTTGTTAGAGTTGTTTGCCTTCAGGTGATTAGACCCATACTTAGTTTAAAACGTCTTAACATCTCAGTCTCTGTTTTTTTTATTTTTTTTTTTTGTTTTGTGGAACTCTCTTAAATGCATTTTTTTATGAGAGCAGTCAACTCTCATGCATGATAGACCTTTCATAAACTAAATGATCTTAGAGAGTTGGAAAGAGCAGTCTCATATGAAATAATAAAAAAGTTTTAAATCATTAGCCTTTTTATGTCATCTTGTGTTTGAGCCAAAAGAATAAACTCATCTCACTGTTTCTGTAGTTTTTCCTACAGTATGAATTAGAGGAAATGGAGAGATGTGGAGACCTCTACATAGCTTATTGTTAATATTAATTTCTGTATTACATAGTTTTATTTTTAAAATATTCTATAGCTATTGAATTTTCTATTTCTTTCTGTAAGTAGGAATATATTCAATATTTCTTCCATGCACTGAAGCATTCAAAATCTAGAAAACCTAATGCTATATTTCACTTTGGTGTTACACTGTTTTTGCTATGGGTACAGAAAGGGAAGATGTAAACTTGGTCAAAATAGCTATATATTGCCTTTATATATTTTCATGCAGGCCAAAAAAAAACAAACTGCTGGCATCCAGCACATCTTTGACTAAGGGTTCCTATTCCCAAAAGCCATATCTTCACTCTTTAACCTTGTATTTATTTGTGTCCCTAAATTTTGGCATTTATAAATGTATAAAGGATATTTTGTCTACGTTCTGCTTCATCCTGAATCTGAATAACTACATTCTAAGAAGAGTTTGAAAGCTAAATTATTAAAATACAGTAATGGATCTAAACCACTGACTGCAGGTTTTAAGTATAATATCGGAAATGAACAAGCTCATAGCGGAAGATTCCTCAGAGACACTGTTGCCATTATAATTTTATTCCCATTTAATGTTTCTAGGCAAATCTCACTGCTCTGAGACTTCCTTATTCCAAATAGGAATGATAAGGCTTTATGAATCTGAAAACAAGTCAGTTTGAACTGAGTTAAATTTGCAGTGATGCCAGCATTCAGTCTCTGAATGTTAGTTCATGGGGAACAATGAAGTTATCTTATTGCACTTCAAAATTAAATAATTAAAACCAATCCTTCTCCCCTCCTCCCCCTACCCACCTCTTTTCTTTACGGTTAATAATTATAATAACACACTCAGATGCAGGCAATGTTATTATCTGATAAAGTCTGAAATTCGAAATGGGCCTATTAGCCACCCGAGGCGAAACATAATTGCCCAGTTTCTGTGCACTATCAGATGGCAGATGATGTTGCTGAATGTTATTACTTAAGTATTTCAATTTTTCATATGGCGGAGAAATTAAATTTCAACTGTGTACTGCAGCAAAACACTCTGATTTGAAGGGTATTACTGTTCATGAAAGACTGCCATGCTGGTACTGTTACTGCTGTAGCTTTAGGTGAAATTGGTGCCTCAACAGTATAACTAAAGCTGAAGAACATTGTTGCTGAGAACTTTAATGTGGTATGTATTGTAGTGAGCATTTGCACTTCCAAATGACAATAACCCTGTATCAGCTAAGTGTGTGAGGCCTGAGCCCATTTAATTGCAGGGCTATTTATTCATTGTCACAGAGTAACTTCACATCTCTAGTATTAGTCACTGTGAGTGAAATATTGCCTGGATTGGTGGAAGCCAATGACTTTGCTGAAGCAAGGACTCCTCCTTGTCTGTACACCAAAGTGTGCACAGATTAGTGCAAAAGGAGAAGAGTCTCGACTTCTTTTCACCTATTGCTATAGAGAAAAAATACATATATCCATTCATTGCTGAGTGCTGAGAGTGCAGACATGAGCCACCTGTCCTCCAGCTAGGAGATGGCTTAGCAGCTATGAACATTTTTCCCATCTTTTTCAGTTTCTTCAGGCGAAATCTTTATTGTTCGCAAGTCTGAGTTCTTCTTTATGCTACATGTTTTAAGTGCTCAGATCAAATTCTCAGCTGCTGCTGGGTTTTTCGCTCTGGTTGTAGGTTGGCATAGATGTGCCTTAAGCCCCTTGGGAGTTCAGAAGAAGGGAAGTCAGCTCATGATGCCTTAGCTGGGAGATGTAAGGGGGAATGGGACTAGAAGCCAGCAAGACTGATGCTGCTAATAAGGCCTACTGGTGCAACTCAGAACAAAAGTGTCACTTGCAAAAAAAAAAAAGGGGTGCAGCTTGAGTATGTCTGTGCTACACCAAAACCTTTGGGACTGCCTCCCAGTACAACAAATCTAATAACACTGGTTGGGTAGAACACACTTTGGAGCTTAATATATCAGCCTCACCTAAAACAGCAAGAAGGAATCATGCTTTATAATAATCAGAATGTACTGGTACTTAGCATCCTTGTTCTACTGCCTAAGGCAGGCATGAAACAGCATCTATTCCACTCTTGTAAGAATACTGTGCTTTCGTAGGGACAACTGAAAGTTAAGCGCTTTGAAGAGCTGGCTTTTTAAGAATTATCTGGCTTTTAACTAAAGTTATGGTCAGTTTGTCCATATAAACCTTCCAGATGCTGTGATTCTCTTTGCAATGCTGCAGTTACACAAAGCTCATTAACATATGAAGGACTAAGAATTCAGCGGGGTTTAATCTCCTGCAAAATTAACTCTGCCTTCAGATCCTCTTTCTTTCCCTTTCTTTGAAGGAAAAAAGTCCCCACAACCTCCTCCCAAAACTGATTTGAATTGATTTGTTTTGGAGAAACTCAGGTTATAATGTTTCATATTCATATTAATATGTACTTTGATAAAAACGGTTTATTTTTGAATATAAAAATATTTCAATTTCTTCCACCCCTTCCCAGATGCTTTGGTTAACTTTTCTTAATCGAGAAAGGTGAATTAATTACTCTTTCTTAACAATCCATGAATCAAAGGTTTGAATAAGCCAGTGATCTTTAGCACCAGTTAACAATAAAGCCCCACGCTGTCCCTAAACTTTGTTAAGTTTAGTCACAGAGCTGCAGGCATTGACACATCTGGTTGTATTTCAAGAGAGCTCAATGAGGATGTCAAAGAAGCAGGTATCCTTTGGACTTTGTGAGTAGTGCTCATGGTGATGGTGACAGTCATTGCAGAGAGCTCGGCACAGTAATGGTAAGGTAGGTAATAGTCGAAAGCAGGCTTGAAACAGAACCACAGAACCACAGACTTGTTTAGGTTGGAAAGGATCTTTAAGATCATTAAGTCCAACTGTAAACCTAACACTGTCGAGTTCACCACTACAGCACGTCCCTGAGCATCACATCTACACATCTTTCTACAGATACGTCCAATGAGTGTCACTCCACTACTTCCCATGCAGCCTGTTCCAATGCTTGACAATGCTTTCCTAATATCAAGTCTAAACCTCCCCCGGCACAATTGAGGCCATTTCCTCTTACCCTACTACTTATTACTTGGAAAAAGAGACCTACATCTACCTCACTACAAACCTCTTTTCAGGTAGCTGTAGAGAGTGGTAAGGTCTCCCCTCAGCCTCCTTTTCTCCAGACTAAACAATCCCAGTTCCCTCAGCTGTTCCTGTTTTGTGCTCCAGACCTTTCACCAGTTTTGTAGCCCTTCTGTAGACACGCTCCAGCACCTCAATGTCTTTCCTGTAGTCAGTGGCCTTGCTAGTGCTGAGTTCAATGGGATGATGACTTCCCTACTCCTGCTGGCTACACTATTTCTGATACCAGCCAGGACGCTGTTGGCCTTTTTGGCCACCTTGCACACTGCTGGCTCGTATTCAGCCTGCCATTGACCAATACCTCCACCTCTCTTTCTGCCAGGCATCTTTCCTCCCATATGTCCCCAGACCTATACTGTTGCATGGGATTGTTGTGCCTCAAGTGCAGGACCCAGCACTCAGTCTTATTGAGCCCCTTAGAATTGGCCCTTTTATCCAATCTGTCAAGATCCCTCTATAAAACCTCTCTACCCTCAAGCAGATCAACATTCCCACCTAACTTGGTGTTGTCTGCAAACACTGAGGGGAACCACACAGACACATCCTAGCTCTGCTTTTTTTTTTTAATGCAAAGAACAATTAGTGAAATCATCATTAGGAAACACTGAGAAGAGGAATTCAAAACCAGGTTACAGAGGAATAGGACTGAATTACAGAGTGGTGAGACCAAAAGCAGCAGAGGGCTACATTACCGTTTCAGTATGCTCAAAAATATTTCTCTAACTGTTATGATGTGTACATAATAGACATAAGGATATGACCAAAATGCCTTTTTCTAACAATTCCTCAAATACCATTGTTTGGCTACAAGAAAAGGAGGTACTTTCTTTCTAATATGGAGAGGAATGATGTTACAATATTTCTGCATCATGAATCATATTCATAAACTCTTTTAAAATAGGGAAGATTTGCATTTGGAAGGATGAGCATAGGACACAAAGGAGGACAGAACCCTACTATAATTTTAGCGTTTACGGGTTTGAGTTGAAAGCCCTTTGAATTATGCAGAATAAGATGAATTTTGGATCTGAACCAAGTTTCTAGTTTTAAGAAAAATTCATTGTCTCTAGCAGGTTATAAGAAAATAAAGTCTTTTATTCCTTCATTGTGATTCCATGTCCCATACTTAGGTTGAGTCCTGTCCTGAGAAGATAAAATGCATTCTTGATGATACTTTCGTCTATACACACATCCTGGATGCTGGGAAAGTACGTATAGCAGTCTCTTTAAACACAAGTATGTCACCCCCAGATACAGGATGCACAAGAGAGAAGGATATTTATTTGCTCTTCAGCTCACTGGGAACTGGTACAATACTGGGAAAAATTCAGCTCTGAGGCCCTAATTCTTCTCTCGGGGCATCAATAAAAATGTGAAGAATTTCACTGGAAACCAATTCTTCCAGGGGATATCAGGGACAGCCAGGATACTGACTGTGACAGGTCTGCAAAGTTCACAGCTCTTACTAGCTTCTTTTCCCTGGACTTTGTCCCTAGTCTGTACAAAATGGGGAAGAACAGTACTGCTGTGTGTTAGTCTCACCTTACTTCAAAAAGAGAGCTTTAAAAGTGGAAGAGCAGACTAATTTACAAGTTGTGAACAGATGAAGAGTTAGTAACTTGAATTCACTTTTAATATTCATCTTCTGATTGTTTTGGACACAAGACTACACACAACTACTCAAAAATTCTGTCTAAAGTCAGCATAATTGAGTGTGCTTTAGCAAAGTTTTTGCCAAGCTGCCCAGAAGCCCTTCACAGCCCATCACGCTCCCAGAATGGTACAGCTCTTGGCAATGGCATTTGATAGCCCACAAAACTTCAGTGCCAGAATGGGAAAATGGAAAAATAAACTATAAGCTATAAAACAAAAAAAAAATAAAAAAAATTATGCTAATTGTAATTGAATCAGCTTGTTGAGGGACATAAAATTCTAATCAATTGTTTTTGCATAACAATCAGTTGTCACATTGGGGGTTCTAATTGAGCAGACAGATGGAACCTTGTATCTGTAGACTGTAGTAGTAGTATTCCTGGGATACACAAAACCACATGAGGCAATGAACATTAGGTTCATCTTTCTATTGACCTGTAAGGAGAGCTCAACTTAACAGGCAAAACAGATTCTCAAACCAAAAGTAATCAACTCAACGTGCATCTCTTCCATTCACAACAGATGATAGAAACATTTCTTTTAATGGATCCTTTCTAGGCTTATAGGTATTGCCAAGTGCTCTGAAGCTG
Organism: Tapera naevia; assembly: GCA_033556795.1. Taxonomy (NCBI): domain Eukaryota; kingdom Metazoa; phylum Chordata; class Aves; order Cuculiformes; family Neomorphidae; genus Tapera; species Tapera naevia. The sequence continues at coordinate 1,185,283 of JAUMJJ010000086.1, forward strand.
GGTCATGGGTAGCTTCCAAATGCTAAGATGACATGGAGGATCTACAGGAACTTGATTTCCTTTCTAATACTTTTGCATATGTTCCACATGCACGGCGCTTTTAAAAGGATACTGACAAGACATTTTTCATAAACATTCTGTTCCTGAATGTTTATAAAAGCTTCTTGGGAAAACTGAAGCTGAAATCCATTTCTTGAGTGGATTTTTTTTTCTCCTCCATCTGGATAATTTGATTTACTTGGCTGTGGGCTTTCTATTAGCAGCAAAAACAAGTAATAATAAGGAACTGAGAGTATTTAACAATTTATCTCTAAAATTAACAATACTGGATACAAGTTATTACTGGAATTTTAATCAAAAATAAGCAAGTCCTATTTTGGGTGTGCCAGTACTTCTTCAAAGAGACTATTGAATCAAATACAGTGAAGAAATAAAAATGACGAACCAAAACCCTGTGGCCTAGTTATAAAATGACTTGGTTTCCCTATCTGTGTTCCCTGGGATCTTCTCAGTCCAATAAACTTAATAGCCTTTGAAAATGTTTCCACAGAGCCCACAAATGCCTGTTTTTATTTAAATATATGTGTTGATTTGTCAGGTTGTCAAGCAGGCAACAGTTTTGATTTAGAGATCTGGTAAAGCAATTGAACTTACTTATTCTGTTCCTAGCTTCCAATAACAATTAAAGCAATAATTATAATAATTCCTGTAAGACTTAATGACCTTCTATTCAATGGAGGAGGACTGCTAAGGACAGCTACTACTGCTGTGCTGTGTGAATTTATCACGATGCCCACTGGGACACAGTGTCTGTGACTTTGTAATGACTGTGTTGCACATCTGCCTTGGGCAGCCATCCTTCTGCTGAAGCTTTGGTCAGCCTCCACATCTATCTCTCATTGGTAGATACCAACCTCTGGTTCATTTTAGTGAATAATTTGGCTGCAAGATCTTGTATCTTCATTGTGAGACCTTTATTTTTTGCAGTCTCCCTCTGAAGCGGTCTTTGGATGGCATTTCTTTCTGCTTTTGCTTTTTTTCAGATTTCTCTTCCATTTCTTCTCCCTTTTGTCTGCTTCTACTCTGACTCCTAGTTTAATGGATACGCTCTGGGGACAATGTAACAGCTAGTAAGGATCAGTCCCTGAGTTCCTTTCATTGCTGTAAAATTACTACCTACAAAATTGAAGTTCTAAAGATTCAACTCTTACCAGAAACCATCTTCATTTCACTTCTTGAGTATTTCTCTAAGTTCTGTTTCACTGTAATTTGAATGGTTATAATTCTTTTTCACACTTTGACAGTCAGGTTTCCTACTAGGAACATGCTAAAGAAGGATTAATTTGATTTTTTTTTTAATATATATTAATGTATTGAAGTAACATATATGTTACAATTTTGTAGCAATTCTATTATAATGCTACATTCAAACAATGTATTGATAACAGAAAGTAATACTTAGCACATTTTCAATTAATAACCTGTCTGGCAATGTATTCATTGTCAAAGAGATGGAACTTTATTATTATCTAGTCATTTCTTAATTATTGAGCTAAAACGAATGAGCTTGTGCTTTGTTCCTCTGAGAAACCATCAAAAAGGAAGCTCATTCCTTACATCTCAACCAAGGATATACCTGTAGTCAGGAAGGCTGCCAACTTTTCAGGACTTCTTTCTCCACATGCATTTCTGAAATATCTGAAAAGCTCTTTTTTTCTGCTACCCTGAACATGTGGTCACAGACCCACCAATTTTTTGTCATTTGCTTTTTGGTCTTGATCAACACTTTCTCAATGTGAGATGTCACAGTCAGGGTAAAGAGCACACAATGATTATGAAAGAAAAAAATACTTTCTTTTAAAGTGTTGCTGACTTGTTTCATTAATATTAAACCATTCACAAAGATTTACTTTCTTTTTCTGAGCTGGAACAGCCCTTCAAAGTAAAAACACCAGTCCATTGCTATTATGCTGTCATGTTAAAAAAAAAAGAAAGAAAAGTATTTTCCATTCTTGGCTTTTTAACTTACAATTATAGATTTGATGCAGCTTTTAATCTCACTTTTTTAATGTGCTTTTTATTGTTGAGGATGATAGATGCAAGGGGGTTTTGAGGTGATTGTGTGTAAGCCTTTGGGAGTGATCTTTATATAAGAACTGCTGGATGCTGCAGATAAGTTTGAAACATAAGGAAAGCAATCTGTTTGCAAGTTTTGATGGGATGTATCGTTATGGACTCAAACCACGACTCAGGGATAGAGCAAGCTCAGAATTTGCTTTGTATTCTTGACCTGATAGTGTGTTTCTATTCAGTTTCTCACTGAGACAGTGGGCAAAGGGTCTGATGAGTGATCTTCTTGCATCAGCTTGAGATTTCTTGGCCACATCTGTCACTGCAAGATCATTATAAAGCAAATTCCCAAATGTCATCTTCATCCTCTAAGTTAATCAGCACTTTGGTATCTGTATGTGAATATATTCCACCGACACAAACAGGAATCTCTTCTAGTATTTTTGCCTTGCATTGATCATATCCAAGCAAGATGGCTCTACTGTGGCTGTATCTTTTGTATGCTAGGCGTATCATGGTGAAATGTGAGACCATGAGTAACCATCTTACTGTGATGCATAAAGAATCCAGTTTTCCTAAAGGAAAGCTGCTGTAATACAACCAGCTTCTTCCTACCATGACAGGATGATGTGGTACCTGGAAACATATACAGTCTGTGAGGTGTCTGGTGTCCACATCTAGGCTCTAAGGGATGCCCCTTTGTCACACCTACACAGCCTTTTGCTAGAGAAGCAGTAATTATGTCCTTTTTGGAGGAGCCTGAAGTCATGGGTCGAGAGGGTGTGCCTGTCCTGTGTTCCCATGTGGGCTCTGGGCCCACAGTGTCAGCTTTGGAGAATCTCAGGATTCATTAATTGTCTACCCTAATGAACTATCAAAACTAGACTGTAGGTCTATGGGTCATGGGACTTGTTCTGGTGTATTGCAAACAGTTTCTTCAGTTGTGCAGGTTTCAAATTTTTACAATAGGCCTGGGAATCACTTTTAAATGTTTGTTTTTTCTATATGTGTGTGTTACATCAGTAAAAACAACATCCAAAAGTATCTCGGGTTTTGGTGTTCCCTTGGCTTACAGGACGTCATAATAATAAACATTGTTAATATGTCCAGGGCCTTAGACCTCATGACCAGCCTGGCTGAGCCTTGCAACAGCTTAAGAGGATCTCACCTGGCCAAGCTCAGCATTTGCAACCGTAAAGAACCAGTGGAAAAATGCCGGTGAAGAAGGCTTCTCTGGCAACCATTAAAGATACGATCATAGGGATATCTTGAGCTGTCTAGAGCTGGAAATTTTCTGTTGACATGATTTTTCCCAGGGAAATACACAATTTTGTAAAAAGCTTTCTCATGGCAAAAATTTTATTTGCAGTTTCTCATTTCCTGGATGACAGCCATAGAGAGTGGAGATGGAATTCTGCCTTTGAACTAAGGAAGGAAGCTGTATATGTGGCCACCCATCTGTTGATCTGCATCTGCTGGATTTAATACTTCTGCTAGTCAGTAGTGGAAGTGGCAAATCTGAAACATCAAAATAGTATACATACCAAGATTACAATGTAGTCTCCTTGCCAGATGCCTGATAACAATCTCCTCAGTCCATTCAGTCCAATACTTCAAGTATATAAAAAATTAAGTAAAACTTCTGTCACTGAAAGCCACAAACTGCATCTTACTACTATCTGAAAATGGAAATTGTATGTGCCTGTGTGTGGTCTGTCACATCTTCATCAGTTTCCTTTCTATGGAACTGCTTTTTTTTTAATTAGGCTTCCATTAAAAATCTACTGTAAAGCACAGATTGAAATTGAAGGGAAAGCTTTTCTTGTGGCACTGATAGTTTTACTTGAGATATAATGACTTGTGGGCATAAGTTAACCTGAACTTCAATTCCTAGGCATTTTCTAGGAACCTCAGTATAATGAAAAAAATACCACATCATTGATATTTTGATGTCTGCTGCTGTCTCCGTTCAATACTTTTTTAGATCCTCTTTCCTTACATGCAGTCTATTCCTCAGTCTTTGCTTTAGAAAGTAGATTTATTTCATGAGCTGAAAGTGAAAAAAAGGGACCGTTATGTAGATCAGAAGCACTCACATCACTTTTGTTGTAATATCATCCTGAATTATTTTATCCCTTGTGTAACTTTCCCAGAAATTATTTTTTTTACCTAAATTGTCTATATTGCAACAAATACAGATATCTCTCAAACAAAAAAAAGGCAACAGTTATAGCTGAGTTTTTATTCCTAGAACATTCCTCATATAAAATTAATGTAAGACAACATACACACATAGAAAGCAACAAGAAAAAGAATATTAAATTAGTGATTCAAATTCTGTTTCCAATTAAGTTGTTGTATACCCAGAGCAATTCCACAGATTGCTGCATTATTACTTTTGATTTATTCCAGTATAATTAAGAAAACTTATGTCATCAACTCTAATGAAAGTACAGTCTAAAAATTTAAACTAGAGAAATATAATTTAAGGTAGTTTCTAACTGAATAAACTGCAATATAATTCACTATCAAAAGAAGCAGAGATTTAATGCTAGTATCCTTTGATGGTCTTACCTAACTTTATATCCCAGGTATACATTCCAGTTATGAAAAAAATGAAGTACTAAGACTCAAACAAAAGTATTTTTATCTTCTATACAATGTTTGCCTCTAGTTATTCAACAATCAGATTAGAGTAGATATCCAGATTTCGAGCAGAAAATACTCAAAGCAGGATGGGTAAATTATACCCCACTAAACTAGTTCAAAGTCAAGAATAATCACGTTCTGCTGCCTTTTCCTTACCCTGATGCTTTACTTGCCTGATACTTTTCCCAACATGCAGTTTTCCTGTGAGTTATGACTCTCTGTGCCTGCTCAAATCATCACTTTGTTTGCTGTGTATACAAAGTTGCACTTATCTACTGCTCTTTCTGATAACAACCTTGCAAGGATTACTGCAAATTTGCCAAACTCATAAAAGTAGCTGTCTTTTTTGCTGTTAATTCTTCATTGTCTGTTTGAGTCAGTCAAGTCTCACTCTGAAGTATTTCAAACACACACTCATACTTGCTGAGATTATCAAAAAACTCTATACAGTCATAGGCAACTTTAGATGGCAGTATAAGCATGACTTGACATTAGATTTTTTGGGGTAATCCCAGAATCTACGCTGTCACTAGTTCTGGCTGAGAGTGAAGTGCCTGCCTACACCTCAGTCTTAGAAGCTAAATGAAATGTTGCTGGCCACTGAGTCAAGCATCTCACATCCTGCTACAAAACCTAGCAATAAACTAGCAGAGAAGAGAGGATACATGTCAAATTGACAGAGAGAGGCTGCAGTTTCACTGCAGAAATAATTAGATGGACCTTTCTTTACTTCTGGACTACTGAGTAAAATGCTTCTTCTAGGTAATAGTGCCCTTTGTGCTGTTCCCAAGAGTCACTGACTGATGCCTCCTCTTGCAAAAGCACATTTCCCTCTTAAATATTTATCACAGTGAGAGGCTAGCAGAAGGACTAAGTGCCTCCAATTAACTATTGCAGATGTTCATAAGGGACTACAGTACATGTATAAACATTTTAAAAGATCAGGTCAGAGCAATGACCACATCAGGCCATCTCCCTGTAGGTCAGGATGTATTGTTTTTGGTAGGTAGATACATGTCTACTTACCAACAAATATAACCTCCACTTTATTTGCTGTGCATTATCAATAAATCAGTTTGTAAATTATCACATTAATCAATCATAGGAAGAACTCTACTTTGCGTAGTGATTATGAAGGGCAAGCAAAACGTAATTAAAGGTGTGACAATCTATTTATATTACTTTTTCCAGAGTTCACCCGCAGGAGGGAAATTCATATTTAATTCTCTCAAACAGAAGTGTCTGAATTTATGAGGATCTTAAGTCATATGGGAGTCCCCTGTGTCTGCTTTCATCAAAAAACAAAAGATGAGACATCTTGTCACAGGTCTGTTACCAAGAGCATTTGGATGGGATGGGAGGGCATGAATAATGTTCTCCCAGGCTGGCTGCTGATCCAGGGCATGAGTGGATCCCACTCCGTATGAGTGGACATGTGTTCAAATACAACCATTTTCTTATCCTCGGGTGTAAAATGTCAGAGTGCACCAGCCTAGAACACTTTGTCCATGAAGCAGTTTTTAGCTAATAACAACATCACTGTGCTTGAGCACCCACTCTGCTCATCAGACCTGGCTCCCTCTTCCCAATGATCAACTCGGTGCTCAAAGGAAACGTTCTTTGTCTGTAGAAAATGTGAAAGCAATAACAATGGATATCCTCAACAGAAAATGATTTTCCTTTTAGAAAATGATCTGCAGAATTGCTTTGAACATTGGCAGCTGTATGTCAACTCAGAAGGAAACTATTTTGAAGGCAATCACAATTGATATTCTTAATTTGTTAAATAAAAAGAATTACAGGCACAGTTGTTTTGTGTCAGACATATCTTAGTGGAAAGGATGATTGTTGACAAGGCTTTGGAGTTCACAGTCACAGTCATATCACTTCTCTGTGAAGAACAACTCTAATTTGGGGTCCATCTAAAACTTACAATTGTGGAATTAATTTTGCCTACCCTGGGGAGAGACACTACATACCCCAGGGCTTTCAGTCTTCTGTCTACTGTTCTCATCCTTCTAGACACAAGAACAACCAAAAAAGACAACACAAAAAAAAGACAAAACAGAACTGGAACAGTGACTCTGCTGCAACAGATTCGGAGAACCATAATAATAATTTCGTTTGTATTGAAGTGTGGTGATGTAAACAAACACAGTCTGGAGGTGATCAGGAAACTAATCAAAATTGATCAAACATATGCCTGAAATTTTAGTATGAAACAAAGACATTTTTATGCAGTCCTCTGAGATTTGGGAACATGTCTTTATGAGGTGTTACAAAAACTTACAGCAGTTTAAGGTGAGTGTCAAACAGATTAATTGCTACTAAGACTGGGGAAATGACAGGAGTAGCTTTCAGGCAGGGGTTATATATTGCTGGGTTTTGAATTAATTTCCTTTAATAACAACTCTATTTTCAGTTTCTCCATCGTAGTGAGGCAGGTATGAGTGCAACTCAAACTTCAGCTCTGTATACAGGATCTCCCTAGGTGAACTTGTATTTTGGAGTACATCATAATAAGTTTGAAGTGGTATGCATTCTCCTCAGCCATGACAGAAACTGTATTCACTATGCTTCCAATGCCATATTGGAATTGCATAATGTTGTGAAAATCTCCCTATGGGGTACCCCAGTCCCTGAGAGAGCAGGACCTAGGAGGAACGGAGCTAAGCTGTAACAAGGCATCTTTAGCTGCATTAAGGGGCAGTGCCTAGAAGCAGCAGGGGCTCATTAGTTTTCCTGAGAATCCATGTGAGTAAAGGAGGAGAGTCAACTGCTGTGGACTTCTGGAAGCCCTTTCCTGTCAGGCTATGAAAAGGTTGTTTATGCTTACAGGACCTTTCTGCATGAACCTACTTTATGGTCAGGTGCTGAAAGATATTTCACAGTGTCAGTCATTTCTGGTGGGTGACAGGCGCCTTATTTCAGCAGTTTTTCTTCAGGAGTGAACTAGAATTTGTGGAAATGTGAATACTCTGAAGCTTAATAAAAAGTTTAGATGATATACTTAGCAGAGAGAGGCATGTTCAAAGATGGGAAATTCTGATGGACGGAAGAGATAACCTGATGAAGGAGCTTTTGTGAAGCATCTTTTGTAAACTATTCTCCTCAGGGCTGAATAATGACAATCCTGGTGGAAGGACCCCTTGGGTCTCAGCAGTGAAATACCCAATAGATGTGAGAAAACGTGAAGAGGGCAGACTAGTTGTATGAGGCTTTTCTTTTGCCTGAAGAAACAGAAACTGCTCTGTAATTTCTCTGCATGGAAGCCCTATGTCCCCATATGCATTTGTGTAGCCTTGACCATGCTGAAGTTGCTATGCTGGTTGGGCCCTCTGCAAGCCATACAGTTTAGATATTGGAAAGGTTAATAGCTCGTAACTGCATTATATGGAAGAAATGGGTTATGTTCATTTGTTTTTAGAACTGAAAACATCCTCAGTTGTGTCAGAAGACTGCAGCTATGACATAGAAAACATGTTGCAGTAATATGCATGGCTGGTTCGGGTGTGCACGTACTTTAGTCAATACATGCAAATCAGGACATACCCTCTTTACAGGCTGTGCATGCAAAAGAAGACTACACTTTTGGATCACGCGAAGGTAGACAGGACAAATGGGTTGCTTGAAAACTTCTAAATCACTTTTTTCTATAAAATACCAACAGATTTGTCCCTTCAGTGCTCTCATTTCTATTGTCTAAACACAGGAAACAAAATGCCATGTTGCTAACTCACAGACTCTAAGGGAAGATGAAGATGTGATGCTTAAATTCCTCAAAAGGAATGCTTTCCAGGTCTTCTGGGAGGAGTCACCCACTGATGTGGAAACTGGTACTTCCATGGACCTTGTTGCTCCCATGTACAGATACATTGGGTTGTGCAGAGATATATTTAAAAGTGTGCTGATCTTGTAATTGTGATCATGTTTGTTCTCAGTTTACTGAATGGGGATATGTGAAAATACATTTCAGGCTGCATCTCTTTTTACAAATTTAATAACCACATACCAACATGAAACACCTTAGTAAGTTCATTTCTAGTGAAAGGAATAACTTTCAACACCCATCACACAGGCTGTCAAACTACCTGTGACTAGCTTGGTCAACAAAATCAAAACCTTTCCTTTGGATCATGGTCATAAAAATAATAATATCAGAATAATGACTATCTTTCTCTCCACAACAACATGTATCCAGCACTGTGGGAAACCCACTCCTTAACACAACAGCCATCTCAAAGGAAGGATCATTTACCTTTTTAACCCTATAAAATTCTCATGACATTATATGACTGCTACAACCTGAACATGTTCATTCTCATTTAAAACTATTTTGACTTCAGTAGCACCAAGATATCCTATGCAGGGCTGGGATGATAACCATACTCCAGGATGTGGCCAAGGGCCAAAGAACTGTTGTTTCAGTGCTTCACACTCCTGTTCTTTGACAGGGTCTTTAATAAAGCTATGTCTCCCAGGATGGACTACAGTCTTTTAAGCTACAAAATTCACAGTAGGGGAATTAACCAGACAGAGGAACCCTGGGCAGATCTGAGAGTGTTTTCTTTCATTTTCTTTTTATTTTCTTTTTGGTTGGAAAGGGAAATATACCCTGTAAAATGTTCCTGTATTAAACAAAAATATTGTTGGTGAGAAATTTTCTAAATATGTTGTGAGTAGCAAGTACAATGAGACTTTAAGGGTCACTGTGTTCCTTGGAAAATATAATGTGAGATAAATGTCCCTGTAAGAAAGAGATTTCTCTGGTCAACTTACCCTGTTTTCAACCATAATTTTTCCTATCTGTCTCATATGCTATGAATATATTCCTTAAATAAAAACCAGAAAGGAGAATGAGCTGCAGAACAGCTTTAAAAATTCAGAAGAGTGAGTATAGTAATTGCCCATAAGAAAGGGAAAACGCAGACTTTTTCATCTTTATAGTTTTACAGAGAAAAATAAAAGGAAATGTTTGCACTTGCTGCTGAAATTTAGAGGACGCAGAAGTAAAATCCTCCAGCAAACTTGATATGTTGCCAGAAATAAAGAGAATTCCCTTAGGTCTTACCTAGGTCTTTCATCTAGAGATGCCAAGGCACTCTTTAAGGTTTCAAGAACTGCTTTCATGCTGACATCTGGGACAGTTACTTTTTAAAATTACTTTCTAGAAATATTTTAACACAAACCTTCGCAGAAGTTAGGTCTTGTAAATTAGAGGTGGTGGTGGTGTTTTAATTAGAGGAATGATAAATTTCTACATAAAAACACTGTTGTCTGAAAAGTAAAACTGTGTATGACCAAAACTATTCACAAACTTAAGATGAATTCTGAAAATTCTGTTCACATAAAGTTTTAATAATAATACACTGGGGAAAATATAGCTAAGGAAACAGGTGGAGAACATACCGGTTATTCCATCAAACACCTTAAAGATATGAAACAAATTCAGACAATGAAAATCTACTTCCTAGCAAAGAAGAGAGCACAAATGAAATGACTGCATGACTTGTGAGAGTAAAGGCAAAGCAGAGAGCTGAGTGAATATTTAATGCCTGTAACTTCAAACTCAAGTACCTAAAGCTGACAACTTGGAAGGGAGCGGGTGTATATTCTGTACTATGAAATACTGTGAGCATCTTGCACATGTACAGGGTGCTTAGGCTGTTTTTCTGATTAATGAGAATCTAAGAACTGCTCACGCGTTTTAACTAAAAAGGACATGTAACTGAATGGCTGTCTGGTTCATTTTTTGTGTAAAATGTGATTAGGTCAAAGTAATTATGCATACAAACTAAAGATATAATATGCCTTGCATTTGATTTTTATCTGTTAGAGTTTCAAATGGTCTTCAAAGTAACATAGATCATGCCCTTCGTAAGAGGAGTTTGCAGAAGCACAGTGACTGTGCTGTGGAAGCATAATTATAGCAAGCTTCCTCTTGGAATAATATTAAAGATTCCTTCTGCGGTTTCAACTAGTAAACAGAGATATATTTCAATAGGACTTTTTTCCACATGTATCACAGATTCTTAAGCTGACAGGTTGAGAGGAGGTACTCTGAGTTATCTACCCTGACTTATAAACAAGGCTCAGAACAAGTGTCAGTACTTTGTTTGGACATGATAAAAACATAGGGGACTGTACTGGATTTAGAGTAAGTTTTGCAGGAGAACAATGAGAGATAGCACCACGAAAAGAAAACAATGGCATTACATATAATTTCCTGCCTTTATATTCTGAATATCAACCAGGTGTATTTTCATTGGTTGTGGGAAAATTCCTGACAGGCAGAAGAAAAAGTGCCTCCACCATGGACTGAAGAGAAGGAGTGTGCTGGCAGCGGAAGGACACGTAAAGCAGCTTGGGATGATTGAACCTTCTGGTATTTTCTCAGCTTTGTTTGAAGCACAACTGGGGGGTAAAATCATTATGGAAGGACATGTATGTAAATATACAGGTTGATCCAAAGGTACTACCTATATCACTTCCATTTTATGGATAAAACTAGAATTATTTCCTTTTTTTTCATAATGGGCACTCCCTGCAGTTTCTTCAGAAACAGTGAATCTTTCACCTCAGTGAGGCTATTGTCTTAAAAGGCTAAAAAACTGTCATTTTTCAGCAATAAACTATAAAAAGCAAAACTTTTTTAAGCAACACAAGGCTTCAGGCCTCAGAGTTCCTGTGGGGGAATACATCAGGATTGTGCCACTTCCTTCTAGGCTACAGTGCAGGGCTAAATATATCACCAGCACCTAGAATGAGCTGTTATCCTTGCTAATGTTAGTGTTCCTGCAGTTTATATATGCAGAGTGACTGCCAGCCTGGCACAAAATTTAAAGAAATGGTGAAAACATTCTTAAGATTCACAAATGTCAATAATAGCTCAGGAGCATAAGCGATAATAAGAATAAATTGAACTGAGAGTTCTGACTGGCTATAAGGAAAACATTTTTCCTCGTGAGCTCAGGCAAATAAGACCATGGAGATACTGAGCAGTCTTTGATATCCTCCTGAGATTTCTTCCAACCTGAATTATCCTGTGTTCTCAAATGTGGATCTCTCAATTTCATAGATGTTGCTTGAAAAAAAGCAAACAAAAACACCCCCACAAAAAAAACTCCTGAACAAAACCCAAAAGCATGAGAAGGGTCTTATTTAATACCACATTACTCTCTTGAAAACTAGAAAGACTGTGGTGTGGAAAACACAGACAAACATTAGTACAATTTTTATACTTTATATATGAATATTAACCAAAGGAAGTTAAATTGTTCTTTTAGCAAGAGATCAGAGAAACCAGAATAGATCTAGATCTAAAACAGACTCTGAATTTGCATTGATTAGAACTTCACAAATTTAGTCAGAATGAACCAATATTGTGAAAAAGTCACTTCAGTCAAGTGAAATGATTAAGTGGAAACATACTTCAAATAAGTAAAAATATTTTTAAAAAGATACGACAATCTGACAGAAAATAAGCACCTGGTAGCAGACTGAAGTGAGAGTAGCTACAAAGAAAGAAAAAAAAAAGAAATCAAATATTTCAGTTCGGTTTCAGTACAAAAGATCAACCACATACTGTGGGTTGGACTCGAAGCAACTTGTTCTACAATTGTACTGTAAAATATTCATAAGCACTCTATAATCTGAGTCCTCTTGTTCTTTTAACAACACTAGTAGAAGGGAACTTAAGCTGATGTTTTCAAGACTCTTTGGGAACTTTAGAATTTTATTATTTCATTTTGACAAATACAATTTTCATAAAATGGAAATTTTCCCTAGTTGTATCAGATGGAACATGAAATTTGCTCATTTGATTGAACCTGAGGAGCATCTCTCAAGTCAGGTTGGCACAGGGCATCATTATATCTGCTGTCAGAATGTGATCCCATCCACTATGGACCCTAGAATGCAAATTGTGGTTCCCAGAGTTCAGAATTCTCCAGGATTATGGAGAACACGGATCTGTGCTGAACATACCCTCATTCCTCCCAAAAGTTCTTAGACTGTTAAGTAAAATGAGAAAAGTTTGCAAATGACAAAATATTTTTAATCCCTTGGCAATGCCAAGCTTAGTTTTAGCAATTCTGGGATGTTTCTATGAAATGGAAGAATTTTGTGAGTCATTTGAAGGTGTGGAATTTTCATTTCTGGATGCAAACAAACCCTGAAATATGTGAATTATCCATGGAGTGAAAACTGATTTTGGCCAGTTTTATTCTGTGATCAGTTTAGGAACTAAAAGGGTTTTAATGATTCACATAACTTCCCAAGATATGTCAGATGTTTTTGATGTCTTACTGGCACCTTGAGCATAGGGAAACAGATGAATTTCTCTAATCTTAGTCGTACCTGCAATCAGTCTGTCTAACACTATTACCTTTTACTTTCTTTTCCCCGAGTAAGCATGTTAGAAGCTGCTTAATAGGAGTTACGAAGCATAGTTGTTTATTAACAGTAGTTTTTAGAGCGGAGATTATGATTTGTGTAACATTGAGTAATGCTCAGAAGCTGTGATTAGGATGCCTGAGTTGTTAGTTGGCATCTTGGTGTCCTAGATGAGAATCCGCTGTTTGGAATGGGAGGTGGGTCTTCTTCTAGCTAACAAAAATGCAACAGTTTATTGATTGCACAAAAGCAAGTGATACACTCACCAATATTTGCTTGTGTCAAGAGATCCTCTAATGAGCCTAACAACAAGTTTGCATATGGTTTGTCTTACCTGTTGCTAAGACAAGCACATTCAGAGACTTATCTGGAGCCCAATATAAAATCTAACTGCTCTTGATCTTTTCTAGGTTTCAACCCCTATCCTAAAGCACTGTCTTCCCTTGCTGTCAGACTAGGCCTCATTTAGGGGCAAGGAAGGAATCCTGGATGAAATGATTATGTTTAACAAGCATTTTTCTGCCTATTAAATTTTTCCTTTTTGTTATGAACATTAAAATCTCAGGCAACATACATGTTGAAACCTTTCCTTGGTTGTCAGGAATACATTCCACTACACACGCGGTCAGTGGTTTCTATAATCTTCACTGGTTATGAGGCAATTGTGTGCCCAGACTAAGCTTCCTTAGCATAAATAAAAACATTCAGAGAGGATATTTCTTGGAAGTCCACATCAAGCTTGAAAGTAATCTGTTGCTGGTGAGTGTGTATACAACATCAGTGAACTCAGAGAAGTGAAGCTGAGGAACTTGCTGGGAATAATGATAAGCCTAAACACCATCAATAGCCATGTTTCAAAAAGACTGCACAGCTGGTGTCAAAATAGGCACATTTAATTTCCTCATGTCTCTGTGTAGTTTTACACCATGATATGCATCCATGAACAGATGAGATTTTGAATTTGATGTTGCTTACAGTGGTTACAATTTCAGAGTCTTCTGATCTTCAGAGTCTATCTCAGAAAAAAGAATAGGGAATATTAAAGTTATTCAAAGAGTTTAACATTTTAATCTCCTTTTTCTTCTGCAGCAGTAGAATTTAAATTGTTCAATGTCTTCCAACAGATGTTATAAAGGAAGTACTCAGTTACTTGACTCTGACCTTCTATTGCACATGAAAGGTCAATAGAAAATTCACATCTGTTTTCAATAGTCTTCTCTGGATGGTGTTTCCATTGGTGAACATCAGAAATAACCATTTAAAACTGATCTAACACTGTGCCAATGTAAAAGTGAAGTCCAAGACTGGAACAAGAGCCAGAGTAAAGCTTTGATAAACGTTTGTATCTTTGTAGAATGTTTTCTTACCTTTTAACCCATTTTTGAAACATACACTTGAATTTTAATTGAAAAAAATGACCGTATGGCAGAAGGGCATTAAAAATTGATCCTGGGAGAAAACCACAACTTATCTTGTGGGTCGTTTTACAGAATGGGGAAAAATGCAACCATCTCTTATTTTTTTGTGGAATGGCTCTAAGGTGGGGGTGAGCTATGGCTGAATCAATGACATTATGCTCTAATAGCTTGGAACATAATGAGCTGTGTAGGTTTTGGGGTTTTTTTTTGAAGGATAACTACTAATGGAAGAAGTCCCAAAGACAAGTGGTAGTTGACCAAAGTCAGGCTAATTTACAAAAATCAATGGTCTGACAGCACTCATCTATCATCTTGAACACGTGTTCATGGTAATCAATGGTCATACATCTCTTTCCTGTAGTTTGATTAATCTTTTAAATTTTGTAAGCTTGCTACCCTAGTACAGTACTTTTCATAATACCTGAACAAGCATTTCTTGTAATGTAAAAGAAAAAGATTAAATGGTTCTTCAAGAAGGAAATCTTAAAGGAACAGGAGATGGCTGTTTCCATGTGCCAAAACACGAGCCAATGGGGAAGAACAGCCTGGCTGAACACAGAGCTTTATCTGGAACACAGGAAAAAATAAGTGAGTTTATGATCTCTGGAAGAAGAAGCGGGAAACTCAGGAGACCACAAAGATGTCATGAGGTTATACAGGGAGAAAATTAGAAAGGCCAAAGCCCAACTAGAACTCAATCTGGCTACTGTCTTAAAAGGCAATAAAATTTTTTCTATACATTGATTAACAGCAAAGGGCAGGCTAGGGAAAATCTCCATCCTTGACTGGATGTGATGTGAAATAGTACCAAAGGATGAGGAAAAGGCTGAGCTACTTAATTCCTTCTTTGTCTTAGTCTTTAATAATAAGACCAGTCATTCTCAGAGTACTCAACCCCTGAGCTGGAAGACAGGGACAGGGATCAGAACGAAGCTCCATAATCCAAGGGGAAATGCCTGCTATTCCACCTAGACATGCTCAAGTCCTTGGACCAGATGAAATCCATTGAAGAATACTGAGGGAGCTGGCAGAAGTGCTCAGCAAGGCACTTTCAATCATTTATCAGCAGTCCTTGTTGACTGGGGAGGTCCTGGTTGACTGAATGTCAGCAAATGTAATGCCCATGTACAATAATGGCTGGAAGGAGGATCTGTGGAGCTACAAGCCTGTCAGCCTGGCATTAGTGCCAGGGAAGGTTATGGAGCAGTTCATCTTGACTGCACTCACCAGGCATGTGCAGGAAAACCAGGGAATAAGGTCCAGTCAGCATGAGTTTAGGAAAGGTCCCACATGACTCACCTAATGTCCTTCAATAACAAGGTGGCCTGCTTAGTAGATAAGGAAAAAGTTGTGGCTGTAGTTTTATCTAGAATTTAGTAAAGCCTTTGACATTGTTTCCCATAGCATTCTCCTGGAGAAACTGACTGTTCATGTTCTGGGCGGGTGCACTCTTTGCTGTGTAAAAATCTGTCTGGATGGTTGAGCTCGAAGAGATGTGATGAATGGAGTTAAATCCAGTTGGCAGCCAGTCACAAGTGGTGCTCTCCGGAGCTAAATGCTGAGCCCAGTTCTGTTTAGTATCTTTATCAATGGTCTGGACAAGGGGATTGAATAATTCCTCATTAAGTTTGCAGACAACATCAAGTTGTGTGAAAATGTTGGTCTTCTTGAGGGCAGAAAGAATTTACAGAGGAATCTGGACAGGCTGGATTGATGCACTGAGGCTGACTATATGAGATTCAACAAGGCTAAGTGCTGGTCTTGCACTTGGTCCATGACAAGAAGAGTAACGGAGAGATAACTTATGGCTTGGGAGAAGAACAGTTAAATAACTGAATTGAAACAAAATAACTATTTTTATTGTTGTTGTTTTTTGTTGTTGTAGTGAAAAGAAAGAAAGAAAAAACAAGTTAGGTGAGTGATTCAAATCAAAAACAATTGCTCACCACCAACTGGCTTATACCCACGCCTGTTCCTGAGCAGTGGAAAAAAACCTGGCTGACTGTCACCAGTTTATACGCTGAGCATGAAGTCATATGGTATGCAATATCCCTTTGATCAGTCTGGGTCATCTGTGCCCACTCCCAGCTTCCTGTGCACATCGAACTTCCTCACTGAGAGGGCATAAGAAGCTGAAAAGTCCTTGACTTACTATAAGCCCTGTTTAGCAACAACTGAAACATCAATGTGCTATCAACATTATCCTCATACTAAATTCAAAACACAGCACTATACCGGCTACTAGGAAGAAAATTAACTCTATCCCAGTTGAACCAGGACAACTTCTGAAAATTTAAATTCGCAGCAAAAGTGACCATCCTTCTGGTGATATTAGATATCCATCTCCAGATAGACCTAATCAAGTATCCTTCAAGATAGACCTTCACCTAGGCGAAATAAACGGCCACCTGACAGTTTATAAGATATCGTGACAAGAAAAGAACAAGAGTTGTCATTGGAATGTTCCCTAGCATGCAAACTACTTAGAGGAAGATTGTGTCTTACTGATAACACAAACTATACAGTCTTAATTGAAAAGACTTTTCAGCTGGAAATATTTCTCCTGAAAATATTTGGTTAAATTATCATCTTACACAAGGCAAACAATGCCTCCTACTTTTGTCTATTTTTTTTATGCCTTGCATAAGGAATACAGTAAAATCTGTATTATCAGCAGGACAGTCTGAAATTAGATAACTAATTAAACTTCATTAGTAATAGTCTCATTTTGCTTATTTTCTCTTTCATGTACCTGTTCTGTTCTACTGCAGCAGGATTTATTGAGAACAACATATTCCTATTGGGTACCATTTCTATAAGGACTTAATGCAGAGTGAAGACGAATGGAGTAAGATATGTTAAGTGCATAAGAAAAAAGGTTTAAATCGTACTTTATTATGTGGCTAATATGTGTCTAATATTCTTACAGTAACATATTGTTAAATTATTATATATGAATTTTGATTTTAAAAAATTATGTTCTTCAAGTGGAAAATTAAGGTACTTTATGCCAAGTAGATTGACCACTGTTATCTGAATTCTGTTGTCACAAAATGATGTAGCAAACTGGAAGCCAAAAAAATCCATGTTGAAAATATATGGACAGGTATTTCTGGAAGGAGATTATTTTTCAGAGGAACTCTTGCTTTTGAAGAAGAGAGCACTGGATCTTCTCTGAAGATATGTTACCGTTTCTTCAGTACCTAAACGCAGACATAAGATGTGTCCCAGAGTGATTACTACAACTGCAAAATATAAACAACAGGCTGGTGCTATTCATTTAACAATTTTTTTTGTCACTTTCTGAGCTAAATTCCTCACATAACAGAGGAGTAAGCTAATGCATAACTAAAAAAAAAAAAAATCCCTCTTGTATCTTGGTTAGTATCTCACAAGAAGACTGGAAAAACAACGAATGCAAATATTCCAGGTCTTGGTTCTGTTCCATGACAATCTTCACAGAAGACAAGTGTCACTATGTAACTGCCATTCAAGTTAAGTGGAGAATGCATTTAATTTTGACTCTGAGGTGTCAATGTGCTGATTTGTTTTCTGATACAGCTTGGTTGTCAACATTTAAAACATTTCTTGGAAGAAGAAAAGTAATTTTGAACAGAAGGCATCCTGTTATACCTATATTTATACATATTTCTCTACACCCTCAAAACTCAGTCTTAAAGCGACTTATTGGAAGAGCTGTCACCTTGGAAAACAGTCCAGTGACAGCATGTATCAATCAGTAGTCTCACAAGTATGTGAATCTTCTTTTCTTTTCTTTTCTTTTCTTTTCTTTTCTTTTCTTTTCTTTTCTTTTCTTTTCTTTTCTTTTCTTTTCTTTTCTTTTCTTTTCTTTTCTTTTCTTTTCTTTTCTTTTCTTTTCTTTTCTTTTCTTTTCTTTTCTTTTCTTTTCTTTTCTTTTCTTTTCTTTTCTTTTCTTTTCTTTTCTTTGGAAACAGAACTGAAAATGGTTATGGATATACCATGAGCAAAGTGTATGTTCTGCATATTTTTACTCATTGTTGCAAGTAGCACCTTAAATACCTTGCAGAAAGAGGATAAAGAAAAGAAAAATATTTGTCTTATTTTTGTCTATGCTCCTTTGGCATTGCTTTGTGTACAGTCAAATTTGTTTTTCCTATGAAGTCAATTACTTAGTCTCCCCTTTTATGCACTGATCTTTTACAAAGCAACAGAGGACAGATGAGTGTTTTGGAACCTGACAGTAAACCCAGGAATTGGGGGGGACTCAGCAGCAGGTAAAACCTTCCACAACTGCTTTTAACTCTTTGTTTTAGATCAGACTCATTTTCAACTTGATGTCATCTACGGACAGATTGTTGTCCAGGACACTTCTCTTTGGCCTGGGGTTGCCTTGAAGGCCTTGATGGCTCACTGTCCTCATTTTGTACACAGCTCCTTCCAAAGAAGATTGCACTTATGTGCACAGATATTTACATGACTCCAATGGCCCTGTCAAGCCATTGGGACCAATCTACTTCCTGAGTAGACTGTTAGCCACTCTTCTGCCAGGTGATTCTGGTGGCTTTCTTGGAAATCTCCTTCAGATAAGGTGAGCTGTGAAACTGTTGATGAATTTAGGCAACTTTCCTGTGTCCCAAGATACAGATGTCCCCACAGTCCTCCTTCTAGGGTGCTTGTTCTCAAAGAAGAAGTTAAAGCCCCTATTGATTCAACAATCTCTTTGGAATGATAGGCCACATAGAAATGAAGTCAAAGTCAGAAATCACTTGAGGTGCTGTTCTAGGGATCAGGCTCCTTCTCTTTGGGTCAAGAGCTCTACAAGATGAGCTTCTCCACTCAAAATCAGGAGTCACAAATCGCTCCCTGTAAGGCCCTTGCAATTCACTAATAACATAGTCCTGAACCAAGGTTCCCAAAAAAAAAAGTTCACGTCTCCACTCCCTTTCCCCTCCAGTCTGTGAAAGACTACATCCTTCAGAACCTCAATCAGCCATGCAGCAGAACAACAATTAGCAGATAGTAAGTTTCCTTCACCTCGAAAGTGTACAGTCCTTCCAGATACAGTACTCCTTTAAGGGTTTTACTACATCTGCACGTGAGCAAAATCTGCCTATAGAAGAACTTCCATTTGTGCAGATGGTATCATTTGGCAGATCACTCTGATGTTGGCAGCATCGCAAGGGTCGTATTTGTGCACAGATGGACAGTTCTTCATCTATTTCTTTTTGCAATAGACCCAAATAATTTTTCCAACAATAGTACATATGCGCATTACAACCTTCCTTGTTCCCTATCAGACAACTTATTTAGTGAGGGCACCAAAAAAATTTCTCTCTCTTTCTCTTTGTTCACATATCAAGTCCTTTTTTTATCTGTATATTTGTTTGGAGGATGCATGGTGAGGACTAAGTAGAGCTATTGAGGATCTCGCTATTCCTGAGCCATGAAATCTGATAACATACAAGTCATCATCAAGATGATATTCAGAGCACTCCTGGGAGTTCAGGGGGTTCTTGTGCATAGATCTTTTTTGTGGCAAATACTTTTTTCACGTTGTACATAAATAATCACAACTCCCTCATAAACCAAGAATGCCTCCAGCTAACATGTGAAAGGACATTTGGAGGGACTGGAGTGGCTGGGGAATTTATAATTCTGAACTGGAGATTTGAATCTAGAGCAACAAGTCAGCTCTAGCAGTAATGACCAAAAGCTGTTACAATTTGACAGCTGTTAAGGGGATTATCTTAAATGCACTCATTACTAAGTGGTGAGATATTCATATTTTTTGAAGTATCTATTCTCACTCTCACTTGCCATCTCAGTGTGACAGCAATCAGCTGAGTAGATAATCTTCAGAAGTTGCCCTATCAGGACCGGTTTACGACACAGTAAAAGGGCATTGTGGAAAACTCACACTGCTTTTTTTTCTTTACATAAGCACTTGTTTTGTTAATACAAAACATTATCCCGGGATGCCTTAAATTTTATTGATCATAATCCTGCCATTTTGTGAATAGATTTTTTCAGTTTCCAGGTTGATAGCACCTTCTTAGTTGCTAATCTAATCAATGTAGTCTGAACTTCTTTAGTCAGATGTCAGAGGTAGTGTAAATATTTCAGTATGGACATTGTTTGCTGTATACAGCTGTAAAGAAGTTTACCTTGTGTGTAAATGAGGTCAAAATAGCCAGGGAGTTTGGACAGTGATTTTCTTGACATTTATATCCAGACTCCTAAATATAATGTTTGTTTATTTGTGCTTTTCTGGTTACTTTGACATCTTAGGAATTTTTCTATGCATAGATTTCTTGCCCAAAGCTATGGAAAATGCTGCTATATGTGCTTAGATACAGCTGGTTTCTGTTTTAGGGCTGTTTATTTACTTTTTTTCCCATAACAGATACAGAAGGCATCTACACAATTAGCTACAGTGAATTTTACTTTTTCAGGAGGAGTCTGGGGCTTGAAAAGTGGTTTAAATCAGAATGTTCCTAGCAGAACTACAGCTATAGGAAGCAAAATATTGCGGAGAAGCATGCTATGATGACATACTGATGGAGAGATAAAGACCAAAATTTAATGCTTCTTGTGTTGGGGCTTTTGGCTTGTTTAGAGGGCATTTAGTCTTCCTTGAGGAACAAGGGGCAAATCTCTCCTCCTGATTCTGAAAGGCACGTGAGAGGCTGTTTCACTTGCTAGGTTTGTCCTCTCCTTAGCTCTAACAGATGCAATGTGGCAGGCATTTCAGTCAACTCCCTTGCTGACTAGTTTCCCCAAACTACTCTCTAATGGCTCAATTTCTTTTCCAGATTATCTGATGGTTTATGAAGCTACATAAGAGAGGAATTTCCCAAAGAGACTTAGTACAGACTAGTTGTACAGGATCAAGTGAACAAGCTAGCTCATACACTTCCTGTTAAAAAAAATATATTTCCAAAAGATTGATTCTATAGAATATTTTAGTTCCTTGTTTCATTCTCCAAACACTGAAATGACAAATAACTTAATAACTGTGAATCCTAAGAACCAAAGAACATGTCATATGTGTCATCTACTGGCATAGTAAAATGCCAATATACTCTTCTACTCGACAGAAGGTAACAAGAACTGGGTATGGGTATCTTTTTTTCTGAAGATAAGTAACAGCCATGCTGAAGCTGAACTGTATTACAAGTAAGAACAAGCAGAGGTTGATGATGTTTTTATCACAAAAATTGCAATGATCTGTTTAAATAAGTTTTAAGCAACTGATTGTAGATCTGGGTTTACAAAGCCCAATCTCTGTCAAAGACAGCATAGTAAAATAAAGGAAACTATAATAATTTCATTTTAATCCAAAACACAAGCCATCCTAACCAAGTTTAGAGATATAGCAGAATGGAGAGAACATAAATTAATTCATTCTAGCACATTTATGAAGAGCTGCTTCATATTGTGAAGAACAGAGGAGGACTGAGGCAATGTAGAGACTGCATCCATACCAACTAACCATTCTCTAGCCTTGCTATCTGCCCTATTTTGTACCAAATCAATGACAATGGAAATAGTCCTACAGCTACGTATCTAATCGCTGGTACTCAGTCAAGACTGTGACTTATTTTGACTGAGGCCGTTAGAAAAGATATTTGAAGTAAGCGAAAAAATTGAAACCAAATAGCAAGCAAAGGTGGAATCATTCTTTTGGTTTAGAAGGATAAAAGGGGATTTCCTTTTATGACTCCGCCCTTCAAAAATATTTGAATAGTATGAGATTAAATAATATTTAGAGTGAGTCTACACTGAATGATGCACCATAGGCCTAATTATAAGTGTGCAAAATACAAGGGATGTGTGCAAGGTGGCGTGTAGTGTTGTGGTTTGAGTCCAGCTGGCAACTAAGCACCATAGAGCACTTTCTCACTCTCCCTCAGTGGGATGCGGGACAGAATCAGAAGGAAAAAAGTGAGAAAACTTATGGGTTGGATAAAAACAATTGAATAGGTAAAATAAAAGCCAAGTGATTAAGCAAAGCAAAATAAAGAATTAATTCACTACTTCCCATCATCAGGCGAGTCTTCAGCCATCTCCAGGAAAGAAGTGCTCCACTGTTTTATTTGTGAAGATAAAACATTGTCACTCTAAACATCCATCCTTCCTTCTTCTTCCCTTAGATTTATATTGCTGATCATAACATCATATGGCATGGAATTTCCTTTTAGCCAGTTGTAGTCAGCTGTCCCAGATGTGTTTCTTCTCAGCTTCTTGTGCACCACCAGTCCGCTCACTGCTGGGGTGGTGTGAGAATCATAAAAGGCTGTGACTTTACTCTCGGCAGTAACAAAATCATCTCTGTATTATCCGCATTGTTTTCAACACAAATCCAAAACTTAATCCCATAGAAGGTACTCTAGAGAAAATTAACTCTATGTCAGCCAGAATTGGCACAGCTGGAAAATCTAAGATTGTCTGCTTTCAGCTGCATTTTCCTGCCCATTGTGAAGTATTGAGGTAGCCTGGGCAACGGAAAAAAAATGCTGCTAAAATTAAGAAAAAAGAAAAAAAAGTGACAAAGAATCTATCCATATATAGGGAGGTACCCAGAGCCACTATTGTGTCCCATTGTGTCACTTCACACTTATCAGCCCACACAGTGTGCCCAGCAGGTCTCATAAGAATGATAACCTGTGTAATCTGCTGAAAGGGGATGCTGGGACCTTATCATTGCTGCCTATAGCCGTTTGAATACCTCCCACTAGGGACTAGCACAACTTGAGAGGTTCTGAGTGCTCATTTAGACCCCAGGACAGCGGAAAACCACCAAGTAGATATTCTGTGTAACCCCAAGCAGAGAATAAGAATAGTTGAGGAAGGGGTAAGGACAGGTGAGAAGGAAAATGTTGAAGAAAGCCTACCACAATGGTCCATGATAGTTCACAGGCAGGTGTTCTTGCTATGTCTGTGAGCTGCTTCTGTAGATCATTAGCACCATGGCTGTGCACAATGTTTAAAGTCTTCCATCTGGCATTGGACAGTGACTGAGGACAATAGAGGAGAGCTGGACATTTTGGCACTGGATTAAGGCTTGTGGAGCAGCTGATGTAGCAGTTCATCAGAGTATGTCTGGTGGTAACCACAAGATGGTAGGAAGGAGAGGAGCAAAAGAGATTGAGAGCTGTCAGGCTAGAGACAGATCGCTCATAATACTGAGAGAAAGCACTCAAACGAGATGAATGGTAGTTGTAGGACATAAGAAATATATCTTTTGGGAACCACAGCTGATGAGGATGTTGCCATGTTCCCTACCATGCTGAGGAAAACCCTGCTGCAGCGTCATATTATGGCTAGGTTTGCCAGCCGTAGTTTTGCTGCTTCTCCACCATCTCACTCTTGCCGCAAAACAATGAAGAGGCTTTGTGTATCTTGAAGAAACCTTTGCCAGCAGGTGCTCATAATATGGATTCAGAATAACCTAGATACACCACTGTCTCAAGCTTCTTGTCTATACTGTCAATGTGTCACTTGGGAGGTGATGTATGGGCTCTGAAAAGCAGTGGAAAAAACCCCTCCTGCTTTACAGCGGCAGTGTGAGACGGGAAAGCCAGTCAGAACAAATAGAAGAGCTCTTTTTTAATTCTGCAGTTTGTGGAAACATCTTTCATCATGAAGATTCCTGATGATGAATACAGTACATGTGCACTGGAAGTTCCAAGGGAATGTGGGCAGGCACCCTGCTCCAGGGAATGCAGAGGTGCCTACGTTCGCGTAGCAGTAGTCGATACATTAATTTTTGCCAATATGAGTTATTTTGTAAGGTCCTAGAACAGAATGCAGGCCTAATACAAACAGACTTTAAACATGCTGACGTAAAGTGAAGTCAAAGTAGTGAGAAGTTATCCTGGGTTTTTTATGCTGCAAATGTCCGAGATGTCCTGATAGGCATACAAGACAGGGATTTTTAGTCAGCTGTGGATATTTGTGTCTTGGAGAAGTGGGAGAAGGGAAGAAATTAGAAAATAAAGGTAACTAGCATCGTAATGGTGGGATTTGTCAGAGTTTCCATTATCAGAGTCTGTTTACAAGTAGAAAATATTCCCTGTGGGCTGAGACTTAAAATTCAAGGTCATACACAGGAAATGATATTTGTCTTTGCTAAATTAGAACATCGGTTCAGCAGCTTTAAAAAAAATTGTAATAACAAGAAAATCCTCTGGAGCATAAGAAGTTCAGGTATTCTGATATTCTTTTTTTTCCCAATCTACATTTTCTTTCTGCCTAATAAACATGGCATATGCTGAATATTTTAAAAGCCTTGACCTGTTACTCTGACATTAATAGTAAAGACATATTGAAAAGCAATGTACTGAAAGTCTTTCACCTATGATGCACCTTTTCTTGATGACATTTTTCTGTTATTCTTCTTGTCAAGTTCTGTAGTATTCAGTGCTCCTTTTTCATATTTATAAGAGGATTTTATTACAAATAAGTCTTACCACTATGCAAATAAAGTAATTATTTGGTTCATATTGACATTTATTTTCCTACACAATAATAAAGATATCTTTACAATTCTCTATTTTTGAAGGTAGTATAGCAATTAAAATACACTTAAAGATTCCTTATTTGCATGTAAATTACCAGGATGAGTAAGAACGTGAGGATATGCAAAATAATATATATTTTTCAATTACATGTATATATATCTGTCATTATTGTAAGTGTCTTCCAACATTTTTTGACTTCTGACAGCAAGTCATCTTTCTTCTTGTGACTTAGAATATAATTTCTTATTTAGATTACTAAGGAGTAGAGAATCCAATATCTTTTCCTCTCTAATTCTTAGCTAGGCGTGAAAGAACTCATCTGTACAAGGCCAGTCAAATTGTCTGTGAATAATTTTCTGTTAAATAGCATTCTGGCAAAAAGTTCTTCATTTCCTAGAATATTTTAACTCATGTTTACTGGAGTTGATTGAATACTGTCCATTTACTATATTGACATATTTTGATGGGATGACAGAATATATTATTCCCTTAATCATCTCTGTAATAATAGACCAGCTCTAATTTTTGCTCAGAGTAATAGAACTGATGTGAATTCACTTATCTAAGAGCTGTCTGTGGTTTGATAAAACTTTTTTCCTCACTTAGTCTTATCAGGATAATAGACACTAAGTTGTTGTTCAAAATGGATTGTTTGATTCAAGATTTTACTTCCCTTCCACTGTGTGTTTAAGAAAAAGATCATCTTTTCTTATGGGTCTCTGAAAACTGGGTAAATTCTAGAGTTTTCTTCTCTGAACTCGGAGTAGAGATACTGATTCAACTCTTGTGCCTGACTCAACTCTTCCTCTTCTTTGGAAGCGCTTTCATTAGTTTAATGGATGATGTGTCTCTTCTTGCCTGTTGACTGAACAGCATCTGTAAATCCTGACTGGTTTGTATGTACATATGTCAAGATTTAGCCTTGACCTGGAAAAACTCGGCAGCTAAGGACCATGCAACTGGGCTCCCAAATTCCACCGTCCCACACCCAGGGGAAGGGGAGAGGAACTTGAGAGGAAAAAGTCTTATGGGTTGGAAACCAAAGCTACAGCTTTAATGAAATTATGATAATAATAGTACTAATGATTAAAATAATCAGACAGTAACGAAATATGTGCAAACACCCGAGATCACATCACCACCCCTTGACATCTATACTTCATCACAAGTACTGTAGAGCAGACAGGAGGGAATGAGTCCACAGCTAGGAAGGAGTTGAACTCAGGAACTGGATTCAAGGATGCATGGATCCGGGGTCAAGAGTAATCAGAAAAACGAGGTCCTCACTGGACATCAGCCATCACAGAAGAGAGCAAGACCCTCATGATCTCTCAAATTTATGCCAAGTACTATAGATATGGGATGGAATACTCTCTTGGTCAGTTTGGGATCACTTGTCCTGCCAGCCCCTCCCTGAATGTGCAGCCTTTTTTCATCCCAATTAACTCAAATCATAACAACATAGTGTTCTCTCCAAAGTGTATTAAAAATAAAAAAGAGAGAGTAAATGTTTTAAGTTAAACATAGTCTTCTTTCTTAGATATCTGGTTTCTCAGTTCCTATTACACCAACGTTTTACTTGCATGACCCCAGAGAAGGCTGCTTGTAGAGGCTAGTGAAGGACAACTTTGCCTACACTGACCACTCTCCAAAGGGTGTATACAAATATGTTGCAGTTTTGAGGGATGAGGTGGCTATGCCACCCTGAGCATTTCAGCAGTATGTAATTTCACATAGGAAGGCAGTGTATCCTCATCTATCAGGATTTCTTGAGTAAATTGTCACTGATAGCTTATTGTGGAAGGAGAGGTTTACACACAGAAGACAGAATGACCTGCCGGAAGCTGATAAATTAGGCCATGAATCAGAGAGCTGTCAAGATCCCAGACACAGCTTATCACAGTGGTGATTAAGAGTAATGCAAAAAGTCAGGTTTGAAGGAAAAGACTAGACTTAAAGATATTGCATAACCAACTACTGGCTTTGAACAAGACCTTTTGTCTCTTGAAACCCCTTCAGACATTCCACATTCCCACTGGTTCATTGGTGACCTTTGCCTACAAGACTTCTTTAGGTCAGGGAGCAGTAATGTCTCCTGCATTCAGCAGCTGGCTGATTTTTGCCAAGATTACTTCAGCTGTTATTTTAACAATACATTTTTTTACGGTTATAAATGCTTTTGCCATAGTATATGTTTATGTTCACTTCAGAAAACATGACTGTAGATCTACCTGATCTATCATTAAAGCATCACACAGCTTTCATGTAGCTTATACGATGATACTTAGTTTAAAATTAACTCAAATTTAAGTTGCAGGCCCTGTAGTATAGTCATATCCCTGGAATATTCACCAGTAAGATGGCTTCATTCCAAGTCAGAGAGGACATGGTATTCAAAACTAGGCATCCAGTTTATATGCCTTAGTTAGGAGGTTAATTGTCTCAGTGCTCATGGTATAATCAATACCGAGAGGGAAAGGATCCTTAAAGGGTAAGTTTTGTTCCCTTGAATTGAGGTTCTGCTCTGAATTACTATCCAGAGCGGACAGTTTCTCTACAGTGATTGCCTGTATATACTGGCTGACTAACATAGGCATGAAGGTAGATTTTTAAGAATCCATAATAGTGCAAAGACAAGGGGCTACAACAGAAGACAAAGCTTCATAAATATGAAGGCTATGGTCTAAATAGTTCTAGGAACTTCACCTCGAAAATTCTTCTATTATTGTTTTTAGCCTGTAATACAGACTTAAAAACAGGTACCGTGGAAAAGTGAAGTTAAGTATAAAGGAATTATTAAAGAGCAGGGAAAAATTGTTTCAGAGTTGCATGACACAGACAGTGTGATGGAATAAATGTCGGCTTAAGTTATATCAGACCTTCATGTTCTTGTTTCAAGTCAAAATCAGTTTCAAGGAAAACCAAATGAAATCATGCTGAGGGAAAAACCACAGTAGTATTTTAACACCCCATTATAGTATTGCTGGTCTTCCTTATCACAGAAAATATTCAGCTAGTCTATTTGAATATTCTGGTAATATTTAATATTTCAAATTAGTGGACTGTGATAAGGAAAATCAGCCCCTGAATGAAAAATATTTCATGCTAAGTCATTATTTCATATTTTCAAGGCCGTTCTTTACAAAAGAGATTATCATCTGTAGACATCTTTTAGTGAGGTATAGTTTTAAGAGTTTTCTTTTTCCTTCAACATTTTCACCTTCTAAAGAGTAAAAGAACTATGTTTTCTTTGCATTTTTCTGTTAACAGTTCCTTTAACCCTTTGTATGGACACCATGCAAAGACCTTTCAATGTAGACCTACAAAGTAAGGAAGGAAACATAATGGTTAATTCAGTAGAAAACTTCCAAAGTTTACGTGGATTCAAGGTGAAATGAAATAGTTCAGGAAAATCCACTTCAAAGCTCTCATTGAATTCCTCTAAGGCTAAGTTTCATACTTTTGCCAGGTCATGTCCTTGGCCTGATCAGCTTTGAAATGAAGCTGTTTGTGAAGATATTTTCCTACTAAAACATCCTTCAAAACTTTTGATGTAATTAATAAGAAATACAAGAATGAATACAATAAAACTCAGAAAAAAACACCAAACCATCAAATAGTCTCCAGCAGCCAAAATTGTATTGTGTGTGGTTTTTAAAATAATTATTATACATATACAGGCCAGTTGGCCTAGTGAATATATTGTCAAACTTATCATGATGAATATCTTAGCTGGGGCTCAAATTCTGCTGTAGATTAACAATTAGTGTACCCAGACTGGAATAGGGATTCTCCTGTGCAGAAGGTGGAAGGTTTTGGCCATGTGTTATTAAATAATGTCAAGTATGCACTTTGACTGAAAAAGTAGTGTGTTTGCAATAGCCTATCTGGTCTACCTGGTCCTCACGGTTGTTTTGGGATAGTCTCACTCACACCTCCCCCAGAAAGAAAAGGTACCTATGGATCAGAGAGGCATTTCCTTCTCCTTCCAGTATCTCAATTAATGGGTCAGTGACTTTTGCAGATTATCTTCAGATGAAAAGGCTATCTTCAGCAATTAATAATAAAATGTTGCTGGCAAAAATGGAGGCTCTGTTTTAAAGATATTAACAGACTTTTCAATCCTGCTGGCAGATATTAGTTATAATGGGAAAGCATATGTGGATAATCTGTAGATACACTAATAATACAGCGGACTTTTTTTCACGATTGTAAGTGTGGTAGGAGCAACTATCTCAGACAAGGGCTTGGATCAAGTAACTTGAGAAAAGAAATTTTATAAGCAGTCAGACTTAGAGAGATTTGAGCTGATCTTTATTGCTTTCCTGCTTCCATCCCCGTCCAACTCCCTGTTACTAATAAACTCACATCTCAGGAGAAGAGAGTTTAGGCTTTACTACAATAAGAACTGTTTCTGAGTAGGCCAGGGAGAATACCTGTTGATATTATTTTAAAAACAGTCTCATTAGATAAATAGCCAGTTAGTCAGCTGATGTGCACTGTTACAGTTTCAGAAAGCTGAGGAGGTGTAATGCCAGTTGTGAGCCTGGACCACTGACTTATAAAAGGTTTGAGAGTCTTATACAGAAAAAGCAGGCAATAAACGGATGAAAGAGTAGTATCATAGCAGAAATAAATATTTAAGGAAAAAAATTTGGCAAACAAAATTAATTTTGTACTTCTACAATGAGAGTCTCCACCATTGCCTTTTTTTCTTCATAGCCTTTTTTAAGCTTAGGCTTATAACATTGGTATGGTCTGATATGGTATGCAGGCATTTGCATGTTGGTCTCACTTGCTGTACTAATGCTGACCATGAAACTATGGAACAGTAAACACAGAAACATAGAGGAAAATATGTTAGTGTGTGGAATTACGTTTGTGGCCCCTGGAGTCCCAGGTGAGGGAAGTTCAACTCTCCCCAGCTGAGCCAAATTAAGAGGGTAGGGCAGCATATGGAAGTAATGAAAGAAGGGGAAGCTGGAGAAGGTGGTGGGAGAGTTGTGGGAGGTCCTGTAGAAAGGCTGAGGGAGTGGTAGAGGTGTTTTGTCTCTTGGCTGAGGAACTCACCAGCTGACTTTTCTGGAAAAGCATAGGAAACAAAACAAAAAAAGCTTAAGGTCAGGAAGATAAAAGACTGTATTAACTTCTTGTCTCTCGAATTGAAACCTAGCAAACAAATAAACAAGTGTAAATGAAGGCAGCTGATATCTGGGAGTGATGGATTACGCTGCAAGGAGAAGAGACCCTTGCTTAATAGTAGCAGTGCCCCAGGCAAAAGCCCTGGGACTGGGAGGCTTCCAGAGTATTTGAATAGGTTCCAGCATGTTCCTTAGTACTGCAGGAGAGCAGGTTTTTGGAGGTGTATTTAATCTGCGGTGGCCTATAGGCTTATAATGTGATGATAACTCTGCCACCCAGGAGCTCTGTTTGGACTCATTTGTCATTTTCTTTTCTTGTTTGTTGCTTGTGTTGTGCAAGGGTATGTGTGAAGTGGATGTGTTGCTGGCTTTTCTAAGCTAAAGGTTTATTACATGGTTGTGAAGAGCTGAACATTTTGAATGGGTGGTTCTTTCCAGCCCTGTCACCCTTTCGGAATTCTGAGTTACGTATGTATATGCTATGTATATATGCTGTGGTACTGAGACAAGAAAAAAATACCAGTAGTATGTTAAAAGATATAACAAACCTTGGAGATGATAGGGGGATCTACAAAGGATATGTAGTCAGCTTATGGGGAAATTATACATAATAGTTTTAAGGGAACATGTAGCAAAATAAATACGGGCAGTTTCAGGACACTTGCCAATTTTATAATGAAAGTTGTTCCTGTGGTTTCATTGTTTTGAAATATGTTTTCTCAGTAAACTTTCTAGTTTTATTCTCTTCTCGCTCTACCTCATTATTTATACTCATCTAATGCCAAAAACCCCACCCTCAGTGCCCCTCATAGTCATGTTCTACTCGGTTATCACAGTATCACAGTATCACAGTATCATAAGGTCGGAAAGGACCTCTGAGATCATCAAGTCCAACCTATAACCCAACACTAACACCAACACCAACCATCATCTAAACCATGGCACTCGGTGCCTCATCCGGTCTCCCCTTAAACACCTCCAGGGTTGGCGACTCCACCTCCTCCCTGGGCAGCACATTCCAATGGCCAATCACCCTTTCGGTGAAGAACTTTTTAGTAACATCAAGCCTAAACTTTCCCTGACGAAGCTTGAGTCCATGCCCTCTAGTTCTGTCACTGGTCACCTGAGAGAAGAGACCAACCCCTGCCTGACTACAACCTCCTTTTAGGGAGTTGTAGAGAGCAATGAGGTCTCCCTTGAGCCTCCTCTTCTTTAGACTAAAGAGCCCCAACTCCCTCAGTCGCTCCTCGTAGGGCCTGTGCTCCAGCCCCTTCACCATCTTCGTTGCCCTCCTCTGAACACATTCCAGTATCCTAACATCTTTCCCAAACTGGGGGGCCCAGAACTGTACACAGTATTCAAGATGAGGCCTGACCAGTGCCGAGTACAGGGGGACGATAACTTCTCTGGTCCTGCTTGCTACACTATTCCTGATGCAGGCCAGAATGCCATTGGCCTTCTTGGCCACCCGGGCACACTGCTGGCTCGTGTTAAGCTTCCTGTCAACCAGCACTCCTTTTCTGCCTGACTACTCTCCAGCCACTCTGTCCCCAGTCTATAGCTCTGCATGGGTTTGTTGTGTCCAAAATGAAGTTATGGACAAACCCAGAACAAAACTGCCACACCTACATGGTTTTTGAATGCCTCCAGGGATGGTGACTCCACTGCTTCCCTGGGCAACCTGTTCCAATGCTTAATCACTCTTTCAGATAATAAATTTTTCCTAGTATCCAATCTAAACCTCCCCTGAAGAAACTTCAGGCCATTTTCTCTTGTCCTGTTGCTAATCACTTTGGGAGAGCAGACCAGCACCACCTCACTACAGCCTCCTTTCAGGTAGTTATAGAAAGCAATGAGGCCTCCTCTTGTCCTCCTCTCCTCCAGACTAAACAATCCCAGTTCCCTCAGCTGCCTTTCGTAAGTGTTGTTTTCCAGATACTTCACCAACTTCGTAGCCCTTATTTGCACATGTTCCAACAGCTCAACGTCTTTTTAGTAAATTTCTTCTTAGGAAAAAAAATCACTAGTATGTTCTACCTACCTTAAGAAAAAGAAACCTCACAGTAAGCATATGCACTTAATTTTACTAGTATTTTCTCAATTGCCTCTGCCCAGGTTGTCTGTTAATATCTATATTTATCCTTGTGCATACAGGAGAACCTATTAATGCCAGGAGCCCTCTGTATGAATCATGAGATACATGCAGGAAATCAGTTTGGAGAATCGAGGCCTAACACTGGCAAGAGAAGGAGTTTTGCAGGAAAATGAGGTCAAAGGGGGTGAAAAGTCATTTTTTTTCCATCAGATTTCATCATTCATTTTGAAAACTTGTTTAAGGAATGAGGAAATAATCTTGAATCCTGTGTTGAACTTTTTCATTTTATCTGAGACTAGTTGAAGGGAGAAACCCTCAACTGGTCTGAGCAGAAATTCCCAAATGATACCTGAGAATCTCCTCTAGAAGAAGGGAAAGCCATGAACAGCTGTATTTGACGTTGATTGTCAAAACCTTCAGGAAACAGAAGGCAATTCAGTCTTGTCCCACATGTGAGTACAAACTTTAGCCTTCACCAGCTTGTCAGCTGTTCGTGCACAGTTAGAGGTTATTGCTTACTCAGTAGCTTGTTACATGGGGCTGCAACCTTCTTTACATAACACTAATAGAAAGAAACTCTATGTCTCTTCTGTCATTGTTCTGCTTCATTGTATATACTGCATCCTTGCTTGGATGCCAGTGTGAAGAGTTGCTGATGGTTACAACATTTGAGCAAACAGCTTGAAAGGTGACAATCTGTGGGGTATTTTGTTTGTTTCCCATTGATCTATCATCTCCTTGGACTGCTGCCTCCTGGCACTGCAAGCCTGAATTGCCTCAAACTTCTGAAGCATTTTAGTTGAGGACTTCAGTCTCCCCTTTGCTGCAGCACCTTTTTGCTGTAGTTTTGCTGGTGCTGGATGATTTGGAAATGCCTGCTTTTAATAGTCACAGAATGCAAATAAATAACACACATGAAAGTGTGTCTGTAACTGTTCACTGAAGTGTTTGATATTCTCCAGCCTGCTGCTGAGAGGCAAGTCAGTCAGAATATATCAAAACCAAATATAGCATTGGCAAGATTAAGCAGCAGTGAATTTGCGCATGTAATAAAATTGCTACAATGAGTCTAATCCATGTGTAATCGGGAATAGATAAGGTTGGAATTGAATGACTGCACAAGATCTGCCTCAGTTGACGGAGGGGAGAGGGGAACAGCCCAGAGCAGAATGGCGAAGAGGTTTTGCAGCCTTTGGTTTGGGGTAGAGCTGCTGGAATAAGGGTTGAGTTCGTGTTGTTTTATTGTGAGAGACATTAGAAGGTTGGTATGATGTTGATGAGCTACATGTACAGTAAAGGGCTTGGCTATTCAAGAACTTCAAGTATAAAGAGGTTGTTTTTCTCCCTTGGCTATGGGAGGTACAGTTCTAACTGGGCTTAGTGTCAAGAAGTGTTGCTGATGTTTTCAGGCTGTCCTTACGTGGCCAGTCTGATTATAATACAGTAAAACTGAACAATGGGGGTAAAATAGCTGGCTTTTATTGTTCTTTCCTTTCCTCATCATCTCTGTTTTTTCCAGCTAGAAAAGAAAGTCTCGTGAATGATAAAAACTCCTCCCTTCCCATTTAAAAAAATCATAGGAACTTGGCCAGACAGTATGAGTGTTGGGTTTAATTCCGTTCCCTGCTAAATATTTGGCAAAGGAGTGTGACGTTTGCCTCACTTTTAGCTTCCTTCACAAACCTGATGGTATACATCAGGTTTGGATTTTACTCCTATGAAATGCATGAATGTGTAACATTTAATGTGTTTTGAAATACTTGAAAAGATGTACATACAGCATTTAAAAATATTTTCTTTATTCTGGGATGCAACTTCTCTTACGCAGTTTCTCCCTCTAAAGAGTATCTAATTCTCTTTCTTCATAATTCTCATTTTCAGGTGCTGCTCTTCATTGGCTTTTGCAAATGAATCACTGCTCTTCCTAATGCATCACTGCTGCTTTTTGTAGCTTTGTCAGTGTCTGACTTGATGTCATCTTGTCACATAGAAAGCTCCCTTTGCTGAGCTTTCTGTCTCTATCCCTGTTGTCCTACTCACCCTCTGCCCATGTATCTCTGTAGTTGTAAATATCTGATCTTCCTTCTGTCTCCATGCTTTCTCTTCCGTGATTACCCACACAGTTAACACCAGCACACAGCAGCTCAAGACAGGCATTAAATCCATGTACAGCAAATCTTTTCCACTTATACTTAATAGACCCAGTAGGCTTGTAAGGATATTCTTATTCTTAGGCAGTAGTGGAAAGATTTAACAGATCCTTTAACATGTTTAGCTCAAATCCAGACAGCCCACCCTAATTTCCAACTATTACAGAAACTAGAGGATCAAAGGGCCAACATTTATCACACTAGGCTTTGTTTTCCTGCTTTCCTGTATTTCTTTTGGTTCTGTTGTCATGGCCCACTTTTATTTGAGAATCAGATTTTGGCATGATTTTTACATGGGTCCACAGCACACGTCTGGAGTTAGGACACTTGTACTAACTTTTGGCAGCCAAAAAAACAGACAGGCAAAAATGCAGTAATTCATTAATTAGCAGAGTGGTGTCAGGCCTGCTTTCCAGTGCCTGACCAAACAAGTTTGCCTGGTCTAGTCCAAGGAAATTTGCTGTTGCTCTGATGTAGAGGATTTTTTTAATAGTTTAATGCTGCATACACTTGCTTGTGTGATGTTGGTCTCTGGAAAAACATTCCTAAGTGTGAGGTGTCTGAATCTAGAAACTGTTTCTGACAACCTCTACTGAGCTGCTGCTCAGTTGCATAGGTATCCTTGCCTTATTACATTTTGAGCTGCAGAAACCTCTGAAGCACAGAGTTGCACCTCTCTGAATGCAGTGAATTGTCTTAGTCTGAATCAGGACTAAGCGACTTGCTACACTCACACCGAGACCCATTAAGGGTCTGAAGGGGAAGTGATTTTCTGCCTGTGTCTTTTTGGATAAATGTGTGTTAGTCAAGTAGATGTTTCCCAAGATTACCCAACACATCGAGCTCCTTGGACATGTATATGAGGCCACCACTTGCTCTCAAACTGTAGTTGATAGCAGTGCAGCTATAGGTCTCTTGTTTAGTTTGGTAGTGTCCAAGTATATGGGAAAGTTTCGGGATGATGAGGTTGGATAGATACTTTCCTAACCTCTCCAGCACATCTGTCTCTCAAACTGGACATCTGTGTTGCAAGTACCATGCAAAATATTTGAAGTTTTATTAGATAATTTTTTGAGTGAAACTTTAGTGCAGGATTTTTAATATCTATTCTGTTCTCTTATGGTCTATGTTTTTGATAATGTTTTGGGTATGAGAATTGTACAATCATTTTGCAAATAGGTTGTAACAATTACATTTTATCCCTCTTCCTTTAGTGTTTTTATTATTTCAATGCCACATAATTTAAACACACTAGCTTGAATGATGTTGGCTGTGATTTTACCACAGAATTAAAATGAGAAGTTTAGTAAATGAATATGGATTTTACATGATTAAATTCATTTCTTACGTCAGTGCTGCTAGGTCCCCTCACACACGATTTAGTCTGAATTTCTTCCTCAATTTTATTTCAAAACTGTTAGTATAGCATGCATCTCTTATTGAATGTCCATGTTACAGCATGATGGTAATTGGGCTGGTGGTAATTGCATAGGAATTGTGGGCAAAAAGGACAGCAACGTAACTAAAAATTAAATGAAAATTTTGAGCAAAGAACATTTTTTTTAAAAAAATAAATGCAAATGCACCATCCCCATGAGACAAAAAATAAAATATTGTGTCAGCTTTCAATACGACACTGTCTCTTCCTCATGCCTATGTTGAGAAGCATAATAGTATAGCCTATGCATTCTCATAGCTACATCACCCTAAGTTGGTGAAGTGCAATGGAAGATTGGTCTTGAAGTTGGTAATTTGACTGTTACTGCGAACATGGCATCTTCTTGTGCAATATGTTTGCATGATGCAGCATGATAACAAGTTGCAGATGACACCAAACTGGGTGGCAGTGTTGATCTGCTTGAAAGGAGGCACTGCAAAGAGATCTGAACCGGTTGGATCAATGGGCTGAGACCAACGGGAGGAGGTTCAACAAGACCAAACGCCGAGTCCTGCACTTGGGACACAACAACCCCATGCAGCATTATAGGCTTGGGGAAGAGTGGCTGGAGAGCTGCCTGGAGAAGTACCTGGGAGTGTTGATTGACAATCAGCTGAATAAGATCCAGAGGCGTGCCCAGGTGGCCAAGAAGGTCAATGGCTTCTTGGCCTGTATCAGAAACAGCATGATGAGCAGGACAAGGGAGGTGATGGTACCTCTGTACTTGGCACTGGTGAGGCCACACCTCGAGAACTGTGTTCAGTTCTGGGCCCCTCAGTACAAGGACATTGAGGTGTTGGAGTGTGTCCAGAGAAGGGTGAAGGGGCTGGAGAACAAGTCCTATGAGGAACAGCTGAGGGAACTGGGGTTGTTTAGTTTGGAGAAGAGGAGGCTGAGGGGAGACCTCATCACTGTCTACAACTGCCTGAAAGGAGGCTGTGGGAGAGTGAGTGTTGATCTCTTCTCTCAAGTGACAGGTGATGGGACAAGAGGAAATGGCCATAAGTTGCGCCAGGGGAGGTTCTTTACTGAAAAGTGGTCAGGCACTGGCACAGCTTCCCAGGGAGGTGGTTGAGTCACCATCCCTGAAGGTGTCTAAAAAATGGGTAGATGAGTTTTGAAGGACATGGCTTAGCAGAAGATGGGTACAGTTGGACTCAATGATCTCAAAGGTCTTTTCCAACTGGAAGGTTCTATGATTCTATGGTCCATTACTCCTTTTTAAATTCTCTATCTATATTTCTGCTTTAGGCATTCCTACTCAATAGGCAATACTTGTTAAATAGTAGAGTAATAACAGAACAGAAAAGGCTGGCTCAAGCGGGAGAAAAAAGTGCATGTGCTGAAAAAATCATTGCAGCAATTATGTAGTTGTACATTTCTCAATGTATTATGGAGACATATTTTGCAAACAAATCTTGGTGGTTGTTTCAAGATGAACGAGAAGTCAATCTGGAGTAGATTTCTTTGGGTATTCTCTTGCCCTCCCATTGCTATGACTTTACTCAGAACCCTCAGTGACAATGCATGAAATTTGGTTATAATTCATAATCTCTGCAACCTGTATCACTTTTCAGGAACTTCTTATCCGTGAGGGGATTCTGGTGTTAGGATGACACTCCTAACTATAATTTCTGTTGATGTTTTAGTGGTAATGATATATAGATAAGTATATAGAGTAAGGATTCTAGACCGGGGTGTCATACTGTGCGCGCAATTTGTGATTGTCTATATTTTATATAAACTAAACCCATGTCTTATTCCCTTGCCCCTTTCTCCATTTATTTCTCTCTAGGAGTCTGAAAGCAATGTTATAGAGCGCTACTTTCCTAAGAGATGATTTAACTTTAATTCTGAACCCTGGTCTGAACTGGGCATAGGACAAATCACCAACAGATGCACACATACAGAAGATATTTATTTCATGGTTTAGTTTCATCTAGATACTTAAAATATACTAAGGCAATTATTTTAGGAAAAAAGAATGGTTTTTGACTTTTAGTCTGTTTGATTATGGCTTATAGTGGATTTCCCCCCTCTAATACACTTGTTCTGGTTTGATATTTTCAATTTTATAAGACCATGTATGTGTCTCTAGTCCAAAAGTAATTATTTTTATTTGACTTCTCTTTGTAGCATTCCTCCTTTCACTCTGTAAGCATCAGTAATTTTTTCTTAGACATAATGTCCTTGATCAATACAGCCTGGGAAGTGTGGATTATCGAACTAAACAGACTGATGGGCTGATTCATCTCAACAATTTCCACTTGATTTCTCAGAGTTTTTTCTTCTGTTGTTTTTTGTTTGTTTGTTTGTTTGTTTTTTTACTTTCATGCAATTGCAATACTGTACACAGTATTTACATGTTCCTGATCAGGCTTTCCTTGCCCTCCAGCATAAATCAGGACTTCTAGGAAGTAAATTGTCCACATTATTGCACAGATTTCTCTGAAAGAGTCCCAGTGTGTCCATCTAATAGTGGAGGAAGCTGATAAATTCTAGGTATAAAACTTGAATCCCTCCCCAGCTCCTTCATGGAACTGGACTAGAAATGGGATTCATAGGACAAAATGGGTAGGTGCGACTACAGGAAATTACATATAGTCATTATATATTTGCATTTAAAAAAAATTCAGTTTTTTTCCTTCAATGTCTTTTGCAAGAAGGGGTCAATAAATTCACAGACACCTGTAGATTTAAGTAGTAGGTTTAGAAAGGGCTGAGACTTTATTGCCAAAGGAAGGGCAAGAACAGTGCAAAGGTGTTTAACTTGTGGTCTGTATATTTCATGTGCCAGGATGAGCTGTTTTTTAAAAAAATATATAAGCACCTAAAGTGCACGTACAAACCTCCATTGCCTGCATCTATGTGTTTAAATCCCTCAGTAAGGTGAATCAATTACTTCTTTCCTAAAAGTACTTTCAGAAAATGAAGTATAGTTTTCTGCATTGAGGGATCCACTGAATCAAGGGTAGGAAGCTTGTCTCTGTGTGTGCACATATACATATATATGTGTATATTGCCCTTCCTCAACCCCGACGTTTAGGAAAAAAAACCCCTCATTCTGTTCTTTTTTTCACTTTGTTTCTTAGTCTAAAATAGAGAATATAACAGTTTAATTTTCAACACTTCTGCAATGTAAGACACTGCAAATAGTAAGATATTGTACTAATAAGATGCTGCAAATTTTCAGTTCCCTGCTGGTGAGTGTATAGCTTTCATTGACTTTTTAACCAAAATTCTGCGACTGAGTTGTGGGTGGAGGGTACAAAATTCATGTTGGCAAAAGAGGATATTTATTTACTGCCCATATGGATGTGTTTTATAAGTTGCTTCTGCAAGAAAATGCAAAATATACTTTATATTTTTCTGTATGATGTTCTGCATTCATGATAAGTGAGGTTGTTTTAAACATTTGTCAGTATGATTTAACATTATCACATACCAGTAATTACTACGGATGATTTAAAACGTTGAGAAAAAAACTCCCTAACATAATCCCGACTTCATGTATTCATAGATCTCTAAGATGCCGAGTTGTGTAGTGCATTTTGATCATATTGTAGTGGTTTTCTGTAATGCAAAACTATTTCCGTTGAAGTCTGAAACAAGTCTGGCATGACCCAGAATCAACATGATAATATATTCTTGTTATCCTTTACACACTGATAACAGTTCATCTGCGCTGAAGAGTTTTGTCAAGTTATGTTCATTTTCTATAGGTGTTAATATATTTGGCAATTAAAATTCAATTTGCTACTCTTGAATTAGTGTTGAATCTCGGTCACAAGAACTCTAAATTGAGCAATTTCACCAACTGTTGCAGGATGCTGTAGCAAACATTTGAGCTAAAACTGGCTCCTGTGTGTTAAGAGTTGTAATTTAATAAGAGACAGGCAGGCTGTAGCTACTTGTCTTCCTCCTGGGAGAAGATGGAAATACATTAGCTTGATATTGCTCTAACTTTAAAAGTTGAAGTAAAGAGTGGGCAGCCTGAAAGGAATGGTTTGTCTCCTGCTTCCTTCTCCTTGTCTCTTGAGTCAAATCCTTACCAAGATTTTTCTTGGCCTGATTTCATGTGGTTTAGTACAAATTCCATTTTCCTAATTGTCTTCAGACTTTAAAGAGAAGTGTAAAGTGGCAGGTCTGCGTCAGGGAAAGTTGTTCCTCTGGCTCCATATTAAAGAAACATCAGTGGTCACACTGGGTTTTCTCACACAAATAAATCAGATAATTTTAGTCTGTATTGCTTGTTTGAAAGGGAATGGTGTTTGGTTAAAGGGCCAATGGCTGGTTAAGGTCTTGCAGGAGCACTCATTTGTTTTTGACATCTCAGTCTTTGGTCTGTAAGAAGATGCATTTGAGCCCAGGAGTTTGCTTTTCTGTTTGTTTCAAGATCACCACAGAAGTGAAGAGTGAGAGCCCCGCTTTTACTATTTCTTCTTTGCATGGAAGATATGTGGGTTTTTTCATTTTCAGAGCCTAATAATATGCCTGTAGAATAAGTGTGATGCATGCTTGTTTAGTACAACAGTCTTCCTTTACACTTCTGTTTCATTAGATGTTGTTTGTGACATACTTCTGTAGTAAGAAACATTTTAGGAATGTCCTGTACAGCATCTTGTGGCCATCTGTGTGCAGGGTTATGATGAAGACTGGTTAGTATAGAATCATTAAGGTTGGAAAAGAACCTCTAAGATCATCAAGTCCAACCATCAGCCCAATAGACCATGTCCTGAAGAGCCACATCTGCATGTTTTTTGAACACTTCCAGGGATGATGACTCCATCGCTTCCCTGGGCAGCCTGTTTCAATGCTTAACCACTCTTTCAGGAAATAAATTTTTCCTAATATCCAGTCTAAGCCCTCCCTGATGCAACTTGAGGCCACTTCCTCTCACCCTATCGTTAGTCACGTGGGAGAAGGGACCAGCACTTACCCCACTACAGCCTCCTTTGAGATGGTTGTAAAGAGCAATGAAGTCTGCCCTCAGTCTCCTTTTCTCCAGACTAAACAATCCCAGTTCTCTCAGCCACCTCTCATAAGACATGTTCTCTAGACCCTTCACTAGCTTACTAGCCCTTCTCTAGATAAGCTCCAGCACCTCCATGTCTTTCTTGTAATGAGAGGCTCAAAAATGAACAATATTGAAAGCAGCCTTGTCAGCACCAAGTACAGTGGGATGATCCCTTCCCCACTCCTGCTGGCCATGCTATTTCTGATACAAGTCAGGATGCTATTGGCCTTCTTGGCCACTTTGCACACTTCTGTCTTACGTTCATTGACCAGTACCCCCAGGTACTTTTCTGTCAGGGAACTTTCCAGTCATTCACCCACAAGCCTGCAGCATTGCATGGTATTGTTGTGACCCAAGCACAGGATCCTGCACTCAGCCTTGTTGAACATCAAGCAATTGGCCTCAGAGCATCAATGCAGCCTGTCCTGATGCATCTATAGAGCCTTCCTGCCCTCCAGGAGAACAATGCTTTCACACAGCTTGGTGTTGTCTGCAAACCTACTGAGGGAACACTCGATTCCCTTGTGCAAATCATTGATAAAGATGCTAAACAGAACTGGCCCCAGTAACGAGCTCCGGGGAACACTACTTGTGGCTGACTGTCAGCTGGATTTAACATCATTCATCACAATTTTTTGTGCTCCCATCCAGACAGTTTTGTATCCAACAAAGCATACACCCATCCAAGCAATGAGCAGCCACTCATGCTCACTGGGCCTGATCCCCCTTTTTTCTGCACATGTCTGGTGAGTACAGTCAAGGTGAACTGCTCCATAATTTTCCCTTCTATCGAGGTAAGGCTGACTGACCTGTAGTTCCCCAGATTCTAGTTCTGGCCCTTCTTGTAGATGGGCGTCATATTGGCAAGCCTCCAGTTGTCTGGGATTTCCCTGGTTCACCAGTACTGCTGATAAATGATGCAGAGTGACTTGGTAAGCTCCACTACCAACTCCCTCTTGGGTACTCTTGGGTGGATCCCATCTGGCTCCATAGACTTGTTAGTGTCCAGCTCCTCCTGTTTGTTGCCCATGCACTCATTGGTGTAGGTGTACTTGAGTTGGGCTATCGATTTCACTCTCAGCGTTGGCGTGCCACTCTTAGGCTCATCTGTAGTGAGCCTGATCATATCTTCTTCCACCTTCCATAAAGTGATGTTGTTTTATTGAAAGTTTTTGCTGCAACAGCTGCTTTTATTCATGTCAAATGATCGCAAACAAATGCATTCCAGCAGCCCAAGAGAAAGCCAGACGGTACTTGAGGATCAGACTGTGTGCAACACAGGCTGGTGAATGACCTTGTAAGTTTGAGGGCTGTTTCTTGACTCCCTGAATACGAATCAAATGGGTGAAGAAATGATTCCATCATCCCTGTACACATGGGAGGAGAGAGGAGAGGAGCAGTAGAAATGTGCACACATGTTGGACTCTCTGCAGATGCCTAAGACTAAGTCGCATGGCAGCAATTACAGCAATTTTGATCTTTACACATAATAACTGCTGCTGACAGGTAGAAAAGCAGGCAAGGTTCTGCTGCGTGTTGTTTCAGCTGTTGTTATCCTTGCTAAATCAAGCACCTCTTCTTACCGTCCTGGATTGCAATGTAGGCATACCTGGGGAAACACAGAGAAAATACAGCTAGGAAACCCAGCCCAGGAGTATAACACGGTTACAATCTTTAAGAAATAACCCATAGCAAGATTTTGGGTAGGAGAGTGTTTTAAACGATGCTTGGAAGTGGAAGAATAGAGACTGTTTCCTGCTGTTTGCCTTCATGCTGTGCATGTATTCAGGGCTTCATGTTAATAGATGAGATTGCAGGAAAGGTATTCGTGGTTCCACCCCTGATTTCTTCTTCATTAGAAGAAGCTGCCCCCAGAAGCCTGAAAAAATGTTGGAGAGCCAAGAAAAATCTGCTTTGTTCTCTTAGATGTGTTCTGTCACAGACATTTTGGTCAAAGTTAACTTTGTGATGCCAGTGGTACGGGAATTCTCACGACAAACATGCTTGTCTCCAACCCTTAACAGCAGGGTTAATCCCAACCCTTTAGGGTTAATTAAGAAGTAATTGCATGGACCTCAACTAATCCCTGTTAAACCCAGTTGCATTTGATACAAAGGCACTAGAGATTAATTTGGCCTAGTGCCTCATCAAATCCATTAATTTCATTAAATATGAAACAATATCTTAAGTGCGAGGTAACAGCTGTGACTCTTCTGCCCTACGACAGGGTTTAGCAGCCCCAGACCTTATATACTTGTTATAAGTTTGTAGATACTACTATATTGGCTGAGTTAGTGAACTGTTGCCTCCTCTCTCAGCGGCTACAGAAAATCTTGCAAGCGATTGAATTGCACAACGGTAAGGACCTGGTTCAATGAAGGAGTTGGGACTTCTTGAACACCGGATGATTTCAATAAGAATGGCAAATGCTTGTTCTCCCTTTCTGATTCAGGTCCTTGACTATTCACACAAGAGCATGCATTCGAAGGGTGATATGTCATGCAGCATACCCTGCTTAGTCTTAATTGAGGCTATGTATGAGACAGTGCTGAAACATTTTCTGATTATTCTGCAGATTAATGAAATCTTACTAATGATATTTTACTCTAACATCTACTCTAACAGTAAATTTAGAGATAGATTAATAACTCATATGCTTTATATGGCGCGGCACAGGAAGTATGGCTAAAGCAACCCAGTGTCAGTCTCTGTAGATCATTATTCAACACTCGGAAGTAAATATCTGTCTAAGGATAATAGGAGGGCTCAGATGGGAGGCAGTTTACTAGATTTTCACTATATGTTTTGGTTGGTTTGACCCCTACAAGGTCTGACATTAGCCAACATCTGCATGTACCATAAAATACCCTGGTTTCGCTGATTTTATCAGATAGTTAACTGTCCTTCAAACCACAAAATCTGTGTGCACTCTAGCTACAGTATATACTCAGTATGAGAGCTGACTCAACTTCTGCCTCAGTATACTGTACCAGGCAGCTCTCAAGAGACGCTGCTGCAATTTATCACCATAAATTCTTTCATATTGGAACAAACAATACTCATGAGGCAATCTGGATTCAAATTAATTCAAAAGCACCATAACTGAAAAGTGAGCAATCTCTTTGTGTTGTTTCTTTTAACAAGATTTTATGATACGACTAGACTACAAATGGTTCTATTTGTGATAAACTGGCAACTTTGCAAATTGTATACGCTAAAAGCTATTTGTTGTACAAGATGTTTTAGAGGAAAATATTAAATGGAATCTTCTCTGCCAGGGGATGAGAGGCTTCAATTGCCAGGGTGCTGCCAGGGGTGTCCTGTTTCACAAGCCCTATGACTATAGGGGAGGTGGTGAGATAAATATATCGGA
This sequence comes from Tapera naevia, assembly GCA_033556795.1. NCBI lineage: Eukaryota > Metazoa > Chordata > Aves > Cuculiformes > Neomorphidae > Tapera > Tapera naevia. The sequence continues at coordinate 1,229,533 of JAUMJJ010000086.1, forward strand.
GGTTAAAAGCTATCTGCAGAGCAATTAGAAGCTCTTAAAATGTCTTGAAGAGAATTTAGATCTGAATGTGAAGAAATTTATCGGCTAAAACTTCTATTGCACGTGTGAGATACACCTACAGGATACATGAAGGCGTAGTATACGATGTAAAAGCAGAAAACAGAAAGCAGCCGGAGACAAGGAGGGTACTTGAAGCCTCAAAGCTTTCTCAGCTGCCAGCTATCTCCAGAATGACCCAGATCAGGAGGCAGATTATGTCAACAACGATTTCAGGCACATTACGTTCTGCTTCTGAACAAACACAGATATTGTTTGCTCTTGGTAGGCATAAACATCATTCAGGATTGTGCCCTTCAGGAATCCACAAAATTGGCCGTTTTGTGAGAGGTGCTTGGCATAATTAGTGTTTTCTGAATGCTTCTACTGCAGCAAGCTCTTGGTCATCAGTGTTTGGATCACATATCCAGAACACAGGAGCTGGACGCTTGTCATTTGTGCTGCAGGAGGTCAAGTCTTTATCTCTCATAAGAAAAGGCCTAATTATTGGGATAAACAATTCAGTGAAACGGAGGAACTCCCTGTCCCTGCTTTTACGAGCTTCTATACCTGAAAAATTTGAGCAGCCTGGGTTCCTTGCACTGAGGCTTACTTAACTCTTTCACTCAAGGATTGATTTCTATAAGGAAACCAGTCTCTGGCAGAGGAATTGAAGTGTAGACATCTCCCTCCAGTGTCCAGGCAAGGTGGCTCTACTTGCTCTAGGACAGTCTCTCTCTCTACCCTAGGAAGCCTTGTAGTGCTCCGCACAACATGGGGCATCTTCAGCAGCACAGAGGCAGCATGCGGCTGCCAGCAGTAAGACAGGAAATTTCTTTCCCTCTATGGAAAGGAAATCTGGATTTGCTGCCTCCCGTGTGTGCTGTGTACGCTGTTTGCTGAGCTGCTAGATGAAATACTTGAAATCTTAAAAAGAAAAGCAATCCTGCTCCACTTTGTTTTTCCTGTGAGACGTCCTCTATCTAACACAGCAGGGCTCAGGCTATGATGCCCAAGTGTAATTCCCGAAGAGGATCTGTTCAGCTTTCAGAAGGCTGACTGCAGTCCTAGATTAAAAGTTTGGGAATGGGTGAAGCCCCCTTCAAAACACAGAATAGATGGAAAGGTGGTATAGGGTAGGTCTTGTACTGTACCGTCACATGTTATTTGGGAAAGGGAGAAAGGTGGGCATTTTACACTTGCACATTTTCTTCCCTCTTCTCTTTCAGCCTGAAGTCAGCAGGGTCTCATAATCAGGGAGGTGAGGTGGGTGCAGAGGTGTTCGTGTTGCTGATGGCGGGGTGAGGAGAGCTGAAGGTGTAGCAAGAGCTTGCAGGATGACCAGCATGGCTTGTGGAAACCAAGACAGCTGGTAAGAGTCCTGAGCAGTACCTTTTCAGTCTGTGTTGTTGCTGTGGATGGGTGATGGTGGATGAATTTCCATGGAATAGAAAAACACGGGCCCTACAAAGAAATTTCACATTCAACTTGCAGCTTGGTGAGATGCATTTGGAAATCTCAGTCTAAATTTGCACTTACTGTATGAATTACAATAAAGAAAAAAAAAAACGGTATTCATTAAAGACTAAAAGTGACATTAAAGACTTTAGCTGGAATCTAATTCAATCCCTCAACTTGCTTTACCAGTACATGCTGTGCACTTCATCTGTATGTAGTATGAATATAATTATGATATCTTTGTTAGTTTAGCTCCCAAGAACAAAAAAGTGCTTAGACGTTAGCTGGATATGTTCCTGATTTTTAAAACCAAATATCTAATTAGAGCACTTCTGTTTCTTACATTTATTTTCAGTTCTAGATAGTGAAAGACAAGAAATCTCAACACAGCTGTGGCTCTTTTATAAACTTCAGCTTGTTAGAGCTTTTGGGTCAAATTCAGTGGTGTAACACCATGGACTCTACACTTCTGCTGTTGTAACTTCAGATATTTATATAATTCTCTGTACATCTGTCCACATGTGTGTTCCTATGTATATACCAAACCCATAGCTGATATAAATCACTGCAGATCTTCTGGCTTCTGTGAAACTATACTGATTTCTCACCAGCTGGGTATCCGGTGCACAGCATCTGGTTTTCCTTTTCCCTCCCTTAATAACACTGATGAAGCAGAATTCCTTAAGGAGGATAATACTAAATATAATTAGACAGGATATGCTCAAGAAGAAAATTTAATTTCAAGAGGTTTGCACAGAATTTTTATTGGCCTCAGGTGGGATCCTGGGACTTTATCTTAATGAATCCTTTCTACAGATTCATTTCAAAAACTGTTTTATTTATTTTAAAAACTGTTTTATTCTGTTATGTGATGGAGTGTGCCCTAATGGTGCATTGCACATAAGTTTATTCAGTTGGATTTTGAAGTTATTTTCTAGATTGGTATAATTATACATGGCTGCAAAACAAAAGTATGTAAAAACAAAAGCTTAGATTTTACAGTGTCTACATAGAGAGAAGTTTGTTTAATCTTTGGCATCTATATACCTTTAAGAAAGTCCTGTTAATAAACCAAATACGGAGCTGTGGATTGGAGCTATACTCAGAACTGACTTACTGGTGAAGCTGTGAGCTTCTTCTTTGTTGAGTTCCTTTTTTTTTTGTTGTGTTTTGTTGAATTGTGACTAGTCACAATTAAAATACTATTTATTATTGTGTACAATTTCGTACTTTTAAAATCACATCTGGATGTGGCTTTTTTATTGTGATTGTGTAAGCATAAGACATTCTGGGATTATATAGATAAATCCTATTAGATTTTGGAAAAAATGTTCAGGCTGCTGGGTTAATTATCATCTACTCTTCCTGATTCCTTAACAATTTGCCTTTTGTCTTTAGAAAAGCTTGCTGATGTTTATTGTTAATAATAACAGATCACATCTAGCTGTCACTTACCATGGTGTAATTGCATTCTAATTAGGATGTTTGGGGGACTCGTATCAGAAAAAATAGTAAAAATCATTTGACTTGTAGCATTGCAAGCTCTCTGCTAGAGATGTTATGAAGAACGAATGGAATAAGATGGAGAGAGGCAAACCAATAAATGATTCAGTAACCCTCTGTCTGGTGGAGGGTTTCTGAGAAAAACGGGATGGAACGTTTCCGGTCAACACTCTGCCCCCAGTCTTTCTTAACATGCCACAGTGGGAATTGCCTGAAGGGTCAGGAAGGTCATCTTTGAGGCCTGCATCAAGGAGGAAAAGGCAAATAAAAGGTAAATTACTTCTGAGTACACAGAAGGGGAAGAATTAGTGGAGCTGCTGAATCTGTTTCTCTTCTTCTGTAATTGTATTCAAAATGATGGAGCTTTAACAAGGAATATGGGAACTGTTATAAAAAGCAAGCTACAAGCTTCCTCTGTCCTGACACTGCAAATTGAAATTTACAATGTGATAAAGCATATGGAAGCGCAATGTCTTCAGTGTCCCTGGTATTTGTTTGCTGACTAATTATTCCGAGCTCAAGGTTCACTAATGTTTTTCTAGTTTCTGTGTTAATACTTCTTGAATAATATTGCAAAGCTACAGTCTCTGTGTGGATAAGGCATCCCATCTAGCTGGTGATTGACTTCCTGACGAATCTACCACTAGAGTGAAAAATTACTTTGCAGCCATTAGGTATTCAAAACACACAATCAGACATCAAAATATAACACTTCAAAACAGTTAATGAAGCTTGCAGAGCCTGCTGAACACTGGAGGCAAGCAAAGTAGTAACGTGTACTGTTGCTTGTAGATTTATGTTTTGTTTAAACAAAAAAAAAAAATAATTAACAATAAGGTATACCATATTTGAGAAATTGATTTTTAATTAGGTCTTCTGAGGAAGGCTCAGGATAGGGTCTGAAACTCTAACAGATAACTGCTGCTGCTCCAGAATCAGGTGCTCAGAAAGCATCTGTCAAGGTTCTGACGTGGGAGTTAATCACCAGTTTGCAAGATGTTTTGTTAACAACTCAGAGAACATTTTTCCATGCATCCAATGATGAATGAGTGCTCCGTATACTCTGACTCCACATGTTCTTTTTAATCTGTTTAACAACTGTTTTTCTAGTTTGGGTCCAACCACAGTGCAATCTGATCATGATGAGGAAAGAGGTTCTGTGCCTGTACAGACAGATCTAACGTTGTTAGATGGCAAAAATAAATAGTTCACTAAGCAGATGTTGCTTCATGTTGCAATGCTGTTCCTTAATTTACATACAGGTGAGAGATCTAATCTCCATCCCTCTTTTCCCAGTGTTTTGCACCTTTGCAGCCTCTGAAATGTACACATTTTAAAACTGGGAAGGAGCTTGAGTCCCTACTGTTTAGGGAAGGAGTCTTAATTTGAATGGGAAGAGGAGAATTAAGGAATCATTTAGGTTGGAAAAGACATTTAAGATAATTGAGTTCAACCGTAAACCTAACACTGCCAACTCCTTCACTAAAACATGTCTGTAAGCGCCACATTTACATGTCTTTTAAATCCCTCCAGTGATGGTGACTCAACCACTTCCCTGAGCAGCCTGTTTCAGTCCTTGACAACCCTTTCAGTGAAGAATTTTTTTTCATATATCCAGTCTAAACCTTCCCTGGTTCAACTTGAGGCCATTTCCTCTTTCCTATTGCTTGTTGCTTTGGAAAAAAAGACTGACACCCACCTTGCTACAACCTCCTTTCAGGTGGTTGTAGAGAGCAATAGGAAAGACCATTGTCTCCAGAAACAACGACTAGGTTCTCACACTGCCTCTTTCCATCATTATGAGCACTTCCTAAAGGCTTCAGTGAGGGAAAGAGTCAGTGTTAACCTGAATATCCTAGTTTTCTGCTGCTTTTAGTATTGTTCAGGATGGAGTGGAGGAAATCTGTTTCAATAAAAATAAAACTAAAACTCTGAAATGTTCTGTGACAATAAGTAAACCAATATTCTAACATTAGATATCATACACTGCAAAGATGATGGAGATATTGTCCCAATAACAAGTTTTTGAGAGTCCTTAGTATGTCAGGCAATAGAAATGTCCTGTATACTTCTGTCAGATATCTGTACTGAAAAAAAGCACCTATGCAGAAGAAGTAAATCTTCCTGAGCTTTACAAAGGTGTAAGAAAAATATAGGCAGGGTGCTGATTTCTTACTAGGATAAGAAGTTTCTACCTAACCTTATTTTCTTGTGTCCTGTTAGAATAGAAAACACTGCAATGGTTATGGTGCCCAGTGTTTACCAGGGGTCCAGGAGAGCAACGTGTACTTCTTGGCTGCAACTACAGGGCCTGTGCTATGGATATTTGCAGCCTTGAACTGCAGGCATAAAATATGAGTTTAAGTAACCATACCTTGGATGGGCTTGTGGATTCTGGAGTAACTGGTTTAAGAATGTATCTCTTTGCTGTGATTGTAAGAGGTTCAGGTGATGTGAACTATTGGACAGCTCAGGCCCTCAAATTCAGTTGTGTGCGTTTTCATCTGACTCATTCCTCTCTCCTGGTCTTTTCATAAGAAACTGAAAGTTTAATGTAAATGGTACCTTCTTTTCTTTCTTTTTCAACCCCAACCAAAATTCCACTTTTAAAAATCTGACATTTCGCAGTGAAGGAGTTCTGTCTGAAAGCGTACAGGATCTTCAGCAGCAGTGTTTCACGTTAAACAGAGCAAACGTGTTAATCCTTAAGGCTAATCAATCCATCATTATAGGAGTTAAGCATCATTTTTAGGAAATAGATTTAAATCAAAAGTCAAGGTTTAAAATAGATTCTGTTTTCTGTACATCTGCTTTCTAAAGCATTCCAAACTCTCCTGGTTCAAAGAATTCCTAATGGCAAGGGGATTGTAACCAGAAATGTTAGAAATATAAGTAAGGTGGCATCTTATGGAAAGCAGGGGTGTGGAAAGCAGAGGTGTCTATAAATTGCTCCTGACTGAAGTATAATTATTCAGAAAAAAATGGTCCCCTCTCCACTTTCTAATTAGAGAGTTAAGTTTGGTTAACTGAATTCCTGTCATCTCAGCGGTAAGATGTGTTTAGGAACTATGTACAAACCCTGCGAAGTATCACTAAAGCAGGACTAGGGTAAATTTATCCATGTGGTAAGACAGTATTTTTCGTGAGTGTTTAAGATGTCTTATTTTTATTTCCTTGTTATTCAAATTCTGTTTTGTTTAAAAAACATAAAAAGTGTGTTTCTATTTAGTAGCCTGGACTACTAATAACACTTGGTTTTCGGTGCCTCATAGAAGAAACTGGTCTGGTTAGCATATTAAACCAGAAATTGCTTAACAAAGCATTTACTAATGTTATTTATTGTAATTACGTCCTAAAATAGGATTCTAAATGGAACTTATGTCCATCTGCTGAGACTATTTGGGTTTTGGGGGTTTTTGTTTGTTTGTTTGGATGGACCAGTTCAGTTCCTAATTCTCTTATTTATAGCCATCAGTGTGACTACTTTCATGGAAAAAAAAAAGCCCCAACAAATTTCTCAGCATATACTGTAAGTTCAGTTTCAGAGCAAGTAACCTTGTTGTAGTTTGACATGTAAGAGATACGAAACCTCAAACAGAATAGGTCGAGATGACAGTTTCCTTAGAAAATTCCTGTCCACTAAAACTGAAAGTGTCATCTAGTCTATTATATTTAATTAGCATTTTTTTGTAAATTTCTGGGTTTTATCTGCTAGACCTGCGACAGTTGCTACAATAAAGCACTGTTGGAGATTTCGCTAGGGCAGATAGGAAAAAACTAGAGGTACTCTTCCTAGGTTGTGTCTGTTAGATTTCACTTTTTCACAGGTAAAACCTTGCCTAGGTGACTAGGTACATTTCTTTTGTGTACCTGATAAAAATGTTAAAAGAGTGTGAGTATACATAGGCACAGAATCATAGAATCATAAAATCATTAAGGTTGGAAAATACCTCTAAGAACATCAAGTCCAACCATCAACACACCACCGCCATGCCTGCTAAACTATGTCCTGAAGCACCACATCTGCATGGTTTTTTAACACCTCCAGGGACGGTGACTCCACCACTTCTCTTGTCATTCTGTTCCAATGCTTCACCACTCTTTCAGTAAAGAATTTTTTCCTAATATCCAATCTAAACCTTCCCTGATGCAACCTCAGGCCATTTCCCCTCGTCCTACCACTTCCTTCCCCTAGGCAGATCACTTGGTCACAGAAAGATATCAGGTTGGTCAAACAGGACCTGCTTTTCATGAATTCATGCTGCTGGGCCCGATACCCTGGCTGTCTTGCACATGTCTGGTGAGTGCAGTCAAGATGAACAACTTCGTAATCTTTCTTGGTATCAATGTCACGTTGACAGGCCTGTAGGTCCCTGGGTTCTCTTTAGTGGCCCTTCTTGTGGCCCACATTGGCAAGCCTCCAGACTTCTGGGACATCTCCTGTCGACCAGGACTGCTGATAAATGATGGAGAGTGGCTTGGCAAGTTCCTCTGCTAGCTCTCTCAGTACTCTCGGGGAAATCTCATCTGATCCCATAGATTTTTAAGTGGCATACTTCTTTATGATTAACTTGCAGGAGGGAGATATTTGTCCCACCAGCTTTATTGACAAAAGACAATATTTACATATAATAGTGCAATCTGTGCACACAAATATAGAAGGAAAGACAGACAGCTTTCAAAGAATAGGTATTCTGAAATGATCTGAAGGCAAAGCAAACCTCTGAGGTTGCAACAATTTTTTTAGATATTGTTTTGCTTAGAATCAAGCTAAAAACTTGAAAGGAACACTCACACTAGCAAACAAACAGACAATTAGATCTTGAATTTGCATTCAGCTTATAGATGGAGGGAGCTAACTTCTCTCCCTTTTGTGTGCAGAGTGTATTTGGGGGGGGGGGGGGGGGGAAAGCAGGAGGTGGAGGGGGTGGAAGTAAGGCTGGCAATTGAGTTATTTCATTTATCTTCCCAGAACTAGAGTTTTCTGCTACAGACTGTCAGCTACCAGCAAACAAGCACTTCATTTAAGATATTGTTGAAAAGTTGAGTTCAGTTCTGTTGCATCTGGTATGCAGATGGGATGCTACTTTTTGTTCAAATAAACAGAAGAAGCAATTAAGCCCTTTTTGGAATAAGAGATCTGAAACAATAGGAGGCACCATCTGAAGCACAAGCTCAATCAGATGCTGAATGATGTGGATAGCAGAGTTTCATAAAAGGTTGAATGCAAGCTTAGACCGGCTAAGTGGTTTTGGGGTGTTTTTTTTTCTTATTTTTGTCATTGTATTTGGAGTTATCTGTGAATGAACAAAGGCAGGACCAGAAGCAGAGATAATGGCAAGAGAAGATAGAGAAAAAAGGTCCAGAAGTCCCCAGTTTGCTATCTAGTGTCCTAGACTACTCAGAAGGAGCAAAGACATGATGCCAGCCTCTGCCTTCCTGCCTGGCAATGTTATGTAGGAATCCGTGGCCCAACAGACTATTGCTGGTTACCTAGATTTCAGGTGACTTCCTCTGTCTATAAAAAAAAAACCTGGTAGCCAAAGATCTGATTTGTTTTCTGATTTCAGGCACCCCATCAACTCAATCACACAGAAGAACGCAGTATGTTTGCATCTCTAATAGTAATTACTGTTCTTTTTACACTTGAAATTAGTTTCATGGCACGAATAATCCTATATTTTCTTTTCTTTTTTTTTTTTCCCACTTTCTGACAGCTACTGACTGCTTTTGGCAGTGGGATATTCATCCCAATAGAACAGACAGGTGATGCACAGAAGTATATGTACAGCACAGAAATATATGAAGTCCTCTTGGAAAATAATTTTTGAATGATACATTGGTTCTCCTCAAGAATGTCAAACTGGCATAAGGTCTGACAAATATATATACACACAGTCTATGGAATGTGATATATCTTCTTTTAAAAGAATCCTCTGCATGTGTCCCGTAAATTCTATCTCAGTAACACAGAGTAGTCTTCCTCCTGCCTTGCCTTGCCTTGCCTTGCCTTCCTTTCCTTTCCCTTCCCTTTCTTTTTTTTTTTCATAGGAGCCAGATGCAAACATTCTCCCCCACCAATTTCCTGCTAGTGGTCAAATGGTAGGAAACAATTTTTTTTTTAAGAATGTGAGCTATTAAATGTAACACCACTTCTTCTTATGTTTTCCTGTGAAATGTGGAAGTAATATTTCTCCTCCAAGGCTCCACCTGCCCATCTTGAGCTGCTCTGTTTAATAGAAGCCGAGAAAGTTTAGTGACTGAGACCTTAACACCCATCCTCCAAATCCTAAGGTTATGTCAATGGCAGTGTGACTGACCTTTTCTTTCAAAGGTCAAGTAGGTGCACATAGTTGACATTGAAATAAAATATTATTGCTTTATTACTGTTAATATTGTGGCATTAAAAAGCTAAGAATAATAAACCATCCTTCTTAAGGTGGAAATAGAACAGAGATTCACAATGTTTTTGTAAAAGGTATTAGAACGTTTGTCATTCTTGACTGCCATGTACAAATGCAAAGGAAGTTGTATGTAAGGGGCAGAAAAAAATACCTAAATTATCATCAGCCTGCAAATAGTTTTGGTGGACATAAGATGGTATTATGAAAGCACAAAATTGTCACAGCCCTGTTTGGTTTCTTGCAGTGCCATGGATGTGTCCCATAACCCAAATCATGAAAAATCTTTAGATCTCAGTTTACTGCCTGTAGAATAGGATTGGTATTGCTTCCTTAACCTGTAAGGTCACTATGAGAATAACCACATCAGTAATAACGGGGTTGACAGCATCCAGCAAGTGCTGTGGGCAGAAAATGATAAATCTTTGGGGTCTTAAAGTCGCCAGATTCCAAAATAAGGAATTTATTAAGGAATATTAGTAGAATGGGGATAACTATATAGGAGGTAAAACATAGTAAATAAAAATGTGGATCATTGGAAAGAAGACACCACAAAACTTCAATCCCCAGCCTTTCTAATTTTCTGAAATCCTATTATCTATGATGGTTTGTGGTGGTGAAATTGTTCAAGCTGGGATTATCAAAAGATATAAGAAGAGCTTTATTACGGAATAAAATATCTTTCACTAAAACAGATGACATACATGGGGGAGTGGGCAATAGATGAGCTTTCTGACACACCTCATGCCTGAAATATAGTCTGAGGAAGATCCTGGGCATATGTCAGTTTAATAAGAGGTGCTACTTCTTGCAAACTTCGTCATGTGCAATATAGTACACTGTGAAAATACATAAATCAAAATCCTTACATATAAAACTGGATAAATCATAGAGAAAAAGAAAGTTTAAGAAAATATTGTTGTTAAGAATAAACAATTTTGGGGGGGGGGGTTAGTGAAGTGAAAAATATAATGTCACATTAATTCAAAGTCTTCCTGGGCAGAAGTAAAATATTTATTTCAGATTTTAGTTACTTTTGCATAATCAAATATCTACAAGTCCTTTTAAAATGAGTTATTAGTTTAAAATTAAAATCAAGACTTTTATAACTAAATCATATTTCTTAAAATTTCAAAGATAAAAGTTTAATCTCCCTTTATTTGTAGTAACTATACGCCAAACCTTATAGATTTGCAAGTAAGATTTGCTCTCTCCATTGAAACTCTATTTAGCAAAGTTGATATTAAAATCCCCTCCCCTTAAAGCCAGATTTATTACAGCTAGAAACACATAAGACTCGACTTCTAAATTGCGTATAAAATACATGATGCTTATATGTCTGTGGGTTTCTATCTTCATGTAATGAGTTTGTATTATACTCTTTTTTATATGCTAGCACGCTTACTCCCACTTTTGTTGTTCTTATGATATTCTGCCAACACCTTCCAAATTCTGCAAGCCATGGTGAAAATTCCTGTAGGTAGAATATTTATCATTAATAAATGTAATAAACCTTTATTTTGTTTTCCTGGGGTTTGCCATCTTAAAATCTTGGTGACATATCTTTCAGAAAGAAGAGGGAAAAAAAGACAAATGGACTTAAGAGTCTGATGCAAAGGCATGGAGTTGTGAATGTTTACGTAAAAAAACCCAGATATTATGAAATCATCATCAGAATAAATTCCATTGATTAATATTCCTCTGCAAAAAATAAAGATGGAATTAGATATAGGCAGAGAGAACCTTGGACTTCTTTAATCCAACAAATTGTTGTTTACTTGCTGAAACATTCCTTATTTTAAATGTAAATCATAGCAAGTTCCCATAGCAAGTACTCCCAGGCTTACCTCGTCTCTTGTGGTGGATTTCCTGGGGCCAATCAAATGCAATCCACTTCTAGATGATTCCTTTTCGTCCAGCAGCAAGTCTGAGATTTGTTTTAAATGCTACAGAACATCAGAAGTGACGAAACTGAAGCATTAGATTCAAGTATGAACTTGGTATATTGTGCCTTCCATGAACCTGTACAGCAACCACCACTAAATCTCGTAACAAAAAGACATGAACTAAACCTAGGGCTGTGAAGACTTAACTTCACCCCTCTCCCTGGTCCCTACTCCTGTTTTGTCCCGTCCCCCCCCCCCAACCCCGTCCCCCCAGGCTATTCTGAGGTAAGCCATCTCCCAAACAACCTGCTTTCACCATCTGCTTCCAGCTCTCCTCTTATTCCTTAACATATAATATTTCAGCTGAGCATCTCTGACCTATTTAAGTGTGTCCAGTAGAATGCCTTTAGCATGCAGGTTTATAAGTAAGAGATCTACCTAATTAAAAAAAAGTAATTGAAACCAATGACTTTGCTTAGCTCTTAACACTTACAATTACCATATCAAATATCTTGATTTAAGGGAGTTATAGAGTATGAAATGACTATTTCATGTAAATTTGAAATATTCATATCAGGTATTGATTTTCTAAATTTTACTTTTAATGGTGGTTCCCTTTGCAAACACCAAAACTAAACTTTCATATGTCATATTCTATTGCTTTGCACAGCAAACTACTACATTATGGATGTATGTTATTCCGCTATTGCACAAACATTAACTAAAAGCAGTTTGATCACAGCATGCTACAACTGCTGTTACTTACAACAGGCCCTAAATTCAAGGAAGATTTATTTGAGGTTTTAGGATGCCAGAAATGAAAAAGGAAGTAAATGTTGTTGTTTGTAGTCTGGGAAACTGTATGGCCCCAGTAGAGTTGGAAATCTCTTTTTTAACCAGCAACAAACAGCTAAAAAAAAGAAAATTGATCTGGTGGTATCTGCAAGATTTTATGTTTTTAAATCCCCTGAAATTTATGAAAAAATGCATTTTTCTAGCAGGTGTGTTTGAGAAAACCGCCAGCTGTGAAATAGCTTTTCAGAATATTTGTAGGATGAGAGTTACATGGCAAGGACTTTTAATGGATATGGGTCAGTCACACCCAATAACTTCCATGATCAGTCACAAGAGTCCAAACCTTAGCAGCTGTTTACAAGGAATGTGTAGATTAATGACTTTAAGTAATGAAAAATTGTTCCCAAATGGATTGCAAATAAATTCATGTAGAAAGTGGTCTATATCATGATTGTACAGACTTTTTGCTTTCCTTTCTTTTCAGAGGTTGACTTTCCCCCCTTTTTTTAGTTTACAGTTTTGTTCTATAGTTGTGACTTTGTGACTTTTAATACTATCACATAAATTGTGACAGACTTTAAGTATTTTCAGTAGGAATTTTCGGAATAGGGAGAAAATGTTATAAAGTAGGTGCAAAATAACCTGATTTACTGTCAATACCCAGTAAGATTTTAAAATAAAGTACATCTAAAATGCATAAAAGAAAACGAACTAATAAGTTTTCTTGTCTGTTCATTGTACTTAAACCTTCTCTTGCCATTAGAAGTGAGGGGCATACTTTATAAAACCAGTTGACTTAGACAAGGCAATCCAGCCAGCTATGCTGAAGGAAGATTTTCCATCTCCCTTGAGTTTCTCTTTAACAGAGTATGTGACAAACTATCTTGACTGCACCAACAAACTGATTCATTAAGGAAATGTCTGTTATGTTATGTTCCTTATGTAAATACTTACGCTATAGTAAACCTTTTTTTTACCTCTCACAGAGTCCTAAATTATGCTCAATTAATAGTTATCTGAAGAAATTTTTTAACAAAGGCAAGCTTTGGCTGTCATTGTGTACTTCCTGATGTCTAAGAGCATCATTCAAAGCTGCCAGGAAGAGGTCCAGTGATTCAGTTCTTCTCTACCAAAGCTAGATCAACTTTGTACTCTCTTTAAATGAGGTACATTTGTATCAAGGGGGCATGCCACTGTGCCACATGAGCACTGGTTGGATTCCTCTCTGGTTAAAGAGGAATTTGACTAATTATTACAGATCATACCACTTTGGAAGCCTTTATGAGATAAAAGAGCTATGAAAAATCCTGGTGGCCACTTACATTATCGCACTAGATGTTATATATGAGGGGTATCTCGAGCTCTAAACAAATGAAAACAAATAAAGAGCACCTGTAAGGAAAAACAGCGACAAACTTGAAAGTAATTAAAATATAAAATGAGTTAGTTATTTAATGTTACCATATAATAATTCTAAGTAATTACTTGTCCAAAATTTTCCAGCCTATTGAGACATGATGCTTCTTTTTGTTAGACCTCTTAGTTGTAATTTAAGTGTTCACCTGCTAAACACTAAATTGAGACTGACTGTCTAAGTTATATCTTATCAGAGAAAGTGGAGTCGCAAGTTAGATATGCTTGGGTGAAGTTAGTAGAGCAATTAAGGCAAAGTTGAGGCAGTCATAAAATACGTACTTTGCTTCGTAATAGAGAAATACGTCAGCTTTGGACATGGCTTCTCCTTGCCATCCATTTCCATGCTCACATTCACATTGCAGAATGAAATACTTGGAAAAACTAACCATATGAAAAAAGAAATGACAAGAGAGACGATAGTAAATAAAGTAAAACCACAGTTAAACAAAAAAAGAAACAGAAGATTTGTCCTAGAGTAAGAGCGCAATGAAGGCATGGGTTTTCCTCTGCAATGTCTTGAAAATAATTAGCAGGCATTTTTCCTTTTTTTAAACGTAAAAGGATATTATGAACTATTATGTTAAGCAGCCATCTTTTGGTCTAATTTAGGCACGTTGTCTGTATAGCACCTGAGTGCATGGTTAATTATCAGCAGGTGTAAAATGAAATGCTCTTTTCCTAAGGGCAGATAATGACCTTTATTAAAAAAGACTCCTAAGAGTATCTTCGTCTTGATTTGCTTAATTCTGTTGATACAGCCATATAAATAATGATGACTGGGTTATGTGATGCAATTTAACTATGCTCCACTGAGTAAAGACAGATTTTCAGAAGTGAGATCGTTGATTTCCTTTAACTTCTGCACACTCAACCACTGACTTATTAAAGTAGTTCCAGTTGGCTAGGTTTTGAATATGCATTTTTCTTCCTTCTTTGAAAAGAGGTAGAAGGTTTTCCACAGACATCTCTACTTTTCATTGTTGTATGAGAACAGAGCCTTCTAGATTCCATCCTGCAAAAAACAAAGACACAAAGGAGACCTTGTAACAACCTTCCAGGACTTTAAGGAGCCCTAAAATAAAGGTGGAGTGGGACTCTGTCAGGGAGTGTATTGACAGGATAGGGGGTAATGGTTTTAAAGTGAATGAAGGCAAATTTAGGTTTGATATCAAGAAGAAATTATTTACCACGAGGATGGTAAGACAATGGAACTGGTTGCCCAGAGAAGTTCCGGATGACTCATCCCTGGAGGTGTTCAAGGCCAGGTTGGATGAGATTTTGAGCAACTTGATCTATTAGATTTCTTTTGGCAGAGGGGTTGGAAATTTATGATGTTTAAGGTCCTTTCCAACCCAAACTAATCTATTATTCTATGATTCACCTTAATAGTGCAATTCTGGGCAAGCATATGAGCTTTTATAAAGGTGTTTCTTCTCTTCAATGGAAGAACTGAAGTAACTTGAAATTACCTTCCATGAAGTCAGTGGACTTTCACAGTAACTACCAAGGAACAGAAGTTGTTACCTGATTTGTTTTCTAAGTAATTTGTCTACTTTGCAATCCCTCCAGGAATATGCAGACTAAATGGCAGAAAGAAGAGCTGAAGAACTGTACAAGTTGTAACCTCATTCTCCTAACAACAACACCTGGAAGAGGATACCTCAATTTTTAGAAGCTCCTATAGATTTATAAAGGCAGTAGTGGCTGACAGTTCTGATGGGTGTCAAAAGGTATTTAACAGCAGCAGCATTACAAAAATTATATTTGCTCTCAAAATGAAGCATTTTCTCTCTTTCAGTTTTTTTACTGAAATAATACATAAGTTTGTTTATAGAACTATTTCTGTTCAATTATATCATATGTGTATATATACATGTTAAAACTTAATATTGTAGGTAAGAGCTACTGTCCCTCCCAAAACCTCAAACCAATTAGGGAGTATCAGAGAGGTTTAGGAACATTGGGATAGTTTCACGGTGTTTCTAATAATTTCTCTGTAGCTGCAGCTGTTGCTGGAAGTGGCACTGCTGTGCTGCCCTTTCAACATACCCTATGCCTTTATACCATTCACATGGGTAAATGTGTTGGCTGTTCATTTTTGTCCCTCATTCTGAACAAATCTTGGAGGTACATAGTTTGTGGGGAGCTTGTTACGCTCCAGGCTTGCTAAGACGTTGCATTGAGTCTCAGGAAAGATGGGGTTTGATGGAAACACACAGCTAACCATTCCCAAACCCAAGATAGCGTATGCTGGCTTGCTGAGTTTTCTTCCTGTTCTGAAACAAAAAAATCCCCACACAAATTAAAGCATAGTGATTATAAAATCTTCTGAAAATAGCTCTTACAGCAACAGAAGAACTGTCTTCCCCTGTGCTAAGAACCCAGCCCTCAGGCTGGCTGCACAGAGGCTACCATGGTGAGACAGCCCTTCCAAGGGTGCACTCCTAGGAAACTACTAGAATGTTGGACCATCACTGCTGTGTTTCTGAAGCATTGGTCAGCAGGTACAACCGGGATCAACATGGAACAGTAAGCACTTGATTTCAATTCCTAAGGTCATCCTACCACATCCAGTTGAAGCTGAGTAGCTTGTTGGGTTTAGGGAAGTCAACAGATTGTGTGCAGATGCACTCATGGGTGGGGATATACCCATGTCCTCTTAATGAATGTATTTGTTTCCTCATGGGAGTCGTGGTCTTTAGCCACTCTACCTGGCAAATAGAGACCTGGCTTTCCTCACTACTTTTTTCTTATGGAATCTGTTAGAATTTCTTGAAGTGGGAGGAATGTAGAGGAAATTCCACATGTGGAAGATAGAAACGAGCATTTTTCTTCTAGACTATGCATCTATCTATTTTATTCCACTTTACCATACTGTAAGGAAGGACTAAATGCAATTCCAAAAATAATATGTGCAAGTTTTGGCACTTTGGTACCTTGTCTTAAATACATCTACTGGCATCTCTTTGAAATAGAATAATTCTGATAGTGATCACTGACTGCTTTCTGCCACCAAGTCCTTTACAAAAGACTAAGCAACATCAGCAATTGGAAGATATTTTAGTCTAGAGCCTTTTCCTTCTTGAAAAGCAACTACAATTTCAAACCAGTTCAGGCACTGTAGAGCTAGCTGCGAGAAGTATTTGAGTAATTAGATCTCAAACACAAACCAGGAAGAGTGTTTTTCTTCATCGATACACCGTTACTTTGAAATTTTCTCTTCAGTTAAAGTAGGTAAAAGTTTACATTTCAGCCATTCAAGTGAAAAATTAAAATAATTCCAAACTGAATGGTTAGGTTTAGTCTGAAGTTTAAAACCACAACCCTTACATGACTTCAGATGTAGGACTCTGCAAGTGCTCTGGTGTGTGAGTCAGACAGCAGACTAGTAAGTTGACAGCAGCTAGATCTGCCCCAGGGTCCATGTCTGCAAACGTGCTGCCAGTACAAGTAGAGAGTGGAGGAGCGAGAAATTTTTTGTAAACCACTCTTGCAAAATGTATCCTTAGAAAGAGATACTCTGATACAGGAAAATTAGGAGATTCAACATGGACAAGGGGCTCAGCAAGACATCCTTGTGGGAAGCTGAGGTGGGTATCGGGGGACACTCCATCCTTTTAGCTTCAACTTCTTAAAAAGAAGAGAAACTCCAGAGCAAATAACACCACATGGAAAACTTTGAGGATAGTTCTACAATGTTTTTTTATTTGCTGGGTAAAACTTTTATAACAACAGATGCAAAACAGTATTATTAATGACTGGGGATTCCAGTTTGCTGTGTAGTGATGAAATGGTGCCTACTCTTAGACGTTTTCAGTACAAACATAAACTTTTTGCCTTCCTTACTGTGGACTTTTGAGGTTATTTGATTTTGTTTCTTTTGGGGTTTGTTTTGTTGTTTGGTTTTTTTTTTTTTGCCTTGCCAGACAACTTGCAGAGGGTTTCAGTTTATTTCTCCCACAGCCACAGCTCCCATTCCAGGAGAGCTCAGTGTGCACCAGGTGTTTTCAAATAGCAGCCTAAGGACAATACGCAGCTGGCAAAGAGTAGCTGAGACATCCCCTAACAATCTACAGCCCTACTACCTGTGGGACAACTGCTCACTGTGTTGGGAAACTGTCATGCCATGGCCTAAGCTATCCCACAACACCAGTAAAACCCAGCACTTGCAGCTCTATATGTCTTCTCAACAGCATCAAAATCCAGGTACCTTCAAGGGCCTCCTTCTACCCATTCATGTCTTCCTCAGAACACCCTGAAACTAGCTGAAGGCTCCTGAATAATGAGGTCCTTTTCTAAAAACCCACCTAGCTGAAAATGGTGAAAAGAGCACAAAACACTTTTCATCAAAAGAACCTCAGAGTGCTCTCTGTGCATACGTTTATTTACAAGCTCTGTTTCCCACTCCCAGTTTCTCCCATGCCAAGGTGAGATGATGATGCAGACTGATGAATCAGAAGAATTTCCTTAACTTTTCCCACCTGGATAAATTTTAGCTAACATAGTTCTACACTTGGGGTGAATGCAACTTGTTTCCTACCTTGGATTACACTGCCTAATTCTTTAAAATAAAATTGCAACTCTTTCTTCATCAACTTCTTCTACATGAGGCAGACATTTACAATGACAGGTGAGTACCTATCCGTTCCTGGGTGGTGCCATATCGCCTCTGAAACCTGCAAATGTAGAGGGCAAAAACTTAGTGTGTTGCACTCACTACAGGTACAGAAAACACATCAAAAATAGCTCTGATACTGCTTCCTTTTTCTCTGAGCATTATGTACATCCTTTCTGTTAAGTCTGTCTTCCCCATATCAGCTTTTAAAGGGGATATGGTTCCTGGAGCTCCTTTCCCTGGTGTTGAGCAGGGTCATGATTGCAGGTGGCCCTCCTGGACTTGGAAAACAGAGGGACTTCAGATCAATAAGTCTTTGGTGAAGGAAGCAGGTATGTGAGGAGGCGGAAGATGTCACAGTGTTTTCAGGCTGCTTTGAAAGAAAGAACAAAAAAAACAAAAACCAACAAGTAAATCATTCAGTAAAACATCAATAGTTTGAGGGAGAATTGTTGGAGTGCCTAGAAGGATAGAATCCTTAGTTTTTGCCACCCATAAAATAGGATATTGTGGAGATAAAGTATTGAATTTATTTTAGTTTTGAAGCATTTTATCAAATAAAGTATATGCAATTCCAGGAATTTTCTCATTTGTTGTATGTGTGTATGTGTGTGAATTTTTATTTGTTTACAAAAAGAAATTGTGTACATTTGAGAAGAATCCTCCTTTTCAATCTGCACTGAAAACAGTCTTTGGTGGGTAGTTATTCTAGTTACTAGAGATTTTATAAATCAATGCCGCTTGATTTTCACTTTTTTGTTTTTGTAAGGTTGGATATTTTTATTGTACGTGTAACAAATACACTTGGGAAGGAAGAGCAATACAACATGATTACGTGGGAAATTAATGATTCTGGAAAGTAATGTTAAAATCCTAGAAAGGATTGTTCTTTTTATGTGCATACTTCTGAAAAGGTTCCTCCTCCTCCCTTCCCCCTCAGCCTAATTGTGATCTGGAGCCTAAATTGTTCAAATAGTGACCCAAACACAAAAAAAGAAGGGTTAGTACTGATACCATGTCGTGTCTGGCAAAAGTCAAAATTAAACAGCAAGCTATTTACCCCATGGTGGCATGAGGATATTGGGTTCAGATAGATTTAATTTATCAATAGGGTCAGGCTGCACTGAATATAAAATCAAATTACACTCAAGCAGATGTTGAAGTCTGAGAGGAGAAGGTGTATGCTGATTGAGGAAGGCAGCCCATCAAGAGGGCCTTTGTCTGGGTTTGACTGGGTGAAGCAGCTGACAAGAGGCCACCAGATACTGCAGCTGGGCAGTTGCATGACAGGAGTCTGACAGCTGACTTCATCAGGGCCCCTAGGACAGGCACGGGTATGAATTTGTCCTTTAATTGAGCTGGGCCAGGAAATAAAACTAAGAGGGCAAATGGGACTGAAAAAGGTTGAAATTAACCTGAAGGCCAGATAGCTGAACTTAACACTCTTATGATATTTGAAGTGTATGTTTGCATGTATGACATGTACTTTTATCACCAGTCTTAAAAGCCTTCAGAAGTAAACTACTTTCTGCTGAAATATATATGCAATAGAGAAGTCAGTAGGAAAATTCCTGCCCAGGTGTGATGAAGAGTGAAAACATGCATCAATCTGGGAGTCCCACTGTCGGTACTCTACATGAACAGCCTTCCACAGCCCATCCTTCTGGGGAGAAATCTTGCCTTTCTGTTTGTGTTTAATAACATAATTTCCTGCTTATTTAACAGGTAAGGTGAAGTCTGTCAAGCAAATCGTGCAATTGCATTCAGTTTTTCTGCTTACTACTCAGTGGTGTTTTCTTCTGGTTTAACACTTCAGTAATGTGCCTCAGAGCATTCACCATTATAAAATGCTAGACTATTGAGTCAAAATATTACTACAAAGTCTTGTATTAACCTGCCTGGTCCAGCTTTTCATCTCATGTTGTCAAATATCTGGGTTGATTTTAAATACAAAGTGGAGGCGATGGATGCTTGGAGAGGGAGAAGGAGTTATTCAGTCCATCCTGAGGCAAAATATTGACAGAAGACAAGGCTCCAAAGGAAGGAGGCAGGAGTTTGAGTGTAATATAGACTGTATTTATTCAATGTCGTTCTCTAAGTAGCCTTATGCGATGCTCAAGCTAATTAATATATGAAAAGGGTGGTGATGCAGACCTATAACTAGTAATCTGAGTCCTCTAACATCAATGACACTTAGATATGTATATCAAGTGAATAATAGACTCCTTTGTGCTCTCTCAAAGCATAAATATGTGGTCAAAAAAATAATAAGCACTAGATCTGCCCTTAAGAAATGGCCCTAATCTTGTGCCTCTTTTCCCATCTCCAGTATCCCCAAAGCACTCAACAGATGTCAAATATAGTTAAAATGAAACACATCCATGCATCTAATTTGGAAAAAGTGTAATTGCTAGCAAAATTTTCTGAATTCTAATGTGCTTGTTCTACAGTTGCTTCAATTTGCAAAAAATTGTAAATTTTTACAATGTATTAGTATTGAGAAATGATTGCTAAATTTTAAATAATGAGACATACGCCACCATATTTAGTACTAAAATATGCAGAAGCATACATTGTGTGCTTTCTCAGTCCAGGAAGTCTGTTGATTTTGTGTCTATACAGCTCCTGATTTGATTACCATCACTACAACCTATTGCTGTTAATACAATGTATAAGAGCAGCACAATGGTCCAAAATCTGCCCTGAAATGAGGCACTGTTAAAAAGTAACTATCTGTCTAGTATAGCATATTTACAATGTACAACAACAACAAAAATAACCCCAAAAAGATAATAATTTTATGTATTAATGCTTTTGATATTGCCCTGGTCATTTCACGGAGTTTCTGTCTTCTAGTCAAGCAGTTTGCTCGTGCTACCTGGGACAAGTAAACCAGTTCTCACTTTTATTACCTTCCTGGTATGCTCCAGTAGTCTTATCTGTGATGCTCTACAGGGCTTTCATTTAAAGATACGAATCCCTTGTATTAGACCAGGAGATGCTTTTTTCCCTTAAACCACAAAAATGTCCATGGAAACTCTGCAGGAGCTGGAGACAAGTCCAGAAATCTCCCTCTTTGTTTTATAAGCTGCTTGAAAAGAGAACAGGGAGGGTAGGATGACACAGGGAAAGGTCTTAACTTTTTGCTCATAGAGGTGTTTTTACTCATCGTGGTGGTTTGGAGGTCTTGATTCCCAGAAAGCTGTTCACAGGTTAAGAGCCTCTTTGCCAGAAAAAGAAGATCTGATCTTATGTTACTTTTCTAGTGCTATTTTTAGCTTATGCTGCAAGAGAAGGCACTGAAAAATCTCCATGCTGAAACTTGTTGTTATCCAGAGACCTCTCCCTGGTACGCTGGCCATGTATTCAATACATTAATGATTCACTTTTAGCCAGAAACCTAGAGTAACCTCCAAAAACCATGGCCGAGGAAATTTTATTTCAGTTCTGGCTTCTAACTGAGATAATTATGTAGATTTCCCTCCACAAGACTACTCAGGTCCAAACTCTTATATAAATACTTCTGTGATCTGGTTAGGCTTAATGCCAGGCATGCTTCCTCATGTGAAGCATATTTACAGCTGGAGTAGGACCTGGAGGGGGAGGGAAGAAGGATGATTTATCTAAAATCTGGTTTGATGCCCAGAAAATAGGCATATTAAGTCTAAGGAGAGTTACATCCACTTAGATTACTCCAATGTGTTTTACTTTCGTTTCCACTTATCTATAGAAACACTGAGCCAGGACACAGACACCTCTGAGAAAGATTTGGGGAATATACCTTCTCTTTGGTTTCTTAGAGCAGGAAGCCTTGTCCATGTACAAATGATTTGAGAATAAAACTGAAAACCAAATCCACAGGACAGCTCAAACTTAAAAAAACTAGATATGCCAAGTGCTTTTTGAGCAGAGGTAAATATTTTTTGTTAACCTACACAGCAGAATTCTTTTATTCTATACCACAAGGGAATTTCAATCAACCAGCACATCTGTGTCTTACAGGGCTCCTGTGACCTTGTCTTGAGCCCCTGTGGCTGACCTGATGCAGCCCGTCTCTTGGTGGGGCTCTGCCTCTTCTCCTGTTGGTGCACCCAGGGCATTGCAGACCAGAGTGGTCTCATGTGTGGCTGCTCATGGGAAATCTGATGTTATAGATAACCTGTTAGTGGCTTGGATATAATAAATGTAATGTTTTAGAAGAGAAGTGACTGTAATCTGTCCCTGTGTTTTCCCACAGATTGACAATTCTGGCGTGAGCCATGTCTAGTTGGTTATTTTAACTTTGGAATAACTGCCAGTATTTTTTTCCTCTAGGTTTTGCCCCTGCCTCATACTGTCTTTTCCTTCTGTGTCATGTACTTTTTTCTATTATTTATGATATCTACACTTTTTATTGCTACACATTTGCGTAGCAATCAAGAGACCCAGAGGCAAGGAGATACAGAACACTTTTATGAAGAGTGGTTTTATTGTGCTTAATATTGTAACTTCTGAGGAAGAAACACAAATACTGCCATGAAATGGTGAGTAAAATCTCAATTCTAGCTTCTCCTGCCATTAACAATGGTTGTGTTTTACTGTGGTTCAGCATAGGTTTCACCAAGAAAGAGCATGCAGACCTGCCAACCACTGTAATGAGTGGAAAATTGCTCTTTTTTATGGACCTCCTCAATAAGCATTTTAAAACACTCTCATATTCCTTTTTTATACTATCTTGTCAGTTTCTTAATGAGATCTGTACACGTTTTGCGTTTGATACAGAAACTTTTAAAGAAAAACATGATACCCCTTTAAAAAATCTTGTATTAACTAGCCTGTACCTGAGTCTGGTGCGGTGCATTGATTAATAGAGTGACCGTTAAAATCTGCTATAATAAACATTTGTTCAATATTGTATGATTCAGTAATCCTTTGTAATGGCATATAGAAAGTAAATATCCTCCTAGTAATGGCATTACTATACAACAGATTAATAGCGTAGTAAATTCACAACAGATCTATTGGTTTGTTGTATTTTGTCTAGTGGAATGAACCAAAAAATACAAAAAGAAATAAAGGGTGATAAACTAAGACTGCAGATTTCCCAGTTTGAGTTTACTCTGAGATGCTAACAGGCATTTAAACAGCCCAAAACCTCAGAGCCTGCTTTTCGTTTTGCTGGTGCAGATGCCAATGACAGGAAATAATTACTTTTTTTGTTAGTCCAGTATTTCTGTGAAGAAACTCAAGCTGCCTATCTCCAAATAAAAGATTGAGGAAGTTGGATTCTAATTGCATTTTGGAAGTAGATATAGAATCCAGCAAATGATATCGGCAGGGCAAATTAATTCCTAGTGTAATTATATTGACATCAGTGGAGTTAATGCAGGGACAAATTTGGCCCAATGTCTTCAAGCATTGTTTACACAGGAGAAATCTAAACAACAACAAAACCCCCTCAGTGAATCAGAAAGTTTTTCCTGTTGTAATGGCCAAAAATAAAAAAAAGGAGACAGGACAAAATATCACAAAATTTGCATTTGAGGTGAAAGTATGGAGTTGCATTCTTTTGTTTGCTGAACTTCCTCCCTCTCTTCCTTCCCTTCCCTCCTTCCCTCCTCTCCTCCTCCCCTCCTTCTCTCTTTCACAAAGTTCTTAAAATACTCTGGAAAAGGACAATTTTATTCCCTTGAAGAAGACCCTGTAAGTTTTACCGAATTAATACAGACACAGAGTTGGAAGCAGAAGTCAACTAGCCATTCCTGAGACCAGGCTCACAGTTTTCTGTCTGCTTTAATCTCTGTCTTTGCTAACTAACTAGGGAGTTTAAGAATAAAAAGACTAACTAGGGAATTTCTAAGAGTGGTTACACTTGCATCATGTACCTTGATAAGTAAGCTCGGGCCACACCAAACCAAAATCGCCAGCCACTCAGGTTTAAAGGTAATCTTTGGAGTAAGCCAATGGTACAAAAATGGCCTTACCCTCTGATTTAGAGCAAACTCAGCTACATAAGTCTTGTTGTTTTCCAGTTGCCTTGCCAGTAAAGTCCCGTGGCCTTTTTTTAGGCAAATAAAATGTCATGAAGTCTTTCCCTGTTCCTGTGTGCAAAGGCAGAAGGTGTTTGCAAAGTTATGCAGCTTTATTAGGGGCAATATAGCTGCCTTTAGCCAGCCCAGGGCTGTACGCAAGCATTAAGCTTTCCAGCCTGACCAGTTCAAGTACACCACAGAAATGCTTTACATTTGCAGATTTAACTTTGTCAAGCCTGAGTGCTTTGGTACAGTTTACAGAAGAGATCTGTGTATTCTATCTGGCTCTTGGTAACACTTGAGGAAAAAAGAGCTTTCTCAAATGGAACAAACCTTTCGTTCCTTGTTACAGTTTTATTTATTACCCATATATGATTACTATGATAATTCAAGCCTGCTGTGTAAACAGCATGCCACCTTCACATGTAGGCACTGATTTATAGGTCTCATCATCCACTGAAGATAAAGCAGGGAATAGTTCAGCCAAAAAGGATAGCCAGCTAAACCATTAGCTAGTAAAGGACCTCTTTTGTTTGGTTGATGTGCTGTTTGGCTCAAAGAAGCTAATAGATATGCTGATAAAAAGGATTATCACATGAATTTTTTCAAGTTGATATAACTGAAGGCAACATTGGATCCAACAGTTCTTAAATTAAATTCACCCTTCAGTGATGGAGTCAGTAGATTAGCGTCTAGACCTTCAACTTTCCATGTTCTAAGCTAAATGATTGTAGTCATAAAAAAGGAGTTTTTGAAAGGCTTGCTTTTCACTTGCTAATTTATCCTTGTGAAGTATAGGAGTTTGGACTAATTTCTTTTCAGCAAGGTATGTGTCCTTATATGTTGAACATTTATTAGAGAGCAGAATTTTTATATCAAAGTTGGAAGGCAAATGGTTGAAGTAAAAACCCCACAGGTCTTCCATTCTAATAGCTGAACAATGAGATCTTTATGTTTTTGCTATTGAACATCTCTTGAAAGTTGTTCTCCGGCAATCTGCAGCACCTGCAGCAACCAGAGGGAGCTCTCTCTAACTCACTGCTTTTGCATATAGCCAAGGTTCATGGGGTGCTGAGTGCCCATTTTTCCATCATCACCCTCACTTGCATTCTATGCCTTCTGCTTTCAGAGAAGTTAACAGATGTTAACAGGTGCTCTGACATGACAAAATGTATGTCCAATGTTTGATATCAAGACAAAGAAAATAAGCATGTGCTTTAGTCTTACAGAAAAATAAACATGAGCTGAGCTTTGGAAAGTGAAGTGCTTCTAGGTGCTGAGCATTTTGTGAGGTATAGCCCATTGCAAGCTCACGCATGGTTTATAATTTATAAACCCATTTTATAATACATGAGAAGAAAATATGTCTTAAATTCATTGGCATAAGACAAGGCAAATGGGTAAAAAGTTCTGGATAGATTACAGACTGAGCATGTTAATGTACAGGTAACAGTGCCTTTTCTATTTAACTGGAAAGGCAAAATGCTGCAAGTGAGGCAGTAAAACATGCTGTACCCAAATAAGTACCAAGTCGCAGAGACCACCTTTGCATCTGACTTCTCCTTGAGCATACTGAAACCAATGAACTTGTTAAAACACTGCTCCTACAGCTACCACAGTATACTCAAATTCTCTCCATTCCTGTAAACTTTCTAACCAGCAAGAAAGAAAGAAAGAAAGAAAGGAAAAAGGAAAAAAAGGAATTCTGCTAGTCAGTCCCATCTGAATTTTATTCTCTGACTGTCAGCTATCTATCATTTGTACTGTGTCCCTTGGAATAATAATAACTGATCCAGGCATCTGAGTCTTGCTGTGGGTATCTACAGGAGAGGAGAGTCGCTGTAGAAGACTCATCAATTTCAGCTTAGTTCAGTAGACATCTGTGCAGCAGAGGACCTCTTGATGATCCTGGCAGCAGCTCTTTTCATTTGGGTTTGGCTTTTTCTGATGAATGCTTTAGTACTGAGTCCATGTACCAGCCTGTCTCAGCACTTTCAGAGCCAGAGCTTTTTCTCTTTGGAAGCTCTAGGTTATTTTTTACAGGCCACTAGGTCTGACTGGAGCTCTATCCAAAATTACAGAAACCAGCAACCACCTGTCACCAGGACACTGGGCATGGTGGAGTTATAGCGGAGTGGGCAGGAAGGAGGTGACATGGGGAGATGGAAAGAGCCATCTGACTGTAGAAAATTTCTGGGAAGCAGGACACTCTGCTTATCCATTTGCAAACATGGTAAATGATAGAAGTGGTGGAAACTTTAGAAGGGCTGGGAGAAGGAGTAATAGAGAAACCAGAGATCCAACTCAAAAGAGTCTGATAAATTAATCTTTTCGGATTCCTTGATCAATGATAGGATTTTTTTTTTCTATGTATGATCCCTTCCCAATGTGAGCAAAATCTACATCCACTCCAAGAGTTTCTTGCATCACTATAATTTGGCAATAAATGAAGAACTGTCTCTTCTGAAGTCTCAGTGAAGACTATACTGTTTACCCCAGTACTAGGATATGGGTACCAGGAAAAAAAATCCTGTTGCAGAGATTTCCTTATTCAGTCATATCAATTACACTGCAGACTTTGGGTCATGTAGGTTTGGTAGTCTTCTCAGACAGGGGACTTAAGGTTTCTTTCTGGTTTGTGGGGTTCTGTATTGAACTGAAATTTAGCCATCTGAACTACACCACCCTTTTTGCCTCCCCTTGTATCTATCACAGAAAATGTTATTCCAGAGGTTGATCATGAGATCTGGCATCTTGGATTAAGACGGTTTGCTCTCTGGAGAAGATGGTTATTCTTTTTGGGTATGCGTTAGAGGCTTAACTTTTAGATTAGTTACATTAAATGAAGTGAATCCCAAACCACCAGTTCTGTTCCATTGCTACTAAAATAAAAGCATGTGAGAACATTAGACTAACATTTACTGTGTCATCATTTTTTGGTTTTTACTTTATCCTGACTTGGTCTCAATCTTGATAAATTCAGTAAGAAAACTGGGACCTTTTGACCATAAAATGGAGGCATTAACAAGAACTTTAAACAGTATGATGAGATTAACTTTCTCCTCTGTAACTCAGTAATCTTGTGAGTGGTACAAGTGAAAGGACATTCTCTGTTTAGCAAAAAATTCCCTTGCTTTCCTGATTGTCCTACTTTACTTTTCTTAGTTTCATACTCTGACTCAATACAAAACCTTAAGAATGTGGGACAATACGTGTCAGAAATATACTTAGTCTTCAAATTAGTAATGTGGTGGTGAATGCTCCTAAATCAGGATTGTTGCACATCTCTTGGCTGCCCAGAGGGATATAAATCCCACTACTGAACTGAGCCAGTCAAAATTTCTTCTTTCTTGTGAAAAGATGTACAATACACGAAATTAATATATATCCTTATGATTCTTTCATTAAGATGTAAAAGCTATAATCTTTTTTAATAGAGAGGGTTAAGTATGTCTTCATTGTGGACTTTATGATCTGAATGACTAGTTTTTGCCTTCACTGATGAGAGGCTACTACTGTAGTTGTCATAAAGCTGGAATATTATTTTGACTTTCCTTCAGTGTGATGCTTAATGTCAAAAAGTAAAAGATGCAATATAGTATATAATGATTGTTAATTTCAATTTCTGTTTTTACCTTTGGGTTTATCAAAGACTCTCAAGGCACAGATCAGGAGAAGCACTGGAAAGAAAAAATGTAATACTTGAGGGCTGGGAGAAAGACAGTCTAGTAGAACAGAAAGAAGAAAAGAAAAAAGTAATAACAATAAAAATAGAAGAACATACAAAGCAAGTGATGCACAGTGTAATTTCTCACCAGTTGGAAAACAATGCCCAGCTCATTCCCAAGCAGCAATCCCTTCTGCCCCCCAATTCCCCCAGTTTATACACTGAGCATGACATCATACAGTATGAAGTATCCCTTTGGCCAGTTTGGGTCAGCTGCCCTGGCTTTATCCCCTCCCATCCTCTTGCGCACTTCTCCTGCCTTCTTGTTGGTAGGACAGTATGAGAAACTGAAGAAAATTAACTCTACCCCAGGTGAATCCAGGATAGTCAGGAACCTGTCACCATGTACATAATACAGTTTTTAATTTACTGCAGGGGTCATACAGCATAAATATATGTGCATGTTACCTGGTTCAGTGGAACTATAATTTTTTTGATGGTTTTAGTAACTAATATGTCTGAGAACCTAGGAGATGTCAGGAATTTAGTTTATTCCCTGCAGAAATAAGGAATTAGTTTTGAAAGAGGTAACATAACAAAAGGAACGCAATTAATAAGAAGACGTTAGGGACATGAAAGCACTGTTGTTGACTTTCGTATCCATTGAGAACGACTTTGTTGTTTCAAGAGGTGATCTCCTCCAGACCAACAATCATCTTACAAGAGCTGTTTAATGCCAGTGATACGACTTGGTATAGCATCTTCATGCCTTTTAATGTTGCATAATTGGATTAAACAGGCAAGTTAGAGGGCATCAATGCATTTGCCTTCTTTCTTCTCTGCTCTTTTGTATGTGGGCTATCCTAGGCCACACACAAACTTGGGATTTGGCCCTTGGTTTCCATCTAAAAACACGGCAAACTTTATTCAGGATATATTGAAGATTTTACTAAACTCATCTGAAATGTCCCAGTTTTTATTTTATTTTAATCTTTGGAGGATCCCTCCCTGTACTTTAAGTTCTCAACAAATACTGAAATCTTTCAAATTATCCCTAAATCAAGAAATTGCTTCCTTCTTCAGAAATCTCAGTAAATCATGGGTTGAAACAGGGGGAAAGAAGAGTTGTAAGTGAATCAAGCATAGCTGGCATTGGAAATTCTTATTCATTGCTAATACGTGCTTCTGGACAACTTACAGAGATACTGCAGGAAAGCTTTCTCCTTCTTTCTTAAGATATTCCTTAAATTATTTTCTTCAGTTTAAAACTCAACTGGGATAACTTGGATAGATAAAATTCTTTTAATAAACTCACTGAATGACAGAAATTCAGTTTGTATTATTTGCTGACAAATACTTTTTTCTTATTCTTCTCAAACTGTATGGAGAGGTGACATGATAGTCATGTAGTCATCTCCAGAATGAACTTATTATTGTGAAGTATTAAAATTAAATTTTGAGGCTCTACTCATTTCTCAGGTATTTGTGGATTCTGAAAAAAATATTTTCTTGTTCCCGTTTGTCTTTATGTATATCTCTCTCTTTATATAGTACTGAAACTTTCAGCTTCTCAGTGAATTAGAAAATAATTGAGGTGATTATTAAAATTTATAAAGTTTATTCTCCTGTTATTACCCCTGGCCTCAATGAATAGACTCTCTTTACATTTGCTTTTGGGGAAAAAAATCAAATCTGTTCATATATCTTCATCAATCAATAACATTTTTGATTTAACTATAAAAATGCCAGTCTTAGAAGATGTAGATTTGTATGTCTGTAAGACACATACCAATATTGTTGCAGAAGTAAACTCAGCCAACCTTCCCCTATAAAGATGAAGTTCTGTTTCAAGATGAGATTAATGACTCGAGTGTGCCAGTTCTTCAGCCCACGCTCAACAGCAGCCTAAAGGCCTCAAAAGCTTCTTGTAATCATAACAGATACCTGTTCCTGATTTGCCAGCTTCACGGAAATCCCAGTTTGCCGTATTAGAACATTTGTCTGTCCTGATCCCTGCTGGAAAAACAGTAGCCTCAGGAATTAACTTTTTGATTAGTCTGAAAACTTGATGATCTAGCAGAAACTGTGGAAAAGCTCCTGCCTGAACAAAGGATGGTAATTCTGTTTTACAACTGTCTCTCAGGTTACACACCCACCTAGAAGAGGACACCTATGATATGTTGGTTCTCCTATATTTCTTCCATTGTATTTGCAATAAGTATCTATTTAATTTTGTGGGGGAACAAGAGCAATGAAGCTCAGTAAGAACATCAGAAATAGCAGAAGCAACATTCAAATAAGCGCATACAATACCTTTGTTAGAGAGAAAATATTTTATCACAGTTTAACTTGGGAGTAGCCTTCTTTCTCATTAATTCCCAGACCAGGCAATTTTACCTCTTAAAATGTATATGGACGTTATATTTAAAACACAGCCTGAAATTTGATCTGCAGGTTAGATATGAAAACAGTAGCAAATCATTACTTTGACAGTGGCATAAGCGTAAGTAACTTCTGGGTTTTAACATGATGAATATGGGGGAAAAAAATCCCGACCTCCTTAGCATCAATCTGAATTTAAACTGTGCTGAAGCTTTGCAGGTGCTGAGCTTGTTTTAACTTTGCAAAGAAATATTTATAGATATGTAGTTGAATGCATAATCAAATGTTTTTTTAAGAAATTCAGGAAAGGATCATTCTCACTGCTTCTCTCTGTTTTCTGTTCCCATCAGCTTAGACCCATCTCCCTCCTGCTCTACCCATCCCCAGGGAAGCAGGCTGCCATGAGGTGGCCATGCAGATGCAGGAGAGCCTGTGTGTTTCAGCCGCGGGAGGGTGGGTGTTCTGGGTCACACTCCAGCCTGCACTTAGGACAATGATACCTCTCTTGGTCCCGCAGTAAGTTTAGACTGTGCTGCCCAGGTAGATGCTCACCGATCCTTTCTCATGCTACATTTGTCCTGCTTCTGTAGCGTTTAAAGAGGCTCCTTCACACTTGTTTCATCTTTTGCCGTTGAGTGAATTCTGGAGGAAGAAAAATCTAAGAATTCTTAACAAAAACAGAGGGAAAAAAGAGTGTCTCCATTGAAGTTAATAATCAGCAGGGTCCAAATTACATCTTATTAGCATTTAGTTTACAAAAGAGGCAGGGTATAATTTCATGATAGATTCAGATTTGGAGAGGGACTATAATCAGCCTCCTGAAGAGCTCTGCCTGAAGTACATTGCTGCTTATTTCTTTTCCAAATTGCACCACTCTCTTTCCCCCCCTTGCACTTCCCCTGCCCACCCCAGTCTCTTTCTTCATATCTTTGAATAATGCAATTGCTTTGAATAGCCCAGACAGGCCTGAAGATTAGGAAGCCTGTTTGTGGAGAAGGGGGCCAGCTGAATAGGCGCAGGAGGCTGGCTCCTCTGGAAAACAAGGTGCTGGGAACTAGGCCAACTGTGAAGAGCATGTGCTGGGAGGGACTGAATAGGCAAGCAGCCGGCCAGCCCATATGTCAGGCTGTGCCACAAAGACTTCTCTGCACATCTACCATGACAAACAGGATTACCGAAGACAATATCTGGCACGCTTTATCAAAATCAAGCGCTGACCCCCAACCTCTCCCCGCAGCGTGCAGCAGATGCCACGCTCCAATTCAATGGAGCTCAAGTGTTCCCTTTTTTGCCGCTGAAAGGCATCCAAAGCCTGAATAAGGCTGGCGTGAACTAATTGCAAACACTGTCTGATGGTGACAGTCCTAATCAAATGAGATGAGCTCACCTTTTCCGTGAACTTCTAAAGGGAAGGCTGGCGGCAGCTCCCTGTCAGCTGCTGGGAGAAAGAGAAATGCATGGGGTAAATGGTTTTTCCTCTCCTTTCTCCCCCTCTTCCCCTTATTGCCTGATGGAGGAAGAGGGCAGCCCCATGCATCTTTTCTTCTTGAGCCTGTTGAGTGTTGCATCATGGGAGGAGTGAAGGATGGAAAGAATTTGAGCCACCTCTGTGCAGAAGCAGGTCTCCATTCGACAGCTCCCAAAGAGGCACGGAAAGGCAGCATACCGATGCTTGCTGCAGTGCTACAAACCAAGCTAAACATCCAGGGCTCTGTCCTCAGGTGATGTCTGTGGAGCTGCAAACACCCACTTAGTATTTGAGCCTGTCAGCTCTGTAGTATGGAGTGTAAACTTGCACTCATTAAGACAAGTTATTTCTTTTTATCTCCCTCCTGCTTGTTTTATTTTACTTACATTTCAACATATAGGAGCTTCAAAAATCCTGCCCAGTTGACCTTAATAGAAAATGAAAAGTGCAGTTCAATAAGGGAGTAGGGGAAGCAGGGAAAAATTAACAGTATTTTATCTTATTGCTTTTACATTTACCTTACTGCTGTTCAAATAAGCAGCTCAGATGCTTGCTGCCCAACCTAGCAGTCTTAAGCCTCTGTACTACAAAATCCCTCATGAGCAGCATTCTCACAGAAGCAGCCCATCCTCTTGAATTCAGTTATCTTAGAGCTAAGTGCATGTGTTTCTATATTTTCATCCTTTTCTTTATTAGTATGGATTAAGTGAAGGTTTGCATGGATGAATGCTTTTTCCAGTATTTTTTTCCCTCCGAGTTTTCAAATATATGTTTTATCCATTTTAGTTAAAATTTGGTACAACATCCTCAGTTTTATTAAATAGAAAAGAACTGATAAATAACCACAAAACTGGCAGCAAGCTTCACAACATGTTGCAGAACTTTCTACTCTTTTGTAAAATTTGCACAAATAAAAGAGTTAAAATGTTTGATTTGGAAAATACTGTAAGAGGTTTTTTTAACCAGAGAAAGAAAAATATCTCTTTTCTTCCCATACACTTATAAAATAAAAATTAAGAGTTAAAATGTTTTTAAACATTTTTTTCCAAGTTCTTTTGTGTCTAAATGGCCAGCATTTTGTCCAGAGTGGCACTAGCAGTTCCTCACAATGTTTTCTCATAGAGTGCTGACATGTAGATACTATCTCTCTACTCACTTTTATAATACAATGCCTGATACTTCACCAATTTGAATAATTATAACTTTCTTCTTAAAGTAAGAGTAGTAAGGGATGAATACTGTGCAGAGAAGGCGCAGTAGTAAGGGGTTAACGCCTACCCTGATTGCTGAAAGCAGCCTGTTACAATAGGCAACCACCTGGGTCACAGTTTCACTCTGCTCTTGAAACCACTGTCCCTCTGCACACAAAAGTGCAGTAGTAGCTCAGGAAGAGGTTTGTAGGCGCCCACTAACAGCCAAAGTCAGTGCCAAGTGGTGGTGACTATGTAGTTACTTTCTAGAAACCACAGTGGCTTTGATTTACATTTTTCCTGAATATCAATTCTCAGCATAATGTGCCCTAATTTTAAAAAAAAAGGACCAGGCCAGGTAACATGGTGGACTGACACCTGCAAAAGCTGTCACTGTGGGAAGGCAGCTTTCAGTGGAGCAGTACTTTCCTGCCTCTAGCTGAAACAGGCAAGAAGTTATAGGAAGCACGCTGCCAATGATGTCCCTCAAATCTGCTAAGTTGCTTCTTCCTGTATATGGAGAATGGGATGTTTAAATGCTAGTTACAGATGGAAGAGCAGCTGATTTTGACATTACGATGTTTTCACTCCAGCAGCATGTTCCAGTGTCTGAGAACCGTAGTACTTAAAGCAGGTCCAAACAAGAAATCAGAAAAAAGATCTGATATTGCTCAAGGCACCCAGCAAAGGCCAGCTGCAGATCACGCAGCAGCTTGTCACTGTGATGCTTTGACAACCCATAGTCCAACACTTTCCAGAAATCAAAGGCCAGTTTGTGATTTTATTCGGAGTGCTAAGGTCGATTTCTAAGTCGCCTCTTGTAATGAAGTGATATATGGAGTTAGGAGAGCTAAACTGAGCCTAACGGCTGCTGTGTCAGCAAGAAAAACCTTGTGCAATAAAGGTGAAGGAATGAACCACAAATCCTACACAGAAAAAAGACGAAAAAGAACACAACAAATAAAGAAAACTCTATTCACTGCAGTCTAAAGCAGCAGTAGAAGAATGAAGTGACAAGATATTGATCTGATGTACCTGGAGAACAGGAGAAGTCATCTGCATCCCTAGGTTGTGAGGAGAGGAACTGCCTGCAGGATGTGAGACCCTCGCAGGCTTGCTGGGGTTTGATGGGGGAAAGAGAACCCCTGAGGCAGCCAGAGGCTGGCATTTACACTCAAAATGAATACAAAGCCCTGGTGACACCTCTCTCTTCAACTTACTTAACCTGAGTGCCATTAAGGTAGAGAATAATTTATTTCATGATTATATTGGGGAAGAGAAAAATTGTGAACGTCGTGATGGCAACTAATTAAAAACTTTCTCTGAAAAAAGAAGGTGTATTTATTTCTTGATTTTTATACTGTTTTTGGAGCTGTTCTGTAGGTGTCAGTAGCATACAACATTGCCAGAAGTACCAAGACAACTAAAAGTCTGGAAGATGGACATGATACGACAATATTTAGTGATATGGGTGGGAATTTCTCCCAGCTGTTAACAGAAGTAGGAATTTGTTCTTAAAAGAAAGACCTGCATCAAATGGTATTTTTAAAATGTCATCTGCTTTGCAGTGGAGTATCCACTGTTTCCTCTAAAATGCACTGTGAATTGAAGTGAAATGGCTGGGTTGGATCTCCAGCTTGCATGTGTGGGTATTGACACAGACAGGGTATCCCCTTCTCTGGTGACTCCTAAGCAATTGCCACTGCCTCCAGACAGAAGGAGAAAGCTTGACCTACTTTATCCTGGCTACTCATTGCTGTTAAGATGACTTTTACATCCATAAAAGAGTAATCACTAACTTTGAACTCATACATACATATCCTAGTGAATTGGATCAGCTTAACAGAAGCTCCTATCTTTCGCAGTCGTCATACCAGGAGAAGATCAACTTTTATGAAGGTTAAATAAATATACCTCGCTTATTTTCTTTCTTTTTTTTTTTTTTTTTCCTGGACTCAAATAGGCCCCTTCATCTCTGGTGACACAATGTCCTAAAAGTCCATCAGAGCATTTTGCTTCCTCTCAAGTTCTCAGTAGCTGCTGTCAGGTTTTCTGCTCAGTTGATGATGACAACTTTCCTCCAGGCCGGAATATGGAGTCTAACTCAGATGCTTCGCATGAAGGAAAATAATTCTGTGTTGCATTGCTATAATATGTGGTGTTTCAGTCACTGTTTTTAGTCTTAAATTGTTATAATGTTCCGATGTGGCTTACAGAAATCTGACCAGTACACTAAATCTTATTTTCTTGTTTTGCTAATGTTGTTGATACCTTACTACAGAGGAAAATTAAACCAAAGTTACTTTAAGAAAGAATCATTTTCATCCAGTATGATAGTGAAATGAATTATAACATCACTGAGTACTGTTACATGGCAAAGGAAAGAAAATGTTCTTTTACTGTAGAAAGAAATGTGTATGTATGGATGTGTAAATAAACTGGCAGAGTTTAGTATAGTGGGCTTTGATTCACTCACATGAAATATTTTCTGTCCACAAGAAACATTTTCCAACATGAAATGAGGCTGGACTTTGTTGGCTTAAATATCAAAGTGACTGGCATCTATCTAGACATAATAGATACTTCGAGGCAGCAATCTCCACTTCTTTTGATTTACAGCCCCCTAAAT
This sequence comes from Tapera naevia, assembly GCA_033556795.1. Taxonomy (NCBI): domain Eukaryota; kingdom Metazoa; phylum Chordata; class Aves; order Cuculiformes; family Neomorphidae; genus Tapera; species Tapera naevia. The sequence goes on from JAUMJJ010000086.1 coordinate 1,264,990, forward strand.
ACAGAGATGCAGATCCTGTGGAAGTAACTTAAGCCAGCTGACATGGGGTTTGCTTTCTTATTTGGGTTTCACAAACCTCTTAGAAGCAGCTTAGGGAGCACTACAAGTCCACAGACCAGTTTCTGGTTTAGGCCGTTGTCCCCAGCACATGGCTTCCAGGCAGCATGCTGTTTGTGGCACCTCCTAACATTCTTGGCAGTGACCTACCGACCAGAGAAATCACAGTGTGGTATTGCTAGTATCACATTACTTGCTCGGGAGGTTTTTGATTTTGATTTTTTACCTCAAAGAGACTAAACTCTGGTAGACCCTGGTTAAGATACTTTTCATGGCTCGGTAGGAAACAACAGAGATTTTTGGTTCAGCTGGAGTTTCAGAAAACAGAAATAGTATGGGGTCAAATGGAGATTTCTTTTCAGAGGTTTTAACAATGTTTTCTGGCTAAGATTGCAGCAAATAATTGTGGATCTGCAATTCAAAACCTTGGGTTTAAAAAATGTCCAAAATATTTTTATTATTTCAATAATTATTTTCTTTTTACACAACCAAAATGATTTGCTGAAATTTAAAGTTTGGAAAACATTTTGGTTGATACAAATCCTTACCTTTCAGCCAGAAAACTTTACCTAACTACAGGTACTTGATCACATAAATAAGAAGTATCTTCTTGTCATCATAGCAAACAGGTTTGAAAATCGTCTTAGGAAGGTCCTGGCATTGCACTCAGAGGTGGATATCATATTCTACTCCCTTTAACATAAGGCTGCTAACAATGTGTTAGCGAGATGTTTTCTTGAGAGCAGACTGTGTGTGACCTATCACTGCCAGCAGTCACACAGCTATTAATTTCATATCTTCTAAAGTGACTGAGTGAGAAGGACACAGAGAGGAATGTGGGAAACTCAGCAGAGCTTTTCCTCACTGGCTCAGTTTTGAAGTCTCTGCCCTGAAAATAGCACACAAACCATCTCTGAGAAGAATACAACCCACAGCTGGATTTCTGAAGGACCTAGGATCTCGACAACAAATGACAAAACCTAAATGCCATCTGCACTTATGTTCATTATCAGCCCATTGGTGTGCTCTGAAATGCATTTGGGAGCAAATACAGACCAAATTTAAAATTCATAGAAAACGCCATTTCAGCTCTTTGTAGTTTGAACAAAAGAAGGTTTTCGTTTTTTTTTTACCTCCCATCTTTTTAGTCTTAAATTGTTATAACACCAAGTGAACATTGAGATAAACTGCTGTTCAGATAATTCACTGTCAAAAATATTGAGCATTCTTTAGTCGGATGGCAGTAGTAATGGCCTTTTCAAGTGCGGCTGCACAAAAGCTGAGCCTATCAAGATTTTTTGGCAGGCTCTGCGTTTAACTTGTCATGTTATATATTGCAGCAATACAGTTGAGGATCAGTATAAATCAACTTACAAGCCTGGAGGAAACGGGGGAAGGTGCTTCTGCAATCTATTCGCAGCACAAGTGCTTAACAGAAGGTGGCAGCCTTTTAACATTGTTCAGTCCAGAAAAAAAGAGGAAGAAAATGAACTCAGTCTGCAAGTCCAGAAAACTACTCTTTACATTCAGGCAGAATGTACACACTACCTCCTTGAATTTATGGATTTGATGAATTTATGTGGTTACAGACAGGCAGGAAGGTGAAGTTTTGATAACTCTTCAGTCTTCTTAACGTAAATGTGGGAAATGGGCAAAGTAGGTAATGGCGGATAAATGGGAAGTGGGAAGATAAATTAGAAAATAGGCTGCCCAAAGGGTCAGAAACAGCCTATCCCCAACTAGAGAGCACTTTTGTGCTATATCTATTAGAAATTGTAAGAAAATACGTAGACCCTAGTGAATTATTGGGATTAAATCTCATACAAATTTCACAGAGGCTAACTCTCTTACTTCAGAGCTATCGAACCCTGTATTGTTAGCTCTCATGATCTTACCACAAGATTCTGGAATTTGTTGTTTTCTTAGAAGCTCCAGCATTTGAAACTGGGCAACTGCATGGGAACCCCAGGTTTCACTTAACCACCACTAAAACCAAATAAACTTCGAACCCTCATGGATACTGGGAAATGTTGAGGAACATCAGTGAAATGCTCTCACCATGTTAAAAAAAAACAAAAACAAAACAACAAAAGGCAGAGAGGGTATAATAACAGAAATTAAACTAAAAGTAAAAAATTAGTAACAGAGTTTAAAACTAAAATGCTCTCACCATATTAAAAAAAAAACACAAAAGACAGAGAGGGAATAATAACAGAATTAAAACTAAAAAGAAAAAAAAAAGTCTCATAAGGTTAGCTTAAAATCATACCTTGGAGTGACCTGATTGACAATGACATAGTCCTGATAGGGAGAGTGCACCCAGCGCAGAAAGCCAGACATGTCACTGTGTACTCTGATAGGTGTAGAAATAAGTGCCTGGCTTAGTGCATAGCTATGAGCACAAAATGGTGTTGTTCACGTTGGTGAGATTACTTGCTGTTTTACAGCTGAAGTCATTCACTGAACTGAGCTCTTAACTCACTTAAGAAGTAATCCAGTGCCCAGTGCTATTTGATGGTGTAAGTCTGAAAATCAGGTCATAGGTGTTCTTAAGCAATATTTCTATTTTTCTTTAAACATGAAACTGCTTCTGCTAGTACCTTCTGAGGCAGATAAGGACTGCACTAAGGAATACCATACTAATGGCTACCATAAGGACTCCATGTGTTGCCAGTAGTTAAAGAACCTGATACCCTAAGAACCACTACATATTACATGATCTTTTCAATCTTTATATTCCAATGGGGCTTTCTCTGAAATCAGGTAAAAACTAGCAGGTCTCTCTGTGCGGTTTCAAAACAGAGCGCATTTAATTTCTAGATTTTGCATATGGAAAATGAATGCTGATTTTGAAGAGATTTTCCACTGTATTCACCTTGGAAGTTTGACTCCAATTAAAACAGTGGGCGGATTACCAGATGGCAAGGAACTATGGGAGGAGTTAATCTAGAAGGGATATTAAACCTTGCAGGAACTGAGATTTTTGAAGGCTTAACAAAGAAAACTCTGGACACAGACAGACAGTCACACAGTCAAATGGCATTCAAAAGATTGATCTCCATGTATATTGAACAGCTTTCTGGGAGTCCTGGAGAGCTGACAGCAGAGGAGAGAATAGGATCATGGCACCATTCATTCTGAGTTCCAGAGAGAATTTTTTAGACCACAATTTTACATTTCATACTGAGCACTGAATTGCTGTATTTAGTAGACTCAGCCAAACACACACAGCTCAGGAACAGAACTGTATACTGATTTAATTTTGCTTGGCTTCTCAGTGCACCTTCCTGAAGTTCATATTTACTGTGTTGTGGGTGAAATACCTAAACGGGAAATCAGCTCAGAGGACTGGCTGACCATTTCAACCTTGTGGTAATATTTGTGCTTGCCTGCTTCCTAGAACTATTCAAAGAATGCCTTGTTTCTGGTATGTACAACCTAAGTAAAAAATCTGTGGAGAATACTTTGTGGACAGAATGATTCAGTAGAGTGACAATACTCACTCTAATTAAAGATATTGGCGTAAAGTCAATACCAATATCTGCACACGTAAAAGCAGAAATTGCTGCTTAATTTATATGTTCTTCTGCACTCAGTCCCATGACTGCAGAAGACTGTTCCCAACTGCTACATGAATCTATTAGATAATTATCTATTAAAGAGATTTTCTCAAAATTAATCTAGCCAAAATTTGACATAAATGGTATTGAATGACAACAATTATAAAAATCACTTTACAAAAGAATGACCTTTAAGAAAAAGCAAATTTAGGCCAAATCGATTCAAATGACATACAGGCAATCAAGGAGGGATATCTTTCTTTCTTTCTTTCTTTCTTTCTTCTTGTCATTGTAATAAAATGGCTGCAATGCCATAGTCCTGTCAGGCTTACAAATGCCATGTTTCATATTTTTCTAAGGGGTTTTTATTATTTTTGCTGTTATTTCATGCATAAGGAATAAAACTTCATGCATGACTCCTAACATCATCATTAACATCTTTATTAAAGTTCATTCTGTCATAGCAGACACATTTTAATCACCACTTCTTTTAGCTCAGCTCTGCAGCATTGTTTATATTGCTTTAAATTAAACCGCTTCTTACTAATGGCAAGATCTGTCAGTTGTCTCAAAGGAAACGTATGAAAAGTAGCATTAAGACCTGTGAATCAGATCGAAACGAAACTGGAACTGAATGGAGACAAACACAATTCATCAGGTTTTGAAGAGTTAATGCATTTTATGCTCTCTGCATTTAATAAGGCAAATTGGCTCTCTGTGTGAACCCTACAGGATTTTGTCCTACATCAAAAATAATTACTTCAATAAATGATAGACATTTTTCTCCAAATTTGGATATAAGGGAACTGGCCTATACTCGGACGAGTTTGAGTTTCAGTTTCTTGCAGGCAGCAATTGTTGTAGCTGTGTATGTGCTAATTCGTGGCACAGGAGGACAAGCTTTAAATGTGGCAGCCCTGCTTTCAGACAGGAATAAGTTCATCCCATGGACAACATGGTCCTCTGTGTGTTTTCCGAAAGGCTTGTACAATTCTTGCCAGGTATTTATTGTTGATGCCAAGGAAAATCCCTGCAGGATAAAAGGCCTTAGATAATCTCTACTCAGTAGTCTTACAGTGCATCTTTATCATTTGTTTTTATTTTATTTTCAAATACTTGAAGCTTTCCCAAGGAACTCCACTGACTTCACTCATTTTCCTAATTTTATCACTTCTCTTGGGCAGGTGATTTGAGTTTCATGGGTTATAAGAGATGAAATTTGAATAGACCCTCCTGACAGAATGCGGAGAACCATTTCTATGCCACTGCAGGAAGGGCGCTAAAGACCCATCCTCCTGTTTGAGCTGAGGCATTGACACAAGATAGGTAAATTGTTGTTGTTCTGCTTGCTTTACGACTTGATGTATTTAGCTTTAAATCAAAAGCAAATAATTAAAAGTTATAGGCTTGTTTTGAAAATGGAGCTCCTAAAACTTGCATAGAAAGCTAGTGCATGAATATAACGATTTTATAACCTTAAGGAGGTAAAAATGCAGGTAATGTATTTTAGCATAAGCAGAGCCATCCCATCTTTTAACCAAACTCATGCTCAGTGTATGAATAGTGCTACAGCAACAGCAAAATTTTTGGATTTTAGTACATATTTTTGAAGATTTGATTCTAAATATTGTGTAGTTTATTGCTAGTCAGTGCAGTGAAGAAAAAAGTAGTTGTTTATCAGGACATACAGAGAAGAAAAAGGCTCTAGGGAATGTTTCTCAGACCTATATAGTTTTGTTTGTTTCCTTTTTAATGCATGTCTTGTGTGCCTATGTACTTATTACGGATGCTTGCTCTTGGATTTAAATCTATAGCGGTTGTTGCAGAGTCTGTGAAAAACCTCAGTGCACAGGCCTACTTAATAATGAGCACCATAACATGCACAATATCTTGATTATGGCCGTAAAGATTCTGGATCCCCAAAGGCAGTGTCAAAACAGTTTGGACAATGTGGAAAAGAAAGGTTTGAATGTGACTGCTGAAGTCTTGCATTATCTATGTTACTTCATGGGACACTGAGGTTTAAGCAAGCCTAGGCCTCCCCTGACGTGCCCAGGTGGGCAGCTTTGAGGAATCTGGGTTTGCACAACACACCTCAGATGCCATCATAGCCTCTGCATGTGAAAGATTTATCTTTTACTCCATTTGAGGTTTGGAAAGAGGGCTTCTGCACACTCTGAAATATAACCAGAAATGGCAGCATGATGGGTTTTTACTCAAGAGTCTGTCCTGGCCCAGAGTGGGGCAGTGGTGGCAAGACTAGGTCCCTCTCCAACTGTGCCACTGGGCTGCAGGACAGGTTGTTTGAAGGCTCATTTCCAATATTGTTTCAAATCAATGTATTGGATGGTGACCTTCGTTATCCTTCATCTCTGGATAGAAATATGGCTAATGCCCACCAGGACAACTTATCACCAAAACCCTATTCTTGTTCTCCAAGTATTTATTGACAAATCTAATTTTGAAGCTATTTTCTGCATGCCTGATCTTGTAAGTGTATTAATATTCTGGCTAATGTGCTGTTTATAAGCAAACAGATCAATTTTTCGGAAGGTCATGAGAGTGGTAAACCTGTAAATTGAAGATGACTTTCTAGTCTGGGCAGTAAGATTTCTTAAAACTTCCCAAATATTTCTTTGCTGCTGCACCTAGTTTTCATTCAGATAAAACCATTTTCAGTAGAACTATGACTGGAATTAGTGAGGACAAGTAAAATGCAGTAAATGCCTGTCTATACCATGTTCCTCTATGGAATCAATAAACAATAGGAAAAAGTTTAGGGAGAAAGGAGTGAGTTTAACTTCCCTAGGCTGCATGCCTTAGTATATGAAGTACAAGAGAGACATAGAATGGCTTTGTTCTACATCCAGCTTTTCTATACTTAGGTTGATCCTTGACTGGTTGTGTCAAATAGTTGGGCCTCAGTTCTACCTCTGTAACTAATATTAGAGTAAGCCTCCTTATTTCCTTGGAAAAGTGTTGCTACAGGATAAACATCTCAAGCAAGAAGAGTATCCCACACTGCAGACCCATCTGCATTGCAAAAGTGAGATGATACTTCAGACAGGTTTCAGTGAGGAATAAGGTTTTGGTAGCTCTTAGTATTCTCTAATTGAAAGTGTCTGGGTAGGATTGCAGGTAAATTCACAAGGCTTTCTGCCTGCTATGTCAGTACAAATCAAGAGATATGGCCATTTGCAGCTAAAGATCATCCACCCTCAAAGAGTGCTGTAAGATACAACACAACATTTCATTTGCATACATTGAGACAGCTGGAAGATTTGCTACAGTATGGGACGCATCAGTGTAAGCATGGGGTTTCTCACCCACAGGGAGTAAGATTATGAAATATGGGTGACTGAAAAGGCAGCAGTTTCTTTACAGAAGTTGGAGTCAGTCTGTAACACTACTGGTGGGATTTACTCAATTTTATTTTTAGAAGTTCATGCTCAATCAACTCAGTATTTCCACTAAGAGAATAAAACAGCATAAATCTGATTTATTTCTCTCTTTTGACAATGGATCTAGACAGTCATGATTTTGCAGGCAGAGCTTTTGTTTCTCGTATAGATGAGTGGACTACTCACCTCATTTTTCCAAAATCTGTGTTTACTGTGCTTTTTCTAGGTAATAGAGTATTATGTACTGAGAGGCTGTCTGCAGTAACTTAGTGAATTGGGCATCAGAAATGTGGTTAGTTACAAAGATATTTCCATTCCTTTACACAAAAAAAAAAAAATGGAAACCTGATCTGTCTCAGAAATACCCAAGTACCAAGTGTTTGTTAAGTTAGAGTGTAAGAAAATGTGATATGTATATATACCACATATATAAGTTATATATACACACTGTACTATATATGTGCACGTATATATGTATATCTATTTTAATTGAGGCAACTGAGCAATGCCAGGACCCCAGAGTGGTTTCTGGCTTGAAAGCTGCTAGCTGAAAGAAAACATAAATGCAAAACCCTGTGCCTCAAAAAAAGTCTCAGGCTGGATCAGGCAAGCCTTGACTAAACTAGTCTTTGTGAATGATCCTGTGAATGTCTCTGCTATGGTACAAAAATAGCTGGTGACGGGCTTGAATAACTGGTTTGGTTGTCCTATCACAGCTGCCATTTAAGTGAGCTACAAGAAACAATGAGACATGTAATTTAGCCAAAGCAAAGGCACAAGCAGAGTGGCTCAACACCATGCTCTAAATTTGCTTGAAAGCAGTGGGCAAACTATTGCTGTTATCAAATCATGGCTGGAATATCTTCCAAATCAGTATTTGCTCGGGCAATTGGACCAGAAGGGGTAGCATGACAGTTCTTCGCTGCTCAAAAAGGGCCAGAATAGTTGGGAAAGTGGGATATAAACCCTGGGAATTCGTTGTCTCTTCATGACCAAGATAAAAAATATAACCCACCACAAGCACTGTCTGTTTCTGGGCCCTGCTTCTGCCTTCTCTGAGTCGCTTGCAGGGCTGTATATATTTCTTGCAACTCACCTTTGTCCTTCATGTCTCAGAAATGTGATTTTTATAATCTGGTAAAACTCCATGCGAGATTTCTGAATGACATCTCCCTCACAAGAATTATGCTTTATTTACAGCTACTTGTGGAAGTGGAAATGTTTTTAAACGGACTACCTATTCCACAGCAAACAAACACAGATTCTGTATTTTTTTTCATAGTAACAAATCAAGGTCTTAAGAATGGGCATTCAAGGAGTTCCTTGAGAAAGACATTAGTAGCTGTCAAAAAGCATTTTAACCTTTTGAAAAATAAGATGCATCTTAAAGCTTGTCCCAGTCTTAGAGAAAGGATTTGCTGAAGAGAAATCCCAAATCATTACATGAAACGTTTTCTTAAAGGAAGGGCTAGTTTTTGTGAACTCTGAGACCTCACAACATCACTGTAAAGGTCACTAGGTTTGAGAATTTGTGTTTTATGATCAGTTCCCTTCATGCATGCAGATGAGCCTTGGGGAAAAAGTTGCTGGGAAAATTGGCCAAAGTATTTCATTATGTCCTCCAGCCTAAAACCACAAGACAGTAACTTTGATCGTACAGGTTAAATTTTTCACTTGCACCTTCCCTCCTGCACATTTTGTTAATACAACATGAAGTGCTGTGTCTGCAGGGTGTCTAAAGCACAGTACACATGAACACCTGATTAGATTTTGAGGTGCCTCCTACCAACAGCATCTGGACAACAAAAAACTGTGTCTGTGGGGATGAAAGCTATTCATGTTGATATTTTTCTGACTTGACTTAGGAAATATGTTCTTAGAAGAGATGTGTCTAAATGGATCAGATCTTAGACATTGGTAATGCTAACACGAATGTTGAAAATAGTGTATCTATCTGCTCATTTTACCAGTTTCTCCACAAACCACTCATGCCATAGGGCTCTGTATTGCCTCTTCAACATATTGTACTTCCTCTCTCTTCAAAGCCTCATGCATCTACTTGTTATGGCTTTGCACACTGATCAACAATGTTGATCTGGTAGCATAACTGACTTTAGTTTGGTTTCTTTGTGATCCTGTTGTGTACATTCCTATTCATGTGCTCTTTGTTAGACTGTATTCTTCATGGCAGTATCCAAGCCTCCAATCCAACAGATATTGCACAACTCTGATTTCAGCAGAACAGATTAAATTGTATTTTTCTTTTTTTCTTCAGTTGTCTTTCCTCATCTGTAGTAACGGAAAGTTATTCTTTCCTTTGTTTTGTTGTTGCATACCAGACAGTTTCTTTCCCCTTGATTAACTGAAGCAAATGTCTCCATCCCTCTGGAATCAATAGTTATCATTTGTCACCTGAGCTGTTGGAATGAGCCCTACATGCGCTTCATGATGACTTACGCTAGCGTGTTTTACCTTGCAACGAGGGCAGATGAACTGTATTGTCTGGACCATTTTGTCATGTCTGTTGACAGAGCAAACCTTGTTAAGCTGCTGTAACTGAGTTATATCTCTGTTATATGGCGGAGCCCTCAATTCCAGTGTGAGTGTCCAGAGATGTGTAGTTAACAGTTGGTCACTCTGTTCAAAGTAAAAGTCTTTTTGTATATATGTACTGATGCCATAATTTTGGCAGAGACCTCCGAGTCTCTAACAGGCACCTTGAAACAACACTTCTACTTTTCTCAGCCCAGGCATAACTGCTGCATTGGCTGGTGAAGTGAAGCCACCAGATCCCAGTTATTACCTTAAAATTAGCATAAAAAGCGGGGTTATTATTATTATTATTGCTATTATTAATTTTATTTTTTAACCATGTTGAAGAGGGGCTGAAGGCTGACTATAAGGAAATAAAGTAACAAAAGTAGAAGCAGTAAAATAATTATACACTTGCCAATTCTTTTCCTTCTTTTTAAAGACTCACCTGCATTTTGTCTGTGAAAAGTTCATTTAAAGCTGTCTCTCCTGTGCAACAGGAAAAATAACAGTTCATTCAACAGTATAATACAAATCCCAGAATGTTTTCAAATTCCCCTCTTTTTTGTATTTTAAGATTGACAACTATGTAATTAAACATAACAAAGAGATAAAGGATTTAACAAGATTTAGCACAGCTTGGACAACTTGAGGTAGCAGAGGGAAGGAAAGTCAAGGGCAGATAATAAGTGAATCTGTAGAGTTACTCATCAGAAGCATGCAGACTCAGTTTGAAGGACTATTTTAAGAATGGAAACAATTGCAGAGCTACATGCACAAAGTATGCTACAGCCTGCAGCCAGGTGCTGCCTGCCGAGGTCCCAAAAGTGACAGTGAGAGGAGGAACCAATCTGGTGATCCTCATTTGCAGAGGAGATATGCACGGCCACCCCTCCTGCAACAGCAGCAGAAACTTCCAAAGCACTTTTACTTCCAGAGACATTTCACCACTGGTTTTCCCTATCCACATTATGTGTATGGAGGTATGTTTGATACTCTGCTGTGTTATAGCCTAGCTGTGCACTATACTATGCTTTGCATCCTTGATGTAGAGAGTGTGCTCCTCTCACTAGGCCATAACAAGCTCCCATTTCAGCTAAATCCAATGGAACACCTATCCCATCTAATTTGCTATAAAGAAGTAAGGAAAAATAAAAACATCTGCATCTTCAAATATGCCACTTGTCTTCCTGTGACTGTTTAATTCCCTTCAGATCCTGTTCGTCAATTTATCTCATTTTCTGTATGTTTTCCTTTATGTAAATAAGAATAAAATTTTTAATTCCATATACAAATTTCCCTCACAAGGTGGGAGGGAAAAATCCTTATATTTTCTCACTAATCTTATTATTCACTTACAAAGATGTTCTGTTTATTGTGTGTTTATTGAAATAGAAGCGAGATGAATGCCAATAAAAATGCCCTTACTGCTTCTTTGTGGAAGCTAACAAAAATGCTGTATCACTATCTGAAAGTCTCATTGACTTAATCTATTTTGTTAAATCCTGTCTGGACAATTTCTATGAAGTTGAAATACAATAGGAAAAGCATAGATGAAAGCACAGGGCATATCTGCACTACCATGAAAATGTCTTCAGCCTGACAAGAAAGTGGAAATTCTAAATCTTTAAGCTGGGTATCCATGAATGTTGCACAGAGCAAGCAATTTTCATTACTTATCTCATTTTATCTGTCAAGCACTGACTGTAGCTCAGAATAATTTCTATTAAACTCAGGGGTGAAGAAGGCCTGCAGAGCTGCATGGTATTTTCTCTCTTACCTCTTCTACATTGCTGCCTTGCTAATTTTATACCATTATATCTTGTGATGTCTCTTCTATGTACATCAGAATTAGACACCTATGTAAGCCTCCTTACAAGTGCTGCTATAAAAATTCTTGTGCGTGTAACAGATGCACATGTGCTGCCAGGATGAACGGGCTGTAGTCACAGAACTGTCATCATACCTCAACTGTGGGAGTTCTCCATGCGATATGACAGCATGGTTTCTTCCCAATGCTTAGCCAATGTTAGGTAGCATGATGCTTTCGTTCTTCAAGATATTTTAGTCTCACCACTTTTGTCATTCTTCCTGCATCTTGAACAATGATGGTACAATCTGCTCCCCGGTGGTTCCCCCACTCTGCCCCCAGAGTAAGAGAAAGCAGGTGCGCCCATGGCATAGCTTCATTCCTCACCTATCAAGGCAATGCACTGAACTGCCTAGAGGAGAAACTGTCTCCATTCACTTTGCATTAGGAACATTGAGTCCAAGCAGCTGCAAATAGATTTGAGGCCTTTTGCCTTCTCCACAATGACCCTGTTACTGTGCCTGTTACATATAACTGATGTGGGCAAATGTGCTGGCTGTATCACTTAAACAAGTTGACTATGACCTTCTAAAATTAGCAGTGTTCAACATGCCTTATTAAGTTCATTATATCCTGTAGTATCCCGGGTGCTCAAAAAAAAAAAAACTTTAAAAATGACTTAAGGAATTCCTTAACACAATTAACGTTTCAGTTGAGGCTAGCGCAAAATTTTTATAACACCTAGAGTTTCCATATATGAAAAAAAAGACAATGACAAACTCATCCATGTAGCTACAGCTGCCAAACACAGGCCTAATCGATTCTATCTATAAGGTTTTTAGCTTCAGGACATTTTTTGGCTGTGGTTTGTGAAGAAATTGAGACGGGGAAACTTACAGAATTTCCTGTAGGAAGGCCTCACTTGTGGTGAACAAATATCAGACTCATTGCTTTTTGAATAAGACTTTGGCTGCAAAGTCTCTTTAGGCACATTTGACAAAGTGGTTATGACATACTCTTCAGCACCCCAGAAATGATTTCTTTAGGAGACACGGTACTGCAACAAGATGTTTGTTAACTCTGCTAAAGCTGAAGTCTTTGTATGCTTTGAAATGCCAGAGTTGTCCTAAATTAAATGTTCTTCAGTTCCAGCTATGACTTGTAGTCCAGCTGCTTGGCTAATCCAAAGTATCATTATTTTATACACAGTTATATTGTTGCAAGGAATGTAACGGCAGCTGCCAGGTTTCACGGTTACATCTGAAATGGTAGAATTGAGCTTCAGTCATAACTGATAATTGATCTCATAGTCAGTTTTTTATTCAAACAGCATGTCTAGACAAAATTCTTGTTGACTCTTGGCATCAAAAATCTGCATGATTCTCCTCAAAGAGGAACAGTTCTCTGTACTAGTCATTACAGTTACAACTTGATCATCTTTGTGGAGAAATGGGTAACTAGCTGTCCTTGACAGAGCAAAAAAAATGTAATCTGTGGCTCTACAGGCTGCGTGTGTACTATGTATAGAAGTATATATACTGTCTGAAGAAAGGTCTAGATACCAAGAGCAACTCATGAAGAATACTAGTAGAAACCTAATTAATGCACAAGAAAGACCCTGAAGTCTCAGCAGTAGAGAGCATGTTCTTCAATGCCAGTGAAACTATCTGATTCCTGCTATATTTAAGTCCCGGTGCAGAAACTGTGGCCCGGTGAGGAGGCAGTAGTGTGGTTCCTCATGATTCTGAATGGGCCAGAACAGTGTCCCACAGGCTGAAGAACTAAGTGGGCTTGTCAATAAAATTGAATTCTGCAGAGCTTTTAAGCATCATGCTGATAATATCATGATATATAATAATAAGAAACACAGTTTAAAACAAAAATATCAAAGTGTGAAAAAAAGAATGAAATAAACCCGTACTCACAAACACACAACGATGATTCTCCAAGCTGGTAAACCAAACACTCCCCATGGCAAAACAGTCATTTTTTGTAAGTAATTTTGGTCAAATTTTCACTTTGTGGGCTGAAATGTTCTATGTTCAGTGGATCCAAAAGGCTATTATTATCACTTATTATTATTAGTATTGTTCTAAGAACAATATATTCACGCATTTCCCAGAACAAAGCTAGGGTAAAATCCATTGTGTTGCCTACTTTAGCCATGAGAATTTTGGCATGGGTTCCTTTTAGCAATGTTTATGGTATGGAGCAGGGGTTTGAGCTAATCTGCCCTTCCACATCTCTGTGTAAAGCCATCCTGAATCTCACAACGTCTTTGGAAATTTAGGGGGTAAAATTGAAACAACTTTTTCTGATTACTTCCTGCAGATTAAATCTTTTGAAATTTCTACCCACATTAATTATGGTTCAATGGTTGTTCTGGGTGACTGGCATTTTCCTTGTGACCATAGAGCTGCAATGTGCTACAGACACCATAGTGGGAAGAAGCTGGGAGGTGGGGCAAGGGAAAGGTCTAGCAAGGAAGAAAGTTTAGGATTTGAATCAGTGGGATGTAGGCCTCCTGGGAAAAGAGATGAGAACTGAAACCTGCAACTGAGGGACATATATATGACGGGAGATGCAGAAGATCTGAGAGGGTCTTGGGCTGTGAGGTAGGAACTATGTGCAACGAAACTAAGTGTGGAAAGGAGGAGGAAGATAGTGTAAATTTTTAGAGGAAGAAGAGTGCAGCTAGGACCACAAAGGAAAGGACCTGAAAGGGCTGGAGAAATAGTACTGAAAATGGGAGATAAATAGGAACAGAAAACAACCTGGTGAATGAGTACTGTGGGACAGGGATGCCTTAAAAGCAGAGAGTTGTCCAGGTCAGGTACCAGAGGACTGGAGCAGGGATGAGAAGGCAGGGACTGGGGAAACTGTTACTGGACAAAAACAGAGAATGAGAGACTGTGTGTGGGAGCAAAGGACTCCACCAGCTGACTAGGAATCAATGGGTCCAGAAGAGTAAAGGGAAGGCTGGAAGGTTCTGTGATACTGTAACATTCTTCCCTCCAACAGGTTAGGAAGGAAATGCAGCATTTTTCCTTCAAAATGTAACTTGATTTTTTTCCCCAAATAGAAATAATACTACATATGTGTAATGCGTATAGGTGTACTTGCCTCACAGAGGAATTTCTGAAATGTTACCGTCATCTAGTACTTCACTGCTCATCTGACAGGAAAGCTTAAAACGGGCATTTCCAAAACTAGCTTGAATCTGGCATTTCCCAAATTTTGCAGCCTGATGTTCTTAGATATTGACTTTATGACTTTATGCAGGCATGCATGTGTGTGTTTTTCCTAGTTACAAGCCCAAATATATGTCAGAGCATATATCAATTCCATAGTGCTGTGCATCAGCAAAAACATACCGGTTTGTACATGTATCTCGTTCATTACATTAGCATGAGGTAAGATCCAGGAATTTTTCTGATGCAGATAATTTACAAGACACAGGATTTTTCTGTTATAAATGATAAGCGTGTTAGTTATGATATGGATACTGTACTTAGTTCTTTATAGTCTCTTCTGTTTCTTAATCAGTCTCCAAACAGACTGAGCTCCTTCATCTTGGCAATCATCAGATCTGTTATTAGGCTGCGACTTGATGACCTTAGAGATCTTGTCCAACCTCAATTATTCTGTGATTCTGTGATTCTATAATATTATTTAAACTTATGAAATTACTGTAGTTATTAGTTCATACAATGGGAGATGGATTTCTATATTTGTAGAATTTTGAGAAATCAATATTTTGGCAGGAACTAGTGGTCTTTTAAAAAATATGCTTATACCGAAACCAGTTGTTATAACAGCACCATAAATAAATGGCTTTCTTTAGCCATTGTGGTAAACAGATTGCGTGTGATTATAGGAGGGTGAACTTTATTAATATTTTTACATCCAAAAGCTGGATTGGAATTGTATCACCTAGTTATCTCTTTGTGGATATTTTTGTTGTTCTTTTACCCGAGATCTTGGCCAACAGAGTAGGTTAGACATGAGTTGTTCATTTTCCAGTTCCCTTGGCTTTAGCAAGATTTATTTTAGCAGGAGCTTCACTACCATTTGCTTTCCAGCCATGGAAATGTCGCCCCTCACAGCAACAACTTAACCACACTGAGAGGTGAAAAGCTGAAATTCCATAACGAAATTAGTTGGGCAAGAATCCACAGGACAGGTGGTGGGATGAAGCTGGGTAACGAAATTGGACATTGCTAAACCTGAAACAGAATTGGATAGTCCCAGAATTGGATAGTCCCAATAGTGATTTATTGTATCATAGCCCGTCAATAACCTTTACAATCAACATACCCATTTAACGGAGGTCTATTACCACTCTGCTGGAACACTACTACCAGTGTTTCCTTTCTTCCCAAGTCATACTTAACACTGATGATATTTTAGCAGTATGTTATTTAACAGCCATGTGAAAGGGGGGAGTAAACATTTAAGTAGGATTTGTTGCCTCTCCGTGGCTTCCTTGCTATATTGCCAGGAAATGCAGATTGTGTTTGTAGTGTTTTTTCTGCAAGACTGTTCCTGTAGAAGCTGAGATGAAATCCTTCCATAGACGCCAGAAAATAGCCATCGGTCATGGTGTATTAGATCTTCTTTAAACAAAACATATTAAAAGCAATAACTTAAAATGTAATATGATCTATGGGTAGCAATAGTGCCTCATCTATGAAATGTATTTTGTACCTTTTTCTTATTACTAATACTTTGCGAATATATCAGTGTTCTTATATTTATTTGAAATATTTTACAATCAGAATGGATATCTGTGAATCATACTCTTTTTCTGAATATCTGAGATTGAAATTCTAATTCCCTGGCTTGGTGTACAAACTTGTTCCTGGACAGAATAAGTGCCATTCCTAGATTCGAAGCATATGGCGCAAATTCATATGTGAACAAATACAGAATTGGATTTCTTTGACAAGTTGCCAGTATTTGTTTAAAATAAATGATATTCATGAACTTTCTTGTCACAAAGCACATTCACTGCAACAGGGGTGTATGGTCTGGGCTTGATCCATCCTCCTGCTTTATGGCATCAAGCTCTCTGTAATATGAAGCAGACTGGTAACAACTGTGCTGCAATATTACTGGAAAATAAACACAAGCTAAGTGAATTCATTAGAAACATCAAACAAACATTTACATAAAATCTTCTGCTGTATTTGCCTACCTCTTATTCGAACCACTGACCGAGAAGGAAATGCTCCAAGCCAAATGAGTCTTGAAACCATTTACATCATTGTTCTTTTACTAATAACCTTGTGGATTTATTGTTTCGGAGTGGTTTATTGTTGCTTACACACTACCTGGGGCTTTTGTAACTCATTAGTCTATATTCCTATATGAGAAATGCTCATCTGCTTTTGTGATAATCTTGCAGTGCTTCCCATAGTATTTCTCTATATCCTATGTTCCATACTTTGTATTAGGAATGTGATATAATAGTAAGCAGTAAACCTATTGTCATTCGTGTGAATACCAACAATTCTGCATTTGGAAGTGTACAAAAAATGCTAATAATCGCTTGTAAAAAGCAGACATTGGGTGCTGTTAGTCTCCTTTGTCACAGAAGACATCCTCATTTGCATTTGTATCTTTCTTCTTTGCTGCCTACACAAAGAGAAGTGCAGGTGTTGTGATTACTACAACTTGCAGTCCTACTGGAGGGCTAGAGGCTTCTCAGAGCCCCTTGTTTTTGAAACAAGGAGGGCACTCTGAGCTGAAAAAGAGTAGATACTTTCCAGTTAGCGCAGGGCTCTTCAGCTTTGCCCTCTCTCTAAAGGCTGTGACATTAGCTTGGGCATTGCATGAGTGCAATGCTAGCAGGTTGCAGAACCAAATAGCTGAAGGCAAGTTTCTTTCCAGGAAATGCCCAGCTCATCTTAGGCGTACCTGAAAGCATCACAGAGCCAGGTACCAAGCCCTCTATTGAGATATTCTTGTTGGTAGACGAATAGTTGTATGCTTTGGGCCAGATCATCTATTTATGGGAGGCAGGAGGGAATAAGGGGATGGGTTACCCTAATTCCTTCATGTAGGAAAGGTTCTTGCATCCTCCCTATTTTGTTATGTATGGGTCTGGTGCCCATAACTAAAATACCAGCTAAGATACTACCTGAGAGGGTGAGGTATTTTATTGAGAATGTACATTTCTCTGTTCTTTTCCACAAATCTTCTTTGCCGAATCACAACAAGCATTCATCAACTATTTCTTTGGAGAAGTAAACAACCTGCAGCACCATACAAAGGGTAGATATGAAAATATAGGAAGGAAATAAGGAGCAAGATCAACATGTGCTACAGCAAAGCCTTTTACTACTTTCAGCTGAGACATGGATTTTTTTATTATTTTATTTTTCCTCTCCATAGAAAATGTTGAGAAATTTCTGAGACCTAGCATTTATTTTGTTTCTAGAAAACATTCACCTAAGAGCCACTTATTTTCTACAGACTTGCATAAAGCTTTCCATACTGGGTAGAAGTTGATACTTACCTTGGGACACATCAGACACTCTTTCTGCTGGCTTATATTTGGACCCATTTTGTGAATAAGAAAGCAATGGTATTTGCAGGAGGGAGAATTAAAAAGTGAATGTCTTTTACATCAGAAGGAAATTACTTTTCAGACAGATTTAGTCTTGGACATCCTGCCTCTGGCCTGTGACTGGAAATATTCTGATTATGTCTTTTTCCTTAGTACAGGTTTGTTAACATCAGTGGGTTGAAGTATGCTGGGTTTAGTGTTGAAGGACATTTGTTAAAGATAGCAAAGATATTATGTATCTCATTAACATCGGAGTATAAGGTACCAACTTTCTTTGACTTCAACTTCAAGAGGTGATGAAGAAAAAATTTCTGGACTTAACAGACATTTGCTTGTACTCCAGTAGTCTTGTGCATAGACAAGATGGCTTAGCACTGTTGGCCTTATCCCAAATGACGGCATACCACAGAATGGTTGAAAAAGGAAGAGACCTCTGAAGTCATCTAGTCTGACCCTACTGCATGCAGCAATGTCAAATACAGAGATTGTTCAGGGCTATGTTCAGTTATGCTTTGAATAACTCCAAGAATGGACACTCCACCACTGTTCTGGGATCCCTCTTCCAATGTTTGACAGTCCTGACAATAATTAGAAAAATTTTTTTCTTATATTTAAAATGACTTCCTCGTATTTCTGTTTGTGCCCATTGCCTCTTGTCTTGTCAATGGGCTCTGCTGAGAAGAGCCTGGCTGTCACCTTTACTGCCTTTTTCCCTTTCAGGTGTTTATACACTTTGATAAAATCCCCTGTTGGAGCCTTCTGAATAGTCCCATCTCTCTCAGCCTCTCCTTGTCAGATGTCAGATGCTCCAATCACGTACTTATCTTTGTGGGTTTTTGCTGGACTCACTCTGGTAAGTCCATGTTTCTCTTTTAGCCCAAGATTAGACCTAGTTCTCCAGATCTGTCTCACCAGGTCTGAGTAGAGGGGAAGGATCAATCACCTCAATTTGTTGGCAATGCTTTTGCTGAAGTAGGCTAAGATGCATTTGATGATATATAATTCAAGGCAGTTTATAAACTCCTTATAATGAATGCTATTTATAGTATTTGGGAATCCTCTATGGACTGTGCTTAATTCCTCCTACACAGAGGATTCCTTTTATCTGGTGCAGTTCTGTAAGTATTGTTGCCACTGTGGTAGCTAACATCACTAAGGATTAAGTACCTGTTCCTGAGGAATAACTGGACAATGAATTTATAAGCAGGATTTTTTTGCAGTTACTGGGAAAAGCTCTGCAAAATGCGATATAGCAGAATGCTAGAGCAGACAGGGAGTTAAGGTGTCCAAGAGACACTTTGTGGTGAATACTCTGGAATATAGTACGGCAGAGGGTACCTGGCAATATCATTCACAGCAAGAGGAATATCTGTCCAAGTGTTCGTTCATGTGCAATCACACTCTGGGAAGGGTAAAGAACTACTCTATAAGGGTGTTCTCCAGGAAGTTACTTTTCCACTCATCTCTAGTGGGTTTTCCTCAGTGTCTGTACTAAAATGCTGTTGTCTGGCAAAGCCTAAACTCTATCAACAGACTCCAAGAAATCAGACCTGCATGCAGCCTGCGTGATCTCCTTTGCAAGATACCCTGCTGCTTGTCAGGGCAAAACACCCAGCCAAAATTCCTTCCACCAAGTCTCATACACTGCTTCTGCCTCTTTTCCCTTTTGCTCCCTATCCCAAAATCTGACTTGCATTAACAGCTGGAAGAGTTCAACTTATAGAGCAGTATCTGTGCCTTTCCACCAGCAGTTTAATTTACTGTGCTGGCAAGCTGAAAGCACTTACACACAAGGGTTTAGGATGAACAGGCATATTCTCCCATAGTCTGTCATAAGCTCATACAGCAGCACATAAACTAATGCAACATGATGAACCACAAGGCAGCCTGAAGAAATGCAGCTTGGTATAACAGTAATCCAGCAGCAGGACTTTTCTCTAGGCCTACTTTACCTGGCCCAGGTAAATCCCAAGTTACTGTACAGTTGAAGGATACTTATAGGTGATACTTTGCAGTCAGTCTTGGAGGCTAACGTGTGGTCTGAGGACTTGGGTTGAATGTAACCAAGTGTAAGCTGTTCCTCAGTGAACTTCAACTTGTTCCTGCATCCTCCCTTTTCTACTTTGCCTGAACATCTTGGGGGAGAGATGTCAGGATTCTGTGCCGGGTTGTTTTGCTATCATTTCCAGCAGAACCGTTACTTCATCGATGAAGATAGTGGAGGGCAGTTTGTAACCAAGTGTTTCTGCCAGCATCATCATTGCCGGTACTGCAATAAAATTATGGCTAGGGGAATAGCCCAAAGAGTGTGTCTTGTTCAGTTTTAGTCATGTTTGGATCAATGCCAGCTTTCCTCCACCTGAATATAAAGAATATGCAAAGTATATAATGCCATACAACCCTCATAGCATAGAAGTATATGGGTGTTAGTTCACAGCACACAGTCGTACACATATATACACTCACCAAATTATTTGGCCTTTGGGGACACTGATTAACAGCTTTTCATACTTTTATACTTTTGAACATTGAAGTGAACAAAAATAAAAAGCAAAATCCAATCCTCAGAGTACAGCGGCATCACCAATGTAGATTTGCAAACAAGATTATAACAAATGCTCACAGATAGTTTTTGTGTATTTGCTAGTCAAGATCGATTCAGACAACCTGAATGGACTTCAAAAACCTCTTGATAGCAGATGTGCCATGAATGATGAGCAGAACACCAGTGAAAGACCAACAAAATACCTCTTTAAACAGCTTTAACAGGCAAGTCTTTGCAATCTTCCTAAATCCATTTGCAATTAGGTGTTTTGTTGTTTTTTTTTTTTTCTTACAAGGACAACCCATTAATTTTCATCTGTCTGAAAATCAGGCTCAGCCTCAGAATAAGAGGCTTTCTCAGTCTACACTTATTTCTATGGGGCCAGTGCAGTCCCAGACACAACTGCCATGAATCTCTGAGCTGCTCTAAGCTACGCTGAGATGAGAGAGCTCCACTTCTGCCCTGTTCTCATCATCTCTTTCCTGCCTGTGGGTGTCTTGGGTCAGGTGGGAGAGAATTAAGTTCCATTCAGGAAGGATTTTCAGCTGTAACTTTAAGTAAACTGGCATTTTCAGAGCTAAGGATCAGTCCCAAGGTGTTTTATCTCCTGGAGTAGAGTGTAGTTTGCAGGATGTGACTCCTTAATGATTTAAACTTGAACATTCCGTTTGCTTTGAATAAATGTCAGTCTGTGGTAGCACTTAAAAATGGAGGTTTCTTAAGGGTCCCTGGAAAAACTGTCTTCTTTCCCTTGTACCTATGCACTTCATTGCTTTAGGTGGAACTGTGTCAGATTACATCAGCTGAGAATCAGACATTGGCTTTCCAGTGAGGAAAAGAGAAGTGAAAATGGCACTCAGTCGTGCTCAAATGAAATTAAATATAAATTCAAACTCTTTCTCTCTCTCACGCTCAAATCTGCTGAAATTGCATATGAGAATTTCCTTTCATACCATCTGGTAGAGCATAAAAATCACTCAGACCCATTCTTTGCCTATGCTAGCAGATCTTCCTTGTGCAAGAACATCAGCCATGCACATTTACCCTTCTGCCACCAAGACTGCGTCCAGCAATCAAACATGACTGGCATGATTTTCAGTGTGGTGGTCCTCCTGTGTCACCATTTAATACATGGTTCCTCTGTTTTAGAGGGTCGAGTGCTCTGAGTCGGTGTCAGGTAACTTCCACTTGGCAGAAACATATTTCAAAATTGTCGGGATGCTTGCTTGAGATTATGTGCCAATAACTAAAAGAAAGATTAAAGAGATCTTAAAAAAAAGCCAACACACTGTCAGAAAACCAAGAAGCAATTTGGGAAAGAGTGCAATATCCTGAAAATCTGTGTTTGAAAGAGGGTAGGGGGGCTATCTTTATCTAGAAAACAGAATGAGGAGAATGAGAAACTCATTTATATGCTTTAGAGGTACAGTATGATTGGATGGTATTTTGTGCAAACATGCTGGAAGCCCACAGTACCTTAAACAGTATTAGTTTCTCAATGTGATCCGTCACTCATGCAATAAAAGATCATTAAATGGACTTGCTGAAATTCCATTGCTAAATGAGGTATTTTGTGTATTAGCCACAGCATCATATCTGCTTGCTTTCTCAGTCAAATGAGCTCACCAATTGCAATGTCACTTCTAAGATCTAACTGCTCTAAGTAATATCATGTATTAATCCTCATAGAAATGCTTTCAAAACCCATACCAATTAGTGGCTATTTCTTTTTTTTGACTCCCACCCATTCCCTATGTTCTTCTCTTTCCTTTTTCCCTGTATTTTCTTCTCTTTTTTTTTCTCTCCTCTTATGCTTTCCCATTCTGAACACATCTTCATGTTTCACTGTCTTGTGCAGAGAATTTTCTCTTTACCCTCTGCACAGAGCTGGCAAGGGGAGAAGCCTAATGCAATGAACTGTCTGGGGTAGAAAGTGTCCGACTACAAGGATCAAAGTTCTTCTTCAAAGAGACAGAAAGCCAATGTTGTGTAATGTCTGGGTTCCTGGTGATCTCCTCAGCAGTGAAATGGGAAGAAGGATGAGCTCGTGCTTATTAGTCTAGTCTGGGGATCTGGTGACCTGAGTCAAATTCTGTCTCTGCTGCAAGCTTCCTCTGTGAGTCTCAACAGGTCCTTTACAGCCTGTTGGATTTTTGGACATTTATTCACATGTAGAACTTTTCACAAGTGTATGACAAATTCTGAAAATCTGAAAAAGAACCATCTGCCTTCTCTAGTGCCAAAATACTCTTCAGCTGATGGATGTTTTCTTGTACCATTGCATCCATTCCTGTCTGTAATATAGGACTAATAGTAATTTCTTGCCTTATACATGAGATAAAAACACTACTGGTGGTGGAGCTGTGCAGACAATGCTACACTATACGAGTACCATAAGGAGAGAGAATTACATGCCATATTTGACTGTAGGGCATGGAGACACTCATGTGTAACCTATTTACTGTCCAGTCTCAGGAACCCTCTCTGAAATAAATGAATGGCCCTTGTATGTGACAATTAGCATTATGTACATTTCTTTAAAATGAGGGTATTCTATTTTGCTGATGAGAAAAGAATATATATTGAAATACCCAGAGACAAACACTTTTCAATATTTTTTTTGGCACCAGTATGCTCTCTTTCAGTTGATTTTGTCAGTCACATTTCCTTTCTGAACAGAGGTTACATAAAACAATTGGACGAACAATTGTGGAAAACTCTCAGGGGGGCATTCTTGAAGCCAAGCCTGCATGAGATCATGTTATGAGTGTGGCTTGGCTGTGCTTTTATTCAGTAGGTGATCTCATTCATTTAAAGTACTAATCATTTTAACAGGGAACAACTTCAGCTATCCAAAAGCATAGCAAAAAGTGATCTTGCAAGATTTCCTGTGAATTTTGCACAGAAGTATCCATTTCTGTGCTGATTGGACACAAACTGGATACTGCTGGTTAGACGAATGAAAAAATTAAGTTTAATACAAGCAAATGAGATTGTTCATTACAGTGACAGCTTTACCAGGTTTATTGGTTTTGTCTAAATATGCACTTTATAGGTTGCTTTTAGATGGTTAACTTTTGGGAAAGAGACCATGTAAACATCTGCATTTCTACAATTTCTAATTCACTAAGGGTCTTACTGGGGCCTCTGGATACTATCATGATATAAATATTAAATACAATCTTACAGATTAAATATCCTGGGACAGGTTAGCCTATGATTACCCCTGAAACATCTACAGATCATTTCCTCCAGTGTTCTTCAATAATGAAGAAATCCCTGGCTGGACCAATTATTTGCAAGTTCAAGAGGCAATACAGGCTGCTGGCTAGAAAACTTACTTGAGCACAATCAGCTAAAAACTTTGAACTGTCTCTCAGAGGAAAAAAATAAAATTGTTTACAGCCAGAAATAACAAGGCTGGGAAGTTAAATTAGAAGCAGGGACCAAGAAAGGCTTTGCCTAATTCTGGTTTCAATCAGAAATCAGAAGCAGGCGCTGCTGTTGGTTTGAGAATAATGACTTTATTTTAAGTAGACAGAAGTTGTTGGCTTGATCCAATTGCTGACAACCAGTCTCCCCTTAACACCCCACATGGGGCCAGATCCTGAAGTTCTCCTGTGTTTTTTATCCAAGCCCATTCTCACTGCAATCAAAACTTGAGCAGACACGGCCTCAGTATTTGGCCTATAGTTACTGCAGACTCTTTGGTCTCTTAAAACCACCATAGAAAAAGAAGTCCTAATGCCCAGGTTTCATTTTCAAGCCTCAAACTCCTTTGCACTGTTGGCCTCTTTTTTCTGGAGTGAGTTGAGAGTGAGATAAAATTACAAGTCTCTACATTGTTAGCTTCTTGCATCTCTTGGACTCATGTTTCAACAAACTAATAGATTGCCAGCCTTGACCTCAGGCAGCAGGAACAGCATGTTGTATATGAGCTTGATCCTGCCAGGATTGGAGCAGCCTGGGACTATACAAGGTCCCCTTCGCTGGAAGTAATGAAACAGATTTTACTCTGCTTTTTGGAAGAAACCATGTTAGCTTCCCATGGTCAGTATTCCCACAGTCAGTCTTCCCAGTCTGGCTTTCCCAGTGCTCAGGGCGAACAAGGCCTCCAGACAACCAGCACAATGTAAATGTTTAAATATATGATTTAAAAAAACAACAAGGTGAACAACTGAAAGAAGAAGCAACCTCAGAAGAGAGAGGCTAACAAATGCATGCACACATCCACTAGAGTACAATGGACAAGAATATCGACGCAAGAAAAGTTGAAATTGCTGTTTTCCATCAAGAGGAGAGATTGTATGATCTATGTGATTCAACCTGAGGATATCACCATAGCATGGAGGAGAATAAATCTTATGATTTGGGGCACTATGCTGGAATTTTGGAAGGTTTTTTTTGTCCTCTACTACGGCACCTCATTTCAACACGCCTCAAATTCCCCATTGTTTAGATGCATCCATAAGGAGGTTGTTTCTTACTAGAGAGGCTGGCATTCATAGATGCCAGTGAAAAGTGAAGAATTTCCGGTTCCCACCTGATAGCTCTACATTATTTCAATAACGTGCATCTGAGCTTCATTAGGTATCTCAGTGGGATGTCTGTCCTGAATAGCAGGCAAGGAAATCTGAAGAATTTTCAAACCAACTTTAATTTGAACAAATTTGGTTTCTCTTTCCAATGGATAGAAATAGTTTATTTAGAGAACCTAGTCATGTGTCCTTATGTAGAGGCTTATCCTAGTGAAACTTTCTTGCTGCCCTGAAACTGACCTTCCACAATGATAACGTATCTGCCTCCCTAGATACAAGGAAAGACTTTGTACACTCTTAGAAACAAATCTCAGTGATAAAGATGTCTTTTTTCTGAGTGCCCCCCCATCCCCCCCAGATGATACCTGCTGCATTTTGAGCTTTATGTCTCTAAAACACTTTCATGAGTGTAGAAGCCTGAATGTAATGGCAATGTATTGGGCTGTAGCTAAAGAAATTCAATAGGAAAATAGACTGAGCTTTTGGAATAAGTATTAGGGGATTATTCAAAGGCAGAGCTTGCACTGCTGACATTATTCCAGATGACTCCAGCATGAGTTCCTATTCATATGCCTTTTCAAAGGACTAATAGTTAAAAGCTGTGTTTGTTTTTTTCCCTCCTCCCATCAGTTTCTCATGGTATATGTGAATATCGTAGGACACATTTATCTGGTCACCACAACAGGAGCCAGAACATCTTTCTTTCACAACCACCCCTCTCTTTATCCCGCCTAATGCCATGGTGGAAGTGGTTTGGCCTTGTTCAGTAGAACTGGCAGTTACACATGGCCTCCAAAAAGGCACCCTTCTCCTGCATCCCAGAACTGCTGGCAGTGTTGGAACTACACAGGTGGCAGCACATCCCCCTCCCTGGCTTTCTCAGTGCCAGACTAGACATCCTCATGAGGAAGAGCTGCTGCTTCAGGTCTATATTGTACTTGTAGGTACAGCGCTCCCGCTTTGGCAACAGATTAGGTCAGAAGTGCTGCTGCTCCCAAGATGTGCAGCCACTGCTGCAAGTGCTGGGTGCCTCCAAAAAACATCCCCAATAGGAGAGATTGAGAGAGAAGTGGTACATGCCAGGTTTAACTTTTGCGTTGGAAATGTGATCCTGACTAAGTTCTGTCACTGCTAGTCCCAGAGGGTAATGTATAATCTTTGCACCTCTAGAGTGTAAAACAAATGACATAGTTAGTTTGAAATTGCCTTTAAAATAGATTGGTAAATCAAGGGAAATAGAAATATGTAATGAAGGTATGCACGCTCTGAATTCTGCACAGTATGTTCATGTAATTCCCCTGAATGCCTTCTAAAGTATTAGCACCAAGGAAAGAAGAATAATTAAGTAAGCTATTAATAAGTCAGGGAGACTCCCTGTCTCCAATGTACTTTTATCTTATAAATGTAAGGTCACAGCTTAAGAGCGAAAAGACTTATTAAAAATGAATGCTACAGAGAGCCCCTGTCCCTTGCCACTACTCCAGCTGTGTTTGAAAGGTAGTATTTATTTTCTTTAATAACAGAGCTTAAAAAGGAACATAATTAAATAAGAAGCCACAGAAATGCGTAGAATATTGGGGTCTACCTTGAAAAATTATCATCAGTTTTAGTGAGCTTTCCATCATGCCAAAGATGATCCTTGTAAATCAAACATTTGCATTTTTTTCAACAAAGAGAGGAAAATTCTGATTACAGTAGTACTATCTTTAATCATACAACCAATATAAAAAAATTGTATTATATAAAAAAAGTGTATTATTGAATTTCCAAGTGTCCTTTTGAGAATGTCACACAAAGCAGGGAAGCAAGGAAATGAGAACTGATTTTCTATGACCATTATTTTAAATGTTTTAGCTAGAAGGAATGTTACCAATGATTTTTTTTCATCCTTTTAAAATATTGTATTTATTTATTTCTCTCTGTGGCTTTGAAATGACCTTTAGAGTCTAGAAAGCAAAACTGACTGTATTACTGATCTGTTTTCCTTTTACTTTGCATTCAGAAGTCCCCTATTCATCTTCCTGCTTAAACAAAACTGGATTCAACTCGTCTAACTCCAGGCACCCAATTAAGGTACCAAAGTTCAAAGTACACAGCCTTCTACTATCAATTGGCACAGATAGGCACTTTCTGAGGGTGATTTCAAGCCAGTGAATACTTAAGTGGCCTCTACATGTGTCCTGCCTCTCTGTCTTGACAACAGAAGGTACCTAGGGTGACATCGTGCCTAGGTTGTGTTTCGTTTATGTGCCTAAAATTACATTAAATTAATATTGACTTAAGAGGTTTTATAGTTTATTTACTATTCAATACTGTATTGACCGTTGGTGTAATGGGTTAACTTTTGATACATAGAAATATTCCATGTCTTCCTTTAACGTAACCCGACATATATATAGTGTGATTTTGGTTTCTTCTGTGTTTTTTTTCCTTTGAAGGGGGGTAAGGTTTGGGAGAGAGGTGGACTGGGCGGTTCGAGAGCTTGGGAAAGATAGCTCAAACCAGCTCAGATTTTTGGTAGCAGAGGATGGTTTCATTGGTTGACCTTGGTTTGTTTTGAAAACAGTGTCCGGAAACGCTGCCAGAGTCTGGGAAAGCAGCCAAGAAAATCTTGTTCGGGAACAACCTGAAGGAAAATAATAACAATGTCCTTTTTGCTAACTTTTTTCATTATTCTAGCTGGTTTTGTACCTGACCCAGGACATCCTATTGGGAGACGCAGCCGTTTAGATGGATGGAACGAATGGTTTCCATTCCTCAATTTTGACATTGACAGCCTAGTATATGATCTCCATGATGGTGTCATTCAAGGTTTGGTGGAAAGGACTCCTAAGATCAGCTCTAACAAATGCTTAAATTGTCTAGCAACAATGATATTAGTGGTAAAGGTAGCAGAAATACTATTTAGAATTGGAGCAGTGGTGTTGCATTTGTTCCCTTGTTTTAAGAAGGGCTGAACCTTGAGAGGAATCACTGGAGCCTTGGAAAAGAGCTTGGACAGGCCAGTCTTTGGATGGCAGGGAGCATGGTTGGATTTTGGTAAACTGGTGGGATGTGTGACACCTCCTATTGCTTGGGAATTTGTGCCAGAGTAGGTGTTCAACCCTGATGAGATGACACGTTGTTTGAGGGAAACGTGTCTTTCATATGACAATCCAAACATACAATTCTATGCTTTGTACTGGGGCTTGGCTAATGCTTATTGTGCTGCGGTAGATCACTGTCAGAAGGTTAAGGTTGAGGCAGGCACTCAACCATGCCACCGAAACTAGCGATGTCCCTATTGGGCCCACTTGTGAAACTGGGGTCCAAGCACAACTTGAAGTTGAAACTGTCTCTACTAAGTCTACTAGAACTGGGACTCAAGTTAAAAACAGGAAAGTCATGGTTGCTCCTATAAAGAAAAAGAAGACATTGCTGAGGGAGACCGTAAAACTTACAGACCCATCTCCACAACTGGAAGGTATGGAAGAAGAAAGAGAAGAAGAAGAGGAAGGAGTAGAAGGACCTATCGCATCCATGCAGGCAGTATTGGAAGAAGGAGTGGTTGTGAGTGAGGAAGAAGTGGCTGGGACAGAGGAAGATGCTAAGAAGGGGCAAAAGCGTTCCCCTCAACCTGAGAGACAATTATTGTTACCTGATGATTGGTTGAGGCCTTCATCTCAGCACCCAAAAGACTACTCACTACCTCTATCTACTGGGTATGGTGAACGACGTAGAAGTCCATCTCCACAGCCTGTTCACTCTCCACCCCCTCGTGAGAGATACAGAGAGGAGGTAGGAACAGTTCCGTGTAAGAGTGGAAGAGTACAAAGAGAAGTGGAAAAGATTCTATGTAGGAGAGATGGACAAGAAATAATGCGAGAAAGTGAAATTACACAATTACTGACCGCAAGAGGTCTTCAAGATTTATGAAGAGATTACAGTCATTTGCCTGGTGAATGAATCCTCACTTGGCTGGTGCGATGCTGGGACAATGGAGTTATTAGTCACATGATTGAAGGTCATGAAGCACAGTAATTGGGATCTGTTGCCCAAGATCCTGTAGTAGAGCAAGAAATGGCAAGGGAGAGAATGGCATCCAGTTTTTGGGTCCGAATCCTCCACGCTGTGAGGATGAAATACCCATTTAAGGAATATCTGTCGAGCTCTCCAGGAAGGTGGAATACTGCAGAAGAAGGCATCTACCTACAGGAATTAGCCATTTTGGAGATAATTTATTCTGATCCAGACTATTATGACATTCTAGCTCCAGAACGTGTCCCCTGCACACAGCCCATGTGGAAAAAGGTAATTAAAGGTGCCCTCTACATATCATGCCACCAATGGCACGTGGAGCAAGTGGATTGCTTTGATTACACAACGTGTCCGAATCGGGAACTCGAATTGCCCTGGAATTTTGGAAATTATAACTAATTGGCCTGAAGGTGTGAACTTTAGTCTGGCAGATGAAGAAGAAGAAGAGCCAGTGAGTCAAGCTGAAGAAACTCTGCCATATAATGGGTTGCCAGATGAAGAGACACGCTATACCCTTTTCACCGATGGTTCCTGCCGTATTATAGGGAAGAGCCGGAAGTGGAAAGCAGTTGCTTGGAGTCCCACACAACGAGTGGCCAAAGCCACTGAAGGTGAAGGCAAATCGAGTCAGTTTGCGGAACTCAAAGCTGTCCAATTGGCCCTAGACATTGCAGAAAGAGGAGGATGGCCAAGGCTCTACCTATACACCGATTCGTGGATGATAGTCAATGCCCTATGAAGATGGCTCGACCGGTGGAAAAATATGAATTGGAGTCGTAGAGGGAAACCAATCTGGGCTGCTGATCTGTGGCAAGACATCGCTACCAGAGTGAAGAAATTGAATGTGAGAGTCTGCCGTATAGATTCCCATGTGCCCAAGGGTCGAGTTAATGAGGAACATGCTAATAACAGAGAGGCAGACCGAGCTGCACAGGTCAAGGTATCACAAGTAGACCTAGACTGGCAGCAGAAGGGAGAATTGTTCCTAGCTTGATGGGCCCATGATGCTTCAGGTCATCAAGGCCAAGATGCCACCTATAGATGGGCACAAGACTGAGGGGTGGATTTAACCATGGACACTATTTCTCAGATTATCCATGACTGTGAAACCTGTACCACTATCAAACAGGCAAAAAGGTTGAAGCCCTTGTAGTATGGTGGACGCTGGGATAAGTGCAAATATGGGGAGGCCTGGCAGGTTGATTACATTACATTGCCACAGACCCACCAAGATAAACGCTATGTTCTTACCATGGTGGAAGCAACCACAGGTTGGTTAGAGACCATATTCGTCACCACATGCAACAGCCTGAAATACTATTCTGGGTGTTGAGAAGCAAATCCTGTGGAGACACGGTACTCCAGAACGTATTGAGTCAGACAATGGGACTCATTTTAAAAACAATTTAGTGGCTACTTGGGCACAGGAGCATGGTATTGAATGGGTATATCACATTCTATATCATGCACCCACTGCTGGAAAGGTCGAACGATGTAATGGACTGTTAAACACAACTCTAAAGGCACTACGCGGAGGAACTTTAAAAAACTGGGATAAGCACTTAGCCAAGGTCACCTGGCTAGTTAATACCAGGGGCTCTGTCAATCGAGCTGGGCCTGCCCAAGCAGAATCCTTCCACACTGTAGATGGAGACAAAGTTCCAGTGATCCATCTAAGGGGTATGTTAGGTAAGGCCGTTTGGATTACTCCTCCCTCAGGCCAAGACAAGCCCATTCATGGGATTGTTTTTGCTCAAGGACCTGGAAACACCTGGTGGGTAACGAGAAAGGATGGAGAGACCCAGTGTGTGCCTCAAGGAAATCTATCCTTGGGGAAAAACTAGTTCCGTGTCTTGAGTTGAGTTTTACAGGAGATGGCACCAGATGAGAAAGACCTGAACAGATGAGAAAGATGAGAAAGACCTGAGCGGATACCAGTCTCCAGTGATGAGCCAAGCCCAGTCGAGTCGGTCCAGCGCTGCATCACACGAGACTCGCATTACTACCTGAGAAACAGCCACCAGCAGATCTTCCAAGCTTGAATTCTTTAAGCCCAAAACCAAAACTGTGAGAGACTTTGAAATAAAATAAGGACTATATATATATATGTGTCTATGCGCGGGATATAGACAAACACAATGTACAGGTGTTGCGATAAAGAAATGATATGGAATAAGGGGTGGAGAATGTAATGTGTTAAATTTTGATCCACAGAAATATTCCATATCTTCCTTTAACGTAACCTGACATATATATAGTGTGATTTTGGTTTCTTCCATGGTATTTTTTTCCTTTGAAGGGGGGTAAGGTTTGGGAGAGAGGTGGACTGGAAGGTTCCGATTCGAGAGCTTGGGAAAGCTAACTCAAACCAGCTCAGTTGGCAAGGTAGTAATTTCCTTCTTTTTTTAAAAAAGAAAGTGTATAAAATGTGCATAATATGTATAACTGAAGGAGATTTGTATGTAGAAGTAGAATAGAAAGGTCAAATATCCCCCTATGCCTGCCTCAGTGTAACAGAATGACCAGAGGGTCTGCTGAGAACCCTCTTGGCAAGGTAGCCTACGGTCTTCTTCCTCTAATATCTTTTTGCCCTATAGCATCTTCTCACCATCACAAAATCATAGAATCATTTAGACTGTAAAAGAACTTTAAGATCATCAAGTCCATCCATAAACCTAACAATGCCAAGTCCATCACTAAATCATGTCCGTAAGTGCCACACCCACATGTTTTTTAAATACCTTCAGGGATGATGACAGGTAGTCTGTTCCAATGCTTGACAACCCTTTTGGTGACGTAAAACTTACTAATATACCCCTCCTTTCAGGTAACTGTAGACTCCTTTTCTCCAGACTGTTTAGCCCAAATTCCCCCAGC
The DNA here is from genome assembly GCA_033556795.1 of Tapera naevia. Lineage (NCBI taxonomy): Eukaryota > Metazoa > Chordata > Aves > Cuculiformes > Neomorphidae > Tapera > Tapera naevia. Next base: position 1,296,898 of record JAUMJJ010000086.1, read on the forward strand.
CACTTGTTATAAGGGCTTGTGCTCTAGACCCTTCACCAGCTTTGTAGCCCTTCTTTGGACATGCTCCACCAGCTCAATGTCTTATGAGGGGCCCAAAACTAAGCAAAGAATTCAAGGTGCTACCTCACCAGTGGTAAGTGCAGGGGGACAATCACTTTTGCACTCCTGCTGGTCACACTATTTCTGATACAAGCCAGCATGCTATTGGTCTTCTTGATCATCTGGATGTACTGCTGCCTTACATTCAGCTGGCTGTTGACCAGCACTCCTATGTTCCTGTCTGACAGGCAGCTTTCCAGCCTATAGTGTTGCACGATATTCTTGTGACCAAGCACACTTTGGCTTGTTCAACTCCATACAGCTGGCCTCTACCCATCAATCCAGCCTGTCCAGATCTCTCTGTCCTCAACCAGATCGACTTTGTTGTCTGCAAACTTACTGAGGGTGCACTTGTTTCCCTCATCCAGATCATTGATGAAGATATTAAACAGAACTGGTCTCAACATTGATCCCCAAGGAACACCACTTGTGACTGGCCACCAACTGCATTTAACTCCATTCATCACAAGTCTTTGGTCTCAGACAGCCAGAGAGTTTTTTACCTAGTGAAGAGTGTGCCTGTCCAAGCCATGAGCAGCCAGTTCTTCCAAGGGAATACTGTGGGAAACAGTGTCAAAGGCTTTACTACAGTCTAGACAGACGTCATCAACAGGCTTTTCTTTATCCACTAAGCATGTCACCTTGTCAAAGAAGGAGATCAGGTTAGTCAAGCAAGACCTATCTTTCCTAAACCCTTGCTGACTGGGCCTGTTCACCTCATTATCTGTTAAATGATGCGTGATGACACTCAAGATGATCTGCTCCATAACCTTCTGCGGAACTGAAGTCAGGCTGACAGGCCTGTAGTTCCCTGGATCCTCCTTCTCACCCTTCTTGTATGTGAGAGTAACATTTGCTAATCTCTAGTCGTGTGGGACCTCCCCAGTTAGCCAGCATTGCTGACAAATGATGATAAGTGTCTTGGTGAGCACTTCTGCCAGTTTTTTCAGTGCTCCAGTCACTTCTATTTTATTCTGTATATTCAAGGATAAAGTCCTTACCATGTCCACAAGCTAATAAAAACGTTATTTTTCACGTTCTCTTCTCTTCTCTTCTAATAAAATTACCCCAAATCCCATGAAAATCATAGACTGGAGAAATGTGTTTATTTTGTAGTAGCTTAAACTCCTGCAAAAGTTCATCAGCCATCCTTCATGCTATGATCTTAAATCACTTCCCTAGAAAAAGTCAGTAGAGTGACTAATCTATGTTCACTTTCACATAGAAAAAGCATGGATTAGCTAATCAAGTCTATCTCTTGTACTCGTAGTGATACTGGCACAGTTGCTTAAGAGCTTAAGAGGTCTTAATATTAAAGGATCCAATGTCTAGGTATAATAGATCACATTCACCATGGCCCTGGCTTTGGGAGAACATAGTTACTTTTCCCATGAGAAAGAGAGAGAAACTATGGCTCCATTGCCTTTCACTTTTGAAGAGGAAGACTTCATCTAGACGAAGATGGTAGTACGCTGCAACTACCTAGGATCCTACCTCTTGGTTGTCTATGCAGGTGATCTGACTGAGGCAAACCATGCACCTCCTGCATGTGTTACCTCCTGCAGCACCCAAATTATGGGTGCTGGTCCAAACCTCAGATTCGCAGTGCAAACATCAGACTCACTTATAGCAGCGTAAGCTATGGTTGCACCAAGCATCTGAACGCAGAACAACTGAGTCTACTAGAGGTATCACACACTTGTGTTACTGGTTTTGGACTTTTTAGATATGAGGTGTACATCTGTATAGCACGTATAAAATTTCTGAAAATAGGTCTCCTTTCTTAGCTACTTTTTCTGAACACTTAGAGGTGGTGCCTCCAAAGGTAGTGAACTATTGGCCTAAGTACATGGAAAGATAAGTTCCTTAAAAGTTTATTTGGACCTTTCTATAATATTTTGGACCTTACTATAATATTTTATTATTGGGATGAAAAAAACATCTAGATTAGTTTAGATAAGTAAACACTTTTTAAACATAAATTGCTTTATTTGGTAATGAATAGTTAATAATTACATCACTATGAACATAGAGCTTTCAAATGTGATTTTATAGGTTAGATTTCAGAATCATGTATTTAGATTTACACTTGGCAATTAGGAAACTAAATATAGTCTAAATATGATGGAATTTATTTCTTTCATGCCTGTGTCACTTTTCAAGCTGAATGCACTGAATGTATTTTTCTCCAGCTTGGATTATCATAGACTGTTTTAACCATAGTGGGTCCAGCACTAGAATTTCAGATAGCAAAGCTCTCAATGCCTGGGAAATTTCATATTCTAAGATTAAACCTACTGTGTAACTCAGATTCCTTTCCAACAGTGACATGTGACACACCAGTGTAGGGGTTTTGTATACTCAGCACTAACCTCCCCCTGCTACTGCTGAGTGTAATCTTTTCTTAGAGAGGTTTTCAGAAATCTCACCCTCAGTCTATCTTTTAATGGTTTATCCAACATGCTGGGAAGTCTTCTTTCAACACTATTTTAACCTTATTCAAATTTTGTAGGAATGGGTAGAAAACTGTGGAAACATTCTCTGAAGCAACTTATTACACTCCACTATGGTCTGATAGGTGAACCTTGACATGATACATATGGGGTGTATGCACACCCAGACAATTTTTGCAGTGCTGATTTGCTGTTGTGGCCCCAAGGGCATCACCAGTGCTGATCAACCCTACCCAGCCACTTTGTGATACTTCCAACCTGCCCATGGCCAGGGACCCCATTTTAACCCTCTAAGTCCACCAGTCCCCGCTGAAGCAGTGGCACAGCAATGCCAGTCTTTAGTTTCTCACAGGCTTGCCCTGCCTGGCCACAGGTCTCATCAACCCAGACCCACCCGTGGGCTGGCATCCCAGACCTTCCCCATCCCCAGACAGGTGTCTCGTAGTCTGGACTCTTAGCTGAACCTGGCTATTGTCTCTGGGTCTGTCCCACACCCTTACTAGGGTAATGTGGGGTTGGACCCTTGCAATCAGGTTGGCACAGATCTGGATTAGCAAGAAGCATTTAACTTCCTGCTCTTTGTACAGGCTCAACGCCAAATGTGATGCATGTTCTGGTGTTTCTCTTCTATTTTTCTCACTTGTTTAAGGAAAATGTTCATAGATCCAGGAAGATTTAGCATTTTCATGATTCACCAGCTTGTTAAGGCCTTATTTGTGTGGAGTAGACCCTCTTCTATTTATTTTTCACCTCTTGAGATATTTAGTATGGCTCACAATACGTTAGCCTATGTATTTTGGAAAAGTTAAACCACCAACTAGCCAGGACTACATCTGATGGACTGGATTAGTGGATTATTATAAAATCCCTGGTATATTTTTATTACATTATTTGGAGTAACTTTAAAATGGTGTTTGACCTATAGAGACAATTTTCCTTCATTTGCAGTAGCAATGTTATCTTTCTAGTGAATCAATGATGAAAATATGTGCTACGCATTCATGAGTTATTTCCATGGAGGCATTTGTCACGTAAGTCTTTACATTAAGATGTCTTAGAAATGTAGTCCATATGAATAATTTATTCTTCATCATATGAGACAGACAATCAGAACATTTTATTTCAACATATTATTGTGTTATCAACATACTCTGCAGAAATTGTCCTTGTTGACAAGTGAGACTGTTCCCTGGCCTCCTTTTTGTATCACATCTTATCATTATAGCATTGCCAAGAAGTATAATTTGATCCTAGTGCAAATCAGGCCTTAATTTCAGACAGAAGTACTCAGAAGGAATACTTCAGGTATGAAGATTCTGTATGTTGAACATATTGATTGAACATATGAGTTAGTATGGGATAAATAAAGGCAAATTTGAATTTTAGAAATTTAAGGAAATTCCTCAATCTTCTTATTCAGCCCTAAGAAATTAGTAGTTTATGCCACTGTTTATCATTGTAGAGTTCTTCCTGTGAAATCAAAACTTCAGCTAGTAAATTTTACACAGATAATTTGTGTGACTCTGAATAGGAGATAACACCTCAGCATCTTGAGATAAATTCTTTATTTCATTGTAATTTCATTGTTATTTGAAATAGAAAAGGGTTGTGAGATTGGGAAGCATACAACATGCCATAACCCATGTGTTCCTGGATTTTTTTAAATATCTTTAGCATTGTAATGCCCTTGTGATTCATATTAATGGTTCAGGATGGTCAATCAAATAGAAATCTGCTCCTCACATTTTGCGAAACTACTAGTGCTGCTTGTTAGAGAATTCTTGATATGTTCTCACTTGATAGGTTACACAAAGTTTTTCATATTAGGTAACAGAGTTTAAAAAATTGGGTATGGACCAATCTCCGCTTCTCTTTGTCATCCCCAGGTGGAAATCCTCCAGCCAATTTCTCAACATCAGGAGTTGAGTTCTCTGCAGTTTCTGAGGAGCAGTGTTGTACAACATTCATGATGTCGACTATTAGCATAAGCCTGAGACTGTAGAAACCACTAGCAGTATGCCTGCTTTAATTCTACAGTCAGGTTGCTATGAAGAGCAACTCCACTGGTGGTTAGCAGGTATGTATGCCTTTTGTTACTATTAGGTATCAAAATCAATGAGTCTCAGATCTGACAGGTACCAATGCCTATCGATAGTGAAATCAGTATTGGAACCTGTAAGTATGGGTACTTAACAATATCTATTGATATGGATAGGTGCTAATACATATTGATATCTATCCATATCATTACTAATTCATAGGTGTCAAAAATCGATAGGCACTGACTGTTTATCAATGGCTATTGATAATAAAATATATTAATATTGGTAGTTATTGATGGTTATTGAGATTAAAATAAACCTCAAAACTGATAGTTATTAAACACTTATGTTTATCAATATAGGTAAGAATTGATGAAAATAGGTATCAACAGTGATAGTTGCAGATGCCCATTGTCAGGTATTGATATTGATTGATACTGATAGGGATCCATTCTTACTGATATTTCTACCTATTGATAGATATCAAAATTGGTAAGTATTGATATCTATCCATAGTTTACAATATTAGTAGGTATGAATGAGTGTCAACGCCTATTGATGCCTGTCAATGACTGTAGGTATCGATACGTATCAATGCCTCTAAATATTGATACCTATTCATGTCTACTGCAATCAAATCTATAAATTCCTGTTAAAGCCTGTAGGACTTCATAGATTCCAATATCCATCAATATATCTATTGGCATCTATAATAGGTATCTAAATCCACGTCTATCTGTTGACTCCTGCCCTATTGATATGAAAAGGTGTTTGTGCCTATTAATATCAATAATTTTTGATGCCTACTAATGCCTCTTGATGCCTGTTGATATTAAAATTGATAACAAAAGAGGTTAATTCCTATTGCTAAGTATTAATATCCATATTAATAGTTATCACTAACTATGGATATCAATAACTCTTGATAGATATCAAAATTGATAAGTATCAACATCAACATCACAATTTATTGATAGTTATTGATGTCTACTTCAAAACTGCTACTAAAGCAAGTATATAGCTAGGTAGAGGTGCCTAGTGATGCCTATTGATAATTATGTATAGTGGGAGTTATTCATAGATGCTCAAAGAGATAAGATATTGATGCTTATCCATATTCAAAATATCAATAATGATATACATTAATATGGATACTTACCATGTCTGAAAGCACTGATGACTAACAAAGTAGTAACAGTATTCCTATCAAAGTATATATTCGTTACAACCCATCAATAACCATCAACACGAATAGGTAATGTGGTTATTGATAGGTGTCAATATTGATATGTGTGATGTATTGAGATATTGAAATTGGGTATTCCAGAGGGATTTAAATTGTTAGGTAAAGAAGAAGCCTACCACTATTGATAGATATTGATGCCTACCAATGTCAATAGATATCATTGTGGACAGATATTTATAGACTTCAGTAGCTATGTATTTTGACTCTTTTTGGTTACTGTTGGTATCAAAAAGTATCAATCTCAATACTTATTAATGCCTATCAATATCCAAACTGGTAAGCACAAATGCCTATCAATATTAAAAGACATCAAATAGGTATCAAGGTCTATCAATAAATATGGATATTGAGAGATATCAGTTTGTATCTTGATATCAATACCCGTCAAGAAGTATACAAATAGGCATTGAGGCCTATCAATGCATGTTGACCTAAAAAGATATCTAAATTGTTAGGTATCAATACCCATTGATAGAAAAAGGTATTAATGTTTATTGAGAGGTATTAATATTAATTATTATCAGTGACTAGTGATAAGTATTAATAGATATCAATTTTTATAGGTATGTGTCATTGATATAGGTATTGATAAGTAGTGATTAATACTGACAATTTTGGATGCCTGTCACTATTGAAAGCTACAGACACCACTAGATGTCAAGGTCTCTTAACACCTATCAGAATTGAAAGGTATATAACTTAAATTCCTAGTGATATCAATAGTTATTTTTACCTACTAATAAGAATATTTTTGTTATCAATCAGTATCAATGCCTGTTGTTAGATATCAGTATCAATAGCTGTCAGTTTGAATCAATAGCTGTCAGTTTGTATCAATAGCTGTGAGTTTGTATCAATATTGATATCTATTGATGCCAGTCATTTGTGATTGGTATAAATGCTTCTCAATATTGAGAGATAACCACCCCCGTCGATGCCTCTCAATATGAATAGATATTCATGCTATTGAAATTGACCGGTCATCAAAAGATTTCGTGGTCTGAAATATTTTTTTTAAAGTAGGTTTCAATAATTATCAGTACCTATCAATTGAAGGATGTCAATAACTATAAATACTTATCAAGAGTCTAATAGGTCTAGTGATGTTTAATTTTACCAATAGACATTGATGCCAACTCCTGTCAATAGGTATCAATATTTATCAATATATATTTATATCCACAAATAGTACTAGGTATCAAGTCAATAGGCATCATTGTCTATTGACATCAATATGCAGATCAAAATGGATCAACGTCTATCAAGATATGTATTTATATCAATAGATATCAATGTTTATGGATAGTGGTTGATACTGACACTATTGTCAACTACTAATATATGGATATCAATATATCTAATTTATATGCACATGTGTCTGTATCTAAATATGGATAACAGTCTATATCAAAATGGTTAGCTATATGTAGATCAAAGTATATTTATATTGATATATAGACATATATGTATATATAGATATGTAAAAGAAAGAGCGCGTAGTACTTCATATCAGTTCTTTTAGTTAGAGTTGCCAATGGGGAAAAAAGGAGGCGTTCTTTGCAATAACCAACATATGAGTTGCATAAAAAAGTTGTGTGTGGCCTCCAAGTAAGTACAAAAGACACTATTTTGTATCAGCTTTTGTGGGATTGAATTTCTGATGGTATATCTTGTCCTTCCTATTTGTGGGAAAAGATCACAACAATTTATGTATGAGAGGCATCTTAGATAGTGGGAAAGAAACACAAAATCAAGGAGAAAAGACCAGATTTTTCTTTCTCCTTCCTCAAACATGTAATACAATGGCGATTCCACTGTGTAGTGATAGATCGCTCAATATGTACACACATGAACACAGATAAGACCTTTCCTGGTATCTAAGTTATAGCAAATGTTTTATGTTTGCATTTGCAGGACAGAACAAGTAAATTGGCCAAATATTCAAAACTGGGTGATTTCTAGTTTTACAAAAGAAATTAATTCCTAAAAAGTACAGCATGGCTTGCACTCTAATATTTCAATCAAATCAAACAGATCTGCGAGCATGTGACATTCACAATTATCCACTTCAAACATAGACCTGAAGAACTTGCTATTTTGACTTGAATCAGGAGTGGTCGGGGGGAGAATTGATCTAGATAACTGTGTACATATAAAGGGCCAAACCCTCACGGCATAAACCAGGCACACACCCGATGATGTCAATGTGTTTGGCTTACAGGGAAAATAAATTGATGTTTTATTACATGCTAAGTGAGAATCTTTGCTTGCCCAGATTGAGGGGAAAGTGCAAACAGGTGCTGCCTCAGCAGGAATGGAAACTCAAGAATAATAGCAGCTTTTCCTTAGACTCAAACACATCCTGAAAGACTGAATTTCTGTCAGTACCTTAATAATTATCTACCTCTCAATCCAGCTGTGTCTGGGTTTGAGGCTATCTGCAGAAGCTTTTGACTGTGAGCCTACTTAACATCATTTCTCCATCTCCGCCTTTTGCTTGTGCATAGGCTGTTGTGAAAGGAACCCCCCTTAGTCAAGGAAGCAGGGGCCCTGCTCTCCCCCGGCTCACGGGGGAAGAAAGGAGTCATTATTGACACATGCAAGTGATTTGAGAAGAGACTGTCTACCCCGATAGAAAAAGATTTAGTTGTCTGGTGAATCATGAAATGTCAGACTTTCTGAAAGGTTAATGGGAGGCTTTAGAAACGCATTAAATCCAATCTTACAGTGTGAATACTGATGGCTTTATGTCAAGATCCTAGAAATAAGGCAGAAATACAAAGATTACTTTAGGTGAAAATAAGTTTTGACTGGAGAGACAGGAGAGTGCTTTATTGCAACATATTGTTGAATATCTCCTTCCATACAGAGCTGGCAATCTGCCTGGTAACATATACTAAAACAGGACATAATATGAGAACATTTGAACTGAAAGCAATGCTCAGATTTTTTTATTCTTACTGAAATTTAATTAAATGAATGACCTGGTCAGCTCTGGAAGTGAATGAAATTAATTTATTTCAGAGTTATATACTCTTAATAGGCTGCATAAAACTCTGGTCACTGCAGGGACTGGCAGGGAATTGCATAATACTGTTAACATAAGCTTTCCACTTCAGTCAGAATCATCCATGCCTCTTCTGGTTTAGCTGAAGAATCATTAAATATGGAATTCCTAAATAAACACACTTTATATGCAACCTTTCCCCCTGCCATTTTACAATCTTATAGGCATTAACAGATGGAGAAGTATAGGACATATGGGAATAAGCAAGGAAGTTTATTTAGGAAGGTTTAGTTGCATAACTGACACAGATTTGTGCCATTAGCTTTTTACAGAATAAAACCTGATGTATCCTCAGGTTTGAATTTTATTTTTAGGTCATTAATCTTTTGTTTGTGTCTTTCATTGCCTTGCTGCTTTGGTGAGATTTACCTTTGCTAGTCATTAGCAGGTTTTTACAATGTGGGCACAATTGCTTAATCCTATAATAGAAACCTGCTGTGTGGAGAGTGCTATTTTTACTGTACATACTGGATCTCGCAGCACATAGCAATTTTACAAGGGGATACAGCTGCCATTAAATCTGTATATCTCAATGAGAGCTGTGAATAGCTGCTCCCTGCATAAGATGTGTCCTGTGGTTCTATTATCCCAGCTTGGGCTCTCAGCAACACTGATCTTTAGCAAATCAATATCCTCACCTCTCCTATTTTGATTCCTTTTTCTTCCCTCACTTGATTCATTATTCTTGAAAAGAAAGAGTCTGTGTTTACACTGTCCTGTGGGTGTGCATGAGGCTGTGGTGAACCAAGATGCTGGCAGAAACACTGCAGGGCTCCCACCTGGCCCATGAAACTGTCTTTCCAGGGAAGCCAGGATGCCAAGGGGAAAGGTAAGGTGCAAGGGAGTGGCCCACCCTGCTGCAAAGCTGGACTCTGACAACCCTCATGTTAAAATTAACCATTGTGTCTTATGGGTTTTACCATTGTCAGAATAAGCATCCAAACACCCTGGGTGAGTCTGCACATTATTGCTGAGCTGCACGTTGCACAGCTTGCCCATCAGGATCTCAGTGCCAGAACCTCCCTCTTCACAGCCCAATAGGTGTGTCCTGATTCTCACTCGTCCCTTTTCAGTAGGTCTCGGCGTAAAGGGTATGTCAGAAACTTGCTGTTAATATGCTTGTGCATGAAGCCATGTGGGGTGGGGAGGAATAAGTGCTCAGCAAGCTGCTTGTTTGGTGTAAAGCTGATCCATACAGCCCTGCCAAATGTAAGGGTTTCTACCTCGCATTTGCAGAGCCACTCAGATCTTAGCCCCGTGTAAGTGAGGGGATATTCCTCCTACTGTTCTTCTCCCAACACAATATAATTGTAATCAGATTTAGCCAAACCTGAGAAAATGTGCTTTTGGACTAGGTTTATAAATGTCTAGTCTGTTCCTACGTCAGTTTGACAAATGCTAGGGTCTAGTCCATCTGCTAATTTTAAGATTAAAGTGGCAAAAATGTGTAACAGTGGTCGCAAGCGTTACATTTGTTGATATATCCTGAAAAATGCACATTTTTTACAGACTGGGCATTTATATCAAAGTGTAGTTTTACAGAAGCAAGCATTCAAGTATTATTCACCTGAAAATTTGGCACATCTGTGCACTTATCAAGTCATAAAAAAATCTTTAAGGAGGCTGTCAAAGTTTCCATGAATCATCCCAACCTGCATGTAGCTCAACCTGAACATTCTGGGAGAAGGCTAAGGTGACTACTGTTGATTTGTATAGGCAGACAGCTTGGAGTCTCTGCCAGAGAGTCAGTAAATCGTGGTAACTGTGTGATGAAAGGGATAAAGCACAATAATTTTCAAATGTTCATTCAGGCGCATCTTCTAGGAGATGTGCAGAAAGTAATGTGGAGGTTTATATTTGTTCCTACTGACCTACACTTTCATTGGAAAATGTTCCAAGATCTCCAAGTATCTGAAAACTGAAAATCCATTCAGTTCTGACCGGGCCATGGAGATAGACCCAGACCTTCTCTGAGAGTTAGTGCCCCAAGGAAGATCAAAAGACTCCTAAACACAGAGACACACAATGATGTTGCTTTTTTTGGGATTAAGAATTAGAAACTTGGGCAATCTAAATGAACACAGAATGATTGGCAAGGGCTGAAACTTGATTACTTTTTGAAGACTTTTTCCTGGTGCTCTGTTTGGGTGCTGTGTCCCTTGGTGGAGGGTTGTTCCTTCCAAATTCAGTAAGGCAGCAGCTGTGCAAACCGCAGCAAAACCACTGAGGCTGCTACGCTGCCCCTCCAAGCCTGGCTGATTTGGTTTGCTTGCTTCAGTTACCTCAGTACAGGTATTTAATGTGGTCTGGGACATGGTGCGGTACCTTAGGTGTCAGCAGAGGGCTGGCCAGCAAAATACAAGAGCCTGCATCCTGCAGTGGCAGCTAGAGATGGGCAAGATGCTCTCAAGTAGACCTTTACTATGGTATTTAAGCAGCTGGGCTGACCATCAGAGAAAAAGGGATTTTGTTGCCATTTGCCTAAATAGACATGAGTGTGGCAGTACAGGGAGGGATAGAACAAAAAGAATCCTGAGCTGATGTTTCTTCCTCAATTTCGTAATGTTGGTAATAACACAACAGGCATGGAGAAAGTTGAAGCTTAGAAAGAGAAGCACAACATCTGTACTGAAAAGAAAAAAAGCCAGCTAAATGATCTGTAAGAAAACCAGGCTGCTGTTTGCTGATACGTATAAGAAATAATAGAGCTGTTCCAACCTTCCCAAAACTCAAACCTCTTTGGGATGGTGTATCTATCTTGTTTTTCAAGAAAAATGCACGTATCTATGCTTCAATACAATGCATTTAATACAAAATCCAGTACACAATCATTAATATAAAATTAATACAAAACTACCATTCATAAGTAGCCACTAGTGACTCTAAAAATTCTGTATTTCATGTGTTAGTGACTTAATGCTTTGTAGTTTTGTGTTATATATCAGTGTATTTTGTACAATAGTCTCTGTACTAATAAATTTATTTCTTCTTTTGAGCTAGGGTAACGGGATCATATTCAAAACTTGTCTACGGAAGAGACTATAATAAATCCAGAGGTATACTTGAATCCAATGTGTTTCATGTCTTCTAGCTGATGCCACCCCCCACAAGCATATATATGTGTGTACATTTGTATATATATGTCTCATATGTCTTTCTAGATACATGCATGCACATGTCTCTTTGCTTGCATATGGCAAATACTGAATATGTAGTAAACATCCCTCGGTATTTAAAAGTCAGAGTACTATATGACATCAATGATCTTAAAAGCTGGATTCAGTAGCTAAAGTCATGAAAATATTATAATAATGACAGCTTTCCAAATATAGCAGATGTCTGAGACAGTAGAAAAGTAGATGATTGTGAGCATTAGGATTCTCTGCTATAATCAGGACTCCCTATGCCTAATTTAAAACTCATTATTTCGCCATAAAATCATATTTTTGGCAAGAAGTCTTCTAAAATCTAATTTTTTAAAAACAATAATTATGCAGTAAAAAATGAGGCGATTTTCAACACTAGAATTTTGTCTGCATTTTTTATATTTGATGTATGTGGGGATTTTCCCAGAAAGAAATGTGTTTGCCAGCTGAGTTGTCTCAAATATCTCCATGTGTAATCTGTGGCTGTGGAATATTTTTCTAAGAAGTTGAAGGATAGTGAATATAATTATTTAAAAATATAAAAGAAGTCAGTTAATAGTCAGACCTCAGTCTGTTCCTGTACTCTGAGCTAAGCCACTCCCACAGCACTTTTTTCTCCCTTCATTGCATATGCTGGTTTTGAACTGTCATGTCACTTAGTCATTATTCATATGTTAAGGCCTGTTTAGACAGCAGTTTGTTTTTTAGGGAGATGGGGAAATGCTAAAATGTTGGGGGGGAGAGTGAGCATATCCTCCCACCCCCTTTTTTCAGTTATTGCTTTACAGTATCTCCAGCCTGCACAACGTTCCTTCAAAGCAAATACTTTCTGCAAAGCAGCAATTTAACTGAGTTACTTTTACTTTACCTTGCAGGGCAGCTATTGCAGATGATTTATTTCACTGTGATAGAAAGAGAAAAGTAATCTGAAAACATATGGCAAATTACAAAGCAATACCTAACATTTTCTTCCTTGTAGGATTTAACTCAGACAATTTATACCAAATGGGTGCTCATTTACTTGAAATACTGAAAATGTTGATGTATATTTTTTGAGGGGGTTGATTTGGTTTATCCCCCCTCCCTTCTCCCCCTTCCTCCCCCCTGTCCCCGCCCCGTTGTGGCTCTGTAATATTTTGTTTTGTACTCCTGAATTCATAGGAAAAAATGTGTTAGTACAAGGGAGGCATGATACGATGTTGAATAGCATTTACTGCTCTAGGATGAATTGTTGTGTTCTGTACATGCATATTTGGGGCTTGAAATATATGGAAATTCATGTGTTCTACATAGCTAAAATGACAGCTGAAAAGTAATTTAGAGACATGAACAAATAAAAGCTGTCAAATGAGTTTTAAGAACTTAAAGGATCTTAACATAATTTTTAGATAATTTCATTCAGTTCATTGGCTAAGAAATTAATGTCTCTTTGTGAAATTTTGTCTGTGGAAAGTCTAAATTTACAGTTTCTTAAAATAAGAGGGAAAAGTATTGTGTCCCTTTTACGTATATATATTTTATTCAGACACTTTGTCATGTAATCTGAGGAAAGAATGTACTCTACAAAAGCACATTTAATCTTCTTTGTTTCTTACACATCATTTGTGAAGTGGTATTTTGTGGAAACAGATCAGAGAAAATGGGAGCAATGTATTAAGAAAAGCAATTGCAAACAAACTTTCTTTTCTAGTGAAGTTTCAGCTTTTTCCCTTTACTGGGAACTTTTAAAAAATTCCATATAAGACCATACAAAAAAATTATAGAAAGAAAATTAAAAGTCTTTCACCTTTGTTTGAAAGACACATAAATTTGTGGTCAAAAATTCACCCCCACAAATTTAATTTGACCTGACATGAAATATTTTGTTTCTGAGTTATCTAACTTATAATTTTTAGCCTTAAAAAAAAATCTCATATTCAAAATGTTAAACATTTCAAAATGAAAATTCACTATGATTTTGATATGTTGTAACAAAACAGTTAACATTTACTAAATTGCATTTCATGGTGCAATATCTGTTCTAACTTGCTAACCAGTAAAATAAGCCTATACACTGAAATTCTTTGACAAATACCATATTTGTGAAAAGAAAGATTTCAGCCCTGATTATATAAAAGTCCTTGAAAAAGAAGAAGTGGGTAACTTGCTGGATCACTATGATCTACACAGATCCTACAGGGAATATGTTTTTTAAGTCATGCTCCTTCTCCTCCACCAACAGCTTAAAGGCAGCATTCAGAGATTTGTGGCACTTGTGAGATACACAAAACTGGTGGAGCTGAAGTCTTAAAATTACCTGATGTTTTTATATTTTAGACCAGGGGTGCCAGACTCACGGCTCCTGCTGTTCTCCTGCTGCTGCAGTGTAACACACGTCTCATGCTGCACACGTGCGCGGCACTGGCAGGAGCGCAGGGATAAGGAGCTCAGTGCTGCCACCGGGTAGGAACAAGGTGCTGGGCTGGATAAAGCAAGGTGGAGGGCTAGATTCAGCCTGTGGGCTGTGAGTTTGACACCCCTGTTTTAGGCACACAGATTTAATAGAAGCCTCCTACAAATGCACCTGTCTTTTCACAGGGCTTCATTTGTGTTCTTCTGGATGCCTTGGAGAATTAAAGGGTGCGTAGCCATTTCTCCAACAACAGGTACCAGAACTCCAGTTGCCATGCTCCGAGCTCTTTGCAGTGAGCAGAAGTCTGTTCTAACTCTCTCCTTCTCCACTTTCTGGCATTGCATGAATCATTGCCAAGATTACAGGGATATGATCTACAGTTGCACTCTTTTGGTTGTTAACACTCTTAATGGTACAGAAGCGAGAATATTAGCAGCATGAAATACTGGTGGATTTGTGTCAACTTCTGATAAGCCATCAGACTGAACTGAGGGCTGAACTGAGTGCAGTGTCACTTCCATCTTTTATCCTGAAGTGGCTGAACAACTCTCCTTCACCCTCTAGTTCAACAATACAGTTGATTTAAAACAATCTTTTTGCTTTCTGACCTTACTTTTCATTTTGATTGAAGTAACAAACATGCTCTTCCTAGGATCAAGGATCCTAATTGTACTGTTACTTCCCTAAGGATATCTATAAGACTGATTTTATGAATGAGAGGTCTTTCTGCCCACATCCATAACTCCTCTTTCTTTAACCTCGTCTTAGCTTAATTTTTCTTATTTTTTCTTAGGATTTTTGTTTGCTAATATCCTCATTTAATTAGTTTATTTGTACATTTTTTGCCCTTTTACGTAAAGAATCAAACATTTTTAATGGCAAATGTTTTGTAGAGCATTTAGTCAGTAAGGTGTGGAAATACATACCGTCTTCTGACCTTGACTTCTCTGAATTGTACTTATCCTTAAAGCAGTAAACTGTTCATCACCTTTTTAAAAATAAAAATGTGACCTTCCCTATATCTGTCAAATTATGCCCATCATTAAATTAAGTGGTTATAGGTAACTACACAAAGAAGTCGTGGAATATCTGAATTACAGTTGAGAAAGACTATATGAAGAATTTCTGACAGGATCTATTAAACAACACTCCATTTCAAAGTATTCAGGTCAAATGACCAATGATCGCTAGGGATGTAGTTGGAAGGGAAGAATTTTAAGCCACTTTCTGTTATTTATATGCTGAAATCTAGATTGGTGCTGCAGAGAAAGTCTGAGCTTCAAGCAACAGATACCTTTGGATTGTGCAAACAGGATCCTCACTTTATGAAAATTACTAAGGCTCACTCAAAGTATAACTCACACATGATTTTTATATATAGCCATCTGCTTATACTTTTATCTAGTATAAGAAAACAGAGATAGCAGATAGCAGCCATCAGTGACCATTAAAATACAGATATGCTAGATCTCTGTGTGAAGTAGTAATTTTGGCCTAGCTGAGTTTCGTTCACCATTTAGGACAAATTTAATCCAATGCCTATGTAAGTATTGCACCAGGGATAGACATCATGCTGTCCAGCATCACTGTAACAGAACCACACTAACTATAGTAGTATTTTCTAGATTTCCTAGAGGCATAAACCAACACTAGGGGCAAACTTTTGCCTTCCCGCTCTTGGGGAGGATTTCAGATTTCAGATTTTCTTGCATCAGCTGGATGTATCGTACCAGATATGCTCAGTTTTTGACACAAAAAATTATAAACCAGTATAAAAGAAATTCTGTCTGGGTGAATCACAGCAGTTTTAAGAATAAAATGAAATCTAAGAACAAAATGAAATCTTCACAGCACTGACTTGTTTGTAAACTTTCTGCTTATTTGTAATATTTATTGGTGTGCAAAGGGTAAGCAACATTCTTCCCCAATGTTTTCCCTGTCTCAAATGGCGTTGCAATTTAGACAATAACATGCATAGCATATGATTAATGGAGCTGTGCACTGAGGACAAGACATCTGTGTGATCACAAAGAGCTGCTTTGTGTGCATGTTACTGCATGTTCAAGAAATTCCATCAATTGATAATTTGTTAAATAAATTTACTTTCTCTATGTAATGTTAATGTAACCTTCAGTTCAAACAGCGCCCAGATTTTTAAGAAAGAAAAAATGCAAGTAGTCAAATCCCCAGAGGGTGACTTGGGTCTGAAGCTCACCACTTTGTCCTTTACAAAGGATATTAATAATACTCAGGAGTTCTTAAAATAGAACGTCTCTTAAAAAAAAAGTGCTCTTTCAATTTTTTTTAGGCCATTTACAACTGAAACTCAGACAGGAAAATATGCAATGTGTCACAGTAATAATGATATCTGTTCTGTAAGGAGAAGCACATCAATGAGGAACAATCCAGACAAGAGTGTTTTCTCTGATTCAGCCCTTTGAGCGGCACAGAAAAAAGTAGAATTGTTGCTAACTCAGTGATTCCTACAGAAAATTCCAATCTGGATCTTTATCTTTGCTAGAGCCTCTGAGCCATTGAACTAGGAATAGAAAAGTCATCATAGGTTTTGAGCATAATTGGCTGGATTTTGACCCTTAGTGCTTACTGCAAAGGGAGTGGAGAACCCGTCCTAAAATAATGGCAAAGACCTTTCTATGTACAAGGCAAGTGAGGTAAGGCTCACAAATTTCCATGGTTGTAGGAGTACTACTGTTTCTACACCAGAGGGAAGGGCATTGCTTTTTAGGCAAGAGAAAGAGATGGATCTCTCTAGTGGAGGAAACCGGGAAAAAATGAAGACATGTGCTAGTTAATCACTGAGGGCAGAACCAATGAAAAGCAGTCCTCTTCTTGCACGTGTTCAAAATCATAAGTAAATTTAGAAGGTAAATATCACAACAGTGAACTGTAAAAACTCCAAAGATTACTTCTGCTACAATCCATCCGTTCCATGGGCATGTTGTTAGCTCTCTCTGTGACATCAGTTAGCACCTGTATGCGTGTGGTGGTATGGGAACGGTCCTGTTTAAAATAGCGAGTTGCAAACATACACATGGATATATAGCACACACAAATGGATATATAGTGAGCCTGAAATCTCCCAGTGGGTAAAATCTATTAATTGTCTGTTGGCCTATTAAAAAGAATAAAATAAAAATTGAGCAGCTACTGTTCTACAGCCCTGGATGGGCTCCATCTGGGAGGGATTTCTTTAACAGGTGACCAAGTCTGAGTTTTAATGGATGTCATCAACACACTTGATCTTTCAAAGACAGTAGATGCATGAGAATGTTAGGAGTCTTGGGTAATTGATAAAAAGCATTCAGCTGATCAAGATTCTTTCCATTTTAGCAAGACAAAACTTAAGGGCATATAATCAGTATCATGCTTGACCTTGACACCTCTTCTCAGCAGTCTTTGCAGGTCCACAGATCAAGATTCTATATACAGCCATACAAAGCCATCGGAAATTACATCTGGTTTCCTTAAGAATCTCAGTATTTAGTAACCTCTTAAGCTGTGTACTGAGCCATGTGTGTGAAATACTCAAATCTGGAAACCACTATAGTGAAAGAATCATAAGAAAAAACAGATACACTATACACTGAAAAAAAAATGTGTTACTTAATGAAAATATGCATTTTGCATAAAATGCAGTAGAACATACTGAAATATTTATACTGGCATGACATGTTTTGTGTATTGTATTCTGCAAGCCACTGTGTACCCAATTATGAAATGCGTTTGTCCAAGTACTTGAATGTACAAGTAATAGAACACAATATAGCTGGCTTCCTTTATTGTATAATGAAGCTTGTCTATGACAGAGTGGTAAGAACCAGTGGTCATGTATCATTCCAAACCTTTTGTGCTAAGTGACACTGCAGGTTACTTCACAGCCTTTTTTCCATCTCAGCTTGTTGGTAATAAAGTAAGAGTTAAAGATTGCTATAAATGAGTAGGAGGCAGTTATTTGTTGCTGTTGCACAAACACTTTAATAAGACATTCCCTTTGCCTCTGAAAGAGTTTCGTAGATTTCAAGATGCCCAAGAGAAAAATGGGGCCTTTTACTTCATTGTATCAACAGACCCAAGCAGATGAAACTAAAGAAATAACGATACTAGAAGGTCAGCTGTTATAACAGTAACTGGGGTAATCGCACAACTAAACTAAGTTACAAAGTTACTGGTGGTTAGATTGTGTACAAATTAGATCCTACTAAACTGCCTCCTCATGAGTCGCTAGGGTCGATAACCACTTCTTTGGCCATCTTGGTCAAAGATCTTTCGGGCAAATCAGTAAACACCAGGACAGAATTTATATTGTCCAGTTCTCAACTAAAATAATGAGAAATAACTGAAGTGAGTACATTTTACTGATATTGTAGCAGTGTCCCAAACCATTTTGGAAAGAGAGTAGACAATTTTTCAAAGCAATAAAACAACTACTTCTGCATTAGCAATGTAATGACAGCAATTGCAGGGGGTGGGGGAAAGGAAATTCCCTGAAAAATAAACACTCATTGAGAATCTATCATGGAGTCAACACATGGAGAGGTGTTCATTGCCAAAGAAATAATTTAAACACAATGTATATATTCAGACAATAATGATAGAATTCTAGGGTTCCTGCATAATTTTTATATTTTTCTCCCATAAAAAACACTGAATTTTATAGTGATTTTTCGGTATGGAAGACCTCTCCGTTTTCTCACTTAAAGAAAAACTTCATATTATAGTGTTTTTACATAGAAAGGACCCACTTCATTTTTCATTCAATGAGATAACTAAGCATTTTTCCCATAAATTAGAACAAGTTTTTTTGTCATTTATCCATAATGTGGTGGCTAAGAGCTAATGGAGCACTTTATCTTGGTTTGATATGCTTTTATTATTAACTAATACAATGGGGGATTTTAGTGAAATGGATGGAATGGTGAAGGAAAATCTTCATTATTTTGTCATGGAGATCAAACAGCAAGCATTATCATAAGAAGAAAAAACAATTTTGGCAAGATTAGTTCAGGTAGGGTGGGAAAAGTAGCTTTCAGGCACAGACACAGGACAAACATTCTTTCCCAGAGCTTTTCCTTGGAGATGAGCACACGTGCTTGGGCAGCTGGGGAAGGCATGAAATACCTGCGATGGGCTGAAATGAGACTGACAGACCATGGATAGCATGAGTAAGCTGAGCAATACAGTGCATTTTAATGGACGCGGGTAAAACTCACGATGTAATGAATGCATTTAAGTATGTCATATTCTGTGGAATATAATGCAGAGAGTTCAGGGAAATATTAATATTTCAGTGTGCATCTTTTTATATGAAATATACATCTTGTGTATGCAAAGTACAATTTCAGGAGCTCACTGATTTCTGAGGCTAAGATAGAAGTGCCACAGCATTAAGCCTGAATATTTCATTACATCATAAATATCATATGTTTCAGTATATAATGCAAGACAGATAACTAAATATTTGATTTTATGCCAGCCATAATGACCCCTCATATGAAGAACTGTTTTCATCATCGTGACCCAATTACAAGTGCTCTATAGAATTTGACAATAATTTCAGGATCCAGTAAAATGTGGCTACATTAGTGGTGGATGTTGTAGTAATGTGGCAACGGCTCTGCTGTAGTCTATGCCCAGACTTTATTATCACCAAAATGTCCTGCTTCTTCCAGACTAACAGACAGTGGTTCTCTAAAAATCTCCCAGGTTCATGTTTACTTCGAATGTCAAGGTTCTCTTCCACCTCAGATTACTGAACCAGTTTTTCTGTGCACTGCTAGCTCTCCATTTCATTACTTCCCTCTTCATAAATGGGAAATACCCTGTCTTCCCCTAACAACCAGCTATATGTCACTAAATATCTTGAGACCACTTGGTTCATAGGCACATTCTTGCTCAAAACCTTGCTAGCTTTGTATTTATGGCACTCCAGCAAATACAGCCTTGAGAATAAGAAATAGGTTTGGACTGCAACGTTCTTATGGCTACTCATATTTTGTTCAGGTGTAGAAGTATGTATGTACAGGACATTGGTTCAACTACAGTAGAAATAAAGACAGTGGTTTGGTTTATTTGCCCTGTCTGTCTACAGCGATTTCATCAGTGTTGTATTATTTGGCTCTATCTCCTCCTCATTCTTTGAAAACTGTGCATGATTAGACCAGTGAGACTATTCCACGCATTTTGTCTGTGGGATAGCCTGTTTCACGTGTGCTGCAAGTCTCAGAACAATAGTATTGCAGGGGAAGTGAGAGACAAAAATTTCTAGTAAAACCTCTTGGGAACAGCTAATGGGGCTCTGATGATGCAAAAACTGAAAGCCACACTGTATTGTAATGTGTCTCAGAGATTGTGTTGCAGAGAAAAAACTACGGCAAAACCAACGCAAACCATAATAAGATTGAACCAGAAGAATATTAGACATAATCAGTGGAGTAAAATAACTGTTTGCCTGCTGTTAGATCCTCATCATTGTATACAACTTAAAGGAAAGATTGAAAGAGAACAATCTTTCTTCAGGAACTTGGACTGAGGGGACATTGTTCTGCCTTATGTCCTTATATCCTTATGCAAGTGCATGCAAGCTGAGCTTCAGTATCTTTGCTATATATGCCTGTGTCTCAGGCTCCCTTTCTGTTTCTTTTCCTTCTCCTTTTCTTTTTATTCATCCCTTCTTATTTTCTTCTTGATCATACACATCCTCCCGTGATGGCTATGTACATCTCTGATCACTGTCTTGTTAAACCTGTGGGGTTTTTTGTCCCCTTACAGCTCCAAAGCAAGAAAGAACACATTGGTTTGGCAGAGCACTATAGCAGCCATAGTCCTGAAGAGAAAGAACTCAAGTATAGGAGTAGATCTCCTATTTCTCAGAACAATGCATGCTTAAGCCCAGATCTTGCTGAACCTGGTCCCACGGGAAAGTCCTATACTGCAGTGGGAAACTGCTGCGCTGGAGTTTCAGGTCTTGGTTGGTCAGCAAGTACTTACAAGTTCCTTGTGAAATTTGGTGTTAGGAGAAAACGTTGAACATGATCATGCCAAATGTGTACATTTAAAAGCAAATAGCAGCAAACCTACCAAACTGTAGAACACATGCTTCATTCAAGTACAGAGGATGCCTAATTTTCTTGGCTCAAGATCACAAGGTTATTACAAATGCAGATTCATAAATCAGAGTGTATTGATTGTCCTTCAAGCTGTAAGTGCTATATGTAAAGAGCTTCTGTGGGTCAGGCTTTCCTTTTGTGTGTTAGTTTCCACATTTGTAAGGGCCAAAGATGAGAGAGCATGTTTAAATTCAAGAGGAGTTTGAAGCATCCTTCCTGAATGAGAGAAGCTTTCCTGAATAGGCAATAACAGGCAGGGATATTAATGTGCCTGCATACGTACCTGTTGTGAGTCTGATCTGATGAGTGTTTACAGAGTGCAGTTGCATTTCCTCTACATCACAGCAAAGCTGAATTATTTGCAGTATGTTTTAGAGTCAGTCCTTCCTCAGGAAAGTTAGCTAGTTTAGTAGAAGTTTTGCTGGAGAAGATACTACAATGCATGAGTCCACCTCCTGAAGAGTTACGGCCCAACTGATATTGTGCTCTGCACACGCTTCAGTGAGAACTTATCTCATCTGTGTTTCCGTGCTGGCCTCCATGAAACGGTTTACCTGGGGAAAATCAGAGATGAGCTTAGGTAGATGCACATATTTTTCTAGTGATACTTCGGAGACAAAAAGTAAAAGCCAATAAACACGACATGACATAAAACACAGGAAAACAATGGCAAAAGAAACTGCACAAAGAATAATTAATTTTCAGTCTGGAAAGGAAAAAGAAGTCACAGCAAATGCAGGCCTGCCTTAAAGGGATAAAAAGATACTTCAAGGAGGTGCAAGCACTTGTCTCATCTGCCACTGTGCATGGTGACAAAGGGAAGGGCAAGAGTCTTCACATGACTCCCCAGAAATCCCACATTTAGAAGGAGCAAATACTCAGCATAGACTATGCCTTATGCCTTTCTCAGACAAGAAACAAAGAAATGAGGGGAAGCTGCAGCTTAATTGTGCTGCAATAAATTGTGCTCCGTTCACAAGGGTTTAATATCACAGCTATGTCCCTCAACATTTTGGACGTGGTTGTTTCAGTAGGATTAAAAGAACGTAGTTTTGTTCTAAGTGGTCTTGCTTGAATTATACTCACTGTTTCTTTGATTTCTCAGTAGCAGCTACATATGGTGACTAGAAAACTCATTGTCGCTACCATCAATGTGTTGTAGACAGTTAAATCACTAAGCAGAAATTAGTGGGTTTGTAATTTTCCTGTGGAAGATGCTGTTAAAGGAAATGTAACCAACATCATGGCAGGCTGGAGTATTTAACTTTTATCCGTGAACAGATCCACAGGGTCTAGCCTAGACTGGCATTTCACTCCACTGAAGGAAGAGAGAAAAATGGACCCTGCTGCCTGGGACATGGATCAACACTGTCACAAAGAAGAATGAGCATGAGCTTCTCTTTCACCCACATTTGGGCAGCTGACTATGGCCTGAAATGATGAGGTCAGGTTAAAAAGAACCCTGACAACAGAGCTAACAGAGTTTTAATACAATTTCCCAAAGCACTATATATTTATTTGTGTCTGAAAATGTTGGCCTTAATCTACACAGATCGTAATTTATTCCCTGCCCTGCCCCCTCCACTCCCTCCCATTTTTTAACAGATGGAAATATAATTTTCCAGGACTATTTTTTTTCCAGCTGGAATGCCTCCAAATTATAAAAGAGAATTTCTCACAATCATCTATGGACAAGATTAAAACCAGAACTTTAAAAGGACCGGAATTAACTGTCACAAAATTCCAGTTAGATGAGTGGCAGGCAGTAGCACGCCTGCAAGGGGGTGAATTTGCTTTTTTACTACATTTTTCATTTTTGCTTTCGTTATTCAGAAAGCTCAGTAAAAAAATGGAGAAACAGTGGACCCACTCCAGCTTTGCCCCTTTCATATGTGAACTTAGACAATGATTGTAGCACAGGGTAGAGGCTACAGCTCCAAAAGTTCAGTTACCCATTTTAATAATTTTCAAGCTGAAATCATGTTCAGAAGCAAAGTTGCTTAAGAGTAGCCCAGCAATTCATTTTGCCAGCTACAGACACCTGCAGAGTTACCGGATGATTACCCATAATGCAAATAATCCATCCCATGGCATAAAGTACATCACAGAGATTTAGTTACTACTGTTGGTGGAGAAACCAGAGATCTGTGGCCAGAAATATCACACAGATGGGCCTGTTTGAAAATCTGCTGCATCCTGGGCTTTAAAACCCTAAAAACAGATGAAGTGATTCCAGTGTGACCCCTGCTGTGATAGAATGGATCCTGTCTGTGTGTGCAGCGTTTGTTATGATTTACCTCTTGCAATTCCTGGCTTGTGTAACAGACAGCAATTCTGAAAATTAATTACTATTGATTAGACATCCTGCACTATTGAGTTCTAGGCAATTTTATGAATTTATTTATTTGAATAAAAGCTTTTAATGACCCTACTAATCTGAAGTCCATCTAGCAAAACAGCAATTCTTTTTTCCTTGTTTCCTGTTTGTGAACCGCAGATACATACTTCTAGGCCCTCTTTATGCCAGCTATGACAGAAGCTACCCAATTAAAATTACAGCGTAGGTTTTGGGAGGAGCAGGAGAATCCCTCTCCCCAGTCTGAGCTCAGAGTGCAGGGGGAGCTCTTGCCTTTCTGCGGCAGGTGAAAGGGGTCAAGCAGAGGTCCCAGAGCACCCCTCCGGCAGAGCATCCCTCCTTCCACTGAGCTCCCAGCAGTTGGTAGCAAATAAATGACTATGGACAACACAACCGGGGGGCTGGTCTCCTTAATTACCCCTCACACTCTCCTGCTGAAATGAATATTGCGCTGAGGAAGGAGAGGATTAGGTACTGCTCCACTAAAGATGGAATTGTATGGAAATGAGTGAAGGCCCTAAACAGGCAACCTGAGGTTTGGAACAGGCTGTGTTTTAATGTCTAAACATTTCCAATGTCTTATTAGGCATGTCTGCCTACTGTAGAAATAAACACTGAGGTAAGATGTAATCTGGCACTGAGCTGTGGTCTGAAGGAAGCAAACGGCAGAATGCTCCTTGGAGTCAGGGTCTCTGTGCTCTCTTTAAAGCCTAGGAGACTTCTGCGAAGGTGTTTCCAGTGCATTTATATTAATGGTCTTTTAATAGGAATTCTTATTGAGTAACCTAATATATAAGAATAACATGCATGTTTCAAAAATCATCAGCCCACTTTCCCCCCACCAGTAGAAACAGATTAAGCAGTATTTTCAGTAGTAGAGTGAACTTGAATGAAGGAATAACTTGAATGAAGGAATAACATGGCTTTTGTCATATGATAGTTTTGGGAGATGATTGATAAAATAACAGGCTGAAAAAGTCCTCAAAGACACCTATATGGAACATTCTTAAGACCTGGAAATATTCCGTATACAGAACACCCTCCTTTCATTCAGCAAAAAAGAATATGCTTACACAGCAGAAAGGACAAGTGATGGGAGCTATGCATGGCTTCCTGTGATTATTTCCAGCTTTAATCAATGTACTAATGTACCGACATATCAGTTCTGCAAACAGCCTTGCATATGCTGGCTATGGAATAATAATCTTTTTTAAAGAGGGACAGAGTGAGAGAGAAAGAGAGAAAGAGAGAAAGAGAGAAAAAGGGGAAGAGAAGGCACTCAAGAGTGGCTGTTCTACTGCAAGCAGACCAGCAAGTTCCTGAAAGATGAATCAGGGCTCCAGCAGGCACTTAAAGCCTTTAAACAAGCTCTGCAGTGAATTAAATTCTCTACCTTACTCTAAAAAAATACATTGATAAAACAGGCTGTTTATGACACAGAACATCTATGGTTTTAAATGAAATTTGTCAGAAACATATACCTCCATGAATGGATGCTGAATTTAAGTGCTCCAAGTGAAAAATAAGCAAGGAAGATGGTACAACTTAGTCAGTCTTCCAGAAGTTCATGAAATGCAAACTTTCATTTACTTGTTAGGCGAGTATTTCATACCATAAAGGCAGTTCATTTCTGAAAGAATCATAGTAAGTTTTGACTGTAAGTATGGATTTGAATGTGGGTTTCTGCAGTGGCTCCCTTAGTCCCTGAACAAGCACAAACAAGACAAGTGAAAAACCAATGGCTATTCCGGAACCTTAACAAGCTGTTTTTCTCTTTGTGATGGTGGGTGTTGTTACCATCACAAGGTGAAGGTCCAGTCCCTCCTGCTTCCTTCCCTTTTCTCCCTGCTCCCATTTTCTCCCGCTTTCCCCAACATTCAGAGT